>CM042166.1:71774222-72012236 GCA_023376005.1 Doryteuthis pealeii
TCAGAAACAAACAAACCAACAAACAACAAAACAGAAAAAAAAGAACATAAGAAAGAAAGAAAGAAAGAAAGAAAGAAAGAAAGAGAAAGAATCCTTTCTTCTTCTCTTATTTACTTCTTCTCCATCTTCCACTTTTCTATTTCTTTCTTGTCTTCCTTTCTTTCTTTTCTTCTCATTTTTTTCTGCCTCTTTTGTTATTTTCTTTATTCCTCTTTCCTTCCTTTCTTTCTTTCGTCTTATTTCTTTCTTCTTTTTTTATTTTTCCTCTTCTGTACATCTTACTTTCTTTCTCTTCTCTTCATCTTTCTTCCTCTTTCACTCTTTCTTTTCTTCCACTTTCTTTTTTGGGGAGAGTTCCCCCAAGTGCAGTGGCTGGATTGTGACATTGTAGTATGAACCTCCTTATCCCCCAGCAATGGGTTAAATAGTACCATTTGTGTTCCTCTACAAGGATGGCTTTGGTACTAAATAACCCATGAAGGTTGATATACCATTAAAACAAAGAAACCAAACATTTCTTCTTTTTTTCTTCTTTTCTTTCTTCTTATTTTTTGGCCTTTCTTCCTCTTTTTCCCATTTTCTTCTGTAACGAGATGATGAAGGTCCTGAGTTTTGGGAGGACTACTATAGAAAAGAGAGGAAGAAGAAATAAGAGAGAGTAAAGGTTTTTAAAAAAAGTGATGAACACAAAACGGTTTGTCGGGAATTTGACCGGGGCATGACCCCCCCGAATGGAAAATTGAAAGCCAACCAGAAGTTTCGGGTGTTGACCGGAACCAGAAGTCACGTGGTGACGTGGAACGACGAAGAAGAATATCGCTCTCTTTTTGCTTTCCGAGGTGTAGGGTACGAACGGGCCTCTGGTCCCTAGTGTGGGATTACAGTAATTTAACAGTGTTCTCTCTCTCTTTCTCTCTGCCTTTCCTCCTCTCCGAAACAACCCACGAGACGAGCATGAAAATAAAAGCTAAGCAGCTTGTGACGATATATTTCTCACGTTGTACCTTTTTATCGACAAGACGACCGCCGCATACCAAATACCTTTTTAGTGTCGTGAATTTGGAGGCACGTTGACAAGACCCGCTATACAACATATATCGCTATTAGAACGTTACATATATCGTTTTGATGCCGTGACCAGTCATTCCTTCACGTCGTCCACTTCTCCTTGTCATCTCGACTTCTTTCATGATTTTTTCTTTTTCTTCTTTTCTTTTTCCTTTCTTTCTCTTTTTATTTTTTCTTCCTTTTACTTATTTTCCTCCTCTTTCTTCATTTTCTTTTCTTTTCTTTTTTTTCTTCCGCTTTTTCTTCCACCCTGTCAGCTGGGACGTTTCCTCTCATATCATCTATTATGTATGTGAATGTGTGTGTGTGTATGTGTGCATGTTTTGTTTCTAGTATGTGTGTGTATATATGTATATATTCTTTTGTGTGTAAAAATAGTTGTTTGTATTTGTATAGTGAGAGAGAGAGAGATAGAGAGTGAGTGAGTGAGAATGAGTGAGTGAGTGAGTGGAGAGAGAGAGAGATGCCTTATACATGTGTACCTTTGTGTGGATAGTTGTCCCACACTCTTGCTGTGAGCTTTCCAAAGGTTGAGGCAGCTTTTCAGATCCGGCAACTGGTTCAGTATCAAGTAACAGGTTGTCGGTGATGGTGGATCCAAGGTAGGTGAAGGTGTTACGGCTTCCAGGGTGTAGTTGTTGATACTCATTACTTATACTCTTTCCCTCCTCATTTATTCTCTCTTTGATCCTCCACTTTTAGAGTTACCTCCCCTTCTTAATTCTCACTCCTACCTCCATTTGTAAACCCATTTCTGCTCTATACCTATCTCTTACTACTACTCCTCCTCTTTCTTACCTCAGTTCTCCTTTTCTCTTTATATTCCTTATACATCTTCTTCTTCTTCTTCTTCTTCATCTTCTTCTTGTCATCCTCCAACATTATCTGTGATAATTTATGAGGAAGTGCATCCCAGTCTCCTGCCTCAAAAATTGCTGCCCGGTGACTATTGAAATAACGACCCCAGCTATGGTGTTACTTGAAAGAAAACAACCAACTTAGGGTGTTAAATGTATTTTAGGGGGGAGGCTTCTCTTTTTTGTCGTAATTCTTATTTATTTATCGTAATTTGTCATAATTCTTATTTATTTATAGAAATTTGTCATAATTCTTGTTTATTTATCGTAATTTCTTTTTGTCATGTTTTTAGTTTAAATAAACAAGAATTATGACAAAAAAGAAGCGTCACCCCACAAATACATTTACTTGTTGAAAATATCTATCTATCTATTTATCTCAATTTGTTCATATATATCTATATTATTTTGTTTGTTTATCTATCTCAGTCTATTCCAAACTATATATCCATCTTCATATCTAAACAAGAATTACGACAATTTACAATAAATAAACAAGAATTATGACAAATTACAATAAATAAATAAGAATTACGACAAAAAAGAGAAGCCCCCCCCCAAAAAATACATTTAACGCCCTAAGTTGGTTGTTTTCTTTCAAGTAACACCGTAGCTGGGGGTCGTTATTTTAATAGTCACCAGGTAGCAATTTATGAGGCATAAATTACCTTATCTGTTTCATCTCTCTCAGACATTTCTTCTTCATTTTATTTTTCTTCTTTATTTTCTTCTTCTTCTAATTCTTCTCTGATTCCATCTTCTTCCTCTTCATTTTTCTTATCTCTTTCTTTTCTTCCCCATTCTCCTTATATTCCAGTTCCTCTTCTTAACTACCCGCTTCTTCTCTATTCACTTCTTTTCTACCTATGCCTTCTTCTCTATCTTCTTCTTCATTATTCTCATCTCTTTCTTATTCTTCTTCATCATTATTCTCATCTTTCTTCATCATTCTCATCTTTTTTCTTCTTCATCATTATTTTCATCTTTCTTCTTCCTCTCTTTTTCTTCTTCGTCATCATTCTCATCTTTCTTCTTCTCATCATTCTCATCTCTTTCTTCTTCATCATTATTCTCATCTTTCTTCATCATTCTCATCTTTTTTCTTCTTCATTATTATTTTCTTCTTTCGTCTTCCTCTCTTTTTTCTTCTTCTTCTTCATCATTCTCATCTTTCTTCTTCTTCATCATTCTCATCTCTTTCTTCTTTTCTACATTCTCCCTTTTCTCCTATTTCTTAACTACCTTCTTCTATTTAGATTTTAAATCCTGCAAAGTATCATAAATATCACTTAGAAATAAAGGTTTACATAATATATGGTATGGTTAATTTGCATACTGGTTTTAAGAAAATGGGGTTTGATAAATAATTACTTGGTGTTATTGATCTCTAATATCATTGCTTTATTCTCCAATGTATTAAAATCAATCCTATATATGCGTTCTTATTCAATTTTGTTAGTTTTTCTAATTTAATATATTTCATTAAAATAAAACTTAAATACTTATGCCCGGAGCATGCATATTCTTGCTAGTACGAATGATTTTTAAATAGATCAATTTGACCCATGAATTATCAGTGTGCCTATTTGTTACATAATAGATTGGTGTAATCTATTATTGACTAGTAGCATAGTTAAATTGGTTGTAAGAAATACCCATTAGGTCATTAGCTTTGATTGACGGGTAATGACCTCGGGGTCGCTTGAGACTACAGTGATATATGCACCTGCAACTAGCACGTAACAAAATATTGCAAAAAAGTTTACTTACTCTTGCAAACCAAAATAAATATAGACTGTCTTAATATTTATAATGTAATCATATCTAAATAAAAGAAACTATCAGAAATTTAGCCACTCTGAAAAATAGATTTATATTATCTAAGATATATATTTACTAAGATAACTTATAATAGATTGTCGAAATATTGTTAAAATTTACCCAACACCTTCACCATGGGCAGGATATGACATAAGGTCAATCATTTAATTGACATGTGAGGCCGTATATGATAGGCTGGGGATGGATGAAAATGCCATTTTTGAAATCAGGAACCCTAAATTAGCCAAATACAAGTCTCAAACATGGTGGTGTAATGGTTAGAGTTGTAGAAAATGGACACAACGAGGCGAGTTCAAATCCTTGACGAGGCTGTTTGCATTACACATAGTGATAATACCCTTGGGAAAGGTATTGTTGTATACTGGCTTCGAATTCACGACGCTAAATTCATGTATGTTAGTAGCGGTTATCGTCACTAACCCAAAAGTGATGTATGGTAGTAGTCAGCTACTGAACTTCAATAACAACAGATACGCGTATACAAAAGAGGACTCTTCTTTATTTTCTTCGGTGTGTGGTAGGTGAGGGTCGCAGAGCTTACAATGAGAATGCCGGTGGCTAGCCAAGAGCGCAATGTTCACAATGAGTGCCCGAGGGATGTTTTGTTGACGGGAGTCTGAAGTTTGTGGCTGCCAAAGCTCAACTGCCGAATTCTCCGTCTAGCCGTCACTTTTTCAATTTTACCCAGCATGCCATGGTCTATTCATATTACACCGGAACTGTACTGCGTGACCTGCAATCCTAGATTTGTCACCAGTCAATAGGAAGTCCTTTGTCATCCTGCTATTGTTGTTTTTCCGGACAGTTCGTTTGACCCGGTCAGCAGTAAACCTCCGATCTTAATCACTCTTCCTCTTTATTCGATCCAGACTTCTGTCTGGAACATCCTTTGTTTCCCAATTCCCTTGTCTTTTTGAACTTCTTTTCGCGCCAAAAGAATTGAAACAATAGTTAATCTGCAACAGTATGAATCCAACTATTCTCCCTCCAGCTATGGGTAAATAGTAGTGCAGACTAAGCTCTTAAACCTTGGTTAGGCAACCAGTCTAGGAGAAGAAAAATTCTGAATTTAAACCTGTTAAACTCTACTTAAGAAATTGACCTTGTGTCACATATCATTGGAAAAGCTATGAATCCAACTATTCTTCCTCCAGCTATGGGTAAATAGTAGGGCAGACTGGGCTCTTTAGCCTTGGTTAGGCAACCAGTCTTGGAGAAGGAAAACACTGAATTCAAACCTGTTAAACTCTGCTTAAGAAATTGACCTGGGTCATATGACCTTTAGGCACCCCTTTTCCATTCTCAATTCATGAGGACATGTTTTTCATTTACACTGTCAAAATCCGGTTGTTAGGGCTAGGGGTTAGTTTTATAATTTTAAAAAACCTCTAAAATCGTCTGTTAACAAACAACCAGATTTTGATGGTGTAAATGAAAAACATGTCCTCATGAATCGAGATCGGAAAAGGGGTGCCTAAAGGTCATATTGTCCATTGACCTTGTGTCACATCCTGCTTGTGCAGAGGAGTTTGGTAAATATATACAAATATATTGGCAGGAGAAAAAAAAAAAAAGTCAAATTTTCTTAACCACTGTTATTATTGTCGATTCCTATGGATCAACGCAATTTCTAGACAAAAATTTTTTCCGAAAATAGCAGCAAATTTTTATCTTTGGCAGCCGATAGAATTACTTGTAACTTGTATTGATTTCCAAACGAAGGATTTCAGGAAACGTTCTCTCTCTTTAAATCTACAGATGTCAGTCCAAGAAGTTGGCATCAATTACCAAAGTTGGGATCCAGATTTCCTCAGAAATTCTCTCTGCTCCAAGCAACAACCTCCTCAATTATTATACTTTCCATATCAAAGATAAATTATCCGGACCATATGACCTTTAGGCACCCCTTTTGCTATCTCGTTTCATAAGGACATTTTTTTTCATTTACACCGCCAAAATCCAGTTATTTGTTAACAGATGATTTTTAGAGTTTTTTTTTTATTATTATAAAACTAACCCCTAACCCTAACCCCTAACAAACAACCGGATTTTGGCGGTGTAAATGAAAAAAATGTCCTTATTAAATGAGATTGCAAAAGGGGTGCCCATATGACCTTTAGGCACCCCTTTTGCGATCTCGTTTCATAAGGACATTTTTTTTCATTTACACTGCCAAAATCCGGTTGTTTGTTAGGGGTTAGGGTTAGGGGTTAGTTTTATAATAATAAAAAAACCTCTAAAAATCATCTGTTAACAAACAACTGGATTTTGGTGGTGTAAATGAAAAAAAAATGTCCCTATGAAATGAGATCGCAAAAGGGGTGCCTAAAAGTCATATGGTCCAGTTATCCTCTTCTATAGATAGATGCTTAACTCATAACTATTTATACAAGTGATGGTTAAACATTAATAATTTATAAAAACTTATGATTTTGTCATATTTAGCTTGTATTGAAAAAAAAAATGATTAAAAAGATAACATAAGCAACAAATATATCTATTATTATACTAAAGCTGAGTTAATCAACTTTTGCTTCCTAAAGGCTTTTTTACTGTCTAGTTTAATGACACAAAAATTATACTAAATTATTCCTTACTTTTAGGACTGAATTTTTGCTTGAAAAAAAATTCTCTTTTAATTGGTTCAAATTAGTCACAATTTGCAACTAAGTCAAAAACCGACCAATCTCTTACTTTACTCTCTGTCTATCACTTTCTTCCCCTCTATGTATCTCTTGACTACCTCCTCATTATACAATGTTAGATTCTCTGGAGTGTTTTTTATTTTGCTAGTAAAGCATAATAAATTAAAGAGTTAAAATATCCATTAAATTTGGGTGAAGAACAAATTACACATTAGGATAAATATTATTTCTTTCTTTTTTTCTGTAAAAATCTGATGTTTACACAATATCCACAACTCTGTGAAAAGATTCACACCAGGCTCTTCATTATGGCATAATCAATTGCTAAATTAAATTTACAGGGTTTTAAAAAAAAAAACGTGGCTAGCATGCAATATACATCAACAAGGATTAGTGTTTTTTTTTAATTTCTAAATAGAAGAGTTCTTCCCTTGTAAACAACTTTCTCGTTATTGCTTCTATTCATGCCTTAAAGACGTAGAAGAAAAATTACATTTTGTTTTCTTTTTTTTTTTTGCTTATCAATATTTATCTAGCATCAAGTTTAAAAATATATCTTTGCAAATCAAATGCTGTTTAATGATTTCTACATATTTGGACACGGATTTTTATTTCTTTCTGAATTATGACAGATCATTCATACACACACACACACACACACACACACACACACACAACATATATATGTGTGTGTGTGTGTGTGTATGTGTATATACGTATGTCTGTGTGTATATATATGTGTGTGTATGTGTATATACGTGTGTATGTGTATATATATGTACGTATATATGTGTGTGTGTATATATACGTACGTATATGTGTGTATATATATGTATGTGTGTGTGTGTGTATATACATAAGTGTGCACATATATATTTTATATGTATATATATATATATATATATATATATAATTATGTATTCATGTATGTATATCTATATGTATATATTTATATATATATTTTTTATGCATATCTATGTGTATGTGTGTGTGTGTATATACATAAGTGTGCACATATATATTTTATATGTATATATATATATACATAATTATGTATACACGTATGTATGTATGTACATGTATTCATCTATGTATATCTATATGTATATATTTATATATATTTATTTATGCATATCTATGTGTGTTTGAATATATGTATATATATTTGTTTGTATACATATGTATATTGTATTTATATATGTATATATATATATATGTGTATGTGTGTATCTGATGGCCTTTACACACACACACACACATATATATATATATATATATATATATCAGTTAAATTCTCACTCTTGTTTCTAGATGTGCTGATAGCCCAGTGCTCAGGAACTCTGAAGATAAATCAGGCAGGTTTCGATCTTGGCTTGTAGTAGTGACATTGAGGAGACGTGATACATTGAAACACAGTTTCTGTGGATAACTGTGTGTGTATATATATATATATATATATATATATATATATATATATATTTGTATATTGAGTGGAATTTCTGTAAACAAAGAGCTCATTCTTCCAGCTATGTTGAAATCTCGTCTCTTTCTGGATCTTATCAGCATTTTCTGCTTAATATATTAAATATTTGGCCAGATCACAGCAGATTGAAGGAAGGGGGTCGAAATGGCAGTAACAAATAAGGAAAAACGAAGGGTCAGAAGAAGAAGAAGAATTGGAGTATAAGGAGATGGAGTATGTGGAAAAGAAATAGATGAGAAAGAAGAAGAAGAAGATGTCGTCAGAGAAGAAGAGGAAGAAGAGGGGGTACATAGAAAAGAAGATTTCAGCTGCTCTTTTGGGGGATGCTGTTTCAAAAAATTGTTTAAGACATTACGCAGCATCCTCGTATAGTTTTAATCTAGCTTTTTTTGTCTAAGCATTTAATTAGAGTCCAAGTGCATACATACATACATATATATATATATATATATATATATATAGTAAATGAAGAAAAACTCTAAACTTGCTTCATTACAATAATTTATTTCAACCATATTAATACGGCATCTTCAGGTAATCACAAGAACATGACTCTTACTGAGAATTTCCCAAAGTAACATCTCTTTTATATCTATCAATTTAGGGGAGGGAGGGTTGGTGTCTTATTTTGGAATGGGTGGGGTTAGTTTCTTTGGATGAGGCGGGGAGGTCTATGTTTTGGATGAGGTGTGGCTTAAATTGGGGCAGATTCCTTGGAGAAATGGTTGTAAGAGTGTATATACAAAATGAGCAGAATTTAAAGGCTAAAAATAATAAAAAGAAAAAAGAAGAAAAGACGAGAAGAAGAAAGAGAAAAATAAAGATAACAAAATAATATAGAAATAAAAAATAAGAAAAATAAAAAAAATAAAAATATACACGAGGTGTGTCAAAAAAGTATTGAGATTTTTTAGACTTTTGACACCTTGTATTCTGAAAAAAAAACAAAAAAAAAAAAACATCCATTCATTAATTTTTTTCAGAATACAAGGTGTGTCAAAAAAGTACCAAGTTTAAAGCTGTATTTACCAAGATAGAAAAAGAATGAATGGAACGTGTTTTTTGGGGGTTTTTTTTAGAATACAAGGTGTGTATTGGCATTAGATGACCCACAGAGGTTGATATGCTGTTAAACAAAACTCAAACACAAGGTGTGTCAAAACTTACAAAAAATTTTTTTTTAAATATAAAAAAATCGATATTTTTTGACACACCTTGTATAATATATCTGTGTGTGTGTATATATAACATTAAGACTATGTATGATATTCTCAACATATTTTTAAACTCAACTCATTCAAAAACACACACACACACACACACACACACACACATTAGCACTAATACAGTTATAACATGTGGGGGGGGGTGTTATATTAACGTTGGAAGGTTTAAAGAAACCTCCCAACGTGGGTACATATAAGTACATAAAAACATTCCGACAAAGGTGTGAAAACGAGAACATATTTATTCCGTAAGTGACGGATATACATTTAAGAGAAAGATATACACTACAGATACATATGGAAGCACGTGATGTAATGGTTAAAGTCATGGGAAATGGACTCGTCGCCCCGAGTTCAAATCCTGGACGTGGTAATTGCATTTCACTTAATGCTAATACCCTTGGGAAAGGTATGAATCCTACTCTCCTACCAGCTATGGGTAAATAGTAGGGCAGACTGGGCTCTTTAACCTTGGTTAGGCAACCAGTCTAGAAGGAAAACTCTGAATTTAAACCTGTTGAATTCCGCTTTAGAAATTGACCTTGTGTTGCATCCTGCTCGTGCGGAGCGGTTAAATATATATATATACACAACAGATACATAAACGTATTATGGGGAAATAGGCGTACGACTTGCGTCATAGAGAATGTCACTTACTGATAGCTGGTCAGGTTGGGAGCAAAGCCCCCTTAAGGTTTAGAGACTGCAGTGCCTAGACCATGTTAACTCGTTGACGACCTGAATGAAAAGAGGCAGGAAATCGTAGTTCCCGCTTGTGGCCATATACCAATGCCACCTATCAGCGGCAAACAAAAGACAGCAAGGGAAGATAACTCATTTTGGGCTTATGTCCACCCAGACTTCGTTTTACTGACCCAACATGGCTACAGTTTTGAAAAATTCTTACTTTATCTTATCAGAGAGATGAAATCATCATAGGATCAATAATTTGTCTATAGTAGTCAATGTCTTTCCTATGTGTATATTGACCTGGCTTTCTATAGATGAGATATTACTACCTAGGTATTTGAAATTGTCTACTAATTTCAGAGGCTTATCATCCTGTGTGAACTCTCTAGTTTAGAACACATTAACTTCATTTTATCTGATTTCACATAGAAGCCAATAATCTAATAAAATGGTATTTATTAAAACAGAATTTAATTTTCAATATATATATTTACCAACCCCTCCGCATGAGCAGGATGCGACACAAGGTCAATTTCTTCAGTGGAGTTTAACAGGTTTGAATTCAGAATTTTCCTTCTCCTAGACTGGTTACCTAGCCATGGTTAAAGAGTCCAGTCTGTCCTGCTATTTACCCATAGCTGGAGGGAGAATTGGATTCATACCTTTCCCAAGGTATGAATTCAATTCATGTGAAATTCCAACAGCTTGGTCCAGGAATTGAACTCGCGTTGACAAGTCCATTTCCTACGACTCTATTAAAACTAAATTTAATTTTCAATCTAACCACAAAGATACCTTTCTGTAGATCAGATATTACTACCTAGGTATTTGAACTGGTCTACTAATTTCAGAGGCTTACCATCCTGGGTGGAGATGTCTCCATCTTGTTTAAAACTCCATTTTATCTGAGTTCTCATAGAAGCCAATAATCTAATAAATTTGTATTTATTAAAACTAAATTTAATTTTCAATCTAACCACAAAGATACCAGTTTTAGAAAGATAAAATGTGTTGTAGATAAATTGATGCAATTTAAAATTCAGTGAATGTTTAAGAAAAATTGTTAGTTATCTGATTATATGGTTGGATGGTTTTTTAAATTGTTATGAAAAGAAAAGTATTTCATATCAAATCACTCACACACAAACTCCAATATATGTGTGTGTGTGTGTGTGTGTGCATGCAAACATGTATGTGTATATGTGTGCATATAAATATGTGTGTGTGTGTGTGTGTGCATGCAGATATATGTGAGTGTATGTGTATGTGTGTGGGTGCATGCAAACATGTATGTGTATATATATGTATGTGTGTGCAAATATGTATGTATGTGTGTGTGTGTGCATGCAGATATGTGAGAGTGTGTGTGTGTGCGTGCAAATATGTGTGTGTGTGTGCATGCAAATATATATGTGTGCGTATGTTCATGCAAATGTGTATGTGTGCGCGTGCAGATATATGTGTGTGTGCATGCAAATGTGTGTGTGTGTGTGTGTGCATGCAGATACATGAGAGTTGTGTATGTGTGTGTTGTGGGTGGGTGGGTGCACGCAAACATATATGTGTATATGTGTATATGTGTGCATGCAAATATGTGTGTGTGTGTGCAAATATCTATGTATGTGTGTGTGTGCATGCAGATATATGTGAGAGAGTGTGTGTGTGTGTACATGCAAATATGTGTGTGTGTGTGTGTGTGTGTATGCAAATATGTATGTGTGCGTATGTTCATGCAAATGTGTATGTGTGTGTGTGCGTGCGTGCAGATATATGTGTGTGTGCATGCAAATGTGTGCGTGTGTGTGCAGTAAATATGTGTGTGTGTGTGTGTGTGCATGCAAATATGTGTGTGTGTGTATATCTATGCAGATGTGTGTGTATGTATGTGTGTGTGTGTGTGTGCATGCAAATATGTGTGTGTGTGTGTGCATGCAAATATTTATGTGTGCGTATATCTATGCAGATGTGTATGTGTGTGTGTGTGTGTGTGTGTGTGTCTGTGCATGCAAATATGTATGTGTGCGTATATTTATGCAGATATGTTTGAGTGTGTGTGTGTGTGTGTGTGTGTGTGTGTGTATGCAAATATGTGTGTGTGAGTGTGTGTGTGTGTGTGAATGTGCTAAATATGCCAGACTGATATGATTATTTATTCATTTTTGCTTATGAATTAGAAATGATTGCATAAACATTTTTGTAAATACTATTTTAGTTTTTATTATCTTTTATTCTTCTTATATTTTGACATTGTTCATTTTCATTATTATTCTTGTATGGAATTTTTATTTTTTTTATTAGAAAATAATTGCATAAACACTTTTATAATTACTATTTTATTTTGTTTGGTTTGTTGGATTTTATGGCATGTCAACCCTTGTTGGGTTATTTTATACCGAAAACATTTTCTTCTATTCATGGTTAATTGGTATTCAATTTTTTTTTTTTAAACTTAACCTTTTTTTAACACATTTTTATAAAACACATTGTTTTCTATTTAACCCATAGATGGGGCCCTAAAAAGTAATACCACTCCGGGTCACGGTGGACCTGAGAGCAATGGTGATGAAGGGGTACTCCACACTCCCCAGAGCTCCAAAATTTGAACTTCACCATTAAATGTAGTTTCGTGTCTTACCCAGGATACTGATAATTTTTATTCATTTTGTTATATTACCTTTTTTCTCTGAAGAAGGCCAGAGGGCACATTGGCTGAAACGTTATACAGATAACAATAAAAATGAGGTCCAAATAATACATATTATATTTTTATTCTTTATATATTTTTTTTAAGTTGTTTATTTTATTATTATTCTTGTTTGTATTTTTGTCTTTTATTTGATTTTAATTACTGAGCATTACATTAATAAATTAGGGGCTGGTGTAGCTCAGTCGGTAGAGTGTTCGGCTAGGAATCACAAGGTTCTTGGTTCGATACCAGCCTTCGCCAACTCAGCGTATGAGTAGCACAGGGATCTGTGCGGTAAAGTGAGGAGCTGATGGTAGGTGTGGCGCTCCACCTCAAATGCTAAAATAATTTCCTTTGTCTAGCACTAGTGAAAAGAGGATAGACTCCCTTGCTGTCTGCTGATACCGACATTAGGCCGCCCCGACAACTTTACTTTACTTACATTAATAAATCAGAAGTTTTGCTTATTAATCAGAAGTTAATGAATATTTTTCAACACTAACAATAATTTTTTTTTTAGATTAGGAAAAAATATTAATTTTCTGGTGTCAGAGCGATTAAGCGTGATTTAGGATTTTCCCATAAAACTGTCAACCATTCCTGTGTTAAACGTGTCTTTCGTTTAAAGTTTTATAGTTAAAAAAAAAATTGCTATTGAATTAACAACATGAAATAAGTAAAAAAAAAAAACGTGTCTTTAATATAAAATCGTGTCTTTCGTGTATAGTTTTATAATTTAAAAAAAGATCCCTACTGAAGTAACAACAACAACATGAAATAACTAAAAAAACATGTCTAAAAAATCGTCTGTTGTTAACAAACAACCGGAAGTTGACGGTAAAAATCAAAACCTGTCCTTTTGAATTTAGCTCACAGCAAGAGTTCCTATTGGTTACTTGATCCAACTTTCTTACATATATGTGATTAGGAGACAAGAATGACATAAAAAAACTACCTTTTGGCCTTGTTCACATTTCAGATTGTTACCAATGGTTTCAAAGCAGCATATTGGCCACTTATCATGAAGACAACATGCCTGTGAAACAAATTAACAAATAAATACAGCTCTTACACCTGTAATCAAGCACTTTATTTTCAATTCTCATATATATATATATATATATATATATATATATATATATAAAGTTTTGAAATAAATCAATTCTTAATGGATAATACAATTTTTTTATAAATACATTTTTCTATTTAACCCATAGATGGGACCCTAACAGGTACTACCACTCCGGGTCAGAGTGGACCAGGGAGCAATGGTGATGATGGGGTGCTCCACATTCCCCAAACCTCCAGAACTGGAACCTCACTATCAGATAGAGTTTAACGTCATTTCCAGGACATGTAGACCCGCAGCCACCGCCTTCTAGCACCCATATGATAAAAAGGGATTGGGACTTGCCATAAGGGCAATAGGGTTGGGGCAATCATATAGGTGCTAGGTCTTGACGTGACCAGCCAATTGATCGGAGGGGCCTCTCCGACCGCCCGTCTAGCCCAAGATAGGGCCAAAGTGGAGTATTGAATGTCATTAAGCATCACGGGTCGCCACCCACTGCCAACAGGTAGCCCCATTGGGGAGTCTTACCCCTCTGCAGAGGTGCAGTCGGTGCATTCTAATGCCCCAGCCGACAGGGCGGTGTTTTTTTGTATTGAAATCAAGGTCAGGTGAATTAGGTTGTCTCCCAGCAAAATATAAAGAAAATAATAACAGCCATTTTTTTTTCTTTTTTCAACCAGTTAAAATATAATGTACCCAGTGATTATTTAGAAAAGAAAAATATAATGAAATAAGAAAGAAAGAAAGAAAGACAGAAGAAACAAAGAAAGAAAGAAAGGCAGAAAGAAAGAAAGAAAGAAAGAAAGAAAGAAGAAGAAAGACAAAAGAAAGGCAGAAGAAAGAAAGAAAAAAGAAAGAAAGAAAGACAGAAAGGCAGAAGAAAAAAGAAAGAAAGAAAGAAAGGCAGAAGAAGGAAAGAAAGAAGGAAAGAAAGAAAGAAAGAAAGAATATACTTCAACCACTATATCATCCTGTCATAGTACTCTTATAAAAGTTAC
Organism: Doryteuthis pealeii; assembly: GCA_023376005.1. Lineage (NCBI taxonomy): Eukaryota > Metazoa > Mollusca > Cephalopoda > Myopsida > Loliginidae > Doryteuthis > Doryteuthis pealeii. Next base: position 71,788,790 of record CM042166.1, read on the forward strand.
ACTTTTATTGATCAAAGATTTGTATGTTTCCTGTGTTAAAGAAAGAAAGACAGAAGAAACAAACAAACAAAGGCAGAAAGAAAGAAAGAAAGAAAGAAAATATAATGAAATAATTGCTGGCTAAATTGAAAAAAGAAAAGAAAAAAAGATGAAAAGTGCAGACATTTTGTCAGAATTCTTATTGAACAAAGAACATTTTAAATTGGGAAGTGGAAGTGTCGAAATGAAAGAAGACATGTCACTGCCTGCTTCAACGAAATTTACCACTCCCATTCTTCAAATTTCATTCGAGTCTGATTTGTTTGTTTGTTTGTCTGTTTCGTTTAACGGCATATCAACCTCAGTGAGTTATTTAATGCCAGCAAAATTTGAAATAAATTCATTCTGAATGGATACTCAATTTTTCATATCAACCTCAGTGGGTTATTTATTGCCAGCAAATTTGAAATCAATGTCATTCTAATGGAATACTTCAATTTTTTATAAAACATCATATTTTCTATTTAACTCCATAGATGGGACCCTAAACAGGTACTCCACTCCGGGGTCAGGGTGTTGAATTAGGATGTATGTGATGATGGGGCTGCTCCCACATTCCCCAAACCTCTAGAACTTGGGAACCTCACATCAGATAGAGTTTAATATGCATTCTCAGAACACATGTAGACCCTCAGTCACTGACGCCTCTCTAGCACCCATATATAAAAAGGTTTGGGCGCGCCATTAAGGGCAATAGGGTTGGGGCAATATCATATAGGTGCCTAGGGCTTTTGATCAAGTGACCACAGCCGAGTTGATCGAAGGGGCCCTCTCTGACCACCCATTCTAGACCAAAGGAAAGTTCTATGGAGGTAGTGCAGGTCATGGACTCTGCTCATTCTTACCAAGACTGCCGTCCTTATAGCATCACGGGTACCACTCATGCCCAATAAGGCTGGCCCTCTCCGACCAGCCATCTAACCCAAGTAAACGGGCCAAGTGGAAATTGATTGTCATGGACTGCTCAACCCGCGCGCTGTTTCTATCCTTAAGCATCACGGCGGTCGCCACACCACAGCAACAGGTGCCCCCAGCGTTGGTGAGTCTTAACCCTCGTAGATTTGCAGTCGACTGCATTTTAACGCCCCAGCTGACAGGGCAGATTGAGTTTGTGTAGTGCACAGTCTATACAACTAAAGCATGCACCAAATGCTTAGTCATTTTAAATTTGTAAATGAAAGTGTCGGCCATTGTAATGTGCATCAAGTACACCCTTGTGCAAAATAATTGAAACAACGCTTTAGTTTCCTTTCATTTTAGCCATATGGTCAGTTTAGACCCACTGGAGTAACAGTGTGTTGAGATTTTTTGTATATAAGGTGTATGATAGATCTCCGACTCCTACTTATAGCTAAGCGAGATCATATGATCTATTTCCTATGGCCAATCACTGGCAGAACTCTGAGGCTGATACAATACTTAACCCCCCCCCTACTTGTCATAATTACTGCAACATTCATAGATGACGGACATAGGATTAAATCACTGACCTTTACCAATACGCAGGATAAGACTATACACAATTAAGTGGAATATTTCGTCTCACGTTGAGTGTACCAATGTTCAATTAAAGGTTTCACTCAACGTGAGACGAAATATTACCACTAAACTATTGCTTGTTTGGGCTGTTTTTGTCCCACTTTTCCCTCTATTCCCAACCATATATATATATATATATATATATATATTATTTATTATAGTGAACAATACATTTATGGTGCAAATGTTACCATTGGTTTCTAGGCAGCATGCTTAGCTACTACCCTTCATCACGCTAGAAAAACAATGGAACAATTGCACCTTAAAGTATTGTACACTATAATAAATAAATACAGCTCTTACAGTAATCGAGCACTTTATTCTCATTCTCCAATACAAACAAAGGACTAACAATATATATATATATATATATATATATAACAATACATAATATATATGCACAAATGCTGAGTATGCATTTAGCCTGTCACATATGCAAATCACCTGAACTGAATAAAACATAAACTTGAAGTGAGCAAATAGTTTTTTCAAACTTGATAGCCTTGTGACAAGAGTGAGATATACAAACTAACAGACATTCTGAATTATTTAAGTATGGATGAACAAAAGGGACAAACATTTCAAAATTCTGTTTTCAAATTACTTCAAGAAGGACATTTGAAACTGTTATTGATAAGTTCTTAGTTTCATCATCAGTTAGTGTCCTATAACTCCAACCTAAATAAAGGGGAAACCACTCTTGACTATAAATTATTATTTATTTATTGATCTACTAGGAAAAAAGAGACAGGGTTATGGTTTATGGTTAGTTTAATGGGAAAATAATGAGGTAGATTGCATTAACAGATAAAATTTTTCATTCCAGGGAAGGGAAAGGGTTCCCCCCCTTTTTAGGGGGTTGGGGGAAGGGAAAGCTGAGTTAATAGGATAATACCATCATTTCTACTATACTGATTAGATATACCATAATTTCAGGACAATAAGTGATACAAAGGATATGTATGCCCCTCCTTAAACAAAACTTAATAGAAAGAGAGAATTACATTCATGACAGGAGATATAAGGAAGCAGGTTATCGTTAGAGTTGTATAGAGAATGTCCTCAAGGAAGAGAGGTTTCTTTTTAGACGAGAATGTTGGTTGTTAGATTTATTTTTACAGCCAAATCAACCCTTTTTGGGTGCACATTAATGCCGAATCCAAGCCATTTTGATATTATTTTTCTTACAGAAAGGTATGAATCCATCTCTTGTTGTATGAAGAGAAAAATGTCCCTCACAGGAAGAGAGTTTTTTTTCAGAAGAGAATGTATTGTGGATCTTGTGTGTTAGGTATCTTGATTTGTCGCGAATAATGGCCAAATCAACCCTTTTTGGGTCATTTAATGCCGAATCAAGCCATTTTGATATTTTTTTACAGAGTTATGAAATCCATCTCTTGTGTATAGAGAAATGTCCTCAAGGAGGAGAGTTCTTTTTTTAGAAGAGAATGTTGGTTGTTAGGTTATTTTATGGCAAATCAACACTTTTTGGGTCATTTAATGCCAAATCAAGCCATTTTGATATTTTTTTACAGAAAAGCATGAATCCATCTCTTGTTGTATAAGAGAAATGTCCTCACAGGAAGAGAGTTTTTTTTAGAAGAGAATGTTGGTGTTTAGGTTATTTTATGGCAAATTCAACCCTTTTTGGGTCATTTAATGCTGAATCAAACCATTTTGATATTTTTTTACAGAAAGGTATGAATCCATCTCTTGTTGTATAAGAGAAATGTCCTCACAGGAAGAGAGTTTTTTTAGAAGAGAATGTTGATTGTTAGGTTATTTTAGAGCAAATCAACTCTATATACAGAAAGGTATGAATCCATCTCTCCTCTATTCAGCTGTGCATAAATAGTAGGGCAGACAGGGTTATCTAATTATAAAACTGGTCTAGGAGAAAGAAAACTCTGAATTCAAACCTGTTAAACTCTGCTTTAAAAAATTGAGCTTGTGTAGCATTGGGCTCTTGTGGAGGGGTTGGTAAATATATCAAATATATTCTGGCAATGAACACAACTGACTCTGCAGCTAAATCGGCTCTAGATTTAATCCCTGACAAGTTCCAGATACCATATACTGACTTGAAACCTAAAATTAATAGATTCCTTCATTCAAAATGGCAGCAACACTGGAATAACTGTATCCACAATAAACTCTTCCTAATCAAACCGACTTTGGGAGGCTGCAGACCAACTTTAAGGAAGTCTAGAAAGGAACAAGTCATTATGTCCCAATTATGCATTGGTCATACAAAACTAACACACTCTTATATACTCAAACAAGAACAACAACCACAATGTGAAACATGTCAAACACCCCTGACAGTTAAACACTTATTGATGGAATGCAGATTTTTTGCTCCCATCAGAAACATTATTTTAAAGCAAACAATATGAAGGATCTATTTGAAAATGTTAACATTGGGGATATTTTCTCCTTTTTGAGGGAAATAAAATTATACCATAGAATATAGACATGAAACAAATCAATGCCATACAATATAATTCCCAATAATGCTAACACATTGTTAAAACCAAAAAAGTAAAACTAAAAGTATATATATGAATACACAATATGTATAACACCCCAACCGCTAGGCATGATATAACCCTGGACGGGTTGATATGCCATTAAAATTAATAAACCAACCAACCATCAGATTGGGTCATTTGCAGTGGTGTGTAGTAATATGAATTTATTTTGGGGGTGTATACCTTCCTAACAGTATGGACCACAGAGTGAAACTGTGGGGATTTAAAAAATATGAAAATAAAAATAAAATAAAATAGAATTAAAAAAAAAAAAACTCCCATGAGGCCTTTTACTCATCTAAATAATGAACAGGTTCATTGCTGCTTAACTTCAGTGATCTGTTGGGAACCAATGTTTCAATGTGACTTGACTGTAAGCCCAGTAGAGAATGTCTTGAGGCTGCTGGCGATAGAGGAAAGTATAAATACTTACAGGTTAAATAGGATTTAACGGACCTAAATTCCACCCTCGTATGTCACCCCACTGAAAGAAAAAAAATACCAAAAATCAGGGAATTAACCGAATTTAATGAAATTTTCATTGTTGATATATTAATGAATAAAAGATATAATACACCAGTTATTTTATTTAAAAATTGTACATTTTCCAGGTCAGTTAACTCTGAACTACATGTCTTTGTGGCATAACACAGATTCTCAAAGAAACGTGGTTCAAAGTTAACTGAACTGAAAAAATGTAAAAGATTTTGAATAAAATAACTGGGATGAGTAGGACAGGAATCTGTGCAGTAAAATGAGGAGCTGATGGTAAGTGTGGTGCCCCACCTCAGACACTAAAATAATCTCCTTGGTCTATCACTAGTGAAAAGGGGATAGATTCCCTCACGGTATGGCTCATACCAACTTTAGGCTGCCCCGACGACTTAGCCCTCTGCAGAGGTACAGTCGGCGTATTCCACAGCCACAGCTGACAGGGCATCATGGGTCGCCACCTATAGCCAACAGATGGTCCCATTAGGGGTGGGGGTACCCCTCTGGAGAGGTGCAGTCAGCATATTCCACAGCCACAGCCGACAGGGCAGACATGTCATAGTGACAAAGCCAATAGAAAATTGACGTGTTGTGGGCAACAGCTTAAACTTCCGACTATAATTAAAAGGTTGAATAACTAAAAACTTGGCTGTGGGTGTCATTATCAATTCTATTGTATTTTCCACCCATTTTCTGCAGATTGTATGCAAGTGTTGCTGCCACCTGCATTTAAATGCACAACAAAAGAAAAAAGTTTGGGGAGGGTAAAAAGAAACATTTTATTTTTTCTATTGTAAGAAAATGTTCAGCTTTTGTTATTTTTTTATCAAATAAAAACAAAAGTCAAATAATCTTTTTTGTGGAGCCAGCCTTTTCAGGAGTTTTGTATTAATTATTTACATCAATAATGTAGTGTATATATATATATATATATATATATATATATACGTATATATGTTTATAAGAGATAAAAAGAAAGAGGAGAGAGACACACACACACACATACATACATACACACACACTCAAAGAGATAAAGATAGAGAAAGAGGAGAGAGAGAAACACACACACACACACAAACTTACATATGTACACAGACACACACACTCAAAGGGAGAGAGAGAGAGAGAGAGAGAGAGAGAGACACGCACACGCACATACATATGTACACAGACACACACACTGAAAGAGATAAAAAGAGAGAAAGGAGAGAGAGATACAAATGGATATAGAAAAAGGCACATACTAAGGGACACAGGGGAAAAACACTGGTCACTGAGAGAGTCGCTCACAAAACAGACAGAGAGAGAGAGAGAGAGAGAGAGAGAGAGAGAGAAGTAGACAAATAACCTATGAGGAAATTAAACAAACCTAATGACCCAAAGACAAGTAGACCAGTTGTAACTCAACAAAAAAAAATTACAGACTGATTTAAACTGACCGAGTAAATAACTAAAATGTCACCAAAGACATTTACTGACAGATTGGCCAACACAAAACAATATTTCTCCATTAATTTAAAACGTAGGTTGATAAGTTTACAAAACAGCCCTGTCAACAGAACTTAAAATACACAAACTGTATTCCCTCGAGAGAGAGAGAGGTAAGATTCCCCTACCCCTGCAAGAGGTGTTTTGGGCATGAAACAAATTGCATCCAGTGGTGAGGCTCCAGTTCTGAAAACTCCTTTTATTGCCATTACTCCCAGGTCCACTCTGACTCAGAGTGGTAGTACATGTTAGAGTGCAAACTATGGGTTAAATAGAAAGAAAAAAAAAGAGTTTATGCTGAAAACATTTTGTTTTATTCTTTCTTGATGGGTATTCAAATTTCTTTTTTTTTTTAAACACTTTATTTTAAATTCATGTTTTCTATTTAATCCATAAATGGGACCCTAACAAGTACTACCACTCCAGGTCAAAGTGGACCTGTGAGTAATAGTGATAAAGGGGTACTCTACACTCCGGGCCAAAGTGGATCAGTGAGTAATAGGGATAAAGGGTACTCTACACTCCGGGTCAAAGTGGACCTGTGAGTAGTGATAAAGGGGTACTCTACACTCCGGGTCAAAGTGGACCAGTGAGTAATAGTGCTAAAGGGTACTCTACACTCCGGGTCAAAGTGGACCTGTGAGTAATAGTGATAAAGGGGTACTCTACACTCCGGGTCAAAGTGGACCAGTGAGTAATAGTGCTAAAGTACTCTACACTCCGGAAAGTGGACCAGTGAGTAATAGGGATAAAGGGGTACTCTACACTGGGTCAAAGTGGACCGTGAGTGTGATAAAGGGGTACTCTACACTCCGGGTCAAAGTGGACCGTGAGTAATAGTGATAAAGGAGTACTCTACACTCTGGGTCAAAGTGGACCTTTGAGTACTAGTGATAAAAGGGTACTCTACACTCCGGGTCAAAGTGGACCTGTGAGTAATAGTGCTAAAGGGGTACTCTACACTCTGGGTCAAAGTGGACCTGTGAGTAATAGTGATAAAAGGGTACTCTACACTCCAGAATTGGAACTTCACCATGAGATACAGTTTAACATCATATCCAGGACACTAAGACCCTCAGCCACCGCCTTCTAGCACATATATGATAAAAAGTATTAGGCGTTTGATATAACTGCAATCAAATTGGGACAATTATATAAGGGCTATTTTGGAGTAACTTAGTATACTTCTGGTCTGTAAAACAAGTACAACTGAACTGGTGTCCAAAGCAGCTGGTATTTATGGTACTCAGGAATACTTTATTCATGCATTTGGGTGATTCCATTCCTTGAGTCCTGATTGGCTGCTTGGTTTCAGTGACATTCTGCAGTAGGCTTTCAGCAATGAAAGATCTGTATTTAGTTACGGCTTGCTTGTTGCCTTGTGTTGCCAATTCAACGGTAATTGGAATATTACTTCTACAATGAGAATGGTAATTATTCTACAGACTAGAGCTTGATGTGCCCAGCTGATTGATTGGAAGGTGAGTCTCTGGCCGCCCGTCTAACCTAAGTAAAGGCCAAAGTGGAATGTTGCCTTGTCATGGACTGTTCAGCCACCAGGATTCCATCGTTAAGCATCACAGGTCACTACCACGCCCAACAGGTGGCCCCATTGGGTGGATTTTACCCCTATACAGGGGGCCGGTTTAGCTACTGTAAGGCATGCTAGTAATTTCATTTCATCACATGTCAGTAGAGTGTTCGGCTAGGAACCACAAGGTTCCGTGTTCAATACCGAGCCTCGCCAACTCAGCTATGAGTAGCACATGGATATGTGTGGTAAAGTGAGGAGCTGATGGTAGGTGTGGCGCTCCACCTCAGACACTAAAATAACCTCCTTGGTCTAGCGCTTGTGAAAAGGGGATAGACTGGCTGATACCGACATTAGGCCGCCCCAACGGTGATGACTTACAGAGGTGCAGTCAATCCATTTCTTTCTATTTAACCCATAGATGAAACCTAACAGGTACATCCACTCCAGGTCAGAGTAGACCGAGTCAGAATAATGGCAATGAAGGGGTACTCCATACACTCCATGTTAAGCTTTTAAGGGCCATTGCTTGGCCTTATAGCAGAAACGCTTATCTGGTGGAATCCTTGATAAAAGGTCCATCGACAATGTAAATCCTTTGGTTGCTAAAGTGTCCTCAGTTACTGGTGATCGGTATAAGTCCTTCGTGAGTATTGGTAAAGATCCAGGTAATCCTATGTGAATGGTGCAGTTTGAGTTATGACCAATGGGGGGGGGGGTAAGTATCTTATCAGGCCAGTAGTACTGACAGTGATTGGTTAGAAGAGTCAATCACGTGACCATGGCCAGTCTATAAGTATAGGTGGGGGAACTAGCACACACCTTATATTACAAAATTTCTCAACACTCCAGAATTGGAACTTCACCATTAGATGCAGTTTCACGTTATACCCAGTACACCAGGGGGTGGAGGGGGGATGACATATGCAATATGCTGAACTGTGACATCATAGTAAAAGCGTTTGAAATCCAGATGCACTATTATATTCACTTTCAGAATAATATCCTTAGGAATGGTATTAACTCCCTCATCCCCCTAGCTGTGGGTTAAATAGTAACACTACTGTTCTTCTACAAGAATGGCTTTGTCATTAAATAACCCACAAAGGTTGATATGCCATTGAACAAAGAAACCAAACCAAAAGAAGTAAATAGTATCACTACTGTTCTTCTACAAGGATGGCTTTGGCATTAGATAACCCATAAAGGTTGATATGCCATTGAACAAAGAAACCAAACCTATTACTCTTGGGAGAGGCATGGATCCCCTTATCCCTTGAGCTATATATTAAATAGTACCACTACTGTTCTTCTACAAGGATGGCTTTGGTTTTGGTATTGATTAATCTATGAAGGTTTATATGCCTATAATCAAGACAACAAACAAAAAACTAAACCAAAAGAACTTGCCAAATATTACCACTACTGTTCTTCTACAAGGACAGCTTTGGCATTAAATAACCCATGAAAGTTTATATTCCATTAAACAAATAAAGCAAACCAAAAGAAGTTGCCAATAGTACCACTACTGTTCTTCTACAAGGATGGCTTTGGCATTAAATAATCCATGAAAGTTTATATGCCATTAAACAAATAAAGCAAACCAAAAGAAGTTGCCAAATAGTACCACTACTGTTCTTCTACAAGGATGGCTTTGGCATTAAATAATCATGAAAGTTTATATGCCATTAAACAAATAAGCAAACCAAAAGAAGTTGCCAAATAGTACCACTACTGTTCTTCTACAGGATGGCTTTGGCATTAAATAACCCATGAAGGTTGAAATGCCATTAAACAAATAAGCAAACCAAAAGAAGTTGCCAAATAGTACCACTACTGTTCTTCTACAAGGATGGCTTTGGCATTAAATAACCCATGAAGGTTGAAATGCCATTAAACAAATAAAGCAAACCAAAAGAAGTTGCCAAATAGTAGTTCTTCTACATTTGCATTAAATAACCCATGAAAGTTTATATGCCATTAAACAAATAAAGCAAACCAAAAGAAGTTGCCAAATAGTACCACTACTGTTCTTCTACAAGGATGGCTTTGGCATTAAATAACCCATGAAAGTTTATATGCCATTAAACAAATAAAGCAAACCAAAAGAAGTTGCCAAATAGTACCACTACTGTTCTTCTACAAGGATGGCTTTGGCATTAAATAACCATGAAAGTTTAATCCATTAAACAAATAAAGCAAACCAAAAAGAAGTTGCCAAATAGTACACTACTAGGACAGCTTTGGCATTAAATAACCCATGAAGGTTGATATGCCATTATTACAAAGAAATCAAACAAAACCTAGTATATAACAACATTAAATAACTCTTAGCTTATATTAGTGAATATTTTCTTTTGTTTTTTTGCTGGTGGTTTGTATTTTTTTTTTTGTGGGGGGGGGTCAGTTTTTTTTTTCTGGCTAAGAACTGTCAGTTTTAATAGGACAAATTGCCTCCTGGCGGAAAATTTCCCCTTTTCTTGAATTAACCGTAACATTCTGCCATTTCCAATTAAATATGTTTGTAATGTGATTTAATTCGTAAAAATGAGAGATAACGAGGGATACGTAAAAGTGTGCATACATGTGAATGTAAGGTTGTGTTACTCTCTGTGTGCATATATCTAGGTAAATGTGTTTGCATGTATATATATATATATATATATATATATATTATTTGTGTGTGTGTTACTGTATATATTTGTATATACAGTAACACATATATACTAATATTCATATTATCAGCATCGCAGTCTCGGAAGAACATAGATTTCCTATGCCCTGGAGTTAACTTCTAGTGCAGCGCCTTACGTGATTGTAAAGGCCAATACATGAAAGCATATTTATATATACATACTTATATTTATATGAATACATATATATATATGTGTGTGTGTGTGTGTGTGTGTGTGTGTGTGTGTGAATGTAAGGTTGTGTTACTACCTCTGTGCGTATGTATAGATATGTGTTTGAGTGTATGTATACATGTGTGTGTGTGATTGTGTAATATATATATATGTGTATGTATTGTATACGTATTTATATATAAACACATATTTATATATGTAGCTATGTATGATATATATATATATATATATGTATTTATGTGTGTATATATATACATATATATATATATATATATTTATGTGTGTGTATATATATACATATATATATATATTTATGTGTGTATATATACATATATATATATGTATTTATGTGTGTATATATGTGTGTGTATATATACATATATTTATATATGTATTTATGTGTGTATATATACATATATATATATGTATTTATGTGTGTATATATACATATATATATATGTATTTATGTGTGTATATATACATATATATATATATATTTATGTGTGTATATATACATATATACATATATATATTTATGTGTGTATATATACATATATATATATATATATTTATGTGTGTATATATATATATATATATATTATGTGTGTATATATACATATATATATATATATATATATATGTGTATATATACATATATATATATTTATGTGTGTATATATAATATATATATATATATATTATATATATATATATATATATATATATATATATATATTTATGTGTGTATATATACATATATATATATATATATATATATAGTGTGTATATATACATATATATATATATATGTGTATATATACATTATATATATATATGTGTATATATACATATATATATATATATAATGTGTTATATATACATATATATATATATATATATATATATATATATATATATATAATATATATATATATGTGTGTATATATACATATATATATATATATATATGTGTATATATATACATATATATATATATATATTTATGTGTGTATATATACATATATATATTATATTATATATACATATATATATATATATATATATATTATAGTATATATATATATATATATATATATATATATTATATATATATATATATATATATATTATATATATTATGTGTGTATATATCTGTGTGTGTATATATATATATATATATATATATATATATATAACAAATGTATATGTGTGTGTTGATGTGTGTGCATACCTGTCAATATTCGGATGTTTTTCATAACCTATTAGGTTACTGGAGCACCATACAGAGTAATTTCCCCTTTGTGGCATCCCTCTCCTACCACCTGTAACGTTGTTGGGATGTCATGCTAGGTAATTTCCTTTCATCACATGCCTCAGGATAATTACTTAGTGGTGCCTATCTCCTCTCTAAGTTGTATGCAACAGATTATACTGGGTTACATGGTTGCAGCAAAGAACGATCTCTGACCTATACTTATCAATAATAACAAGACCCGTGGATATACCACAGTATGATAATTCAATTATTACCAACATCAGGGAACTTTTGAACTAATGATCAGAAATTTTGGCTAAACGCATGCATAAACGTAAATTGTAATTATGACAATCCCAGCTAAATTGAAATGAATTTTTAAAAGAAGAATTTTTTGGGGTTATTTCCTATAACTCCAACATAAAAAAGGGGAACCACTCTGAATGAATTTTATCTGTTAATTAATCTACCCATTATTTTTCCATTAAACTAACCCATAACCCTAACCCCATCTTCTTTTTTCCTAGTAGATCAATAAATAAATAAATAATTTATCAGTCAGAGTGGTTCCCCTTTTTTTTAGGTTGGAGTTATAGGAAATAACTGAGATGATAAACTCAAGAAACTATCAATAACAGTTTCCAAATGTCCTTCTTGAAGTAATTTGAAAACAGAATTTTGAAATGTTGTCCCTTTTGTTCATCCATACTTTAAATAATTCAGAATGTCTGTTAGTTTGTATATCTCACTCTTGTCAACACAGGCTATCAAGTTTGAAAAACTGTTTGCTCACTCAATGTTTATGTTTTTATTCAGTCAAGTTTAACCCTAAACCCTGACGCATAACCCTAACCCGTCTTCTTTTTTCCTAGTAGATCAATAAATAAATAAATAAATGATTTATCAGTCAATCAGAGTGGTTCCCCTTTTTTATGTTGGAGTTATAGGAAATAACCTTCTTTTTTTTTTTAACTCAAAAATTTTTTTTTTTAAAGAAAAAGAAAAGAAAGTTAAGAGAAAAAGAGGAAAAGAATTTTTAGAGAGGATTTTTGAAAATGTCTAAGTTTGATTTTTTGAAAAAATATATTTTTTTAAAATATGTTTTTAAATATTCCATATTATTATCTAGATTTTATGACATATCAACATCACGTTTGTCATTCAACTTTTCAAAATGACGCAACAGCATTCATTAACTGTGAAACTGTTTTCAACGGTCACAATTACAATATGGACTCCCGCAGTTAACTGTAATTAATCAATATTTTGTTTAATTCAGTGGATTTAACCCTGAAGATCCTTATGGTGAAACTCGAGTAGTTTATTTCTATACACTCTATAATACTATATATATATATATATAATGGACTCTCCCGTCGATTTTCGACATATGAGGGTTCATACACACAATGAACTCCCACACAGGGATTTGTTTATAGTGGTGAAGGCTTGTGTTGGACCATCCACACTTTTTGGCACAGTCGATAGGAAAGAATTGGTGCATCAAAGGTTGCCACAAACCCAATCAACGACCGACCTCAGGAATTTTGAATTCAGAGTTATCCCTCTCCTAGACTGGTTACCTACCCAAGGCTGAAGAGCCCAGTCTGCCCTACTATTTAACCCATAGCTGGAGGGAGAATATATGGATTCATACCTTCCCCAAGGGTATTAGCGCTATGTGAAATGCCAACAGCTTCGTCTAGGAATTGAACTCGAATCGACGAGTTCATTTTCCACGACTCTAACCACTAGCCCACCATATACATATATATATATATATACTAGACAAAACGTGACCTGTTAGGTCACCTGTTGAGTTCTGGGTAGATAATTGGGATAAAGGTTAAAAAAAAACAAAAAAAACATTAAAATCATTTTGTAAGATTTCTAAGAAAGGGAACATTTGACCTAGTTTAAATTGATTAAGAGCCAAGATGTTGGCTGGGTTGGCAGCTTATGAAACTTAACATACAAATCTGTTTCAAACTCTCAAATCTCCCTCTCTCTCTACTCTCATTGAGAAACTAACATATATAATGAGGAGGTAATCAAGATATACATAGAGAGGGGAAAGTAATAGGCAGAATGGGAAATAAGAGTTGGGTTAGTTTTTGAATTAATTGCAAAGTACAACTAATTAGAACCAATTAAAATGGATTATTTTCAAACATAACATAAATCCTAGAACTAAGGAATAATTTAGTATAACTTTTGTGTCAATAAACTAAACAAGCCTTTAGGAGACAGACATTGATTTGCTCAAAACTAATATTTTCGTTGTGATTAACAAAACTGACTACAATTCCAAATTGCAAACATTATTAGACAATCACACAAGATCAATCGGCTGGTCATGTCAAGCCCTAGCACCTATATGATTTTCCCAACCCTATTGCCCTTATGGCAAGCCCCAACCCCTTTTTATCATAGGGATGCTAGAAGGTGGTGGCTGAGGGTCTACATGTCCTGGGAATGACGTTAAACTCTATCTGATGGTGAGCTTCCAGTTTTGGAGGTTTGGGGAATGTGGAGCACCCCTTCATCACCATTGCTCCCTGGTCCACTCTGGCCCGGAGTGGTAGTACCTGTTAGGGTCCCATCTATGGGTTAAATAAAAAAATGTATTTATTAAAAAATTGTATTATCCATTAAGAATTGATTTATTTCAAAACTTTATTGGCATTAAATGACCCACTGACGTTGATATGCCGTAAAACAAAACAAACCAAAAAAAAAAAAAAAAAAAAAAAAAAACAATCACACAAAATCCCATAAATCAACTAAAAACAAAAATAAATAAACCCATCACGGCAAATAATGCCCAACAAGACAGCCAAAAATTTCCCAAAATCATCAGTGACTATAAACCCAGCTACATTTACAGTATAATCAATATATATCTTATTATAATGGAGATTGTATGTTTTTCTGTCTGTAACCGAAACTATATTACTAATCGAGTCACAATTAACATAGTTATTTTCATCACAATCTTCATGTATTTATTTATATTTAAACCTCAATTATTAATAAAATTGCTTCACCTTTTTATTAGTGTTGTCCATATCTACATACTAATAACATGCTATTGTATTTATATATACAAAAAATAGCGGTTTGCAGTGTGAACGGGAAGGCTAATTTGCATATTGATATTAAAAATGTGATTTTATTAAATATGTGCTTAGTATTATTGATTTCTAATTGTTTGGTTTTATCTTAATGAATATAAGCAAAAATCTCTGCAATGAATCTTAAATGAAATCCATTAACAAGAAAAAATAACTGTCATTTTATTCTTTATTTCCTAATTTAACTAAATAGTTAAATAAGTAAAATTCAGCAATGAAAGACAGCAGTGATGGAAGAGTAAGTTTCATTTCTATTTTTCTATTATAACCCCACTCTGTTTCAAATCTTTTTATCTGCATTCTTATTAGACTTTCTAATTTAATACGATATTTCATTACATTAAAACTTAAATACTTGCACGCGGAGGGTGCATATATTTGCTAGTATATATATATATATATTTAAGGCTATCATGTATAGCGATCTACACAATGATAATGAGTGGGAGACAAAAAGGAGGAATAGAGTTGAAAAAGTTGTCTTATTAATATAAAACTAGGGCCCTTTCATCCGGTGCTTTAGGTCCCTAGTTTTATACTTTTTCCACTCTATTCCTCCTTTTTATCTCCCACTCATTATCATTGTGTAGATCGCTATACATGATAGCCTTAAATATATTATATAAATTTGCCTGTACCAACAATTTATATATATATATATTTTTGGGATAATATGTGCTTAATTGAAGTCGTACCTAATTTTGAAAATTAATTAATTGATAATTAATGAATTAGGCGAGCATACCTATTCAAATGTAAGGCTAAACAAATCGAGAAAAATCAATCTCTGTATGTACATTTCAGCCTCATCAGCAGAGCTATAGACAGGAAGACTGCTTTGTGTTTGATTCAAACTGTCACCATAAGTGGAATATAACCTACTTCAAAACAAACGAAAAATCTGGTAAAAACAGCTGGTGTAATGGTTAGAGTCCCCGCCTGTCAGCTTGACAGTCAGGGTTCTGCTGATGAGGCCTAATAGGCTGAAATGTACATACAGAGATTGATTTTTCTCGATTAATTTAGCCTTACATTTGAATAGGTATGCCCGCCTAATTCATTAATTATCAATTAATTAATTTTAAAAATTAGGTTCAACTTCAATTAAGCACATATTCTCCCAAAAATTGTCAGCTAAAAAAGCCATATCAAACACATTGTTTGTTTGTTTACTTCTCATATATGGGCCGGGTTAGCTCAGTCGGTAGAGCATTCGGCTAGAAACCACAAGGTTCCTAGTTTGATACCTGTCCTCGCACACTAAGCGTATGAGTAGCACAGGGATCTGTGCGGTAAAGTAAGGAGCTGATGGTAGGTGTGGCGCTCCACCTCAGACGCTAAAATAATCTCCTTGGTCTAGCGCAAGTGAAAAGGGGATAGACTCCCTCACTGATTGGCTGATACCAACTTTAGGCCACCCCGACGACTTTACTTACTTTATATATATATATATATATATATATATATATATATATATATATATATATAGGTGTCTAACAAAATGATCTTCCTGATTTAACATTGCCACTGTGTAGACATTACTACTTTTAATATTATTTTTCTAATCCATATTTTTCACTTCCAGTGCACAGTTTTGAAAAATCTTGTTTATTCCTAATTCTTATATTTCTTTCCTATTTCAACTACCTGAAGGCAATATTATATATATATATATATATATATATATATATATAACACAAGAATATATATACATATATATATATATATATATATATATATATAAAGAATATATATATATATATATAGATAGATACAAGAATATATATATATATATATATAATAGATAGATAGATACAAGAATATATATATATATATATATATATATATAGATAGATAGATACAGAATATATATATATATATATATAGATAGATAGATACAAGAATATATATATATATATATATATATATATATAATATATAGAGAGAGAGAGAGAGAGAGAGAGAGATACAAGAATAATATATATATATATATATATATAGATAGATAGATACAGAATATATATATATATATATATATATATAGATAGATAGATACAAGAATATATATATATATATATATATATATAGATAGATAGATACAAGAATATATATATATATATATATATAGATATATATATATATATATATATATATATATATAGAGAGAGAGAGAGAGAGAGAGAGAGAGATACAAGAATATATATATATATATATATATATATATATATATATATAGAGAGAGAGAGAGAGAGAGAGAGAGAGATACAAGATATATATATATATATAGAGAGAGAGATAGATAGAAGAATATATATATATATATATATATATATATATAGAGAGAGAGAGATACAAGAATATATATATATAGAGAGAGAGATAGAAGATATATATATATATATAGAGAGAGAGAGATAGATAGAAGAATATATATATATAAAGAGAGAGATAGCTAGATAGATAGATAGAAGAATATATATATATATAGAGAGAGAGAGATAGATAGAAGAATATATATATATATATATATATATAATGTATATTCTTGTTTATTTGTGAAGGATTTTTTTCATGATGCCAATTCTAAACATTTAATTAAAATATCTTCCTTACTGTAACAGATAACTAAAATGGGGTGAATCATTACTTAAGAAAAAAAAAAACCAACCAACCAACCAACCAACTTGTTTGCAAATTGTTTGACACTAGATAACTTTGAAATTACTTACATTCCATCAGAGTGAGGACCATGCAACATTCTGTGATTTTTTTTTATGTTGTTCAGTCAGATGGAATTAACAGAGAGAAATTTGTCTTCAGGCCAAAATTCATAAGATTTTAGTGGAGAAGATATAAGGAAAAAAAAAATAGTAAAACAAGTTGAGTTCAAATTAAAACTATTTTTCATTTCCATTGCTGTAATGTGTAAACTACCATAATTATTATTACTAGCAACAGAAAACACCCTCTGGGCATCGTAAAAATTATTTTTTGAAAAGACATTGCCTGAGAGGGTGGGAATTAAAAATTCAATGTCAGAGGGTTTGTATCATAAGTAAGACAAATCCTCATATTTATTAAAGGAGTAAAAAAAAAAAAAAAAACAATTTGAAATGAAAACTGAGCCCCATCCCTCTCAAATAAAATGTTGCGTGCATGTAATAATGAAACAATTATTTTGAATATTTTCTACATCAATTTTACACACAATCGTAGGTATTTATTTATTTGTAAACTTTTTAGTTAACTTCTTGTTACTATAAAACAAAAAAGAAAAAAAAAAAGGACGAGAGTAAAAAAAACAATTTTTAAAATTGCTTACTCAAATTTTGGGTGTATATAGCATAAGAATATTGTGATGTAAGCTGTGACGTAGAGCTATGACGTAGTTTTTGTTACAGGCAGAAATACAGACAATCTTCATTATTAATAGATATAAGATTTTTATTTGTGTATAAGACATACTATTTTTTTGTGTATAAGATGTGCTATTTTCATTTTTGTATAAGAAGCAGAACTTTTATTTGCATCCAAGACACACAACTATTATTTGTGTATAAAACATAATATATTTTTATTTGTGTATAAGACGCAGTATTTTTATTTGTGTATAAGGCACATTATTTTTTATTTGTGTATAAGGTGCACAACTTTTATTTGCATACAAGACATACTGTCTTTTATTTGTGTATAAGGTGCAGTATTTTTATTTGTGCATATGA
Source organism: Doryteuthis pealeii (assembly GCA_023376005.1). Lineage (NCBI taxonomy): Eukaryota > Metazoa > Mollusca > Cephalopoda > Myopsida > Loliginidae > Doryteuthis > Doryteuthis pealeii. Next base: position 71,807,388 of record CM042166.1, read on the forward strand.
CATACTATTTTATTGTGTGTATAAGACGCACTATTTTTCATTTGGGTATAAGACAACAGTATTTTTATTAGCTAATAGACATACTATTTTTTATTTGTGCATAAGGTGCACAACTTTTATTTGCATACAAGACATACTATTTGTTTATTTGGGTACAAGACATTATTTTTTATTAGTGCATAAGATGCACAATTTTTTAAAAATAGTATGTCTTATCATCATCATCATCATCATCATGTCGCGCTGTCAGTGAGGATATCCATGACAATCTCTCTCCATCCGTCCCTATCGTTCATCATTCTCGGGAGGTCCTCTATGCAGCATCCTGTATCTGCACAGAGCTGATCAATGTACGTCTTTGCTGGTCGGCCCACACTGGCGTGTCCATGCTGGCTTCTACTGGAGGACGTCGCTTATGAGTTTGTCCTTGCTTCTCCAGCAGTGTCTCACGTGTCTTGTCCATCTTACTCGGATGGTTTGGGTGACAGGTGACAATACAGCTGTTTTCTCGTGGGGTGTTGTTTTCATGTCTTGTTCAGGATCACCCGCAGCATTCTTGTGCAGGTCCCATCTAGTTTTTATTTGTGCATAAGACACACTATTTTTCCATATTTTTCAGTCCAAAAGTTAATGGTGCATATTTTACACAAGAATTAGGTAATTAATTGTTTTTTGGTTACATGTCTCACCATATACAGAATGGGATGATCAAAAGTAAATTATACCAATCCAAACAAATGTAGAAAACAGATTCGCATGGTGTCATCACCGGATAAAATAGACAGCTATTATTATTATTTGTTGTAGAGTAGCTAACACCACGTTTCTTGTAATGTGAGCTTTTTTTTTTTCACTGCAAATTGAATTTTTGTGTGAACATGTCCGTCTGTTTGTTCTTTATATTGTGTATATTTTGTGTTTTAAAACATAATGTAAGTTGGATCAATAAAAAGTTGAATAAATGGTAAATTTAGGTTAAATTTAATTGTTAAAAATTCTAAAATGTTGGTGTGTATTATACATGAAAATTTAGAAGGAAGGTATTGTTAGTGGTCAGGAATTAACACAAACATTATTGAAGGAGTAGGGCTACTATATATATATATATATATATATATATATATATATGGTGATTGCCGCTTCTTCACAGAATAAGGCCATTTCTACAAGTAGTTCAGTTGTGCGCTGTTGTGAGTACGCAGATGGCCCACGGATCCAGCTTGTTTTTATGTACCCTGTCACACATATGAAACCCTCGACATACAGGCCCTGCCACAAAGGTCAGACTTCAATGTAGGAATTTCCCAGGTGACTCATTCAAATCAAATACATTATTATACTAAATTAAAAAGCTATCAGCATCACTGAGTATTGGTTTGCATTGTTTTGTTTTATGGCATATCAACCTCAGTGGGTTATTTAATGCCAAAAAAGTTTTGAAATAAATTCATTCTTAATGGATACTCAATTTTTTTTTTTTTAAACCCATTTTTCTATTTAACCCATAGATCGGACCCTAACAGGTACTACCACTTCGGGTCAGAGTGGACCAGGGATCAATAGTGATAAAGAGGTGCCCACATTAACCAGACCTCTAAAATTGGAACATCAATATCAGCTAGAGTTTAACATCATTCCCAGACATGAAGACCCTCAGCCACTGCCTTTTAGCACCCATATGATAAAAAGGGTTGGGGCTTGCTATAAGGGCAATAGGGTTGGAGCAAACATATAGGTGCTAGGGCTTGACATGACCAGCTGATTGATTGGAAGGGGCCTTTCTGACCACCCGTCTAGCCTAAGTAATGGTCTAAGTGGAGTGTTGCATGTCATGGACTGCTCAGCCACTTGGGTTCTATCCTTAAAAATCATGGGTCGCTACCACTGCCAACAGGGGGGAGAGTCATACCCCTCTGCAAAGGTGAAGTCGGTATATTCTAATGCCCCAGTCTACAGGGCGAATCACTGAGTATGTTAATTTATTCCAGTATAAAATATTCTTTGTTGTTGTCGTTGATTTACTTTGGCCTTTTTGGAAAAGATTCAAATCAATTCAGAAAATATCAGCGATGACTTTTGTACCGACCTAAATGGGTCAACATTTGTAATCAATATTGTGTATGAGTCCAAAAGATACAGAATGCATTTTTGGATGTTGATGAAGATCCTTTATGGTGAAACTTGAGTAGGTTATTTCTATATACAACTTAATACTAAATCTGCTCTACTTACATATTGAGCACTTTATATTTGTTATAACACTGACTTATTTGGTTAATACTTGTACCGACCATCAATATTGTGATTAACTCAATATTTTATTCCCCAGTAAGTCATCTTTTTATCATATAATTTATATATATATATATATATATATATATATATATATATATAAATATGTGTTATGTTCTTGTGAACGTTGTTTGTTTGGTCTTTTTAAAGCATTGGAAATAAGAACAAAAACAAGAAAAACAGAAAAAATATCAGATTTTTTATATATTCAACCATTGCTCTGTTTCTGGTTTAATCTATTCTGATATTTCAGGTGAACCTTCACCCTTTCTCAAGTTATATCCGATGATCTGGAGAGAAAAAAATGCAATGTTGTATATGAGGGAAAAAAAAAATAATTAAATGAAGTGAACAGATTTGCCGTTTTTTAGCCATTAATTTTCTTTCGAAATTGTGTGACATAATTCATCCGAAATACGATCATGGTAATCGTTCGAAATGTTGCATATATATATATTTATGTATGTATGTATTTCCCTTAGTGCTAATACCTTTGGTAAAGGTATGAATCCTACTCTCCCTCTAGCTATGGGTAAATTGCAGGGCAGACTGGGTTCTTTAACCATGGCTAGGTAACCAGTCTTTTGGATGTTGATCAGATGAGGGAAAGGATATTCACTCTGTGGACGAGCAGATTCCCAGCCCCCACGAACGAAATGAGTCCGGATATGTTTGGCCAGTGCGAGGGGGAGGAGTGTGGAGAGTAACCACGGAATTTGAACTCGTCACCTCTTCGTTGCTGAAATGCTGGTGAAATTCCGCACGAGCAGCGCAGAGTAACCCGGATGTAAAGTTTCGTCGTGAGGATTGATGTGTGCTGATGAATGTCGAATGTGCAATTCAGAGTAAGGAGCCCGGATGAAACACAGCAATTGGGTATTTAGGGACCTACTCTCCCACCAGCTATGGGCAAATAGCAGGGCAGACTGGGTTCTTTAACCATGGCTAGGTAACCAGTCTAGGAGAAGGAAAACTCTGAATTCAAACCTATTGAACTCCGCTTAGGAAATTGACCTTGTGTTGTATCCTGCTCATGCGGAGGAGTTGGTAAATATATATATATATGTATGTATGTATGTATATTTTTCCATATTTTTCAGCCCAAAATTTGTTTGGTTGGTTAGTTTTACAGCATATTAACTCTTTTCAGGTCATTCAATGCTAGATGAAGTCATTTTGATATTCGGATTCTTACATTTTTAACCAAGGGGTATTGCAAGATTATAATGGTTGTACAATTAAGGAACACAAATATTAATATATAGATGTAAGGATTTAAAGTGATATATACTTGAAGATACAACTCTGACAAGGGTTAATAGACATAACATTTAATAGGTACAGCACATGGATAAAACAAGATACATAAAGTATAGGAGTACATAAACATACATACAAAAGTAAAAGGGGAAAAACATAAAAGTACAGACATGAGACTAAGAATAGTCCATGCTGTATAAATCACTTACAGTAATGTAAGGGGGGGGCTGAGCCCCAACGAGAAGTCGTGTCTCGTGGGTCGAACAACCGGAAAAGAGGGGAAGAGACGTTCAAACCAGCCGCTTAAATATAACCGGCCCCTAGCGGGAACCAGCAAACTAAACGGGCAGACAACTCTCCAGGCAAAATACGAAAGTAATGCCACATAGATAAAAACTTCAAAATATACCAAGTTTTTTTTTTCTGGACATTGTATCAAAAGTACTAAAATTGATGGAAAGTACCCACTTAGTACAAACGTACAAAAAGTGGTTGTCTAGCATTCTACACTTCTCTTATTTTTTTTTCTTCCATAAAATCCATAAGAATTGATTTTCTTTCACTAACTCATTTTCATTCTTTTTTTTTTTTTTTTGTTTTAAGCAATTTATTTTTTCCTTCTCTTTTACTTTAATCTTTCATTCTTTCTCTTCTCTTTCATTTTTTTTCTATTGTTTTTTCTCTATTTTTTATTTTTTTTTGTTTTGGATTTTGGTTTTTCTATTTAACTTTTTGTTTTTTAATTTGTTTTTAATTTTTTCTATTTTCCTTTTGATTTTTTTTTTCTTTTTTCCTTTTTTTTTTATTGATTTTTAACTATTTTTTGTTTTTGTTTTTTCTTGTTTTTACTTTTTTTATTTTTTGTTTTTATTTCTGTTTTTCTTCTTTTGATTTCATTTTTCTGTTTTGTTTTCTCTGATTTTTTTTTATTTGATTTTTTCTTGTTTTTATTTTTTGTCTAATTTTGTTTTTGTTTTTTCTTGTTTTGATTTTTTTTCTTTTTTCTGGTTTTGATATTTTTTAAAATTTTCTTTTTTTGTCTTGAAGTTTTCTATTTTTCTTTTTTTGTTTTTATTTATTTTATTTTTTTTTTTTCTCCTTTTTTTCTTTTCGTTTTTTCATTTTTTTTTCTAATTTTCTTGTTTTTTTCTTGTTTTTATTTCATTTTTTTTTTTTATTTTTTCTTATTTTTTTATGGTTTTATTTTTTCTTGTTTTGATGTTTTTTAAGTTTTTTTTTAATTTCTATTTTTCTTTGTTTTTCCTTGTTTTTTTTTTTTTTTTCTTGTTTTGATTTTTTGTTTCTTATTTTTTTTTATTTTTTCTATTATTTATTTATTTTCTAGGTAATATTTCCATACTCTTCTTCATCTCATGCTTTTCCCCCTCATTCCTTTTTTCCTTTTCCTCTTTATTTCTTCCCCCCCCCCTCCCCTTCTCTTTGACTAATTCGCAGAATAAATAAATACCATTTTTTCCCAACAACATGGCACATATAATTTGGTGCCATCCAAACATTATTCTAACTGAACTGAATCACAATTTACCACCCAGATGAAACTCCGGCTTTCCACTGAATTGGAACGAGGCCAAATTATTTCCTTATAAATTTTCCTATTTTTGTAAAAGCATCAACTTGTCTTACTTTTGTAAAAAAAAATATTTCTTGTAATTAAAACTTATATCTAAACTTAAATTATTTCCCTTCTTCAGATTTTACTTTTAAAGTTCTACCATTAAAGGTTATCAAATTAATTTAACCAAATGAAATTAGCTGTACATGATACAAATATCCATGTTAAGTAAATATTTGAATGCTTATATATGTTATATATTATATATATATATATATATATATATAGTAAGCAGAAATTGATACCACTTTTTATCTTAGTGTTATGGTGGGAATAGAAATGGATGTAGTCATTTTTGTTGGTATTCTTATGATAAACTTTAAATTCTAAAATGTTGTTATTGTTTATAATAAGTATATCTAAAAATGGTGTATATATATATATATATATATATATATATATATATATATATATATAACTTTCAATTGATTATTATACATTGAGCTCTCTTTAGGGATTTATAAAAATCCTTGTATGAGTATATGTTTGCACCTACAAGAGCATACAATATGGTTATACAGTATGTATATATATATATATATGGTTTGTTTTGAAGGCTATCACAATTCAAGTGTAAAGAAAAAAGAAGGTAACTGTGGTGTTGTTTGTTAACCTGTGATTTATTCTTAATTCTTAATAGACAACAGGTGATTTTGATAGACGGGTGATTTTGATAGACAGTAAATTTACACACCTGCACCCATAAACAATCAAACAATATCTGGAACGTTAATCTCAGACACATATTAATAAAAAAAAAAATTTTAAAAAAGGAAATAAACAGACACACAGACATAGGTGTGCACACACACACTTACACACACACAAACACACACATAAACAAGCACCCCCCCCACACACACACATACACAGAATTTGGAAGACATGAGACAGAACAAATGAACAGCCACTAGCAACAATTTCAGTTCTAGTGATCTTATGTAGAAGGGATTTTTTTATCCCGAAATATTAAGAATTGAGAATAAATCACAGGTTAACAAACAACACCACAGTTACCTTCTTTTTTCTTTACACTTGCATTGTGATAGCCTTCAAAACCAACCAACAAACCAATATAAACACAATACTTCAAGCAAATTACAAAACCGTTTTATATATATATATATATAGTCATCCACAGACACCGCGTTTCGATGTTATCACATCTCATCAGTGTGGCTAGACATTTGTAAGCTACCTTCAGCTGGGATAGAAAACTGATCAATTCAGCATCAGACAGGCTGCTTAACCACTCGGCCATCGTCACCTACAGCATGGGTGAAGGATGTTAATTGATAAATACACACATACATATATATGTAAAAGGCCGCCAGAGAGTGCTCCTAACGCTTAGGAGAGTGTTGCCCTTTAAGCTTAGTTGGCGGTCATTAGTGAAATCCCCTCCAAAGTGCTCAAACCACTAGGGATGGGGAGCATATATAGTCATTCACAGACAGTGTTTTTCGACATACATACATCATATATTATATTATATATATATATAATATATATATATTATATAATTATATATCAATGGTAATATTATGGATTTACACTCATAACTTGAAGTTTCATGGTAATGCAATCATCAGATGAGTCCAATGGTTGAGATCTTAAACCAGTCGTGAAATTTGGTTGAAAGATTTTAAAAACCAGTAATTTTTAGCGTTTATATAGTGAACATTTCAATGATGAATAAAAGCTAAAAATATTGTTTTTTTTTTTAGAACTGTTGGCTTGTTTAACATTTATGTCATGTGGATCGTGTATCAGTGAATGTAATGTTTGAACGTTAAATTTGTGGTTTAAAAACATGATATCAACAAACTTGCTTTGGTTTTAATGCACGCGTGTTCAGATGAAATTTCTTTTTTTTTCTTTTTTTTTAAATAAATAAAAGGAGAGCGAAAATTAAGGGATCAATTAGGGTCAGGTGTAAGTGACACAGTAAAAATTTGTTCAAATGCCTACATTTTGAAACGAGTTCACTTCTCTTATTTTAACAAGTTATTGTTTGTATTTTGTATATACAACAACTTTTCTTCTAAGCAGATATCACATTTACGTTGTCCGCCTTTGTATGCCTGGGCTTTTTTTTTTAATTATTTACCATTTTATTATAGGTGTTCTGCCCGTTTTAACTGTTATATATATATATATATATATAATATATATATATATGATATATGTAACAGTTAAGTTGGCGAAGTGGCCTATTACTGCTAACAGCTAGACAACAACTCGTGCTAAACCAGGAAGATTGTTTTTGTGTCTAGGTGGAGTGCCACACCAACCATCAGCTCACAACTATTCTTACCGAACTAAAGCACAGTTTACGCCAGATGAAATCTCGGCTTTCCACTGAATTGGAATGAGCCAAACTAATTCCTTATAAATTTTTCCCATTTTTGCAAATATAAAAACTTGTCTTCATTTTGTTAAAAATATTATTTCCAGTATTCATTTTATATTTAAAACCTTAAAACGATTTTAACACTTTTTTGATATTAGATTGATTTTAATGGATGTCAACCTATCTAAGGTTTTATTTATGCTTAGAGGTTAGGAAATCATGTTCATTTTTTACATTCTTTGTGTATTTGCACATGGCCTTTAGAAATATGAATAGTTTTTAAACAGATCTAATAAACTAATAAAAAAAGTAAGTCGACGGGGTGGCCTAAAGTCGGTATCAGCCAGTCAGCGAGGGAGTCTATCCCTTTTCATAGCGTAGACCAAGGAGATTGTTTTTAGCATCTGAGGTGGAGCGCCAACCTCCATCAGCTCCTTACTTTACAGCACAGATCCCTGTGCTACTCATACGCTGATTTAGCGAGGACCGGTATCGAACTAGGAACCTTGTGGTTTCTAGCCAAACGCTCTAACCGATGAGCTAACCCATACCCTTGTGAATGATATGAATCCAATTATTCTCCTCTAACTCATTGGCCATTTTTAATGGAAGTGCTGCTGATGTTGGGAAAGTTCATAAATAGAAGTGGTGATTTTTGCATACATCTTAAACCTCTAGATAGTCCAACTGTGACATTATAGTAAGCAAGTTCTAACTCAAGTCATGCTATTATGTTCACTTTTAGACTAATACCATTGGGAAAGGTATGAACCTCCTAACCTCCCCCCAGCTGTAGGGTAAATAGTAGTACTACTGTTCTTCTAACAAGGATGGGTTTTGCATTAGATAACACATTAAACAAAGAAACCAACAATGAAGTTGCTAAATAGTACCGACAATTGGTTCTTCTACGAGAATGGCTTCGGCATTAAATAACCCTAAGGTTGATATGCCATTAAAACAAAGAAACCAAACCAATCTTATCCTTTTTATTTTTTTCCATTTATTTTTTCTATGGACATATTAGTGGAATTGTCATATTTGTATTATATATTTACTCAACTCCTCCACCATGGGTACCCTTTATATCCCATTATCCCAGGTCCACTCTGACCAGAAGTGGGTAGTACGTTTTAGTCCATCTATAANAACTAAATTACTATACAAAGTCACAATTTCCCTTTGTTTATACAATCACATTCTCCATGATATGATTTATATTTTAAACCTCACATATTATAAAATTGTTTTACATTATTAATGTTGTTGATCATTCTACGTAAATCATGCAATTAGTATTTATATTATACAACAAAATAGCCGGTTTACAGTGTGAATGGAAGGGCTAATGCATATTGATATTATTAAATTTGCATTAAATAATATATGCTTAGTATTATTGATTTCTAATCTGTTTGCGTTTATCTTATTGAATATGACCAAAAATCTTGCGCTATAAATTCTTAAAAGAAATCCATATACAAGGAAAAAATAAACTGTAATTTTATTTCTTTACTTCCTATTTTAATAAATAGTCAATAAGAAATTTAGCAATGGAAAGAGGGAGTAATGGAAAATGATGAAGAGAGTTTCAAAGTTGTTCTATTTTTCCAACATACCCCTCTTTTCCAAATTCTTACTCATTCTATTCAGCTCATTAGCCTTTCTAATTTAATATGATATTTATTACATTAAAACTTAAAATACTTGCACCAGAGGGTGCAATATATTTGCCTAGTATACTATAGTAATGTAACAAGAGTTATATCTGTACAAATACAACCAAAACATATTTTTGGTGTTATAATCAATCTTTAGCAAAGCGATAGATATTACTATGTTCTGTTATCGTATGTACATCAACAAGCCATTTCTGGTTTCATATTATGTTAGAATAGAACATCATCATTTAAAGCTTTATTTTTAACAAGCGCCTGTGTTTCGGCTTTTGTATTATTTTAAACAATGGTTTATGATTAACTCAGTTCTTTGTTGTATTTCCTTTTCCGATATAGATTTTAAAATTTCTTCTTGCGTTGGATTTATGATACTTTGTGAATTCTCGATTATCATTCTACCGTCAACTGAGATCCAATGATCATTTCCAGCATGCAACGAAGGTTCAAGTATCATGCATGATATTCGCGGTTTTCTCTTTTCTTCTGAACCCATGCTCAGCCTTGCGTGGATTGCTAATTTTATGCGCATGGATTGGTCTATTAGTTATATAATTGGATTGTATACGCATAGCAATCCCAAATATCAGGGCTAGGTAAACCACGTTTTTATCTCGCTGCTGAGTAGCTAACACCCCCTCAACACTCTTCCAGTGGACTGGTTCATAGCTATATAATATCTACGATTAATGTAGAATAAACTAGCCTAATAAAAAATTCTGATGACTTACTGTGTTGGCTAAATAAGAAAACCGACCCTCCTCTATTAGTGTAAGTTTTGTCTTGTTAATTTTCTGTGCTTATTTGTTCTCTTTTTTAGTGTTTGTATGTTTATACGCTTTGCAGCACCGCATGCTGGTGCGTTAATTAAATGTATTAAGCACATCATTCTTCTGTGCTATCTTCCACCTTCGCCGATGCAACAATCTCAAATATAGTTTTGGATTTACTTGTCTTGATTTTGAGATTGAGGCTTGGATTGTGAATAATTTTCCTCAAGAACGAACGTGCAATGTAGGATGGAATAACATTGGGTTTGAGTCTTTTACTTCTTGAACCCATACTCAGGGAGTAGGAATAGCTAATTTCTGGGTGCCTGGGTTGTCTATCTATATCCTGAATATATATACCACATAGCAATCCAAAATATCTTGGGAAGGTAAAACCTATGTTTTATCTCAAATTACTGTTTACGTAATGGACATGATGTCGACCACGAGAGTTGGTCTATGTGTAGATAGAAAGAAAGTTTAGGCAGGAATTCAGCGAGAACGCGATAATTTAAATGATGACTGCGGTGCATTGATGCGTGGCATGGTTTATTGGAGATCCGAATGTGACGTGGTAAAGTGGAGAATTGGAGAGTGTCAGGGTGAAATTGAGTCTTGGCAGGAATCCGCTAAACGGAGTTTAAGACATGGATTTACTTTGATATCGGTAGTTGTAATTTGGGGAAATAAAATAGTTCATGAGAAAAAAAGAAGCGACCTTGTTTATTATTTAAAAATTTCCAAAGGCCACCAAGGCCCAAAAATAACCTTCATCCCCAAGTTGGTATACAGAATTCCATGACACCATAGAACTGTCAACAACAAGATTTCAGCCTTCCAATTAGTACTGATTACAGAGATAAAGCATATTGGAATTTTCTTTATCCACACTATCATTTACTTCATTAGAAGGCGATGTACATATTATATATATAATGTGTGTATGTGTGTGATGTGTTTTAATAATAATATAAATATTATTAATATATAATATATATATATATATATATATATAGCATGAGAGAGAGAGAGAGAGAGAGAGACGAGAGGGGAGGGGAGAGAGAGAGAGGAAATGTAAACAAATACTAAATGTTACAATCGGATGGAAATTATTAGTCATTGGTGTCGAATGTCCGGACATTTCGGTTATAAATAAACTCTTCAGGATCATTGATGTGCGATTAATTCCTTCATTTTATTGTATTACACACACACAACACACATACACACACACCACACACACTACACACACACACATATATATATATACTATATATATACAGAGAGAGGAGGGGGGCAGAAGGGATTGGTCTAAGAAGGAGAATAAAGGAGAGATAAAGACAGTATAGATATATATATATATAGTATATATATATTATATATATATATACAGAGAGAGAGAGAGAGAGAGAGATTCAGACACAGAGAACAGAGAAATAACAGAACAGACAGAGAAAGGGAAAGGATGAAAAAGAGAGCGGAGGGAGAGGGCGGAAATAAAGGCTAGATAAACAGACAGACAAATGGACGTTAACATTCTCAGAAAAATGCCTTAAGTGAATGAATAAAGCAAATTAAATAATTTCCTTCATTTTATTACCCATATATATATATATATATATTATATATATTATAGAGAGAGAGAGAGAGAGACAGACAGACAAGACAAGACAGACATATAGCAGAGAAGACAAGAAGACGGTCTAATCTCTTCAGAGAAATTCACTTGACCAAATTGCTGAAAAAGACGAACAAATTGGGTAATTCAACCCGAACGAATCAAGGAGGCATGAGAGGAAAAGACAAAAAAAACAAAACACAAAAAACAAAAAATTAAATAAAATCTTCACATCCTCACCCCCTCTTAAATTTTACTAACCATATTCAGTTCATGCATATTATATATATATATATATAATATATATATCATATATATTATATATATAGTTTTAAAATTTTATAAAGGAATAAACTGACAGTAACCAAGCCCGTTAACTTATGTCTCCGCCCCTAACCTAACTTAGGCATAACATGCTACTATCCAATGATTATATGCATAAGAGAAAAGAGCACAGACAGGCAGATGAATAGTCTGAGATAGTGTATGTGTGTGGAGAGAGAGAGAGAGAGAGAGGAGAGAGCAGAGAGAGGAGAGGGGGATAAGGAAAGAAAAACAGGAAAAACAGACGGCATGTTCAAAATTCTAAGAAACATCCTAAATAAATTGATAAGCTTAAATAATTGCTATTTAGTTTGCATGAAACATGCAATCTGTAAATCTTATACAATACTGCGCTCAGTTTAATTTCTCTATAATTCCTTCTGGCATGCAAGGGACATTAACTTTCATAATTGCATGCACTAAAAAGGAATTAGTTCAATAAATACTTTATCAGCTGGAGGCTGGATTCCTTGTCATTGTACAATGGATAATCTGAAATGAATCGTTTGACTATAATCTGTATATTTAAATCGATATATCCACCTACGGCAATTGGACACAGTTTTTCAAATTCGACGGTATAGCTTTGGGCAAAAATTGGAAATTATCAGCAGAATTGTAAAACGGTTTAATATAAATAGGAAATTTCTTAGTAGATCTGCGGCTTATGTTCTACCAGCTGAAGTCAGGTATAACTGGAATGAAAACCAAATGAACTAGTTCTTAATGGATATGCGTTAGCATGTGTAAAGGCGAATGATTTGAAACAGACTTTATGAATGTTCGCAAATTACCTTACTAAACATCAATTTCCCTGCCCAGAAGTTTATCAAAGGGAATAGCAACAGCATGAAAATGTATTCTATACATCTATATGAATATATTTATATATCTATATATATTCTATAATCGATCTATCTATCATATTCGCTATAAATTTATATTAAACTTTATACTATCTATCTATCTATATTAAATCTATCCATCTCACTAAAACTCTATCTATCTATTACATCTCGTAACACAATATGGAGAAAGACAGTGGGTTGATAGCCTTCAAAACCAACCAGCAAACCAATATAAACACAATGCTTCAAGCAAATTACAAAACCCTTTTATATATATATATATATAGTCATCCACAGACACTGTGTTTCGATGGTATCACATCTCATCAGTGTGGCTAGACATTTTTAAGCTACCTTCAGCTGGGATGGAAAACTGATCAATTCAGCATCAGATAGGCTGCTTAACCACTCGGCCATCGTCACCTACAGCATAGGTGAAGGATTTTAACTGATAAATACACACATACATATATATATATATAAAGGCCGCCAGAGAGTGCTCTAACACTTAGGAGAGTTTTGTTTTTAAGCTTAGTTGGCGGTCATCAGTGAAAATCCCCTCCAAAGTGCTCAAACCACTAGGGGATGGGGAGCATACATAGTCATTCACAGACAGTGTTTCTATACATATATATATATATATATATATATATATATATATATATATATATATATAATCAATGGTAATATTATGGATTTACACTCATAACTTGAAGTTTCATGGTAATCCAATCATCAGATGAGTCCAATGGTTGAGATTTTAAAAACCAGTAATTTTTTAGCATTTATATAAACATGAAGCGTTTTCACGTGATGGGAAATAAAAAGCTAAAAATTGTTTTTTTTAAACTGTGGCTTGTTTAACGTTTATGTGACGTGGATCGTGTTCACGTGATGTAATGTTATGACGTTAAATTTGTGTTTAAAAAAACATGATAATCAAACAAACTTGCTTTAATGCACGCGGTGTTCAGATTAATTTTTTTTTTTTTAAATAAATAAATAAAAGGAAAGCGAAAATTAAGGGATCAATTATGATCAGGTGATAAGTGACACAGTAAAAATTTGTTCAAATGCCTACATTTTGAAACGAGTTCACTTCTCTTATTTAACAAGTTATTGTTTGTATTTTGTAATATACACAACTTTTCTTCTAAGCAGATATCACATTTACGTTGTCCGCCTTTGTATGCCTGGGCTTTTTTTTATTATTTCCCATTTTATTATAGGTGTTATGCCCGTTTTAACTGTTATATATATATATATATATATATATATATATATATATATATATGTAACAGTTAAGTTGGTGAAGTGACCTATTACTGCTAACAGCTAGACAACAACTCATGCTAAACCAGGAAGATTTTTTGTGTCTGAGGTGGAGTGCCACACCAACCATCAGCTCGCAACTATTCTAACCGAACTAAAGCACAGTTTACGCCCAGATGAAACTCTGGCTTTCCACTGAATTGGAATGAGGCCAAACTAATTCCTTATAAATTTTCCCATTTTTGCAAATATCAAAACTTGTCTTCATTTTGTTAAAAATATATTTCCAGTATTCAATTTTATATTTAAACCTTAAAAGATTTTAACACTTTTTTGATATTAGATTGATTTTAATGGCATGTCAACCTATCTAAGGTTATTTTATGCCTAGAGGTTAGGAAATCATGTTCATTTTTACATTCTTTTGTATTTGCACATGGCCCTTTAGAATATAAATAGTTTTTAAACAGATCTATAAACTAATAAAAAAAGTAAAGTCGTCGGGGCGGCCTAAAGTCGGTATCAGCCAGTCAGCGAGGGAGTCTATCCTCTTTTCACTAGCGCTAGACCAAGGAGATTGTTTTTAGCATCTGAGGTGGAGCGCTACACCTACCATCAGCTCCTTACTTTACTGCACAGATCCCTGTGCTACTCATACGCTGAGTTGGCGAGGACCGGTATCGAACTAGGAACCTTGTGGTTTCTAACCGAACACTCTACCGAATGAGCTAACCCATACCCTTGTGAAATGTATGAATCCAATTATTCTCCCTCTAACTCATTGGCCAATTTTTACTGGAAGTGCGTACTGATGTTGGGAAAGTTCATAAATAGAAGTGGTGATTTTTGCATACATCTTAAACCTCTAAATAGTCCAACTGTGACATTATAGTAAGCAAGTTCTAACTCAAGTCATGCTATTATGTTCACTTTTATACTAATACCATTGGGAAAGGTCTGAACCTCCTAACCTCCCCCCAGCTGTAGGGTAAATAGTAGTACTACTGTTCTTCTACAAGGATGGGTTTTGCATTAGATAACACATTAAACAAAGAAACCAAACCAAATGAAGTTGCTAAATAGTGCCACAATTGTTCTTCTACGAGAATGGCTTCGGCATTAAATAACCCATCAAGGTTGATATGCCATTAAAACAAAGAAACCAAACCAATCTTATCCTTTTTATTTTTTTATTTTTCTATGGACATATTAGAGGAATTGTCATATTTGTATTATATATTTACTCAACTCCTCCACCATGGGTACCCCTTTATTCCATTACTCCCAGGTCCACTCTGACCCAGAGTGGTAGTACCTTTTAGTCCCATCTATAAGTTGAAGAGAAAAGAGTTTTAAAAAATGTGTTTTTAAAAAAAATTGAGTTTAGAAAAAACATTTTAAATACCCATTAAGAATTAATTAAACAAAATGTCTTCAGCATAAAATAACCCAACAAGAGTTGACATCCCATAAAATTAAACCAACCAACCAACCAGCCTCCAGCATGAACAGAAGGTGTCACAAGTTCAAACTTTTTAAGTAGAGTACAGCTGGTTTGAAATCAAAGTTTTTGTTCTTGACTGGTTGCCTTGACAAGGCTAGAAACCCCATTATGTCCTACTATTTATCATTAGATGGTTGGTTGGTTGGGTTTTACAGCATGTCAACCCTGGTGGGTTATTTTATGTCGAATGCTTTTTGTTTTATTTCTTTGTAAGTTACAGCTGCCACGTGTGCAGCCACCTGCATATCATTCCAGATCTTGCTTCTATTGCTAATTAGTTAATGGATACTCAATGTATTTTATAAACACATTTTTCTATTTAACCCATAGATTGGACCCTAATAGGTACTACCATTACGGGTCAAATTGGACCAGGGAGCAATGGTGATGAAGGGGTGCTTCACAAAACTGAAACCTCACCATCAGATAGGGTTTAATGTCATTCCCAGGACATGTAGACCCTCAGCCACCACCTTCTAGCACTCATGTGATAAAAAGGGTTGGGGGTTGCTATTAGGGCAATAAGGTTAGGGCAATCATATAGGTGCTAGGGCTTGATGTGACCAGCTGATTGATCATCACCATGCTCCCTGGTCCACTCTGATCCGAAGAGGTAGTACCTGTTAGGGTCCCATCTATGGGTTAAATAGAAAAATGTATTTACAAAAAAATTGTATTATCCATTAAGAATTGACTTATTTTAAAACTTTATCGGCATTAAATGACCCACTGAGGTTTATATGCCGCAAAACAAAACCAAACCAAAAATATTGGTTGATTGGATTTTATGCATGTCAACCCTTTTGGGTTATTTTATGCCAAATGCTTTTTTTTATTCATTCTTGATGGGTATTTAAAATTCTTTATTTGATTTTTTTTTTTTAAGAACAATTTTTTAAAACTCATTATTTCTATCTAACTCTTAGATGGGACCCTAAAAGGTACTACCACGCTGGGTCAGAGTGGACCTGGGAGTAAGTATGATGAAGGGGTACTCCACATTCCCCAGAATTGGAACTTCACCACAAGAAGGAATTAAACATCAAACTCAGGACATTCAAACAAATATTGTGTGGAGCACGTTCAAATTGTCTGTTGAATTTGAGTAGTGATTTTCGAAAATCTTTTTTTTTAATACTTTCTATTTTTTTTTGTGAAGTACACCTTGGAACACAGGTAATAAAAAAATTATAAAATAGGAAAATGTGGAGAATTTGGGTGTGATAACATTGGTAACCAAACCTCTCAACACGAGCAGGATGTGACACAATGTCAATTTCTTAAGCAGAGTTTTATCAGGTTTTGAATTCAGTTTTCCTATACTGGTTCAAATTGTCTGTTGAATTTGAGTTTTTTATTTTGGCAATTTTTAAAATACTTCTTTATTTTTTTCCCACTTATTTTGTCCTGACATACTTGTAGCTTTGCCATATTTATATTACAACTATTTATCTATAATTAGATATTTACACATTCATTTAACCTTCATTTAACAGACAAATCTTTTATGACTAGAATTAGCTTAAGATTTCTATTTTGATAATGTTATGACATGTGAGGAAGTTATATTAACATTGGAAGGCCTAGAGTAACTTCCCATCAGTGGGTACATGAGTGTATATAAAAACACTCCGACAAAGGTATACAATGATAACAATATTTATTCTGTAAGTGACGGAGATATTTACAAAGATATACAAACAGATACATAGATGTATTATGAGAAAACAGGCGTACGACTTGTATCGTAGGGAATGTCACTTACTGGTAGCTGGTCGGGGGGCAAAACCCCCACCTAATGGGCAGAGGCGTCAGGCACCTAACCCATGTTAACTTGTTGCCAGCCTGGGAGGAAGGAGACAGAATTCCTGCTTTGTGGCCAAATACTCACGCCACCTGTTGGTGAACGAACCAAAGCAAGGGAAGATAACCCTTTAAAATACTTCTTTATTTTTTTCCACTTATTTTGTCCTGACACACTTGTAATTTTGCCATATTCATATTACAACTATTGGTCTATAATTAGATGTTTACACATTCATTTAACCTTCATTGAACAGACAAATCTTTTATGACTAGAATTAGCTTAAGATTTCTATTTGATAATCTAAATTCATGTAATTAAAAGTTATCATCAACATGTCATGCTAACAGCACAGATATCCATGACTCTCTCTCTCTCTCCATCCCTATCAGTCTTTGCACCCGGGAGGTCCACATCCAGAATCTCACGGGTTGCCATCCACAACCAACAGGTGACTTGCCGTCAGTGCATCGCATTTTGGCACCCAGGAGGTCCACATCCAGAGTCCGCACAGAGCTGATTGATGTAGGTTTTTGGTTTGATTTGGCAATAGGGTTGGGCAATCATATAGGTGCTAGGGCTTGACATGACCAGCCGATTGATAGAGGGGGCCTCTCGACCACCCGTCTAGTCCAAGTAAGGACCAAAGTGGAATATTACATGTCATGGACTGTTCAACCACCTGGGTGCTATCCTTAAGCATCACAGGTTACCACTCACTGCCAACAGGTGACTCCATTGGGGGAGTCTTACCCCTCTGCAGAGGTACAGTCGGTGAATTCTAACGCCCCAGCCGACAGGGCAGTGTAGATTAGGTCTTTTTGACATATTTGAATATTAACAAAAGCCACCACATACCAAAAGCAGAGGCTCATAGACTTTTGTTTTCATTAATAATTTCTTTTTCTCTAAACAAACGAAGGCCTGGATGAAGATTTGTGAAACAATCCGAAACACTGCAGCATCAGCTTATTAAATATCACTTGTAAATGAAATTTGTGTTTTTTCATTTTTGTAAAATTACATATTGTCAGATTTACTTCCATTTTTGTCCACACACACACACACACACACGTGTGTGTAATTAATCTTTTTAATTAATAATAGTTTCTTTTATTTTACAACTAAAAGTTATTAAACTTTTCAGTTGACTTTTATCATCCCTAATTTAAATATAACCTAAATTTCATCGAAACAGGAAATTCAATAGACAGAATTAAATATAATTTTTGTTCTAATCATTTCTAGACAGAATTTCAAAGGGGTAAGTAAGAAATCCGTTAATCTTAGTTTGTTTTGATATTTTAATTTCAATTTCTTGATATCTTTATGTATATTTATTTCATCAAAAAAGTCCAGAAAAAATAATCTTGTTAAAAAAAATTACATGCCATAAAATTTAATCAACCAGGAAATATGTTATTCACAAAAAAACGAATATTCCATTTCACTGAATTTGTGTAGCATTATTACTTTTCTACCATTTATCATTGGCATTGCAGTCTCAGAAGACTATAATATAATAATGAAATTTATTGTGTACAGTGCTCAGGTGCATCCACAACTCATCAAAGTCTCATGTCAAGTACTCAGAATAATGTATTAGTGTCAGGAACATGAACAGTTTACAGTAGTAATATGTATGTATGTGTGCACATGTGTGGAGAGGGACATCAGGTATAGTGTCAGTGGACTACAGGAAGCATGGAGGCTTTGACAGATTCAGTGTTTCGGCAGCCTACAACAGATGTGGGCAGCTTATTCCATGCCTCCGCAATTCTGAGCATGAAGAAATGTTTCTGAAAATCACGTGAGCAGTGCTGTTTTCTGACTTTGTAGGCATGCCCACATGTGTTAAAAGATGGAGATCAAAAAGGTGCTCAAGGTTGCTGTTGTTAAGATGATTAATGACCTTATGAGCATTTACCAGGTCAGATGCCAGACGCTGAAGTTTCAGTGAATCCATTCCCAGGGCAGCGAGATGTTCAGAGTATGGTAGATGCCTGATGGAGGGTATTCGTTTGGTTGCACATCTCTGTACAGTTTCTAGGAGGTTAATATTCTGAGCAAGATAGGGGTTCCAGACTAGTGATGTAAATTCTAAGTGTGGCCACACCATAGCTTTGTACAGCTTTAAATAGATAGCCAGTGAGTGGCTGACAAAGGTCTTGCTGAGTGACGCCAGGACACCCTCGGCCTTTTTTGACAATTTTAGAGACGTGTTTCGTCCAACGTAAATCACTGCTGACAGTAATACCCAGATCACATTCACAAGAAGATTCCTTGATATTAGTGATGTGTTGTGAGTATATGCATGATGAGTTTTTCCTCCCAAAATGCATGGTGGTACATTTGTCCACAGCCAACTTCAGTTGCCAGTCAGTGATCCATTGTTGCACTGTGTCCAGGTCTGACTGCAATAAAGATCTGCAGCTTTCAGGATCTGTCTTTTTTATCCCAAGGTACAGCTTGATGTCATCGGCAAATTCCGCAAAGGCTCCCGAGTTCAACAAGAAGGTTCCTGAGTCTGACAAGAAATACTTGAAGAAGGCTGGAGGACACATCGGCCGAAACGTTGTGTAGATAACAAAATACCTAAGGATTCTTTTTACCTTATTACATTCATAATTAATGTGTTTGAATTAAATAAATGTAACATATCATAATAATTAGTGTATGTTTATTTTTGGTCCAGATAAGATGACCTGAAGCCGAACTTTTCCTGTTCCCCAATGATACTTGCATCAGAAAAATGATTTCTAAAAAACTTTTGGTTCAGATTACCCTTACCGCAGTTTTAACTTGAACTATGTGTGTGGCTCGGGAAAAGTGTTTTTATATGCGTATCTGTATGCTTAGTGATCTAATGTAACCAGTCCAAGGGAGATAACTGGTATTGACTTGCTAATAACACATAGCCGACATTACAACTTTCTTTGCTTGGATCTTACGGAAAATAATTCAACTGTGTGGCGATTTATTGCAGATTATTTTTTTTATTTTTGAAAGAATTATATCTAATATGCAAAAATAATGTCGATAATACATTCTCTTTTAATCCTTATGCGTACCTGGTTTAGAGACGTTCTCCTACAGACTCCTAGATATGGACTTGTATGTTGGTTGGAGGTAATTTCTATGTGAAATCTAATCATCAAAGAAACAAGCAAAACAGTAAATTAAATTAAATTGAATTGAATTTTTTTAAAACAGTACAAGTAATAAACAAAGGAGTTTGATTTTGGTTTGATTATGTTTTACGGCATATCAACCTCAGTGGGTCATTTAATGCCGGCAAAGTTTGGTTTGGTTTGGTTGGTTGGTTGGGTTTTACGGCATGTCAACCGTTTGGTTATTTTATGCTGAATACTTCTATTGGTAAAAAAATGTTTTGAAATAATTTCATTTTTAATGGATAATACAATTTTGTTTATAAACTCATGTTTTCTATTTAACCCATAGATGAGACCCTAACAGGTACTACCACTCCGGGTCAGAGTGGACCAAGGAGCAATGGTGATGAAGGTGTGCTCCACACCTCTAAAACTGGAACCTCACCATCAGATAGAGTTTAACGTCATTCCCAGGACATGTAGACCCGCAGCCACCGCCTTCTTGCACCCATATGATAAAAAGGGTTGGGGATTGCCATAAGGGAAATAGGGTTGGGAAAATCATATAGGTGCTTGGAAAGGAGTTTGAGTCGTAACAAAATTGTCCTTTTTATGTGTATTATAAATTGTATCAAATGAACAACAAGTTACAAAGGTGTGGTTTGGTTAATGAATTTTCTAGAAGGCAGTGGCTGAGGGTCTTCATTTCCAGGGAATGACGTCAAACCCAATCTGATGGTGAGGTTCCAGTTCTGGAGGTCTGGGAATGTGGAGCACCCCTCCATCACCATTGCTCCCAAGTCCACTCTGACCCGGAGTGGTAGTACCTGTTAGGGTCTCATCTATAGGTTAAATAGAAAAATGTGTTTATAAAAAAACTTGAGTATCCATTAAGAATTAATTTATTTCAAATCTTTGTCAGCATTAAATGACCCATCAAGTTTTATCTACCGCAAAACAAAACAAACCATTTATGGCATTCTTCATTACTGACTTTACTTGCATGATGGGCAGACCTTCTAATAAAAAAAATCATAATTTATCAACTCTGTATGGACACTGGATGCCATCTAGAGGCAATTGCCAATAGGGATGGATGGCAAGAGAGAGTCAAAGTAATCTGTGTCGTTATGATGATTATGATTAGAAATCCAAAATGGATGTCTGTCAGCAAACTAAAATCTAAACTGTTATGTCGTTTAATAATAACAAATTTGACATATCTTTTCGTTTTATAATTTCTAGTCATGACTGTGAAAAACAAATTTAGTATAAAAAATAATATTTTCTATATATTTACCAAACCTTCTGTCATGACTGTCAAAAACAAACTTGGTTATTTCCTATAAGTCTAACATAAACATAAACACTTTTGACGGATAAATTATTTATTTTCCCATTAAACTAACCCTAAACCCCGTCTTCTTTTTTTCCTAGTAGATCAATAAATAAATAAGTTATCAGTCAAGAGTGGTTCCCCTTTGTTTATGTTAGACTTATAGGAAATAACTACAAATTTAATATTAAATTTGTTAAATTTGAAAAAAAAAAAATGAAATTTATTGTGTACAGTGCTCAGGTGCACCACAACTCATCAAAGTCTCATGTCAAGTACACAGAATAATGTATTAGTGTCAGGAACATGAACAGTTTACAGTAGTAATATGCATGTATGTGTGCGCGTGTGTGCATATCTGTGTGGAGAGGGGCATCAGGTATAGTGTCAGTGGACTACAGGAAGCATGGAGGCTTTGAAAGATTCAGTGTTTTGGCAGCCTACAACAGACACGGGCAGCTTATTCCATGCCTCCGCAATTCTGAACGTGAAGAAATGTTTCCGAAAGTCATGTGACCAGTGCTGTTTTCTGACTTTGTAGGCATGCCCATGTGTGTTAAAAGATGGAGATCAAAAAGATGCTCAAGTTGCTGTTGTTAAGATGATTAATGACCTTATGAGAAACAATATTGAGTGTATTAGTTAATCCTAAGTAATTTATTTATCACTTTATTATGGTTATGATTCTCAGGTTTGCTTTGTTTTTTTTATTTATTTTTTATGGCATATCAACCTCAGTGGGTCATTTAATGCCAAACAAGTTTTGAAATAAATTAATTCTTAATGGATACTTAATCATGTAGGTGGTAGGGCTTGATATGGCCAGCTGATTGATGGGATGGGATGCCTGTCCGACCACCTATCTAGCCTAAGTATGGGTCTAGGTGGGGTTATTTCCTATAAGCCCAACATAAACAAAGGGGAACCACTCTTGACTGATAAATTATTTATTATTTATTGATCTACTAGGAAAAAAGAAGACAGGGTTAAGGTTAGTTTAATGGGAAAATAAATAAATAATTTATCAGTCAAGAGTGGTTTCCCTTTCCTTATGCTGGATTTATAGGAAATAACTACAAATTTAATATTAAATTTGTTAAATTCTTTAAAAAAAAATAATAATGAAATTTATTGTGTACAGTGCTCAGGTGCACCACAACTCATCAAAGTCTCATGTCAAGTACACAGAATAATGTATTAGTGTCAGGAACATGAACAGTTTACAGTAGTAAATAAATAAATAATTTATCAGTCAAGAGTGGTTCCCCTTTGTTTATGTTGGACTTATAGGAAATAACCCTAAGTGGAGTGTTGCATGTCATGGACTGCTCATCAACCAGGATTCCGCCATCATGGGTTGCCACCCACGGCCAACAGGTTGCCTCAATGGGGGTGGAGGAGCTCTGCAGAGATGCAGTCGGTGAATTATAAAGCCCCAGCCAGCTTCTATTCTTAGGCAAATTTTTTAGTTTTATTAAATCATATAGTAAAGAATAATATGAAACTGATATTTTTTTTATATAGAGATTTTGAAAAAAATTAGTTGAATTAATATTTTAAATAATATATCATTATTCTTATCAGTTATATTCCAGTTGAAATTAAAATTGGTTGGTTCACAATGCACAAAAAGAAAATGGAGGACAAGATAGAAATAATATCAAGGTTATCTCCCTTGCACTAAAAATGTCGACAGAGGTTTATATTAAGAAAAAAAAAAATCATTGCCTTAACTCTTAACATCCTGTTGAGAATTTTCAGAGCTCCATTCCTCTAAGGATTTGTCAAAAATGGTTAAAAATTTCCTTTTCATTTAAAGTTACTGTTATTTCCCTAAAAATAGAGACTTCTAAATATGTTTAATATTACATTTAAACAGGCTATCATTTGGGGTGAATTAGGAAAATGAATGTGACTTCCAGCAGTTAAAGGAGTTTAGAGATGGGCATTCACTATTGATGATGGTAGTTTATTCAATGTATTCACCACTCTGTTACTAAAATAATTTTGTCTTGTATTTGCTTTACAAATTTTTTTAAAGAGTTTTAATTTATGACCCCTGGTATTGATATTTTGAGCAATGTTTAGTAGATCAAAGTTTGTTGAATAAAATCCATGTGTATATTTGTAGACTTCAATCATATTCCCCTCTTGTACGTCGATAAATCAAACTTGGTAAGTCAATGTTCCTAAGTCTTTCTTCATACAAAAGATTTTTTTTAAATCATTCATTATTTTAGTAGCTCTCCTTTGAACTCCTCAATGAGTTTTATATCCTTGATTAGTCTTCAACTCCAAACCACATTAGCAAATTCCAAATGAGGTCTTACCAATGCAATGAATACATTTTTTCAGCATTTCTCTATCCAGGTATTTAACACGTACCCCACGGGTTAGGCACAAGGCCCTATTAATGTGGGATCACCCACGAACTGAAGCTCATGGTGTGGCGGGTGCAAAAAATGCGTTGATCCTGTCGGCATTCCCCCTCAAGGGGTTGCCTCAGGCACCGGGCAATAAACCCAGCCCTGCCCCTTTAAATTAAGGGGGCAGGTGTTGCCTGGGGGGATGGCCCCCTGGGATCAACGATACTAATTTACTCTGTAGGTCCAGCGGCCGAAGCTCACTGGACCCCCGGTTTACTGGAAACTAGGGTTGTTTTTTTTAAAACATTTTATTTGTTGGCCACAAAATGTTACGTTCAGGAAATTAGCTTAAACAAAAATTAAATTATTTTTCAACAATTTCTTTTTACGTTGTTTAGTGTTGCACTAATGTGGGTTCACCATCGTTCCGTCAAAGAACACAAACACTTGTATTTAGGAAAATGTAAGATGAGATGTTTATTCCCCAGTTGTGTACAGCTGAGAGTTGTTGGCAGGGTTATGCAAACGTGGAGCCTTTCGGGAGTTCTTTTCAAGTGATCTGAACTTGATCGTTGTCTGTCTAATCGATCACGGTTAATACCAGATTCTAATTATTGCAAAATCTTAGAAGTGCCTGTCACTCTTCATTATATTAATTATCCTCATCTCCATGAAAATATTTATCATTTTCAGGAGATAAATACCTTGTTTGCAAATATCCTGTACATAGGTACTGATGAAAAGGTTTTTACTTTTAATAATAATAATGAAATTTATTGCTTACTCTCTCTCCTACAAAATTATTTTTTCTAAATAAATAAAATTGAATAAAAATGTGAAGTCATTTTCTAATATACAGACTTTCAGATATCAATATATTTTTCCTACAAATAATTAATAATAAAGATATCAATATAATTAATATGTAATTAAGATATCAATTTTTTTCTAAATAAATTTGAAATATATGTAAATAAATATGTGAAAGTCATTTTCAAATTTTAAACTTAAAATGCATAAAAACAAAAAACTAATGAAATTACATTATGTCAATTATCCAAATCTTAAAATATTTACCCTAAAATTTAGTTTCCACCGTTTCCTTTGAAGTAGCACCTTTTGGGCAGTTTGCACAATTCTTTGTAGGTAGCTATGTGACACTCTAAGTTACAATAATTAATTTGGAGTAAAAAGATATCAAGTTTCTTTGCTTGCTTTGAATTGATCAGTCGGGTGGTTTGACTACATGTTGAAAACAAAGGGAGGTAATAACTGACAGCTTTAATAGCCAAATGTGTTGTCCCTTGTTATTAGAGAAATTATCTTTATTTATAATTGTTTACTAAGGATCATTAGTTACTTGAATCTATATAATTGTGTGCAAATAAATGATTATCATTAAATAGAAATAATTACTTGAAACCATATTATTATTATTATTAGATTGGAATATTTGATAGATGACTGTGAATTATTATTACTAGTACAAAATAAAAAAACACCCTCCGGGCAATGTAAAAATAGATTTTTGAAACATATTGCCTGAGGGGTGGGAGTAACAAATTCAATGTCAGCAAGTTTGTACCCTAAGTAAGTAAAATCATCAAATTCATTAAAGGATTAAAAAATAAAACAATTTGAAATGTAAACTTTAAATATGTATTAAAATAAAACAAACTATATATAGATATATAATACCAGTCATGTATTTATTAAAACTTGTTTTTAAAAAACAATGAGGACTGTCTAATGTTGCATATTCAAATTTTGAGTGTATTTATTCTATGTTATGACGACTTTGGGTAATGTGACGTAAGCAGTGACATAATTTTTGTTACTGACAAAAACCAGAAGTGAATCTCCATTATTAATAGAATTGTTTACTAAGAATCATTAGTCACTTGAATCTATATAATTGTGCGCAAATAAATGATTATCATTAAATAGAAATAATTACTTGAAACCATTATTATTATTATTATTATTAGATTGGAATATTCGATAGATGACTGTGAATTATTTGTATTAGGATTAATTACTTGAAACTATAAATTGCTTAATAAGGATTTTTATTAGTTACTTGGAACCATAACTATGGCCAAACAAATGACTATTATAAAATAGAAATAATTACACTGGTTTACAAAGAAATTGAGGCAAGCACAAAAATAGCTAACCTAATTTGGGGGTGCTGAATTCAGATTTGAAATCCGTTTGTACTCATCACCTCTAGTTTTTAAGATATGCATACTGTACATTTTGTACACAGGCGTATATGCATTCAGGGTTAATTTCTAATATTGTGTGACTTATGTCTTCTTTTTTAGTTATTATGCAATAAATGTAAGTGATAGCATTACATTATATATATATATATATATATATAGCTATATATCAAGACAGATTTTGGCAGTTAAGCATAGCCAACATGTCTCAATCAACAGCCAGTAGTGCACTGGCAGTCAGCAGATCATCTAAGAAAACACATTTCTAACTCTCTGCGGTACTATGAATAGTGTACATTGTGTCATCCAAGTATATTTATTCCGTCAATGTTCTTTATCTATCCTGTTTTATCTGTAATAAGCTGCTGCAACTGTTGAAATAAGCACGTATATACTTTTTATATACTAAAATGAGACTATTTAAAAAAGAAAACTAGAGGTGATAGAGCAAAACTGTTTATAAATTTGAATTCAGCACACCCAAATTAGTAAAAAACACCTATTCACATTCTTGCCTCAGACAAAAAATATTTTTTTTGTAGACCAGTGTTATTTGAAACTATATAATTATTAGTATTAGGAATATTTTCAACAATACAATGTATAAATTATTTGTATTAGACAGGAATTACTTGCTGTCCATCATATCCGATGATGACACCATGTGAATCCATTTCCTCCTATTTGTTCAGTCTTTGGTTATGTCTTACCAACTGATTATGTGGAAGTTAAAGTTCTCTAGTTTTCTCTTGATGTTGTCTTTGTACCCAAGCTTTGGTCGACCGATTCCATACGAGAGTACAGAATCTGCTTTGGCAGTCTGTCATCCCCAAGTCTGTTTAAGTGGCCAGCCCATCTCAGGTTGTACTGGACAAGTATATCGTACATGCCAGGGAGTCCAGTTCTCTTCAGGATGGTCCTGTTTTGAAACACGTTGCCACCACTTGACATTTAATATAATGCATAGGAATACTTAAATATATAATTGTGTGCAAAAAAAAAAAAATTTTTTTAAACTACAGAAAAAATGTAGATATAAACATACAATATATGCCATTCCCTAACTTTTAGGCATAAAATAACCCCTAAAGTCCGACCCCTCCTGATCATGACAGGGTGGTGATAATGTGGTACCATCAGAGTTATGCTGTCAGGAACTCAAATTCCTGGTAGGGCCTTCCAAGGCGGATTGGTCTGTCACTCAGTAGTATTAGGGCCACAAACCAGCTAATGGGGCTTTGGTGAAAATCCAAAGGGCATCTCCATTAGAGTAGGTCAATTTTTCACTTTTTTAAAAATATAAAATTGTCCATCTACGCGAAAATTGTGTGTTAGTATATTGAATACTGATACCAAAAATTACATCTTTCACTTGTACCATTGTTTGAGGAAATAGCATTAAAGATCTAAAATTCACAAAAAATCATCTTTTTCGCAAAATTTTGCCTTTAGAAAATGAGGATTTTTAGTGCATTTTAGTAAACTATCTTGGTTTGGTTTGTTTTACGGCATATCAACCTCAGTGGTCATTTAATGCCGATAAAGTTTTGAAATAAATCAATTCTTAATGGATAATA
This sequence comes from Doryteuthis pealeii, assembly GCA_023376005.1. Lineage (NCBI taxonomy): Eukaryota > Metazoa > Mollusca > Cephalopoda > Myopsida > Loliginidae > Doryteuthis > Doryteuthis pealeii. The sequence goes on from CM042166.1 coordinate 71,835,359, forward strand.
CAATTTTTAAAAATACATTTTTCTATTTAACCCATACAGGTACTACCACTCCGGGTCAGAGTGGACCAGGGAGCAATGGTGATGAAGGGGTGCTCCATATTCCCCAAACCTGCAGAACTGGAACCTCACCATCAGATAGTTTAACGTCATTCCCAGGACATGCAGACCCTCAGCCACCGCGTTCTAGCACCCATATGATAAAAAGGGTTGGGGCAATCATATAGGTGCTAGGGCTTGACGTGGCCAGCCGATTGATCGGAGGGGGCCTCTCCAACCGCCCGTCTAGCCTAAGTATAAACTATCTTGATGCTATTTCCTCAAACAATGGTGTAAATAAAAATCTCATTTTTGGTATCAGTATTCAATATATTAACACAACTTTCGCATAGATGGACAATTTGAGATTTTTAAAAAGTGAAAAATCAACCTACCCTAATCTCCATTGTCATCAGAAATTAACTGTTTTTGGTGCACTTGTCACTGTGTATATGGAAAATTTGTGGCAAACAAACGTATCTCCTTCCCCTGAGTGGGATATGCATGCATGGTTTGGAGACCGCTTGTAAATTTACATTTCACTTGTTACTCTTTTCATGAATTTACTATTTTGTTTATTTGGTATACAGTGAATTCGTTAACCAACCCAGGGTGAATGCTGTCATAAACAAACAAATAACCGTAGATGGTTGGTTGTTTTGAGGTAATTCAATGCAGAATCAAGTCATTTTGCTATTCAGTTTCTTACAGTACCTGCTGTGGTTTAAACTGTCACCCATCTAAGTATTGAACTAAGCAGTATCGCTGATTAACTTGAGTGATTTAGTAGGAACTGATCCTTTCAACATGACTGTAAGCCCTAACCCTAGATTGGTTGACATGTTAAAATCAATCAATTTCTGTGAATCATAGTCTTGTAATTTTTATCAATTAAAATGAGTTGTATAAAAATAAATGTTTTTCCTTGAGAGTCAAAAATAGCATTAAGTATGAAGAGAGAGTTGACTGTAAGACCGAACCCTAGATTGGTTGATATGTTAAAATCCATCAATTTCTGTGAATCAGTCTTGTAATTTTTAATAATTAAAATGAGTTGTATAAAAATGGGTAATCTGAACATTAACTACATAAATGAGAGTAACCTCCCCTTGTTTCTTTCACTTTTGTGGAAGCAGTCTGTTTGGTCGGCCATTTTTATTTCACAATAATCAATACAACTTCATGTTTTAACACTAAAATATCATAAAATGTGTTCTTAATAACAATTAAGTTCATTTCAAATAATGCACAAGCACAATTAAGAACACATTTTATGATATTTTCGTGTTAAAACATTCAGTTGTATGGATTCAAACAAATTCGTATTTTCAGTGTAGATTTACGGTGAAATGAAAATGGCCGACCAAAACAGACGGCTTCCTCAAAAGTGAAAGAAACAAGGGGAGGTTACTCTCATTTATGTAGCTAATGTTCAGATTAACTAAAAATGAATGTTTTCCTTGAGAATCAAAAATAGCACTAAGAATGAAGAAAGAAAAAAATTTAAAATGAAACATGAATAAACTTGATAAAATTGCCCAAACTCAATAACAAAACAAAGAACTCTTACATAACAATTTATTTACCACTTGTTGTGAGATAAAGTTTAACAGGAGTTCTTTGTCAGCCTGGTCTGCAGTTGGTTTGGGCCAGCATTTGACTGAGTGCGTGTATGTCTCCAATATCAATGCTTCTTCATCAATAGGGATAAAAACAGATTTGATTCATGTACAATAAAACCCAAAGGACAACCAGGGACTTTCTTTTCTTTTTTTTTTTCTTTCTTTCTTTTTCTTTTGAATACTGAGCCAGTAAATAACAATCAATAACGTAGTCCTCTTCTCTCTCAAGAAAAGAAGAGGATTTATGAATAAAAATGCAATTGCTATTTAAAAGAGGGGGGTGAAAAAGAAAAGAAAAAGGAATAGAAAAAAAAAAAAAAAAAGTTTTCTGGATGACATGGTATTTTGAGGATGTTACATTTATGACTAACATGGTTATTTCTTTTATATGTAGCAACCTTGCCAATTCTAGTCATTTTCTCAAACAATTTACCGTATATACTTGCTGATAGGTTGCACTTTGTTTTTAACCAAAAATTCTGCCAACATCAGTGGTGCGACCCCCTCCATTTGACATAAATGTAATACAGCACTACTTTAATTTCTATTTATCATTAAGTTGCAAAAATCAGTGAAATGCATACAATATGCATTTAAAAGCCTTCAAATAAATATATATATATATATTCAGTTTATATATATATATATATACCTATCAAAGATTCCTGTTGACCCATTGCTTTGAATTGACCTGATGCTGCTAAATATTCACATATTCGTTACAACAAAATCAGTGGTGCGACCTATCCATTTGACAGAAATGTAAAACAGAACTACTTTAATTTTTACTTATCAATAAGTTGAAAAAATCTGCGAAATGCATACAATATGCATTTATATATATATATATATATATATATATATATATTAATATAAATATACTACTTACTTTAAATTGACCTAATGTTTCTAGATTTTCACATTTGTTACAACAAAATGTTTAACTTATTCTCTTTTTATTAACATATGAACAAATAAAAATGTTTGAAAGTGATTGACAATTTTTAGGATTCAGTCCTAACTATGTTTATGCCTAAATGATTAAACATTTCTTCTAAAGTCTTCAATACTGTAGATAATTATTGAGTTTTTTTTATTATTATTGAGTTTACTGTTACATTTATTAACCAGGCTCATTTATGATTAATAGTACTAAGAAATGCAACCCTTATTTCTATATGTTTCCATTATGCATCACACAGTCTATGGCAAAGTCTTCTAGATCTAATAATTTTAAGCAAAGTCTTAAAACAAAGGTAAATATTTTTTTTATTATGTTAGAATAGGTCATGTAACTAACTAGATTATAATGCAACCTGTGAGTCAACCACAAATTAGAAGTGCAACCTATCCGCATACATACAGTAAGTAAACATTTTTTAAAAACCTTAAAATACTAAAAAGCAAAATTGCTTGTGCAACATTCTGATCAGTTATATCTGTCAAATACCAATATTACTGGTGTCATGTGTACATTTAGTTAATGTTGCTTATTTCCAAGCCTTGTGCTACAAGTAGAGAAACTGTTTTTAAAATCAATAATTTGGTATCTGACATTGACATATCTGTTTTTTTTAAATTACTTTAAATTTATTATTTTTCTGCAAAAATATTAATCTTGTTTCTGCTGATAAAATGACATATAAAAAGAAATGTAAACAAGTTTTTATAAACAATTCCTTGACGCATTAGCACCTTATATTACATTGGAAAAATGAATTATCAACTAATTTTCACCAAGATGATCATTATTGTCTGCAGCAGTTTTATTCTATTTCACATAACAAAATGACACAATGATCTGGATTTTTAGTAACTATATTCTCATTTTTAGGACACAAGCTACAATTCATAACAATTCTTGATTTGATTAAAAAAAATTTTTTTACGATATATAAAAAAAACATTTTTATATTCTATGCTAAAATTAGATAATAATTCCTAAAAAAAAAAAAAAAAAAAAAAAAAAAATTTTTAAATAAAAAAATTTTTTTTAATTAAAATAATTTGTGTTTTTGTAAGTAATTGGTCATGAATTATGCTGTAAATTGAAGCATGAGAAAGAATTTGTGCTTTATCGAAAATGTAACTAAATTAAAAAAAACAAACAAACAATGATTGACAATTTACACTGGAGAAGGTTAAAGTTGTAAAAAATAAAGTGATAAATAAATAAAAAAAGAAAAAAAAAAAAGTAATAATTTAAAGATCACAGAATGAATCTCTTTACTTTAAAGAGAGCAATCTCTTTTGAGCAAGAAGAGGATTTTAAAAATATTTATGTAAAAAAAGGACAAAACTGCTAAAACATTTTTTTTTTTCTTCTTTTTTACAAGCATACAAAAGCAAATTGTGTTTTCTGCTAAGTTGAGAGTAAATTTTTAGGTCACTTATCGTGCGCCGAATATAAAATAAGAATTAATGAAAAAGTTTGATTAGTATCAAATCTTAGCAAAAAACATAACAACCCCAAATTTGTTTTGACAAAATGTTTTGAACGAACATATATATATATATATAATTTTGCAGTTTAATAAATTATAAATGAGAAAAACGTATGAGTCTAATCTGCTTCTCATGCTCAGCAGTTATGCTAATGAACCACACAGTGGTTAATTTACAAGAGGGAATCAAAAAGTAATGCCATTTTGTTTAGGACAAGTATAATTACCAACACAGAAACAAGTATCATACATCAAAATGAAGCTGGTCCTCTGTGGATCACATACCTACTTTTCCACATAGTCATCGTTTCTCTCAATGGCAATGTTCTATCTTGGAATGATAGCATGTCTCTGCACTGTAAAATTCTGTTGACTGTTCTTTGAGCCACTTCTTCACTACAGATTTCACTTCCTCGTCAATGGAATAATGTTTGCCTCACTTCAGCCCAATGAAAGTGGGTTTGAGAGGCAAACATTGATGAGGAAGTGAAATCTGTAGTGAAGAACTGGCTCAAAGAACGGTCAACAGAATTTTACAGGACAGGGATACATGCTCTCATTCGAAGGTGGAACATTGCTATTGAGAGAAACGGTGACTATGAGGAGAAGTAAGGAAGTAATCCACAGAGGACCAGCTTCATTTTGATGTATGATACATGTTCTTGTGTTGGTAATTATACCTGTCCTAAACAAAATGGCATTACTTTTTGACTCCCCCTCGTACATATAAGCACATGCCCAAACTTCACAAAGACCAGTACAATAGCTTATAGTAACTGTTAAAGGTTTGTGAGTGTAGATATTGTCAATTTTGATTTTGATATTTCTAAATGTGTTTATTGTTGTTGTTCTATTTTGGTAAGCATTCAAGATTGTGTTAACATGTTTGAGAAGATAACAGAAAAATCAAAGAGTTTTCAAATCATGTTCTTTCATTATTTTATATTTTGTTAAAAAAAAAAAAAAAACAAATTGAAAATTTTACTTATCCAAAATTTAAAAAAAAAAAAATCTTATAAAAGCTTAATTTAATCTTTCTTTTATTTTTATTTTTTCTTCTTAAATTTATAAAATTGGAAATAATCAACAAACGTTTTTCAAAACTAATCTTACATCTTTTTTGATTATTGCAATAATGAGAATTGAATAAAATCAAACAAGTTATAAACTTCAAGCAGAAAATATTGTTGATGTTTAGGTATATGTTTGATTTCACATCTATTTAGCACAACAATAGATCTATGTACATTTTCTGAATTGCGTTTAAATCAAAGGAAATTTCCACAAGACCCTAACATATTAAAATTAATATAAATTACTTACTTGTAATTTTAAGAATCTGGTTACTACAATATTAGGCATTGGAATTTAACATTTGATTTTAATTCTTAAAAAAATAAAAATAAAAAACAAAAATAAGCAGGGATTTATAAAATCAACCTTGATGCATAGTTTGAGATTTGATGAAGTTTAATAGAAATTATTTACAATTATCCAAATTAACTTATCATCATCATCATCATTACAAATAACTGTTTAATCCTTGCTGGGGTCTATATACATGAGCACATAAAAAAAACTGCAAGTCATTTTTTTGCAAGAGTGTTTTAAAATATTTTTCGTAGTATAACTGAAGATATTTACATTTAATGCTGTTTTTCTTTTTAAATATGTGCATGAGAGAGAGAGAGAGAGAGGAATCGAGTGTGAGCAACATCAAGAACAAGAAACAAGCTTCATGAATTTCATTCAACAATTTATGAACATGGAAATAAGAAATGACAAAAATGATGATGATGATGGCAATGATGATGATGATGATGGAATGAAAGTTGAATGAAAATTATGTAAGAATGCTGCCTCCCCCAGTCCCTGCCTTCTGGCCAACCCCAACAAACCCACCCACCTAAAACAGGTGTGTGTGCGTGTATTGTATGGATGCATGTAAGTGGGTTTTTATAGCTCGTCATAGACAAAGTAGGTGCCCTGACCATAGATTGTCCCCTTCCCCCCTCTGCCCTTACAAACACAGCATTTTAATTTCAGGTTGATTGTCAAAGAGAAAATAAATGCCAGCACACAATATACAAATGCACTGTTTCTTTTTATAGATGCATCTGAGATCATAACGAGACAGAAAGTCGGGTGGGAGAGAAAGGAGAGGGGGAAAAAAAAAAAAAAAAAAAAAAAAAAAAAAAAAAGACATTAGAAAAAAAAAAAAAAAAAATTTCTTTTTCTTTTCAAAGTGATTTCATTTTATCGTTGACAAAAAAAAAAAATTAAAAAAAAAAAAAAACCAATATGTACAAATTTCAAGTTTCCCCATGTTCACTGTCAGTTGCGTCCATAGGACGGAGTGAGGAGACAGAATTGTGCGTGGGGCTGGCTACCAAGAGGAGAGGGGTTAAGCAAACCAGGTGATAAATTAAAAGATCTCTCCCTTAAGAGTAGCTGTTGTTTGAGCACAGCAAAGCTTCAAGTTAAACTTTGGGAGCAGCACCAGTTCTATGGTCGAGCGACTGTTGCTGAGGACGCGTTTTTATATTTTATAATTTATTTATAATCAATGTCAATTATGTGGCTAGCATCGAGCTCTCTTTCCCCTCAATCATCTGGTGTTGGGGATTGAGCCTTCTTGTAGTTGGCCCCAAATTTTGACATATATTTCTTTATATAATCCTTAGCTTTAGCTTTTACGTTTTCATTGACTTCTAGATCCTCTGGATGTTTGCAATGTTTCAGCTCCTTTGCCATTACATGATGGGTCAACTGAAATTAGAAAAACAGGTTTTAAAAAACAGAAAAGAGAGAGAGAGAGAAAATATGGCGGACCTGAAGATCTGGACCCCCCCCATCTTGTTTTTTCCTTCAATGGATTATTATTGATTACATACCAATCTATCAGATTGTAAAAAAAAAATTCTTAAAAGTTTTTATTTTTTTAATTTTCATGCTTGCTCAATTTCCCGTATAAGTTTATAGTAAATCAATCCCCTATATTGGAACCACTCTACCTTAACAGTTGGGCTGAACTTGCACAAAGGTGTGAAAATTAAAGTGACCCAGAAAAAACAGAACCCACAAATTTTGTAATAAAACTTAATTTTAACTATGGGGATCTAGGGTTTAGGGTTGGGGTTAGTTTAATGGGAAAATAAATAAATAATTTGGGTTCTGTTTTTTCTGGGTCACCCTGTATACCGTTGACCCAGAAAAAACAGAACCCACAAATTTTGTAATAAAACTTAATTTTAACTAGAGGGGGTTGGGTTGGGGTTGGGGATTAAGGTTAGTTTAATAGGAAAATAAATAAATAATTTGGGTTCTGTTTTTTCTGGGCCACCCTAATTTTGACACCATTTGTACAAGTTTAGCCAACAGTTGTTGTGTTAATGATATTAATCATAAGGGACTTCCGTTTGACCAATATGGGGGATCGATTTATCATAAACTTATACGAGGAAATGAGCACCCGTGAAAACTCAAAAAAAACTTTTAAGAATTTTTTTTTTTTTTTTACAATCTGATAGATTGGTGTGTAATTGAAGGAAAAAAAAAATTTAGATGGGGGTCCCAGATCTTCAGGTCCACCATATATATATATATATATAATATATATAATATAACACATAAATAAAATAAAAATTTGATGTTTTGGACTGTTGTCCTATCTTCATTGTGGTATGGTACAAGGTGTGTCAAAAAAGTATTGAGATTTTTTGTACTTTTTGACACACACCTTGTATTCTTAAAAAAATTATCTTTCCCTTCATTGTTCATTTCTGTCTTGGTAAATACAGCTTCAATCTCGATACTTTTATGACACACCTTGTATAAACACAACATTTTGGTTGCTGTATCCTCCAGCCTTCCTCAAACGTTCCCTTTGTATCCAAGCCAAAACATGTGTTTATACATACCACAATTAAGATGAGGACAACAGTTTGAAAATCAAAATTATTCACATCAAGTCTATATCAAAAATACAGACAAATGAACGACAAAATTTTATTTATTTGGTAGAAAACTATTCTTAATTAAAAGCAAACAAGGAGGCAGGAATCTTTTTCAATGTTTAAGAATTAGTAAAAGTTAATTTTTTTTCTAAATCTATATATGTTCAGATAACTACTACAATTTGTTTTATATACTTACCAATATATGGAGACCTGTGGAGTAATGGGTATTGTCAGGGGAAATGAGCTTGTCAACACAAGTTCAAATCTTGGATGAAGCTGTTTGCATTTCACATAGCACTAATACCCTTGGGAAAGGTATGAATCCAATTATTCTCTTTCCAGCTATGGGTAAATAGTAAGGTAGGTGGGCTCTTCAGCCTTGGTATGGCAAACAGTCTAGAAGGAAAACCCTTAATTCAAACCTGTTAAAATCCTGCTTAAGAAATTGACTTTGTGTCACATCTTGATAGTGTGGAGGGGTTGGTAAATACATTATATATATATATATATATATATATATATATATATTACCAACCTCTCCACACAATCAAGATGACAAAGTCAATTTCTTAAGCAGAGTTTTAACAGGTTTGAATTAAGAGTTTTCCTTCTCTAGATTAGTTATTTTAACCAAGGTATGAACTATTATCTACCCATAGCTGGAGGGAGAACAGTTGCATGCATACCTTTCCCCAGGCTATTAGTGATATATGAAATGCAAGGATTTGAACTCGAGTTACAGTGTCCATTTCCTAGGATAACTATTACACCAGGCGCCTCCAATTTTTATATTATATAGCGATTAATAAAATATACTAGGGTAAGTTAAAAAAGTTTGTAATATTTTGGTCACATGAGGCACTTCTACATACTTTGGCTGAGGTTGTGAAGGTGAGGAATCCTACTAAACTGTAAGACTCCATGCTTGCCTTATACTCTCTTTTTTGGGGAGTTTTAGGAGTAGGGAAGCTCTAGAACTCATTTTACTGACAAAAATAGATTACAAAAAGTCACTATTTTTCATGACGCCCCCTCAAATTTGGAGAACTAAAAATCAACTTAACTATGCCAGTTCTTGGAATTAGTAGCTCAAATTTTGGGGATTGTCTAACTTTAACATAGTCCACACTTGAACAAAATTTCAGAAAAATTGAAGGGAGTGGGTGACATTGCTTGGATGATTTAACATGGAATTACCCTAATGCTAAGAATTAAAAACTGTTTATTAGTTGATTCCTATCAAAGTTACGAGAATAAGTGTGGGTTAAATAAAAGATTAAATATCATATAAATAAATTTCAATCAAATATTTCTTCCCACTGGTTCCTGCTTAGGTTTTTAATGAATTTTCAAGTGACACCTTTTTTCCACAGAATTTCATAAATCATAAGTTTTATTCCCACCTTTTGGGTGGCATTTAAGATAGCTCCTATTGGCAAAGATTACTTTTTGCAAGGCATACTGTTGCCATATGCAATAAACAACTAAACTAGAACTCAAAATTGATCACTGCATTTAAGTATTGAATTAATATTTAAGTCTACCTTTTAAAAGTTCAATGATAATTCTGCTGCTGCCACTTAATTTAAAAACAATTTGATGTATGTAGCTCCTTACTTTCCACACAAACAATTATCCCTATTTCATGGGTGACTTTTGCTGGATTTTGCAATTAATTTTGATTATTCCTAAATTCATTTCCAAGTTATAAAAACTTTTATCATACAACAAAAATCTGTTGCAAAAATATCACGTAACAATCGCAGTAATTAAAACTTGGGAACCTAAATTTTCAGAATCATGGGTCTGGATTCGGCCTGGAATGTTTTTAATTTGCTTACAGTTGGCCTGATTCCAAAATGGTATGATATGTTGGGCTACGGCCTCTAGGAGTAAAGTTGAAAAAATGTGACACACTGACATTCGCATTCATTATTTTAGATAGATAGAAAACTATTTACAGTGGATCCTTTTTGAACAATGTATATAAGTATTTTATACATAAGTATTTAAACTGCCTCAATATTTTTATCATACTCTCTAAAAAAAAAAAAAAAAAAATATCTATTAATTTTAGATAGTACAAAGAAGAAAAAAATGAATAAATAAATAAATAAAAATAATATCTTGAGCATACTTTTCTTGCTAAATGTTTGAAGTCATCTGTACTCGAAATACGTCCAAGTCTACAATCTGGTTTTCGGTATGGATTTAAGCAGGATACAATCCACTGAGACATCTGCAATAAAAACTAAAAACATTATTCAAACTGTATGATGCAAATGAAATTTTGGGAGTAAGATGTTAATATCATTCAAGTTAGTTGTTACAAATAATAATTCATGGTTAACACTAGTCAAGTAATCGTTTAAATACTGTCAAGGAATTTTGATAAATAATCTGCACTTATGAAGTGATTCTCAAGCAATGTGAAAATGTATTTAAAAAAAATTCTTACTTATTCTTAGGCAGTTAACTTTCAAACTTTATAATTAATTAGTTTAATTGGTGAAAAATCTGGAGACTGAGAGGAGCCAGGTCATGATTTGCAAAATTTCCTTATCGTCTTTTGATTTAAGATAATTTGAAAACAATTTTGAGACGTGTTTTGGATCATTATCTTGTTTGGATTTTATATAAAAGTTTGCAGGTACACAATTGGTGAATTTATTCATCCAAATATGCAAAATTACTCATTTATACGATTTTAGAGAAACAATTCAAGGAGGTCCCAAACTTTTGACCAGTAGTATATATAAATGCGACTAATTAGAACCAATTAAAATGGAATTTAAAAAAAAAACTCAATCCTAAAAGTAAGGAATAATTTAGTATAACTTTCATGTCATTAAACTAAACAGTAAAAAAGCCTTTTAGGAGACAAAAGTTGATTCGCTCAGTTTTGGTATAATAATAGATATATATATATAAACCAAAAAAACTTTATAATTTAGAAGACTTATATTTTGCTAAGAAAAATAAAGAAAAGTACAATGATTTAAACTGACCTTATTTCTGAAAGCTTCTTTACTTCTTTTTGCTAATTCACTGGAAGTATCCGCTGCAGCTGTAGTTGCTTTCTTTTTTGACTGAAAGAATAAATCACACACCTACTTCCGACATTAGTTGTTCAAAACAAAAGGAAAAAATATCACATCAATTTATGTTGACAAATATATAACTTATTTTAGAAATTAATATCGAATTAGCATGCACAAGAGTTTCAAATTTATCTTGTATATTAATGAATGTTACATGAAAATCAATGACGGTTGTTGGTTGGATTTTATGGCATGTCAATCCCTGTTGGGTTATTTTATGCTGAAGATGTTTTATTCATTCTTGATGGGTATTCAATTTTTTTTAAATAACTAAATTTTTAAACATTTTTTAAAATCACTTTTTCTAACCCATAGATTAGACTGTAACAGGTACTACCACTCCGGATCAGTGGACCATGGAGTAATAGCAAAGAAGGGGTACTTCATACTCCCCAGAGTTCCAAAATTAGAACCTCACCATTAGATGCAGTTTAACTTCATATTTAGGACACTCAAAATTAATGAGTTTCAAAGTGTTGGATTATTTGGATTAAACCATAAGCAACTTCCTGTTTGAAATAAATAACCATCAACATTGCATTTTGGGAAAAATGAATCTTCTAATAACTATAAAAAAACTTAACTCATGTAAGCCATTTATTGAGACTTTTCCTGCAAGGAAAGAACATCTAGCCAATGTTGGATTTACCTATTTGGAAGTTTACCTTTTGGATTTAATACTAAACTAGATTATATAATCTTTATTGACTTAGGACTTGTTACCAATCATTTGTGAGTTAACTGGAATTAAACACTTTTCAAAAGTTTATTCTTTATATTACCATTTAATCTGTCACATCTTCCAACAGAAACCTTGAAAATTTAATTAAAAAAGCAGGACATTAACTTTTGTACTTATTTTACAGCAAACCACAAAAAAGTTCTTAATTCTGTTTTTAAGACATCAATTTTTTATGTCATTTTCAAATTCTAAAAAGGTTGGATTTTTTAAGTTTCATTTTTTTTTTTAAAGAATTTCAAATGATGTTAAATTTTTTTCTCCCCAGTCACATGAAAAAAAAAGATGTTTCTTTCCACTTGTTCCTGCTTAGATTTTTCATGAACTTTAAAGTGAGTTTACAGAATTCTATAATTGTATGTTTTATTCCTTAAAAATGATAAGCTATGCTTATCCATGATGTAACAATAACATAAACACAAGTTTTTTCATGAATGATTAATATCTGAAGTTAAAAGAAACAGTGCAAAACTAACCTTATTTTGAGGTTCATCATGAGTTGGAGTTCCAAGATCCATATCATCTTGATCTTGATCCCATGTTGGCAAATCCCATTGGGTTTGTCTGAAAAACAAAAACATTCAACAACATTATTATCTCCATCATCCATTAGAACTACTAAATAATAACTACAAAGTGAAAAAATGAACTAAAATTGTATTTACTAGACAAAGTCATAAAATAATCAGCAAAATCTGCCGTTAGGTAAATAAATAAAATCATGGATCAAGTAACATAAATTTGTATTATTTAGATTTTTCAGACTGTTTTCTTGATTGTTATATACACATTTCAGCCATTGTGCCCTCCAGCCCTTTTCAGGTGTTTCTTATTAAACTCGGGAGCCTTCATGGAATTTTGAACCAAATCCTTTATTTAATCCACTTGGGTAGATTGTTTTCTTTCCATTAACCATGTATATATATAACAATAAAGATGAGGACAACAGTCCGAAAAATCTAGATCATATAGATTATAAAGACTCATCTAAAAAAATTCAGACAAATAACGTAAATCTATCTTAAAATTTCTTAAACAATTCACTGAGAAACCATTTTCCAATAGATTATCAATCTCAACTGCACCACATTTGGGTAAGGATTAATTTGGTTTAACAAGATGTCAACCCTTCTGGGGCTATTTTATGCTGAGAGGTAAATTGCATGCATGCGTCTGTGTGGGTTGTGTGTGTGGGGGGGATTTATTTTAAGATTTTTTTTTGTAAATAATTTTTCTTGATTTTTATGGTGTGTTGTCTGCAGTTGTTTGTTGTTATGCGGATTTGTTTTTTGAGGGGATGGTTTGTAGGGGAAAGTTAAAGTTTATTGTTATTTCTTTTGGTATAATTTAACTTTTCTCAGGAAGGACAAAACATCATTCATATTGACATTTTCAAATGTATCACTTTTCAGTAGTAATAGATCTGTGAGACTAGCTTGTTAACCATTAAACAACAAAACACCTTTTGGCTAGTATGGTAACATAACTGTCAGAGAGGTGGGTATCATAACAGTCAGAGAGGGGGATTTCAGATTTTTTGAGTATGGATTCCATTTGCAGTCCAAATGGTTTTATCATTTTTTTTTTAAAAGGATTGTTCATATTTCAGTTTGAATATGCAGATGTAAGTTGGGTTCGTTGGAGATGATTTAAGCTTTATATATGTATTGTAGTGCTTTTTTTTCTTCTTCTTAAGAAGCTTCAAGAGCCTCAGTGTATAGGCTCTTGACTAGCAAGGTTTTGATTGCACCAAAGACTAGCCTTAGATTTTCATTGAGTATTGTATTAAGTTCTTTTAAGTAGTATTTCCTGACTAATCTATAGATAAAGTTGCTGTAGTCCATTATTGAACATATTAGTGACCTATATATTTTTTAATAATGTTTGTAGATCAGCTGTTGTTGTGTAGTTTTCTCTTGATGTCATATCTCCATTTGGACTTGTAAGCTTTCTTGAGATTAAAAAAAAAAAAAAAACAGCTGATAGGCGTTCCTTTCTTAGAACGGCCTCCCTTGTAAATGTTTCCAGTGTAACAAGGTGCTCTATATTTCTTCTCATTTTTTCTGAAGCCTCTTTGTAATTTACTTATTTTTTTATTCTAATAGTTAAGGAGAGTAAAAGGAAATAAGAAGAGAAATTGTAACCACACAAATAAAAACATAAGCACGTCCATTTCTGAAAATAAACTCTGATGATGAAGTTCAAGCTTCAAAATCGATAAGACAAAAATAACATCTTTTTGTTTTTATTTTTCATACGCATTGTATTGGCCTTCAAAATATTAATATATTATAACATACTTAACAATGCTTCAAGCAAATTACCAATTGCTTTTATCTAATAGTAGTAAGTCTGCTGTTTACCATGGATTCAATTTTTTTCTAAGGCAGCTTGTTAGCGTGATTGGTCTGTAATTTTCTGGATTGAATTGTCTTACCCGGTTTTTTTTTTTTTGTGGGGGGGGGGCGGGGATATTTGTCTCCATTTATCTAGTTTTGGTTTCTTTGTTTACTGGTATATCAATCTTTGTGGGTTATTTAATGCCAAAGCCATCCTTGTAGAAAAAAAGAAGTGGTACTATTTAACCCATAGATGGGGGAATGAAAGAGTTGATACCTTTCCCAAAGGTATTAGTCCAAAAGTGAATGTAACAGCACGACTAGAGTTTTAACTCGCTTAACTACGATGTCACAGACCAACACGTTAGTCATTAAACCACAGTGACCCCTCATTCATTTATCTGGGAAATACCACAAATCCTTATATTGTTGGAGACACTCATAAGGTATTTAAGAGATTCATTAGGCAAATTGGACCAAGTAATCAATAGGCACCCCAGCTGGGAGCTGTTTTTTAAAGAACACCTTTTGCTTTTCGCTGTAAACTCCTGATAAATTCATAGTGGACTTCAACTGGTCCTACTACTGAATTGAGGGATTTGTTGATAGAGTCTTAGTTCTAGCAGAGTGAAAAGTTTATTATATTCTTTTTGTTGTCGGATTTAAATTGTAGTTCATTTATTCTGCCTTTAGTTTGACTTTTTTTTTTTTTTTAATGTTGGTTATTGTGGTGTGAAGAGTTTTTGCTAAAGTTTTTGCCAGTAAGTCTGCAATGTCTTGGAGGTTATTTTCTAGTTGGTTTTCATCAGGTGCTTTAATGGAATTGATTGATTTTTGCCTCTGATGTGGATTATATTCAAGTCAAGTTTTTATTTTGGTAATGGGGTTTAGTTTATTTACATACTTCTTCCAGGAGGTTTTTTCCCCCCTCTTCCTTGATCAATTTTTGTGCTTTTTGCAGTTTGAAATTAATTAAATTTCGGGTTGTTGGTTCGTTTCTGAATTTATGTATTTTTCTTTTTTTTTCTCACTGTCTAATCACTTCTTAGCATTGTTCATTAAACCAAGATCTATTTTTTGAAAAGATGTTGGTTTATAGGGGATACATATTTCTGCTATATTAATTCTTGTTTTCTGTGAAGTGTTTAGCTGTGTTTTCAGTGTTGTCTCTGTTGAAATTTTCTTACATAAAGTTTTAAATTCCTTCCATTCACTGGTTTGATACTGGTCCTCGCCAAATCAGCGAATGATGAGCACATTGTGTAATCTGATCTGTACAGTAAAACAGTAAGTGTGGCGCTTCACCTCTGCAGAAACAATCTCCCTGGTCTAACACTAGCGAAAAGGGGATAGACCCTCTTGCTGTCTGGTTGATACTGACAATAGGCCACTCTGCCAACTTTACTTTAAATTCCAATGAGGGGGAATATGTTATTCTGGCTCTTAATTTTATATTATTATTGGGTAATGGTTGCTGCCGCTAAAATCTTTATATACTTACCAGTTAAAATTTATGAGGGTTGATGGGTTACCAAGAGTTAAATCTATGGCTGAAAATGTACCCAAGATTGGATCAAAGTGAGTCAAAGATTTCTGATTGTAAAGTCATTAAGTTGTTGTTATTGATTTTTTTTTTTAGGGTTCGGAAATGGGCCAGGTTAGCTCAGTCGGTAGAGCGTTCGGCTAGAAACCACAAGGTTCCTAGTTCGATACCGACCCTCGCCAACTCAGCGTATGAGTAGCACAGGGATCTGTGCGGTAAAGTAAGGAGCTGATGGTAGGTGTGGCGCTCCACTTCAGATGCTAAAACAATCTCCTTGGTCTAGCGCTATTGAAAAGGAGATACTCCCTCGCTGACTGGCTGATACCGACTTTAGGCCGCCCCGTCGACTTTACTTCCCCATATTATGTTGGGGCTATTAAAATCTCCCATCAAGATAAACAGTTTATGAAGTTGTTTTATTAGGTTTAGTACTTTTTCGTCTATAGCAGGGGGTCACCAAACTACGGCCCGCAAAGGCATTTTATCAGGCCCACCGACAGTACTAATTAAAACGTACGGAATGTGAAAATAAATATGTTGATTAAATTTGTTTTTGTGCATCTTACAGTGTTCATCCAGGAATATAACATGGAAAGAAAAATTTTGTTTTATATCTATTTCTCAGAGCTTTCGTTCTGGCTAGCAAGTATTGAACACAATGATAATGTGGCCCGCACATGTTATTTTTGCAATTATCTGGCCAACCGTAAAAAAAGTTTGGTGATTCCTGGTCTATGGGGTCATAAGGTGTGATATATAGCGAGCAAAAGTTGATGGTTTTATGTAAGGTTGCTGAGACTGCAACTGGTTGCAAGCAGGTGTAGATACTGATTTTACTTTGGGGGTACATTGTTCATAAGTAGATTGTAGTATTTTTTGTTTGGTTTTGGTTATTGCTTTTTTTAAAAAGGTTTCTTGGAGGTATATGATGGAAAGATTTAGTTCTGTTATTAACAGTAATAGTTTGTAGTTGCTTGCTTTATATCCATGGCATTTTCATTGGATTATTTTGTGAGCAATGCTTTTTAGTTTTTATTGTATGGTTGTAGTTTTTTTTTTTAGTTAAGTTGGATTCATTGATTTCCATAGTTTTTAAGCTTTTTGATAGGGTTACGTTGGGATATTTTAGATGTTTAGAATTTCTGTTTGCAAAGGCTTTCCTGAATTTCTGTTTCTATCTGCGAGATTCTCGATTTATGTTTAGTAGATTCCCTCTTCCAGGGAAATCTTTCTTTTAGGATTAGTGGTCGGCTTTCATTATTATCTGATTTTTTTATTTCTTTGTTTAATGCATAGTAACCTTTATGGATTATTTAATGCCAAAGCCACCATTGTAGAAGAACAGTAGTGGTACTATTTAACCATGAGTGGGGTTCATACTTTTCCCAAGGGGATTAGTCTGAAAGTGAATGTAATAGCACCACTGGAGTGAAAACTTGTTTACGATGATGCAGCTGTCAACACTTAAGCTACTATGCTACAAGAGACCCTACTCTGATTTTTTGGAGGGAGGGGTAATAGGTTTGGTAGTGGTGGGGTTTTTGGTTTCATTAGTCTGGCGTTGAAGGTTTCTTCTATTTTTATGTTTCAGCAGAAGGTTTGGTTGTCAGGTTGGTTAAGCTTTGTATTAATGTTACTAGTTCTTTTATTAGGGTTACCACCTCTTAGTGGGTCATTCCTTGGTTTTGGGTTGGGTTGTTGGGTGGTTTTGGTTATGTTTGCATATGTTGTTGATATTAAAGAGTTTTCAACTATTTTCTTTGCCTCTTCGTATGAGATATTCTTTATGAGTTTTATTTTTTATTCTTTTGTTCCATTCTTCAAACTCTTTTGAATCAATTTAGTTTGGCAGTTCCATAGGCTGTTATGCTTGCTCCACATCTTTTAAATTCAGAGGTCTAGTTCATTTGTCTGTGGTGCACAAATCTTTCACTCTTGCGACATCTGAGTGGGTTTGGGTGTAGATTTTCGAATTTGAGTTTAGTATATACTATTTTCATCTTGGTTATTTGGGCTGTTGGAGCTGAGAAAGTATGCATTTATTTGGATTATTTTATCAATTTTTTATGCAGATTCTTGGGGCATCGGTAACATCTGTCTTCAAGCATTATCGATTGTCACCCACAGCCAACAGGTGGTCTTGTTGGGGTAGACTTTATTTTAACCCTCTGTAGAGGTGCAGTTGGCATATTCTATAGCCTCAGTGACAAGGTGATTTTTGGATAATATAAATCCCGTTGAAATATGATCATTTGATTAACCCTCTATAGAATATATACTTTGATTTACTGGAAATCACTCAACAGTATTGGATACCCCCTTAAAAATTTTTTTCTCTTCTTTTCCTTGATTTCATATTTATTTTTGTGTGTAGTCCTTTGCTAATGACTTTTTGGTACAACTTTTGATAACAATAATCAAGAAAATAATCACTTCCTATGTGTGTCTAATCCCTTGAATTTTCATTAGATTTGTGGCAATAATAAAAAAGGGTTCAGTATTTTCACTTTTTTTGTTTTTATCCAATACAGAAAATATATGCACTGGTCTCACCCCCAACCCACACACAAAAAAAAAAAGAAAAAAAAAGATTAAAGTTTATTCTAATTTTCTTTGTGCATTATTTACCAATAAACATTTACTTTATCAATCAATCCTTTCCTATTAAAAAAAAAAGTGCAAAAGATAAAATGTTGATAGTATTTTCTTTCAACAGAACAAAATGAATGGTTATAGATAGAAAATGTATTAGATAAAAAGATTACTATGTTGGCACAAATACATCCAATGGTTGTTCAGTGTAAAAAAAATTTCAATGATATAACAAATATGCTTATTGAAAGATCCAACAAAATTAGTGGGCATTAGAGAAATCAAAAGGAAATATTCAGTAAATGTTTGAGAAGGTTAAAATTCTCCAAAATATGAAACTTTATTTTCATTAGAATAAAATACCTTGTGACTGTATGGTAATAATAATTTTTTCCTTCTGAGTCTTTTGCCATCTTCCAATTTGGAGGAAGTTTTGTGACCTTGGGTTTTGGAGGAGAAGGTGGTGGTGGAGGATCATCCTCTGATATTGAATTGGCCGTGACACTCTGTGTTGTGGAAGAGAGCACAATGTTTTGAATCTGGAGTTGTTGTTGTAACTGTTTAACCTTTTTGAAGGAGAGAAAGAAAAAAAAAAAAAAAAAAAAAAAAGAAAAAAAAAAAAAGGGAAAATGAAACATTTTATCATCAGTGAATTCTGTTACAAACTTAAAATCATCAAAATGAAAGTATTAAAAGGAAAAAAGTGCAGATAACAATGAAGATGAGGACAATAGTCCGAATAATCCAAATAATAAAAATTATCAAGCCTCATCTCAAAAATTCAGAGAAATATTAAAAGGAAATTTTGAATAGAAATGAAAAGTCTGGCAGGAATATATTATTTGGATAGGAGTACGATTTTTGTATTTTTCAATTTTTAAAGCAAAATTCTTGAAACAAAGGTGAATGTTTGATAAGTTCTATGTTAGAATAGGTTGTGTAACTAGCTAGATTATAATGCAACCTATCTGTGGGACAACTACAAATTTGGAGTGTGACCTATCTGTAAGTAAATACGGTCATTAATCATAATATTCTTATTAATCTTTAAATCTAAAAAGTTTTAAATATACCTGCTTAAAACAGTAAAGAATTTAAAAAAAATCCAAGCATAATATGTAAATTCTATAATTTGTTGATTATGCATTATCATAAAATAGTTTTAATTAAAATAAAACATTTAATTTCTTATTAGTGCTTTAAAACTTTCCCTATATATATATATTTACCAACCCCTCCGCACGAGCAGGACGCGACACAAGGTCAATTTCTTAAGCGGAGTTTGAATTCAGAGTTTTCCTTCTCATAGACCGGTTGCCTAACCAAGGTTAAAGAGCCCAGACTGCCCTACTATTTACCCATAGCTGGAGGGAGAGTAGGATTCATACCTTTCCCAAGGGTATTAGCGCTAAGTGAAATGCAATTACCACGTCCAGGATTTGAACTCGGGTCGACGAGTCCATTTCCCATGATTTTAACCATTACACTAGGCGCTTCCTTAAAACTTTCCCTATAGGATTCAAGGGAATTAATGTTTGAGAGAGAGAGAGAGGGGGGGGTAATAAAATTTAACGACTGAGGGTGGTGAATGTACAAACCTGCTGAAGAGCAAGTAAGCCCTGATCAATTTGTACAACTTGTGATCCTGGAACAGCTGGAGTTGGGGCTTGAGGTGGTTGATAATGATGTTGTGGTGGTGGGACTACCATAGCCTGTGGTGTAGTTGGATAGTACACTGGAGCTGGAGGTGCTGGTGTTGTTTGTTGAGCTGATGGCTGTTGAGATGAAGTCTGCGACTGCTGTACATAGACTGGTGTCAGAGATGCATTTTGTGGAGCTGAAGGTGGGATGCTGGCCAAACCAGAAGCTGGTTGCAACTGGGAAGCTGGAGGAGGAGGGAGCTGAGGCACACTGGCAGACTGACCTGGTGGTGGCACACTTTGGTTTGTTTGGGGGTATGCTGCTGCTGTTGCTGTTGATGTTGTCTGGGGTGTTGTCAAGAACTTTGACGGCACCTGAATTTCAAAGAACCAAAATAATGAGTAAACATATTCATCTGATGTAAATACTAACTAGCAACCATTATTCTTAGGTATTCTTGGACATTGAATTTTTTCAATCCTTTTTTCCAGAAAATTTGCAAAACAGAGTATGTACAAGCTAGTCAAAACACACACACAAAAAAACAAAAACAAAAAAAAAATGATAGGTTGAGCAGCAATTGTGTGTGTCATACTACAATAGCAAGAAAACAAAGCATTTAATTTTAATTATATTTTGCAAATTCCTTTACACATTCCTACACCATAGTGGGGCCTCCTAGTGATGTTTCACATAGATTAAATAAATAACATTTTTCTCTTTACTATTAACTATGTAAAAAAAAAAAGTAAAGTCGTCGGGGCGGCCTAAAGTTGGTATCAGCCAATCAGCGAGGGAGTCTATCCCCTTTTCAATAGCGCTAGACCAAGGAGATTATTTTAGCGCCTGAGGTGGAGTGCTACACCTACCATCAGCTTCCTTACTTTACCGCACAGATCCCTGTCCTACTCATACGCTGAGTTGGCGGGACTGGTATCGAACTAGGAACCTTGTGGTTTCTAGCTGAACACTCTACCGACTGAGCTAACCCGGCCCCTAAAAAATTTAACTATGTAAGAGCATATAATTTTCAAAAATCTTTTATGTAAATTTCATGTGCAGAATTTTTTTATTTATTTTGCAGAACTTTATTCTTTATTCTTTTCATTTCTTATTTTGCAGAACCTTTTTTAATGTGTGTGCAGAACTTTTTTCCAAAATAATTTTTTTTCTTCTATTTAACTGGTTTGGTTTTTAAAACGAGCAGTTTTGAAGAAATATCACTGTTTATTTATTCTAGAAATTGTAAAATGAGTTTTTGTTAATGTAAACAGTTAGGAGGAGGGCACATAAAAAAAAAATCATTAGTTAAGGGGAGGGGGCACATGAATAAAAAAAGGTTGAGAACCTTTGCGACAGATTAATACTACTTACTTGGTAGACAGGTGTTGCAGGTGCATTTGGATAAATAGCTGGAGTTGAGCTACCTGGTTCAATGTAGGTGGGTGTCATTGTTGGTATAGCATTTAGAGTAGTGGCAGCCTGAGGTGGAGGAGCATCAGGTACTGTAGCAGCTGTTTGACCGGCAATGTAGCAATGGTCAAGCAGACCCTCAGAACCAGCTAGAAAAATAAAGTACATTAAAAAAAATAAGAAACCAAACCAGAAACAAGTAATTTGAAAAGTAATTCAAAGTTCATCCTTGAATTAAAAAAAAAAAAAAAAAAAAAAAAAAAAAGCAAGTTATTAAAATATAAATTGTGGATTTTCTACTGAATTTTTTTTTTTTTTATTATTATTAACTCTTTGCCTACTTTAAGCTATTCACAATGGCTTTATAATTGCTGTGATCCTACTGAAACCCGCTGGCAGCAGATCTCATACGTGTCACTTGTTTACACTGAAAAATCACTACATGATCATTCTTGCCATCTTTTGTTTTGTTTGTGAACCAACCCTGAGACTGGTACTTGATCCTTTTGTAATCAGGAACCATACAGGTAAAAAATACCAAGAAATTTAGTCCAGCTGGAGGAGAAATTTGACAGGCAAAGAGTTAAATCACAGAGAATATTTTTGCAGCTTTAAAAAGTTAATTTCAAGATATATCAATTTAAACTTGTACCATTTCTTTTAGCTAAAGTAAACAACCTAAGGATGTAAGTATTTACCCAACCCGTTTGCCATGGGTAGGATGTGACACAGGGTTGCAAGCATGGGGCATCCAGTGAAGATCAAACTCACTTTTTAGTAGAAATGGAAACAATCTAAAGATATATGACAGACTAAGCAAAGATGAGTAAATATCAAGTCATACTGAAAGACTCGTTTTTAGCCAGATTAGCAAAGTTAAGCAGTGATGAACCTGTTCAGTCCTTAGATGGGTGACTATTAATGTACAGAAGGTACTGCAAATGATCTGAGACCTGTGTGCCAGACTAAAAAAAACTCAGCAAATTCTATGACCGATATACATATAAAGATTGGTTTGATATGTTTTTTGTTTAATGACATATAAAGCTTCATGGGTTATTTAATGCCAAACAGTAGTGGTACTAACCCATAGCTGGAGTAGAGAGAGGGTTCATACCTTTCCCAAAGTTCTAGTCCAAAAGTGAATAATGTGACTAGAGTTTGAATTCGTTTACTATGATGTCACAGATAAGCACTTTAGTCACTACACTATGAGGACGACTCCTTTCACAGAAGAAAGTTGTTTATCAAGATAACTAAGTATAATATAAATTGATATATTTTCAAAGAGAAAAGTATTTATAATAAAGAAAACTTCAAATATTTTTGTACTTTTAATTCAGCTATTTGAAAAATAAAATTGATTATATAAATTTAAATTTTTACAGAATATCTCTAATATATTTACACTAAAATTTTCAATAATGAGAATTTTGAGGAAGAAAAAAAAAAGAAAAAAAAAGAAAAAAAAAAGAGATTGATGAAAATTTTAAAAGATCAACATTAAAGTCGGTGTTTGAAAATCAAGAATGGAATGTCTTATTTAAAAGTATCAAATTATGTCATTTATTTTATATTTTGATATAAATCAAGTGATGAATATTCAATTAATTAGTATTCTCATAGGTAGATTGGTTGGTTGATGGTTTTAATGGTATATCAACCTATCTGGGGTTATTTTATGCCTAGAAGTTAGGGAATAATATACATTGTATGTCTATATTTAAACTTTTGTAGTTAACAGTTTTAATGATATGTTAGCATTATTGGAGATTGTATTGAGGTGTTAACTTTTGTATGGTATTGATCAGGTTTACGTTTATATTTTTTGGTATAATTTTATCTCTGAAAAAGGACAGAATGTAATGTATATTAGTTTCAGTGTGCATATCTGTTTTCACTTATGAAAAATATCAGTGAAACTGTTACATAATTATTAGATACCTAATATTTATGTGCAATAGTGTAGAAAACAAGATGGCGTTTTAAGTGCAGCTGACGGCCTTGAAGATTGAGTGACAAGCTTGACCTCAGTCCTAACCCTATCTTCCGGGGATAGCCGTGAGAACTGGTAGAGAGGACCCTCTCTTCCGGTTTAGATAGTAAGTAAGTTTCAGTTAGTTAGAAGGTAGGAACCGAGCTCGTAGGTTGTAAGTCGCGTATTACACGCCGCTGTTCTCATCTGCGCAGATTGTCTGGTTGGGGATTTAAAAATAAAGTAAGATCAAAGCAAATCGGAGTCTTGTTATTACCTCGAAAAAACTAACAATGACACAGGGCATAAAGAGAAATCCCCAATAGAAGACCAGACCTTAGAAGATTCCAGACCAAGACAAGATGTTATAAGATTCCAAAGACAGCCAGAAGAATAGTTTGTTTTGTTTTGTTTTGTTTTGTTTTACGGCATATCAACCTCAGTGGGTCATTTAATGCCGATAAAGTTTTGAAATAAATCAATTCTTAATGGATAATACAATTTTGTTTATAAACTCATGTTTTTCTATTCAACCCATAGATGGGACCCTAACAGGTACTACCACTCCCGGTCAGAGTGGACCAGGGAGCAATGGTGATGAAGGGGTGCTCCACATTCCCCAAACCTCCAGAACTGGAACCTCACCATCAGATAGAGTTTAACATCATTCCCAGGACATGTAGCCCCGCAGCCACCGCCTTCTAGCTCCCATATGATAAAAAGGGGTTGGAGCTTGCCATAAGGGCAATAGGGTTAGGAAAATCAAATAGGTGCTAGGGCTTGACGTGGCCAACCGATTGATCGGAGGGGGCCTCTCTGACCGCCCGTCTTGCCCAAGATAGGGCCAAAGTGGAGTATTGCAAGTCATGAACTGCTCATCCACCTGGGCTCTATCCTTAAGCATCACGGTCGCCACCCACGGCCAACAGGTGGCCCCATTAGGGGAGTCTTACCCCTCTGCAGAGGTGCATTCTAACACAGGGCGGCCAGAAGAATAGAGTAAGAAAGAGTAAGTAAAGAAGTAATGAAGAGGGTATGCAACAAAACTTCATTTTTAGATCTTTTTAAAATTTAAAAAAAAACATTTCATGTTTTAATGAATTGTTCATGCCAAGTGAAATGAATTGGTTTGTAATACAAATTATCATCAATAAATAAAACAAGTTTTTGATCTACCTTGTTTCTGAGCAACTGCTGGAGATGAACCAGTAGCAGTAGTAGCAGTAGTGGAAGGATAACTGGTATCCGGGGGTACTGGAGTAACAGCAGGCGGAACAGGGATTTGAAAGCTAGAGTCTGCCTGAATGTAGCCCGTCTGATCAGTTGATGTCGTCTGATAGGTGGCAGGATCAGGAGGAGGGACTTGGTAGGCGCTGGGATCGGCAGCTCGCATTGCATACGCATTCGGATCGGTAGGATGCAACTGGTAAGCACTAGCGTCCGTTGGCTGGATCTGATAAGCGGCATTAACATCGGCTGGGGCCATTGGGTAAACAGCAGGATCAGCCGGTGGCATTGGATAGGCGTTAGGATCGGTTGGTGGTGGTATATGGTAACCATGGTAGACAGACGGATCTTGGTATGCAGCATTTGGATCCTGTTGGTACAATGCAGTAGTAGGATCTGCTGGATAGGCTATTGGTGCATTAGGATCCTGCGTGTAGGCCATGTTTGGATCTTGTTGGTATGCTATATTGGGATCCTGTTGGTATGCTATATTGGGATCCTGTACATAATAATCATAGCCAGTCATTTCACCTCCCATATACTGCTGCTGCATGTATTCCTGTTGTTGTTGCATGAAGGCAGCTTCTTGCTGCTTTTGGTACTCAGCCATTTCGTCTTGTGCTCGTACCTGAGCCTCAAACTGTTGTCGTCGTTCCTCTTTGCTCAACTTGGGTGGTGTAGGAAGCAAGACACGTCTATAGAAAATAAAAAATAAATAAATAAACATTTTTAAATGGTAAATGATCCCTTTAAAAGAAATATTGTCAGGGTGGCCTAAAGTTAGTATCAGCCAGACAGCAAGGGAGTCTATCCCCTTTTCACTAGTACTAGACCAAGGAGATTGTTTTGGTATCTTAGGTGGAGCACCACACCTACCATCAGCTCCTCACTTTACCGCATAGTCATACGCTGTGCTAGTCATACACTGAGATGGTGAGGGCTGGTATCGAACCTGGAACCTTGTTTACATTTACTTGTCGATAAAAAAACCTGGGTGGTGGCTTTTAATGCCTCCAAACCACTAAAAAAAAGTATTTTAAAGAGGTAAAATATTTGCATTTACTGGTCTAGAAAAGCAGGTGGGGGGGGGGGATATAGCTTTCATATAGCATTAACTTTTAGGGGAAAATGCCTTCAAACAGCTAGAGTTAAATAGTAGTGCGGGTTGGATTTTCAGCAGGCACCGCTTAGTATTTTTTTTTTTTTAGGGCAGCAGGCCAGGGTGCATTTATACCCTACTTGTTGACAAGTAGTAATACAATGCTTGGTATTTTTGCTCTCATAAAATTCATAATGTGGTTGAAATTAAAAATACAGATATTTGAATTTACTTATGGAAGTAGAAACAATGGCAAAAGAGAAATACCTTGGCCGATTAGGATTGAGTAACTCCTGAACTTCCTCCCGTCTTCGATCCGAGCGTGATTTAAATCGAGAATGGCTTTTATCTGGTGATGCTTCATATCGTCGCTTACGATCCATACGATCCCTTTCTGGAAAGATAAAAATAAAGAAATCAAATCAAATTTTTTATTAATAATTGCAACAATAAAAAAATTCCATTATTAAAAAAATACACGCCTCCTCCTACCGCCCCCCCCCCAAAAAAAAACGATTTAAATATTCCCTTATTTAAAATTTTTTTTTTTTTTTACAAAAGGACCAGATTTTTTAATAAATTGCCGTATCAAATCAAAAACAGCAATAATGTAAAAAAAATTTAAAATTGAATTGGATGATTTCAGAAATAATGGTAAGAAAAAAAATTTAAGGAATTTTTGTGAATTATTGTGTATATTAATACTGTATATGTTTTGTGCAAATATTTTCTTTTTTTTAGGTTGATGTGAGAATATAGTAAAAAAGAGGAGATGGCCAAAGAGGTATAACAACAGGAACAGCATAAGTGATGCAAGTTTGTGGATTAAATAAATGAAAATATATAATGAGAAAAATATTATCAATTGTTTTTAATCATTTTATCATTTTGTTTGAAAGAAAAAGCAAAAAATATTTACCCAACTCCCTTTCAGTCCGTTTTCTTTCCTCAACCTTCTCCTTTTTAGGTATTTTGAATACTTCCTGGAAAAAAAGAAATCAAACAGTTTTTATTATATCATCATGTCAAATGGAATCTATATAAGTGACTTCATAATCTATTTAGCATTTGATCTTAATTTATTTTGAAGAAGAAAAAAAAAGAAGAAAAATAAATAAATAAATTAAAAGAAAAAAATTAGGAATTTGTAATCCCTGTGCATTTTTATTGTTTTCTAAAGAATCTAGCCAGAAATTTTGAGAAGTTTACTTTACCTAAAAAGTTTAAGAAGTTTACCTTACATAAAAATATTACAAATTAAAAGTTTCTTTATCTTTCTCCCCACCCCCAATCTATTATCTTTTTCGAAATATTAATTGAATGAATTGTATGTATTGGTTTATCAGCTTTTACATTTATTTTTCACAACTGTCTATATAATAGAGATAGATAAAGAATGAAAGAAAAAAAGAAAAAAAAAAAAACGTACCTTTAAATCACTCCAGTACTTGAGCAAATCAGTAGCAAGAGACACAACTGAAGACAAGTTGCCCGAATCAAAATTCTTCTCATCCGTTGCCACCTTGACTTCATTACTGCTGTCATCGTCTTTGGGTGAAGCTTCCTCTTCGGTTTTCTCCTTCGTAGAACATTTGTCCAAAATATCTAACGAAGAAGATTCAGCTTCGTTTGACTGGACTTTATCTTCCACAACCGGAGAAGATGAAGATTCACTAGAAAGTTCCTTTTGTAGTTCTGGCTTGATAAGAATACCACTTTTAGGAGCCGCACTGACAACAGGAACAGCTTTGGTGGCGCCTCCTCCTCCTCCTCTAGTTTCATCCAATTCATCCATATAAATACCACTCTGGTTTGAATACTCTGGATACTGCATATCAGAGCTGTCGGCCACTTCATTCAGTCCATTTTTAACCATTGGTTCATTGAGGTAGATCATGCCACTCAGACGACTGCATTCTGACATTTCACTATCAGAGCTCGTTTCATCAGCAAATTTTACTTTCTTCTTGGGTGGTCGCTCTTCTCGGCTGGCCACTGACGAAGGAGTACCAGCTTGGGAAGAATTGTCATTACTTTGCTCTGTCTCGACTTCACGCTCAGCAGTCATCTTCAACTCATTTGCCCATCTCACCACCATAGGCAGGATTTTGCTTTCTTGGAGAATGGTCTTGTTTGTAATCGGAAGCATTTTAAGCGTACCCAAAATCTTAAAAACAAAACAAACAAATATTTAATTATTAAATTCAGGGAATATATATATATATATATTTACAAAACTGTTCCTTTGTCAAGTATGAATGGTTATTATTTTTTTGGCAACGGCAGTGTCACAGGAGTTAGAAAGCACTGAAATTCAGTGTTACTACACCTTAATGATAGAATTAGCCCACTTAAAAGATGTTCAACTTATTTTTTAAAAAATTTAGCTGTAAATAAACTAATAACACAAAGATGCAAATTATTATTTATCTAATGGCTGAACATTTTTGCTTTGTAAAAAACTAGATTAAATTATTCAAATTAATGGTATGATTTTTTTCCAAGCCATGCAGAGGAAAATATAATGGAATAGCCCAATTTTGAAGGAAAAATTATGAAGTTTACTGACAAAAAACAAAACAAAAAACTTAGTTGCTGTTCCTTGAGCCTTTAACGAATGCAGATATTTTGAAAAATTAACAAACTTACCTGTGATTTCAAATAAAGAGCTCCTTTTCCGATATCAGCCATCCAACTCCATAATAAAGGTAGACCATGATAGTCCAAGAAAAGACGCAAACAAGCCTGCTCATTTGTGCCCTGAAACATAATTATAGTAATAATAAAAATTTGATTGATTTTAATGGCATATCAACCTGTAGAGAATTATTTTATGCCAAGAGGTTAGGGAATCACATTCATTGTATGTTCATATCTAAAATTACCCCATAAAAATGTAATAATAGAAACTTTTGTTATTCAATTTTTTTTTTTGTGTGTGTGTGAGTTACATTTAAAATACTTCAAATAAAGGTACCCATAGGTCTGAAAGATTTTCTTTAATTACCAAAAAATTAAGCTATTTTTCTTAAAATTAGTACTGAATTAAAAAAAAATATTTCTGTTGAAATGTGGGATTGGATCTAGTGAAAAATCGTCCATCTTAAGACTTTCTTACTTATCAAGTACTGTGGCAAGTCTTGCAAATTTTAATTATCAAATTATATCATTTCATCAGTAAAAATCAGAAACTAAATTATAAACATGTTAAATTACATTTGATATTTTATTTCTCAATGACATTTTCTGAAGTATAAGTTGACTCACAAGATAAAATCTAAGTACCGAGTTCAATCCTACCCATGCTGAGCACGTTGGGTAAATACTTACTTGGTTAGATAATTTTTCCAGCTGAAATTTGTTTTGTAAAAACACAAATTTTTCAACAAATTCCCAGGTTGCTTGCCAACAACCATTTTAACCTCTTAGCTTTTTTCAACAATCTAACTTGAGGTCAGTAGTTGACCCAACGGGTCACGTCTTTTCTAGTATATATATATATATATATATATATATATATATATACACACACACACACACACACCAAGACTTGAAATTTCTTCCGTTGAGTTAGAATGAAAAAAATGTTGTTTTTATAAAGAATCTAAGAAAAAAAATGCCCTTACAATAAAAAGAAGCTAAGAATTTTTGAAAATAAAATTTTTTCGATTAATAATTTTTTAAAATCTACTTTTAAAATAAGGTTATGATAGATTTTTTGTTTGTTTTTTCCCACAATTGATTGTTTTAAATTAGTACTAAATTACAACAATAATTTTCGAATAGACACGTAACATTTAAATTTCACCTATGGAATCTGTGATATTTAAAGTTGATGGCAGTAATATTATAATACTTGATAGAATAGGCTGGATGGGTCACAGAGGGGTGTGCTTACCTGCAAAATACGCAATATGGACAATCGATGGTCATTACTTTCAGCTCTGACCATTAACCTGCATAAATTCAACACATGCTCCTTGTTCTTCAGCCCATCCAGTTGAGACATGCGTTCCATCTCTTCTTCCAACTGCAAGCATATTAATAAATTATCAACGATTGTACACATATCAATTGACATAGAGAGGAGGGAGGGTAATCTGAACATTAGCTACATAAATGAGAGTAACCTTCCCTTGTTTAATTAACTTTGAGGAAGCCATATGTTTTGGTCGGCCATTTTCATTTCACTGTAAATGCAAATTTGTTTGAATCAATACAACCCTGTTTTAACACGAAAATATCATAAAATGTGTTCTTAATAACAATTAAGTTAATTTCAAATAATGCGCAAGCACAATTAAGAACACATTTTATGATATTTTCGTGTCAAAACATGCAGATGTATTGATTCAAACAAATTCGTATTTTCAGTGTAGATTTACAGTGAAATGAAAATGGCCAACCAAGACATATGGCTTTCTTAAAGTGAAATAAACAAGGGGAGGTTACTCTCATTTATGTAGCTAATGTTCAGATTACCAGAGGGAGTGGGGGAAGACATAGAACACCTTGCTGCTTTTCACCAAGGAATTATATAAAAAAAAAATAAATAAGCAAAAATTGCTGAGCAAAACTTTTTAAAGGAGGAGGAGGGGGGGATACCTGCTGTGAAGAAATGATTTAAGTGCAGTACAAGACAAAGAAAGACAGATTAATCCAAGAAATAGGAATTTCACAAGAATTTACTGACCAAAATCAGAAAATAGACAACAGAAGGGAAGAGAAATAAGACATGAAAACAAATTTGCTCGAATGTTTATATATGTACTATTACGTTTAATTCTGTTTGAGCTTTATCAGAAAATAAGTTGGAATTTTTTTTTTTTTTTTTTTAAATTTTAGGAAAAAATATTGGAGAAAGTTATAACTGCTAATACGGTTGTCATGGCAACATAATTAGGAAAACCAATCATTACATAAAAAAAATAAAAAGATTTAGTATTATTTAGACTATTGTTCTCATCTTTATCTGTACAACGTTTCGGCCGATGTGCTCTCTGGCCTTCTTCAGGTATTTCTTGCCGAACTCGAAAACCTTCTTCTTGTAACTTTGAACCTAATCATTTCTCTGAATTTTTTTTAGATGAGGCTTGATAATTAGTATTATTTGGATTATTCGGAATATTGTCCTCATCTTTATTGTTATCTGTACAATGTTTCGGCCAATTTATTGAAAACTAAAAATCCACTGTAATCTCCTTATTATCAAATAACCCAGATTTGATAATATACCACATTTTCTGGTAAGATATATATTTTTTTCATCATACATGTAATAAATACCACATACCCTGTCCTCATCAACTGCTAAACAGGGGTGATAACACAGTTTTGATGGCTAAAAGAAGAGGATAAGTCTATTGTCGGTATCAGCTGGACAGTGAGGGAGTCTACCCTCTTTTCACTAACGCCAGGGAGATTGTTTTTTTGCATCTGAGGTGGAGTGCCACACCTACCTTTAGCACCCCACTTTACTGCAGAGATCGAAGCTGTGCTACTAATGCACTGACTTGGCAAGGGCCAGTATTAAACCAGGAACCTAGTGGCTCCTAGGTGGATGATCTACAGACTGAGCTAAACCGGCCTTAATAACAAACATTTATTCCCAACATTCACTAATTTGTAGATACCATTTAATTATAATTTATTACTAGCTGTATTTCACTTCAAAAGTAATAATTTCATATCCTTTAATCAATACACAGATTAAATAATAGTATTTTTTTTTTTTAATTTCATAATTGGCATTCCTAATTATATTGCCATGATAACCTGATAGGCAGTTGAAAGGTTCTCCAATATTTTCCTTAAAATTATATACAAATCATTAACTAATGAAGCTCTCACAAAGTGAAATGTAATAATATACAAATATTCTACCAAATTGGTTCTCACATTTTATTTCTTTTCCACATACATTCACACACAGGGTGATTAAGAGAAAATGTTAACAATGTTATAGAAGTGCCTTTGATATAATTTCAAACATTCTCCACATGTTCACCATCCCTGTCAACAAATTCTTTGAATCTCCCAAAGGTGATTTAAAAAAAAAAAAAAAAAAATATTTCTAGGAGTATATTTATCAGAAAAGCAAAACTGATATTATAGAGACCACTTGGGAAAGATTTCAATAATGTGTTGATAGGGATAGTGAACAGTTAGTTGCATATCAACCCTTTCGGGTCATTTATTGCCGAATCAAGTCATTTCTGATCAGCAAAGGACTCAGGTTGTTTACAGTACCAACTGTTGACTAAGTGGTCACCCAGTTAAGAACAGGCTCATCACTGCTTAATTTAGGTGATCTAGTGAGAATGGGTGTTTTCAACATGGCTTGACTGTCGTGGATGGTGAACAGGTGGAGACTTTAAAATCATAATATCACGAAGGAACTCCCATAGAAATGTTAACATCTTTTTTTAAACACCTTGTATATTCAATTTTAATAATTACTTCAATACAAAAATTATTTTGCTCAAATTCTATAGAAGATTCTTAAACAGAGGTCAATGGATATTTTGTAATGTAGTGAAAAGTGGAAAGATATGTTTGTATTGCACTTTGAGGTTATGTGGGATGATAAACTCTTAATTCTGCATTATATATATATATATATATATATATATATATATATATATATATTGTATTTTAGGGGTCTCTGTATGCTTCTCTCGATATATATTTTTATGTTTTTTTTATGTTGAAGTTGGGCATTATTATGAAGCATTTAAAAATAAATGAAGGAACTCGATGTTATGGAGTACTGGATTCACTTATTTTTATTATTTGTTATCATAAATTTTCGTGATCGTTAGATTCCCTTTTTCAAATAAATGTCGCTCCTGTTCAACGGATCCTTTGTCTTTGTTGTTATTGACAGCGGCAGCGTCTGTAAAATATTGCCGCTGTCAATAACAACAAAGACAAAGGATCCGTTGAACATTCATTTAAAAAAGGGAATCTAACGATCCCGAAAATTTATGATAACAAATAATAAAAATAAGTGAATCCAGTACTCCATAACATCGAGTTCCTTTATTTAATTTTAAATGCTTCATAATAACGCCCAACTTCAACATAAAAAAGACATATATATATATATATATATATATATAAGGACTTGGAACATTGCAATTATTCCAAACCTTTTTTTTTTGTGGTAAATGAGCAAAGCTTTTGATTTGTAGTCAAAGGAAAGACCAAATTGTTTGTATAAAAGAAATGTTAACATAAAATCATCCTAAAAGTTTAAAGTATAAATTTAAAGGTCAAATATTGACAACATTGATTTCAGACAGAAAGTTCAGCGTGGGACCTGTGCAGGATTAAAAGGGGGGAAACAGAAAAAAGTGAATTTAATTGGGACACACCAAAATAAAAATTCTATGTTAACAATGTCTATGGAATCACTAAAGACAGAACAACACAGTTAGGTTCAAAGTAAACTTAAGTGGTTAAATATAAATTCAGAAGAATTTAGAATTATTAGAAGAAAGTAGAAGGGTAAATGATGTAATTAAAATTCACGCAATAGAAGAACAAAAATAAATCAGGAAAAAGGCGTCTTTGAAAATAAAATAAAAGCAAAATCTACAGAGGCAACACATGCAGAAATATATATGCAAATTCTCACCAGTTTATACAGAAATACCTCCCACATTTTAAACCATCACTTGTGTGGTGCAAGTGAACTTAGGCAAGTGGTAATTGTAGCTCCATCAAGCTAATATCTTCCTTTTTAAAAATTTTTTTTTAAAAAAAAAAAAAAAGATACAATCATGACTTGGACCGGTTCACACCATGCATATATTATTGAAACATTTTTTAAGACTGGTAAATCTGTAATTGCTACAAAGAGAGCTTTTTGTGCTCATTTTATGTTATGTCTGAATGATGCTGTTCCTGATAGAAAATTGATACTGCTATGGGTTGAAAATTCTGGGAAAGGCATTATTCCAATGTAACATGAAATGAGCACCAAAAGCTGACTGTATAGAAATTAGATTCACCAGTCTTAAAAAAATGTTTCAACAGCAAATGCACAGTGTGCACCAGTCCAAGCCATGATCATATCTGAAAATATAACATAAAAAGGTAAGACATTAGCTGGATGGAGTTACTTTTGCCACTTGCCTAAATTCATTTGCACTACACAGGTGGGAGGTATTTATGACGCACCCTGTACATGCTCTCAATTCTCAGACACACATAGAGATATATCTGTACAAATGAGACTTTTATAGTCCAGTTTTATGTTATTAAAATTCTTAACCAATTAATACATTCTTGAAAATATTAACTTTTTTTAAACATTGAAAAAATTAAAGTAAAAACTACAATGGCCTTGGTGAGAAGAGCATTTGACATTGTGTTATTAAGACACTTCTCCAATCGGCCAATATTTTGCTTTGTTGATTATAAGCAAATTTGAAGTTAGGCTATCATTAACAGGATTATATATATATATATATATATATATATATAGTTCTATAATTTGCTTGAAGCATTGTGTTTATATTGGTTTGGTGGTTGGTTTTGAATGCTATCACAATGCAAGTGTAAACCTCCCACAGACCAAGTCAATAGAAGGTATCTGTTGACTTGATCTGTGGGAGGTTAAGATAAAAGGGGTAGGAAGACAGTCATAAGGGATAGAACCCAGTAGCAAGCTAACAGTTCTGAACCTTCAGAAATCTTCTGACAAAGATCTTTATCTTGAAATATTAAGAATAAATCAAAGGTAAACAAACATCATAGTTACCTCATTTTCCTTTACACTTGCATTATGATAGCCTTCAAAACCAACCACCAAACCATATATATATGTAGTATATTAAGAAAAATTGAAAAAAAAACACAGGTTTAAATAAGTTAAGTGGTAAGTTTATTGGCCGACGCTGCAGTGTTTCGATCTATTAATTAGATCATCTTCAGGGCATTTGTTGGTATATGGAAGGTGATAAAAAATTTTTTATCACCGAATAACGAGAAAAGCAAGTAATATTTATCACCTTCCATATACCAACAAATGCCCTGAAGATGATCTAATTAATAGATCGAAACACTGCAGCATGGGTCAATAAACTTACCACTCAACTTATTTAAACCTGTGTTTTTTCAATTTTCTTAATATACTACATACCGTCGGATTCACTTCCGTTTATTTATATATATATATATATATATATATATATATATATATATATATATATATATATATATATATATATATATAGGGAAAAAATCAGTGAAAAATACTAAAACACTTTTGTTTTTAGCATGGCCACCAATTTTGACACACATAGGAAGTGATTATTTTCCTTGATTTTCAATCTTCTCTTTAATTGTAGTGAAAAGTCATTAGCAAAGGACTAATCACAAATTAGAATATCAAATCAAGGAAAAGAAAATTCTAAGAAATTTCCAAGTTTTTGGTATTCCCGAGAATTTTCCTTTTAGAAAATTTTGACAATTCACCAAAATCTAAAAGTGACTGATTAACCATTACATTGCAATTTGTGCTTTTTAATTTCAAAAATTAAAGAAAAAACATTTTAAAAGAATTATTTTAAAATTTAACCATTAACTGTATATTTTTAGAATATTTGCATGCAAATTAAATTTGAGTAATTTAGTTGTGTAGGTAACATGGCAGGTAAAGAAAACAAGAAAAAAAGCTTAAGAAAGAAAGAAAAATTGGACATATTCTTCATCTTACCTTTTAGCTAAAAACAAAAATTTAAGAATTCTCTCACCTTTTTTTTTTTCTTTTTCAATTTGTAAAAAAATTATTTTTTGCATTGGCTTAGGAAAATAATTTTTCCATATATTTAATTATAGTGTGATATTAAAGGAATGTTAGAACAGGAAATGGAGATACTGTTTGTAATTTAGACAAGAAAATTTTGTTTTTTTTATTGAAAGTATTGCATAGATTATCTATCATATTACAAGACGTTATTCTGAAATTTATGTCAACATCCTAGCATTTGTGGAAAAAAATAGATAAATGTAAAAAAAATAAAGAGTTATGAAGATGATTAATTAATATTTGAAAAATTAGTGGACATTTAAAACATTTTAATTATTAAATATATATTGAATAAGGATCACACAACAGTATATAAGGGAATACAAAAATAAAAACAGCCTCTTGGTTTGAAAATTGCATAGTCAAGAAACTGTCATTTACCAAGCATCGTTGACTTCATGTCCACGCAACCCTAACTTTTTACATATATTAGTGATGTAAGGTAATCCAAATGACTGGTAAGTAAGGGATGATTCTATTTGGGATCATCAAAATCTCACTGTACAACCATACTGTATGCTCTTGTAGGTGCAAAAATATATACTCATACAAGGATTTTTATAAATCCCTCAAGAGAGCTCAATGTATAATAATCAATAAATTAAATTATATACAGATCAATAATTAACTTTTAAAGAAAGAAAAGTTTAACAAACCATCATCTCGTTATATTTATTATATATATTTAATAATCTTCATAAGGACATTCAAATATTGCCCGGTGACATGGGCATATTTATTTTTTAAATGATACAAAAACAGGCGGAGAGAGTTTTATACATTTGATTTGTATTATTGATGATTCATTTTTAGAAATATCACAAATCAAATGTTTAAAACTTTCTCCACCCATTTCTTTTATCATTTAAAAATCAAATTTGCTCTTGTTACCAGGTAATATTTGAATATCCCGATGAAGATTACATATATATATATATATATATATATATATATATTGGTTAGGAGGTTGATTTAGAAGGCTATCACAATGCAGGTGTAAAGAAAAAAAAACAACAAAAAAAACGGTAATAATGGTGTTGTGTGTTAACCTGTATTTTATTCTTGAATTTTCGAGATAAAATCTCTTTTTCAAAAGATCACTGGAACTGAAGTAGTCTAGTTATGGCATTTAAAAAAAAAAAAAAAAAAAAGAAAAAGAAATTCATTTAAAAAAAATGCCATAACTAGACTATTTCAGTTCCAGTGATCTTTTGAAAAAGAGATTTTATCTCGAAAATTCAAGAATAAAATATAGGTTAACACACAACACCATTGTTACCATATTATTCTTTTTTTTTCTTTTTTCTTTACACCTGCATTGTGATAGCCTTCTAAATCAACCTCCTAACCAATATATACACAATGCTTCAAGCAAATTATAAAACTCTCTTATATATATATATATATATATATATATATATATATATATATATATATATATATATATATATATATATATATAGTTAAGGTAGTGTGGACATGAAGTAAGTGGCACCTGACAGTTTCTCGCCTATGTGATTTTCAAACCAAGAGGCAATTTTTATTTTCCCTTATATACTGTAATGTGCTGCTTTATGATTCTGTTGCATGCTGGGAATATTGGATTTCTTTGTGTGGGATTTTATAGGGAGGGGGGGGGGTACTCCTCATCTGCTGTTTTATGTTTACATTGTTCTTTTTTTGTTTTTTTGTTTTTTTATAATTTCTTTTTTTTTTTTAAATGTTTTAAACATTGGCTAAAATTTCAAAATATCAATAAATCATCTTCATAGCTCTTATTTTTTGCATTTATTCATTATTTCCACATACTGTTGGATTTATTTTCATTTTTTTCCTAAAAGTTTCAGTTGAAGAGAACTAACATATTTGAAATCATGTTTTATTTACTTGGAGAGGGGATTTGTGGTATTTAATGATTTTAATAAAACTTACAAAAATAACAAGGACAGAAGAGATAATTGAAATAAAGGAGAAAGTAAAGAACCTTGACATGTAACTTGATTATCTTCTATTCTTGCCTGTTATATAGGGGGGAGGGGGGTGCTGAAAAGTTCTTTGCCCAACCAAAAGGGAAGGGAATTAGAAAAAAAGATTATTGATGGTTTGTTTTTTTTATTTAATGGTATATTAAACTTCATGGGTTATTTAATACCAAAGCCATCTTTATAGAAGAACAATAGTAATAATGCTTAACCCATAGCTGGGGGGATGAGGGGGGGTTCATACCTTTTCTAAAGGTATTAGTCCGAAAGGGAACATAATAGTGTAACTGGAGTTTAAATTCATTTATTACAATGTACATTATCCCGTATGCTATATGGACCCCTCAGAATTTATTGAAGAAACTTAAATGACGTGCCAACTGTATTGATCGTCAGGATTTCTTTTTTTAAACTCATTTCTTTCTATTTAACCCAGAGAGGTAATATCACTCTGGGTCAGAGTGGACATGGGAGTAATGGTGATGAAGAGGTACTCCACACTCACCACAGCTCCAGAATTGGAACTTCACCATTAGATGCAGTTTAATGCCATACCCAGGACACTAATTCCTTCAGCCACCACCCTTCTGGCACAAAAGGGTTGGGGATTTACCATGTGGGAATAGGGTTAGGACAATCATATAGGTGATTGACGTGAACAACTGATTGATCTGAGGTGGCCTCTCTGACTGTCCATCTAGTCTAAGTAAGGGCCAAAGTGGAGTGTGACATGACATGTACTGCTCAGCCACCAGGATTCTATCCTTAAACATCACAGGTCACCAGCTACAGCCAACAGGCGGCCCCATTGAAGGATTTCACCTCTGTGCAGAGATGCAGTCAGCGTATTCTACAGCCTGAGCTGACTTCAGGGGGAATATGTGGAATAACATGTATATTTTATGACTCTAAGTCATTCGCTTCTTGGTAAGGCCAAAAAACTTTTCAGCATGCCCTCTTGGATGTAAAGTAAAACACTTTTGGTATAAAACACAAATATGTCTTGGTAATTTAAATGTATTTAATGTAATGGTTAATATAGATATTGTGGTACCATTATAGTATGTGGCCTACCTTTTGAATGTATCCTATGAAATCATGTCTCTCGTATAGTATGTGGCCTACCATAAAAAGCATATTACAAGGTTATAATAATAACTGCTAACCCTAACCCTATTTCAGAATTTTAGAATATTTTAGAATTAAATAGATCTGATTCATGTAAATTATTTTTTTAATCATTCTTAATTACTATATACAGCTTATGACTGAATTGCATTTCTTGAAATTGAATATATGTGAAAAATAATTAGTTTCAATAAACTGCCTACTACTTATAACTATAAATATACTCTTACTGAGGTAGGCCACATACTATAACAGAATCAAAAAGGTAGGCCACATACTATAATGGCACCTATATTGTTTATTAAGTACAGTAAGAAGAGGCGTTTTTGTTTTTATCTTATGATTAATATATTGTTAGAAATATTAGTTATTCCCAAACTCCCCATATCAAAAATAATATTAGAAGTTGGGAAATTTCAAAGAGTAATTTTAAAAACATTAGACATATCAATTTAAAAAACATTTTAAAATTATGTATTTCTCTGAATTTTTGAGATGAGGCTTGATAATTTGTATTATTTGGACTATTGCCCTCATCTTTCTTGTTATATACATGTCCTTCTTCAGATGTTACTTGTCAGACTTGGGAACACCTGCCAGAGGGCATGTCGGCCGAAACATGTATATCAAAATGAAGATGAGAACAATAGTCCAAATAATGAAATCATGTGCTTCATTAGTTTGGGGGGCTCTTATTTTGGTAACTACAGAAATTTTCTAATCAATGTTTCTGAAGTTCTTGGTGTTTTTTGTTTTTTTTGTGTTTTTTAAAAAAAATATTTTTTAAACTGACATAGCTAGATGCAATTATAATTGAAAAATACTTTCTTTCACATCATTCATCTACATATATTTCTCTTTAAGTTGAAAACCTCTATTTAGTAAAAAAATAAATAAAAGGGCTGAGAATTGTTTGAAACAATGCAATCATTAACCTTTGTATGACTAGGAATCTTTTTGTATATCTATATAAAATATTTTAATTTCTGTAATAATAGCATTTCTCCATTGTAAACATCTACACAGAAATCCCTAAATGCGTATAGCATTGAGAGAAATAGATAAGATGTATCAATGAAAAATACATGTCTGGAGTAGGAGAAAGAAAGAGAGGAATATATATATATATATATATGTTGAAAGATAAAAAGGAAAGAAAATGTTGTATGGATAAAAATTATTTATTGGAATGCTAACACAAAAAAATTATGACCACTTTTTTGTATACTTAAATTTTATGTTTTCTCTATTATTATTATTTTATTTTGTATTTAAAATAATAATAAATAGAATACAATGTATACAAAGACAAACTTATGGTTGAAACACATGTCGGTATTCTAATAAATCATTTTTATCCATACAACATTTTCTTTCCCTTTATCTTTCAACATAATTGTCAGATTCACTTCCATATATATATATATATATATATATATATATATATATATATATATATAGAGAGAGAGAGAGAGAGAGAGAGAGAAGCAGAATGCACACACAAATAACAGGGAGACACAAGCACAACATGTAAGATAAAGAGATAGACACATTGTAATACACTGATAAACAATAAAAACTGTAAAAATGGGTAACAGCTGGATTGTAGTTATCATGACAGCAGCTTAAATATAACAGTAATAGTAGAAGTAAGAATATTGGTAGCAATTGTAATAACTATACAGTCAAGGCTGTAGGAGCAGCACTGTCACATACGAGGGAAATATAAATAGCTGACAGAGAAAACACAAAGCTTTTATAAAAATGGTTAGTAAGTGACTTAAAAAAAAAAAAAAAAAATAATAATTAAAAAAAAAAAAAAAAAAAAAAAAAAAATGGCTGCTGCTGCTGCTGCATGTTCTGCCTATTTCAATTCTAGCAGGAGGTTAGTTTCTAATTTTACCATGAGTAGTTTTATCTGGCCATCATGGGGTCGCTGCTTAACGGCGGCCTGCTCATCATCCTCCTCATTGTTGTCTTCACCGTCGTTGTCACCGTCATCATCATCCTCATCCTCATCACCATCATCATCATCCTCATCCTCATCATCGTCGTCACTCTGCGACATGTTGTTCCATTGCTTATTGAGCTTTAGGACATTCTGGAAATAGGGTCAGGGGAAAAGGTTTTTGAAAATTCCATTCCAGTATCACAGGCTTTCGACAGAATTCCAACAACTGATTTCAGAAAACCCTGGGACAACCACTGGAACAGCTGTATCGTTTCTTATTTATTTTTCTTTTTTTTTTTCTTTCTTTTTTTTTTGTTTGTTTTTAAAAATATATTTAGAAATTGGCCAGGAATCCACAACACTGATAGAGTCAAAGTGGATCCCTTTTTAATTTATTATACATGGAAAAACAAAAAAATAAATAAAAAAGAAGAAAGAAAAAGGGGGGAGGGGTAAATTTGTTTTTTTTTAACCTGATAAAAATTAAGTTTTAATTGAGTATTAAAAAAGTTTGGTTGGCCGAGTCAAAAGATTAGTTAGTAATAAACTATAAAAAGCAAATTGACAAAGTCAATTTTTATCAAGATGTTAATTGTGGATATCTACGTAGAAGATAGACAGAGATCATTATTACTAACATTTAAAACTAAGAATATAATCTTGGGAATGTTATGAGAGAAATTTTTTAAAAAAAGACGAAAATAGGAGAAAAAAAATAAAAATAAAGAAAAAAAAAAAAGAAAAAAAAAAAAGAAAAAGAAAATTAGAAAAGAAAGACTTTATAAGCTAAAATATTTTTAAATATTTATATCCAAAATTGAATATCTACTTTTAAATTTGAAAAATTATTTTAATTATCTATTTATTAAGGAAACAAATTTATTATTTTAATAGAAAAAAAAAAACTAACTACAAAGAAATACATAAAAATTTGAACCCTCAAATTTTTTTTTTGAAGAAGCCAGTGTTGGATATGAAGAAAGCCAATGTTACATAACAAAATAATCAGAGCAAGAGGATCCACTCTTGTTTTTACATACTGAGGGGTTCATGAATGCAAATTTTGATTTAAACAACTAACTCCCCAAAAAATTTAGATTGTAGGAATTTTTTCATAAAAAAGAAAAGAAAAACTGTTAATAAAATAAAAAAAATTAATAAAAAAAAAGAAAAAAGAAAAAAATCAACCAAATATTTTTTCCGATTGCAAAAGAATAGCCAAAATGATTTGGGGCGGTCTAGGATTTTTAAATTCTCTTTTTTTTTTTTTTTTATTATAAATATTTTTACTTTTTTCAAATATTTATAAGTCATTT
This sequence comes from Doryteuthis pealeii, assembly GCA_023376005.1. Classification (NCBI taxonomy): domain Eukaryota; kingdom Metazoa; phylum Mollusca; class Cephalopoda; order Myopsida; family Loliginidae; genus Doryteuthis; species Doryteuthis pealeii. The sequence continues at coordinate 71,877,283 of CM042166.1, forward strand.
TGAAGCTACATTTTTTTAAAAGTAGGAGTTTTACCATTCCCAGAATGTTAAAAATGCTGGTGCAGTCAGGGGTGTGGATGTGCTGAAGAAAGACTAAGACCTGTGCAAATGGTTCGATGGCCAGATCAAGAAATCATTGGTAAAATTAGAAGAAGAAAAAAACATTACAGAATATAATTTTATATCTTATCAACATTGTAATAAATTTCAGTACCAAGGGTAAAAATTATGTTAGATATCTAAGTCTTAACATGAAATGGGGAGAACAAAAATAGAAAAAAATAAAAAGCTCTCTTTTCATTCAACATTCTTCGTAAGTGTGTAAAAATGAGAAAACTATGGTTATTTAGAATTTGAATTGAAAGTAGAATGTTAACTGCTTTTCTTTCTTGTTTTTCTAACTGTTTTTATTGTAACTGTTTCAAATTTTAACATATAATCCATATTTTGAAAATATGGTATACCATAATATAAAAATATAATCCAGTAACTATTTAATACTTATTTTATGGAAGCAACTGTTTATGAAGGCCAATCTTGATGCAATTTCTGACCTTATGGAAGATACTGCACACACAACCACCACCACAGAAACTGAAACCAGATCAACATATCATACATAACCACTTGAGAAACTTACTTTCAAACTTATTTTGCATGACATTGTGCAATGATGAGGAGGAGTGCCATTTTTATTCTAATAATTGTTCATGTCTTAAGATCTGACATGACATCACAGTATACATTCTCTGGAACACAAGGATTTGGGGGGAAAAAAGAAAGAAAAAAAAAAATGAAAACTTGCAGAACATTATAACCAAAACTTACAACCTGCTGACCACAAGTAAATAAACTACTTGCTAATAAGTTGAGCTATTTATTTAAAAAAACTATAAAAACAATAGAAATTATTGTGCTAAGGTTTATTTCAATTTTACTGTTTTATAAGATTTTTAAAAACTAGATGGTGAAATCTTTTTATCTTAAACGCCTCAATAATTTTAAACAAAGTACTTTACTCTATACTGTCTATAACTCAACAAGTATTATGAGAAAACATTTGACTATAAACACAAAGCTATTACTTATTTCAAAGTGATTAGAAAATTTTATTCCGACTTTCGAAATATTATGAAGATAAAAGGAAGGTAAAAAATTACCATACTAGACAAAAAAGCTGAAAAACCTGAACCATTTTTTTTTTTAAATGATGGCTTAGACAAACATAGGAAGTGATTATTTCCCTTGGTTATTGTTGTCAAAGTTCCCTTAGTTGTACCAAAAAATCATTAGTAAGGAACTAATCATAAATTAGAATATCGAAAAGGATATTTAAGGAAAAGAAATTCCATTTTTCATTTTTTGGTATTTCTGAGAATTTTTTTCTTTCTTAAAATAAAAATTAAAAAATAATAATGACTTCGCTTCAAAGAAAGGAAATTTTGACAACAATAATCAAGAAAAATATTCACTTTCTATGTGCTTGACAAATAAAATTTCATTTAAATTTGTAGCAATAATATAATTAAAAAATAAAACAAAATTTAAAAAATGGTTCATTTTTTCCCCAATACTATAAATACCACCAAATATCTTTTTCAACAAGCCCTCTTTTTTTTTTTTTTAAATGTAATTCTTCATTTTTAAGAAAAAAAAATCTTACAAAGTTAAACCACTTTAAAAATATTTAAAAAAAAAACAAAAACAAACTAAGATACACCTGAAGCAAAGCCAAATTGACTGCTAACAAAGTGTTAAAATATGATGATGAAATGCTAACAAAGTGTTAAAATATGATGATGAAATGTTAAATGAATAATTCTAAAAGTAAAGGATGAAGAAGAGTAAAGATGGGAATAGATGGATGGAAAATGACTTAGGTATCTAAGAATCAATGAGATACTTATCAACCTTGGACTTGAAGAGCTCAAGGTAGAAAAACACTCACGGGAGAGTTTTGCTGTAGAAAAACACTCACAGGAGAGTTTGTTCCACATTTCAGCTGTTCTTCGGAAGAAGCTGTTTGAGTGGAACTTTTGTCAAGAGCAACGGATGTCAAGAAAGCATGGTTGACCTTAAATGGATAACAAAAAAAAAAAAAAGACCACGCTAATTAAGATAATATTTCAGTCTTATCCGAATCAATATTCATAAATAGCATCGAAAGAATATTGCTAAGAACTTAATTCCCAAATTTAATTTGAGGCCAACTAAAAATTAACTAAATATACAAAAAAAATCTTGCAAAGAGGAAATTAAATAATTCTGTAGAGAAAGAGATGAACAGTCATACGACTTTAAAAAAAAAAATGGCTACCATGAATGTTACATTTTACACCAAAGGTACATTGAAATTCATACAATGTTGATACATAATATGGTACTATAACTGGGGTTAGTTAAAAGGTGCTGCAGTATTCTAAAATGACTTTTCAATGTCTGCCAGAAGAAATGTTAGACGTTATTCGTTGAATAGCAAATTTGGTGGTGCAGCTGGCTAAGCTAATGTTCTGCAGATAAGATGCCAACACATAACAAAAACTCACAGACTCATCTTCAAATTCTTTTTTCTTTTTATCAGAGGCTGCAGCTTTTTTCTTTGACTTCACAGGAGTCTTCTTTTTCCCTCCAATTGTTCCTCGACAACATTCAGCACCACAGTAGCACTTTTGAGCTTGCTTGCTGTACAAAGAAGAGGTGAAATAAAAATATATCTAAACAAATGACCAATACTTATATGATGGTAACAATAGCAATAAACAGGAATATTCAATTTGTCTTAATTTTTGAGATGAGGCTTGATAATATGTATTATTTAGACTATTTGTGAAGATAACAATAAAGATGAGGACAATAATCCAAATAATCCAAAAAAGAAATATTCAACTTTGGAGCATATTTTTACTTATATATCTTCAAATTTACTTTGCAATAGACAACCAAGTACTTAAAAAATGAAGAACAGAAAACATTAGAATTTGTATAAAATGTAAAACTGACACTCTTGATTTATTTTTTCTTGTCATTGTATATTTAAAGTACGTACTAAATTTTAGAAAAGTGTCTTGGGTGGTGTAATGGTTAGCAAGCTAGGATAAAAGGAGTTCTATTTTCAAAGTGTGCACTATATTTATGGGATTGCGCCACAACTAAACTAAATAGTTTTTCTTGAGTCCGACAAAAAGTCACAGGCAAAAATAGTAGCACAAACTACTGCTGAACTCTTTGGTAATATGAAATAATTTTTCTAAGGTATGATGGCAAAAATCGTGATGTTAATAGCACAAGCGACTGCTGAACTGACAATGCAGAAAATCTGTCTTTTTTAAAAAGATTTGCCTGAGAGCCCACACAACTTTTCATGCATCTGGGCACCTGAATCAAGCCACGTGTCCATGTCACTCCGTTGTGTTTTTCATGCTCCGAGTTTGATACGGGCAGGCAAGACACAATCAGGTTATTTTACATTGCTGTACAAGTACAGCAATGTTATTCTCACTACACTTAATAAATGATGAGGCTCAAAAACAAGTCTTGCTTAAAATACCAATTCCCACCAGATCACTTAAGTTAAGCAGTGCTGAGCTTGTTAAATACTTAGATGGTTAACCATTTAGGAATTGAAGGTACCGTAAGTAACCAGAGTCCCACGTGCAAAACTAAACAAAGCTTAGTATACTTTAAGAACAGATTCAGATAATAGACTATATCTGAAAGCCACAAGACTTGTTTTCTAAAATTTAAACACTTTCAAAATTATATGTTCATGAAAAAATTCTAATAAGATTTTGCTATGACCAAATTAGAGATAAAAATGATCCTAACCAATATAATAAATATTTTCAGCTGACAGAGTTATTTTTATGTTATTAATCCATTATATTGGAACTCTCTATAGAATGAATTGCCAGAATTATAAAAATGAATATTCTCAATGAATCTTCTTCTGAAATATTGTTTAAAAACAAAACTTAAAATCTGAAGCTGACCTTTCAAATTGATAATCAAACGTCATTTCTGTGCCGGCTTTGATGCTCTTTTTTGTAAAGAAACCAATGCGAAGCATGCCATTGACTGTCCACTGTAATGAGATAGAAATAACAATAATAATCAAGTATCAAAGGGAAAATTATACCAGGAAAAATTCATCAAATCATACCCCCCCCATCATGATATTAATAATTTATAAGTTATTAACACTGTGTCAAACACGATTAGTCTAGTGGGGGTGTTTAAGCAGCACAATGCAAAAATGCATAGTGTTATTATTATGTAAAAGAAAATGCTGATTTACTGATGTACAGATTGGTTGCCTTAAAAGCAATAAGTAAATAGTCTGTGGAGTGGCCTATTTTTGGTATCAGCTGAACAGCGAGGGAGTAGATATCCTTTTCACTAGTGCTAGACCAAAGAGATTTTTTTTTTTTTTTTTGCCGAGGTGGGGTGCCACACTTACCGTCAGTTTCCAGATGCTTTACTGCACAAATCAGATTACACAAACTGTGGTACTCTTGTGCTGAGTTGGCAGACCGGTATCTGACCCAAAACCTTGTGATTTCTAGGCCGATTCTCAACTGACTGAGCTAAATTGGCTTCTTGTAGTTGGTTGTTATTCATCTAATATAGGATTGGAATGAAAGTCTTGTCCGATACAAAATAGTATTTATTTAACCAATAAAGACATGTAAATTGAAAAATATTAACAAGATATATAAATTTTGTATTAGACAAGACTTTCATTCCAATTCTATATAATAGAATAAAATGGATTATTAATAATATATAGATATAGATAGATAGATAGATAGTTACCTGTAGGTATTTTCCAAATCAATCACATTTATTTGGAAAATATCTACAGGTTACTCCATTATATGATTTTTTTTTCCCATATGTTTGATGACAATCAATATGAAAGAAATAACATAAGATTCAATCTGTTACAAGACGATATAAACCAATAATTAAACAATTATTTGAAATGATAATTACTATAAATTTGTTACATTAACCTATGTTGTATATTTTACATAAAAGAAGGAAAAAATGTCTACATTTCACTGCAGCTGAGCCAAGACTATGCCACTCAAGTACTCAATGCCCTCACTTAATCAGCAGAGTACTGGGAAGGAGACAAAATAATCAAGTATGAGCATTTAAAAAAATATGGGGTGCTCAAACACCTCCAGTGGACTAACGCAGGGTTAAAAGTTCAAATTTTGGAGATACAAGTAATAATACATAAGAATTCATTAAGAGAAACACAATGAACAAAAATAAGGAAATCAAACTAACTGAATTAAAATAATTGATTTTAAATAATTTTACAGACAAAAATTCAGCTCAAAATTAATCAAAAAATATAAAATAGTGCAAGAAATATTTTCCCCTTACTTTTTGGGTTTCGCAATTAGGATCACAGCTGTGGTTGATGAAGCGAGATTTATTTCCCCTGTAAGTTGCATCAATCACTTCATCAGCATTTAAAGACATGAAGTAATAATGTTCTTGGCCATTTTTTGCATACTGCTTTGTACGATTCTTGAATTCTTTATAATCTAGAACTTCACCAACATACTCCATCACAAATGTATGTCTATAAATATATATAAAAAAAGAAAAGAAACAAACAAAACAAAAATTATAATACAAAACAGCTGTAAATGATAAAAACATTTAAGAACTATAAAATGTTATTAATACATTTGTTCAAAGGCAAAATTTAGCAGTCAAGTTATTTTAATAAGATCATCAACATTTACCAAGCACCATTGGCTTTCTGTCTACACTAACCTAACTTAAATATATATGCTCTATCGCTGATATTGAGCACTCTTTATCTATAGATATACCTATATATATATATATATATATAATATATATATAAAAGGGTGTGAAAACACACAATGTTGTTAAAATGAATATATTTTTTATATCATTTTCATTGCTAATATTGACAATATTTCGATTTATAAAAAATCATCATCAGAAATTTTCTGCTTCTCTCTCGATGAGTCCGGATTAAAAACATTTACATCTAAAAACGAACCTAATTATCATTATGCTCTGATGATGATTTTTTATAAATCGAAATATTGTCAATATTAGCAATGAAAATGATATAAAAATATATTCATTTTAACAACACTGTGTTTTATCTATATATAGTATCTATACATATATCGTCAAATTCATTTCGCTACTCTTAACTCATATGAGAAGAAAAATGGATATGAAATTCCAAAGTAATATATAGTTTAGAAAAACAACAAAACTAAGTCAATGATTGACTTACATATAGCCAACACTAAAGCGTTTTGGCTTTAATAAAAACCATCAACAGGGCTTAATATAATATTGATTCATAGGAAAGGAATGATGTAAAAATAAGCAAAAAGTTTGTGAGCCTTAATTTTTTGCTTAGTTTTACATCATTCGTTTCCCATGAATCAATATTATTATATTAAGCCCTGTTGATGGTTTTTATTAAAACCGAAATGCTTTAGCGTCAGTTATATGTAAATCAATCATTGACTTAATTTTGTTTGGAGAGAGAGGGAAAAAAAAAAAAAAATAAATAAAATAATACCTAAGTTGATTATGTATTTAAAAGAAAGATACTTACGGTAGAAGATCTTCTAGAGTCATTAAACCGAGACCTTTGCTTTCTGTCTTAAATGTAGACACATTTACATATTGGTGCTGTAGATAAAAATATACAAATAGCAAAGAATGATAATAGAAAGAAAATATTAAATCAAGGTTACATTGAAAGAAAATAAGAAAAAAAAAAAAAAAAAAAACCCAAAAAAACGATTAGTTACAAATTGATGTATAACAAGGTTAAAAGTTAAGTTTGTAACTAAAATTATAAATCAGTGTTTATTACATGAAAAAATTAAAGGATGAGATCTTAATTAAAAAAACAAACTTAAAGTCCAAAAACTAATTAAAAGATCTAATAGCAACTGATGCACTTGTTGAAAACAAGGTTTTATTATTTGACAAGGATTGATTATGTTGATCAATTTTATCAAGCAGTATTATTTGGACTATTGTCCTCATCTTCATTGTTATCTGTACAACATTTCGGCCCATGTGTCCTCTGGCCCTTTTCAGGTATTTCTTGTCAGACTCGGGAACCTTCTTGTTGTAATCAGGAGCCATCACAGAACTTTGAACCCAACCCTTTATTCAGTCCACGGGGGTATCCTGTTCTCATGCCGCTAACCATAGATGGGGTAGAGGCATTAATTATTATTCTATGTTACTGCTGCCCCTGACCAGGATTGAACCTGCAGTCTAGAGATAACCTAACTCCTTTATCCACTAGGCTGAAATGTTGTACAGATAACAATGAAGATGAGGACAATAATACAAATAATCCAAATCATCAAGCCTCATCTCAAAAATTCAGAGAAATAGTTTATCAAGCAGGTTTAGTAAATCTTTGTTATTGTTTCCAATTAGGTTGAATTCTATAAATCTAATGTACGAGGGAGAAATGAAAGATTATCCACACTTTTGCCATAGCATATCTTAATAATAGACAGTTTATTCCATGTCTCCACAATTCTGAGCGTGAAAAAATGTTTCCGAAAGTCACACTGTGTTCTGTGCATGCATGCTTATAGTTGGTACTGTTGTGGTTATGTGATTGAAATTTGAGCCTGATTATGTCATTTTGCTGGCTGTCTTTACAGTGCAAATAGGTCCACTCCACTAGCACAATGTACCAAGAAAGTGACCCAATTTCTTCAGTCAGAAAGGAGTGTCAGGGGATGAAATTCATCAGAGACTTTTAGCACAATATGGAGACAGTGCACTAACATGTAGAAGTGCGTATAAGTGGATAGAGAAGTTTTAAAGTGGCCAGACAAATGTGACGCATGAATAGGGAGAAGGACGCCTGTCAACCTCCATCACTGAACGAGAAGATTCAGCAAGCTCAAGAGATGGTAATGGCAAACCTGTGAATTATCATCAATGAAGTAGCTTGTTCTCTGCAGATTAGCAATGGTTCTGCCTATCAAATCATCCATGATGAGCTTTACTCATTTGACTCTGTTGGAAAAATATGAAAGTTTGCGAGAACAATGTCAGAAGTGGCGGGATATAAATGCATTTCTTCTTGAGGTTGTATGCCGAGTTTCATTACCATCCACATACTTGACTAATCTTGGACTTCCTCCATTAAACATATAAAAGATCCAAAATAAGGCTTTAAATGCATGTATATGGATATGGCAATCCCACAGAGTGACAACAATCCAACAAAGTCTGGTGGTATTGTGAGATACTGCTGGGTCAGTAGTGTTAATGATGCTTTGGTCCTGAAACTACGCCTGAAGCCAGAATTATCTATCTGATGAAGGCTTTGTTGGAAACAATGCTACTGTGTAAACAGTAGTCATTGTATGAACTTATTACATAAAAGCAAAAAAGAAAGTAATTTTAAAAAGAAAGTAATTAATATTCCACAATTAGATTCTACTTTTTGCTATTGCATATCTTGTGCTCCTATTGCAAAATGGCTATTTGATTTTTGTATTTCATTTATAGTGTAAGAAAAATAACAGACTAGATTGAAACATGAGAGAATCCTTTAAAATCGAGCCACAAATGTTTTCAATGTGCATGATTCTAAAATTCTGAATTATTATTTGGCACATAAAAAAACTTATTAAACTGGAGTCAAATATTATCATGATCATTTCTATAAATTATTTTGAACAAAGATTAGTTGCTTACCCGAGTGAATCGTTTATTGTTGCAATAATCGCTACATGGGCACCGGGAACCACTGCAAAGAAATGAGAGATTTAGCAAATTTCAGAAATACAAAATAAAATTTAACAAATATAAATTGATATTATACAAGATGGTTAATTTTTGTTAAGGTTTTAGTATGACCTAATTTAAAAATCATAATAAAAAAATCATGATAAAAAGCATTTTTTTTTTTAAATTAGTTTATTAACGTAAGAAAATAGTTGGAATTATTGTTTTTCTTGATAAATAGGATTTAACCCTTTCCAATTTCTAATAGCTGTGTTGCAAACAGAACTAAGAATGAAATTAAACTATATTTGCACACAGCATGGTGCTAGGTATTTGAATATGGTCGCACATGATAGTAAAAGCTAAAAGATTTAGTCTAAATTTCCCTATTAACACAGGATTGAAAATTTGATTGAAGAAAGCTACCTAAATACTAATTTCAAAAAGTACAATGCAGTGTATATTTTGTGAAAGAATGACTAAAAAAATCATTATTTTCCTTTTACCTTCTTGTGAATACATAAGCAATCTAAACTTCAATTTTACATTCCATGCTAGATAGTTGTGTGTGTGTGTGTATATATATATATATATAATGAAAAGTTTGCAACAGATTCCAATTTTAGTATTCTTTTTTGTATATTTATTCATTTTTTTAAATCAAAGTAAATAGGAAAAAACAAAAAAAAACTTGAAACCACTTGTGTACTTTTTATTTATAAAATATTTACTTTTTCATTGGATATATATATATATATATATATATATATATATATATATATAGTGTGTGTGTGTGTGTGTACATGTGTATATAAGCTAGGGTAGCTAAGACAAAGTCAACTGCGCTTGGTAACTTTCCATTTTTCATTTATGCAATTTTCAAACCAAATTAGTTTGGAAATCACATAGGCAAGAAACTGACAGTAACCAATCACTAGTGATTATGTTTTAGCTATCTTAACTTAGATATTTATGTTCTATCAATGATACTGAGCACTCTTTACTATATTTTATCAATATTAATAGCGATCCTCACTGGGTGTCCCATACTTGTATCCTGGAGTCAAATCCTAACCGTGGTGAAAAAGTAGGGTAAATAATTTAATGATATGCACATATTTCCTTTGAATGAGTCCCCTGGGAAAATTTATGGGTCCCAACTAAAGCCATCTAACTCTTACCTTGTAACTTATCCTGCATAATTAATTTCTAAGAAACTATTGAAATGTATTTACAGTTAGCTTGAAATGGTGAGGGAAGAAAAGGGACACTGGGATGCATGGATTTGATTTTACAGCGTACTTTTAGATTTTTGTGCGTCAAGGATGCATACCTATCAGCATCTCTCTCTAGCTATATATATATATATAGATATATATATATGTGTGTGTGTGGAGAAAGGTAGACAAACATGGGATGTTATGGAAACTGGATGTTTATTGTCAACGATGCAACATTTCGGTCTATTAGACCTTCTTCAGGACTTGAATATAGTTCTGAAGAAGGTCTAATAGACCGAAACGTTGCATCGTTGACAATAAACATCCAGTTTCCATAACATCCCGTGTTTGTCTACCTTTCTCCACATATTGTTGGATTAACCTCCTCATATTTCTCCCATATATATATATATATATATATATATATATATATGCTTAATTGAAGTCATGCCTAATTTTGAAAATTAATTAATTTTCAAAATTATTCAATTAAGCACATATTCTCCGAAAAATTGTCGGCTAAAAAAGCCATATCAAAACACATCGTCTGTTTGTTTACCTCTATATATATATATATATATAATATATATATATATATATATATAGTAAAAAAAGTAAAGTTAGCAGAGTGGACCATTATCAGCTGGACAGGAGGTAACCTATCCCCCCTTTTGCTAGCACAAGAACCCGGAAATTGGAATTCGCAGGCAGGTGCTCTACTTGTATCCTTATATATAATAAAAAGAGATATACAAATGAGAAAATTTTGCATAGAAGGGATTGATGCTATTATCATAAAGAATATTATAATTATGAACATTAGAAATGTGTTTCTTGAAGTTTCATGTAATTTCACTATATATATATAAAATCTACACACAGACACCTATTGTTAATGAATTATATTAATAAGTAATATTTTAATTATTTATACCTTAACAAATTTTCCAATATTTCAAAATCATTTAACTTACAAAATTTTAGTATTTTATAAATGAAAATTTAAAATAACCTAACTTACACTTTTTAAAAAAAATAAGTAAAGCATCATTACTTTAAATTTTAACTTCACAAAAATAAATATTAAATAATTTTTATGATTTACCCAATTGTGATAAATTTCTTTTCCTTTGTTCAAAATAAAATAAGATGTGTTTAAATGTATTTACTCCTGTTTAGCTGAGTTTTAAAATGATTTGAGAGTTGATTTTTCTCAGTAAATGAATTCCTTAAGATAATTGAAAAATGTTGTGATTCATTGAAATATAAACCTGTACCTTCATGTCCAGTTATAGATATGCCTATGGTTAATAGATTTAACCAAGTTGTATGTCTGGACTTAAAGGAACATATTCACAATAAAATATGGATTTTGCATAAGACTGATTCTGCCACAAGATATTCTGCAGCCTGTTTAGTGTTTTCTAAACAACAAGATGAATTGTGCAAAACATTTACTAAATGTGGATATCTTATTTTAGTGCACCTAGAAAGTTCTTTAGTGATAATGGGGTGGATTTTCAAATGAAAAATACAGGGAAATGAATAAGTAACTAAACATAGAAACTGCAACAACAGTAGTTGAATCACCATTTATCAATGGAATTGTCGAACGGCATAGTCAGATATTGGCAAAGGTATTTTACAAGACTATTAAGTAGTAAGTGTCAAGAACACTTTACACAATAATGGTGGTCTTAGTCCAAAACAATTAGTATTTGGAGTTAACCTTAACCTTCCATCAATTTTACATAAAAATGTAAACAATTCCTTTCTTTGCAGAATAATCATAACTAAGTAATTGAAAACTTATCAGGTAAAATTTTAGGTTTTAAGAATATATTAGAGTATACTTGCCATATCTTGCTAGTGCGGAGGTGTATGTGTGTGTGTATATATATATATATATATATATATATATATATATATATATATATATATATATATGTATGAGTTAAAGTACTGTGGACATGGAGTCAACACCCGGTTACTGAAAGTTTATCTCCTATGTAATATTCAGACCAAAATTATCAGTAATCAGTTGTTGACTTCATGTCCATGCTACCTTAGCACAAATATAAATGCTCTATCAATGATATTGAACAATGTCTGCTTAAAAATATTGCACCTCTAATATATATATATATATATATGTACATACACACACACACACACACGGGTGGTTTGAATTCTCGTGAGGGAATCCTCATTTCTACATATAAAATGTAATCTGTTATAAAACAACCTGTAAGGTGTGTGTGAGTGTGTGTCTCTAAGGATCAGGGTTCTAAAGGTTAAAATCAATATAGTTTAAATTTGTTATTAAAGCTAGCTTTACTAGGTTGGCTGATGAATTTTAATGGCATGTCAACTCGTCTGGGGTTATTCTATGCATAGAGGTTAGGGAAAAATGTATATTTACACTTGTAGTAATGATACTAATATGTCGTTAAAACTGTTATTTACACTTGTAGTTAACAGTTTTAACGACATATTAGTATCATCAGAGTAGAAATGATTTTCATTAACTTCATGTGTATTAATAAACTGGTAGAAAATCTTTATTAACTTCATGTATAATAATAAATTGGTAGAAATAATTATTATGTTGGTTGGTTATTTTGTTTAATGGCATATCAACCCTTGTGGGCTATCCAATGCTAAATCTTGTTTAACTATATATATGATTTGTAAACATATAATTTGTTGGTAAATATTTTTGTTAGGATTGGTTTTATAAACTGGGAGAAATAATTATTATGTGGGTTGGTTATTTTGTTTAATGGCATATCAACCCTTGTGGGCTATCCAATGCTAAATCTTGTTTAACTATATATATGATTTGTAAACATATAATTCGTTGGTAAATATTTTGATTTGGTTTGATTTTATAAACTGGTAGAAATTATTTTCATGAGAATCAATATATTGGTAGAAATTATTTTATGTTAAATTTTCCATTAAGTTCATGTTTATAAACAACTTGGTATAAATAATTTTCATTAAGTTCATGTGTATTAATAAAATTGTTATGTTAGATTTTTCATTAACTTTGTGTTTCAATAAACTTGTAGAAATAATTTCCATTAACTTTTAATAGTTTGTAGGTAAATAATTTTGTTTAGTTTGGTTTTATAAACTAGTAGAAATACATGGTGTCCCCCCAAAATTGACGTAGTCTAATAATCAAGGCCAATTACCACTCAAATGATCTCTAATTTTAACAAAATGTGTAAAAACTAAGTTTAAGATTTTGATTTTTAAATTTTTTTTCCAGGGGAAACGATGACATTCACTAGCAATTAAAAGGCATTTTGTGTGTTAGAAAATCCTTAACACAGTCAAACAAAACTGTGAGGCTTTGAAAAATCGATTATAGATTCTATTTCCCTCAGAGTATCTTGTTTAAATTTTGATAAATAAATCTTTTATAATTCAACATGAACTCTATTTAATTTTATTTGCTTAGGACTTGTAATTACCTAGATATTCACATTTCAAATGATGTCAAATCTTTCTGGACACCCTGTAATTTTCATTAACTTCATGTGTATAAATTGGTAAAAATAATCGTCATGTTAGATTTATCATTAACTTCATATATATCATTAAACTGATAGAAATAATTACATTAACTTGCAAACAGATCTATTTGGCCCATCCTGACAGGCAATGCCCCTCCCAAATGTCAAAGTAGACCAGGGAGTAATAGCAATGAAGGAGTACTCCAAACTCCCCAGAGCTCCAAAATTGGAATCTAACGAGGGGCAGTTTAGCATCATACCCAAACACAGCTTTATCTGAATGAAGAAATATTTGCTTATCTATACTCAAGACAGTTATCTTTGATATAATGTGTGAGCATATATATATATATATATATATATATATATACACACACATAAGTTGAAAAATGGAAATGAAACCGACATTATGTTGAAAAATTAGTAATGAATTACCAACATGTGTTTCAGCTGGAAGTTTGTTCATGTACACATTGTATTCTATTTATTATTTTAAATATGAAATGAAATAATAATAATAATAGAAAATTATAAAATATATAAGTATTCAAAGAAAAACGACCTTCTTCAGGGTAAAATATTTGATATTTGAAGTTAAAACAGTCAAAATACAGAGAATTTTGAAGTGTTTGAAAAAAATAAATTTTGAGACGCTTACGGTTGGAGAAATAGAGTGATATTTGGTGACAGTTACGGTTAGAGAATTAAGAATATTCAATGAAGAGTGACATTTGAAAAACAGGGAATTTTTTAATTTCGTAAGTAATGTTATTGACTTGTGCAAAAAAAAGTTAAGTTTCTATTGTTAATATATAATTTTTTTTTTTTAAATTTGTTTTGCATATTTTATAATTTTCTGTTATTATTATTATTTTATTTCATATTTAAAATAATAATAAATAGAATACAATGTGTACATGAACAAACTCCCAACTGAAACACGTGTTGGTAATTCATTTTTATCCATTCAACATTTTCTTTCCTTTATCTATCTATCCTTTCAACATACACACACACACACACATATATCATTATTCTAAAGCTGAGCGAATCAACTTTTGTTTCCTAAAGGCTTTTTTACTGTTTAGTTTAATGGCACAAAAATTATACAAAATTATTCCTTACTTTTAGGATTGAATTATGTTTGGAAAAAAAATCCTTTTTATTTGGTTCTAATTAGTTGTAATTTGCAATTAAGTCAAAAACTGACCAATCTCTTACTTTACTTTCTGCCTATCACTTTCTTCCCTTCTATGTATCTCTTCATTACCTCCTTGTTATATAATGTTAGTTTCTCTGGAAGAGGAGAGAGAAGAGAGAGAGAGAGACGGGAGAATTTGAAATTATTTCTATGTTAAATTTCACAAGCAGCAAGCCATAGCTTAAATTATGTCAAACATTCCCTTTCTTAGAAAGCTTACAAAATGATTTTAATGTTTTGTCCAGCCATATTTTTTTTCTTTCTTTTTTTAAAATCTTATTCGCTTTGCTAACTCACTTTTCCCTAATCTTAATTATCAATCTAGAGCTGAATGGGTGACCCAACAAGCTACATTTTTTCTAGTGTGTATATATAGTCGGGTGGCCTAAAGTCAGTATCAACCAACAGTGAGAGTCTATCCCCTTTTCACTAGCGCTAGACTTTACTGCACAGATCCCTGTGCTACTCATACGCTGAGTTGGCGAGGGCCGATATCGAACAAGGAACCTTGAGGTTCCCAGCCGAACACTCTACCGACTGAGCTAAACCGGCCCTTGTGTGTGTGTGTGTGCGTGTGCCTGTGTGTGTATATTTACTAACAGGATTACGTACTGCTCAGGCCCTAAGATGTTCCTAAGATTCCATTAGCATTTAGTTGACTTTATCAACTGTACATTTTCTATGATTAAGATCAATTTGTAATATCTGATTATCTCTCTCTCTCTCTCTCATTTTAATGTAAAGAGAACACAAGTTAATCTAATTTTTAATGATTCAAATAGTAAAAAGCAGAGTTCTCAATGAAGTCTGAGACCAAAAAAAAAAGTCCTACTAAATATTGAAAAAATATATTTATAGAGGAAATATAACAATTTATAGAGGAAATATAACAATTTACAGAGTCTGCAAATCTTTCTTGTAAAATTAAATTCAAGGCCAAGATGGAAGAGATAATTAAAATGGGTGTCAGTAAATTGATATCTATTTAACAGATTGTTAAATTTTGGAAAATTATTTAACAAATAAAAAAAGCATGTTAATGCAAGAGGAAGTGCTCTTCTTTGCCCTCTTCACTATCTATAAGCGTTTTATATAGTTTCTAATGAATGCCTTGTGGAAAAACAATGAATATCTAATTCTTCTTATTACACTGTTAATAGTATCAGAAAAATGGGTAACAACATGGTAGATGTAAAGCAAGGTGGATGAACCCAAAAGTGGATCAACTATATGCTTCACAAGATTCTGGGTGAATGAACCTCATATAGGTCCACAGCCAGGATCAAACAGTTAAGTCATGAAACTACTGCTATTCATCTCTAAGGATGGCGTCTATTGATGAGTTAACAAAACAGCTAATGAAAGGTAACCATGAGAGAAAACCAAACCAGGCATGATTTATTTTTAAGTTATCATTTTATATAAAAAATATGCCTATTTCTTTTTATTTATCTTATCAATAGTTTTTTTTTGTTTTTTTTTTAAATGATCACCATCTAATAAACACAGATAATAAAAAATATTAATTTTCCATCTTTAATAGAGTGCAAAGTCAAATGCAAACAGCATTGTTCAGGATTTGAACTCAAGTTGTTGATTCCATTTTCTTCAGTGATAATCATAATGCTAAGAGCATCTCCATTGTAACTAATTATAAATTATTCCATAATTTGTTCTCTTTATTTTCATAACTAGCATAATATCCATCAAAAATGATTTGATTATTTATGTATGGACTAGAAGCGGCTACCCGGCATCGCCTGGGTAGAGTGGGGTAAAAAAAAATTAAAAAAGGGTAGTCTCGCAGATCTATTATTGTTGAATCAAGGATTAATAGAGTGGATCATTATATTATATATATATATATTGTTGAATCAAGGATTAATAGAGTGGATCATTATATTATATATATATATATTGTTGAATCAAGGATTAATAGAGTGGATCATTATATTATTTTTTTTAAAAACCCACTAAAGTTATGAATAATCATAACTTCAGATTTTTTTTTTTTTAAATGATAATCGAAAACCACATCAGGTATATAATTCTATAAAAAGATTTTAAAAAAGATATAGCATTTCTTTATTGGACGTAGAGTCCCCATGGTGTAATGACTAACATTCTGGATTAAAATATCATAGCAAGTAAGTTCAAACATCCTAAGTTGGAACTAAAATCCATATGTAAAAAAACACCTTATGTTGATCCAGACACTCCAAAAAGAAAATTTAATGTCTCTTATTTAAAATATTAAATGCCAAAACAAATTCCATAATGTGATCATTTAAATTTTATTTTTTAATTATCTTCATGAATATAAATCAAATCTTCATTATTTTTGTTCAGAAAGCAAGATTTGGTGATAGTGAATGGATATATATTTATTTACTTTGCCGTTTCGATTATCATTTAAAAAAAAAAAAATCTGAAGTTATGATTATTCATAACTTTAGTGGGTTTTTAAAAAAAATAATATAATGATCCACTCTATTAATCCTTGATTCAACAATATATATATATATAATATAATGATCCACTCTATTAATCCTTGATTCAACAATAATAGATCTGCGAGACTACCCTTTTTAATTTTTTTTTACCCCACTCTACCCAGGCGATGCCGGGTAGCCGCTTCTAGTCCATACATAAATAATCAAATCATTTTTGATGGATATTATGCTAGTTATGAAAATAAAGAGAACAAATTATGGAATAATTTATAATTAGTTACAATGGAGATGCTCTTAGCATTATGATTATCACTGAAGAAAATGAAATCAACAACTTGAGTTCAAATCCTGAACAATGCTGTTTGCATTTGACTTTGCACTAATGCTCTTGGGAAAGGTATGAATCCACCCATTCTCCATCCAGTTGTAAGTAAACAGAGAGGCCTATTGTCGCTATCAGCTGGACCATGAGGAAGTTTATCCCCTTTTCATCAGTGCTAGAAATAGAGGTTATTTCTGTGGCTGAGGTAGAGTACCACATCTACCATCAGCTCCTTACTTTACCCCACAGATACAAGCTGTGCAATTCATGCGCTGAGTTGGCGAGGGCTGATATCAAACCCTGAACCCTGTGTTAACAAGGTGGATGCTCTACTGACTGAACTAGTGTGGCATCCTGCCTATAGCAGAGGGCTTGGATAAATACATAATTTATAATTGGCTTTTGATAAGGATTCATAATCTCTTAACTACTGGCTTTCGTTTCATATAAAATTAGTTAATTTAATTAATTAGTATTAAAACAATTTCCTATAAAGTTGGTCTAGTTGGAAAGCAGAATACTTTCTTACAACAGTAGGATCTGTTAAATTACTTACAGGTGCTATGATTGTTTAAATTTTAATGATTATATATTTTTGTTACACAAATGGATAGTAAGAATTACAAAATGGTTTTATTTGTTATAATATTAATCAAATTAATCCCATAGAATTCATTTTTTTAAATAAAAATAAATAACCAAATGTTTATGGCTATATCAATTGACTACATTGCATTTTTGGTAAATCTTTGCTTTACAGGTGCTTGTAGTGTAATGGTTATTATCATAGAAAATGGACACAGTGACCAGAGTTCAAATTCTCAACGAGGCTGTTTGCATTTCACATAGCACTAATATACTTAGGAAAGGTAGGTATTTACTAACGGGTATGATGCGACACAAGGTCTCAAGTATAGGGTATCCAGTGAAGATTGAACTCAATATTCATTAGTGATGGATCTGTGAACACTAGTTTGCTAATCATTACACCATGATGGTGATGTCCTAATGCTTGGGAAAGGTATGAACTATTCTCACTCTATGGGTAAAATAGTACAGCAGACTGAGCTCTTTAACCTTAGTATGGCAATTGGTCTAGGAGGAAAACTGAATTCAAATCTGTTTAAAAAATTGACCTGTGCTCGTTTGAAGGGGCTGAGTTTATTTTCCTGACCTCCCACCAGGCCAGATTAACAAGATTTTTTTTTATAATGAGGGGAACCATGCACAAACTAAAGATAACATGGTGGCCAGTGCAAAAAGTGCATGATCCCTTCAGTATTCCTTTTTTGGGGCACCTCAGGCACCAGGTAATAAACTCAGCCCTGTCCCTTTTTAGACAAAGGGAGCAGGTGCTGCCTGGGGGGATAGCCCCCCTGGGACCATGCAATTAATTTTATCTTACAAACCAGATCAGAAACCGAAGTTCCTAATAGGGATTGAGTAAATATATATTATACTAAAGCTGAGTTAAAGTAAAGGCTTTTTTACTGTTTAGTTTAATGACACAAAAATTATACTAAATTATTCCTTACTTTTAAGATTGAATTATGTTGGAAAAAAAAAATATGTTTCAATTAGTTCTAATTAGCCATAATTTGCAATTAAGTCAAAAAACTGACCAATCTCTTACTTTACTATGTGTCTCTTGACCACCTCCTCGTTATATAATGTTAGTTTCTCTGAAGAGTAGAGAGAGTCAGGAGAATTTCAAATGTATTTCTGTTAAATTTCACAACCAGCAACCCATAGCTTAAATAAGGTCAAACATTTCCTTTCTTAGAAAGCTAACAAAATGATTTTAAGATTTTGTCCAGCCGTATTTATTTATTTTTAAAAATTTTATTTGCTTTGCTAACTCCCTTTCCCTAATCTCAATTATCTACCCAGAGTTGTTTTGTCTAATATATATATATATATATATATATATATATATATATATATATATCTACATTCCAGTTATAAAAAATTTGTAAACAAATTGTTTTTTTCTTTATTTACTGAAGTTGTTTATTAATTACATTCCTAGCATTGTCTTTAAATACCAAAATTTACCATTTCAGATTATTATTATTATTTTTTTGTAAATGTCAAGTCTGTTACTAGTTAAATGTTTATCGGACAATTGTCAATGCATCTGTTTTTAATAAGATTTAGAAAAAATAATTCTACAAAGTTTGGGTTGAATTTTTTTTTTTTTCCAGCTATTGATATAAACTAATTTTTATCATTCACATCTATTGTTTTTATATAAATTAAAGTATTTTTAGTCATCATTTTGTTTCACCAATTTAGTCTAGTTGGAAAATAGAATACTTTCTTACAACAGTAGGATCCGTTAAATTGTGTTCAGATGCTATGATTGTTTAAATTTTACTGATTATGTTTTTGTTACACAAAAACTGTATGGATAGTAAAAATTATAAAATGGTTTTATTTGTTATAATACTAATCAAATGAATTCATTTTTTAAGAAAAAAAAAAGAAAAGAAAAAGATTAAATACAAATAACCAAATGTGTGTTTAAGGCAATATGAATTGACTATATTGCATTTTTTTGTAAATGTTTGCTTATATTCTACATTCCAAAATTCTCAAATAAAAACTAATTAACCCCCATCTGCACAAGCAGATCAATGTTTTTAAGTGGAGTTTAACTGGTTTGAATTCAGAATTTTTCTTCTAGACTGGTTGCCTACAAAGAAGAGCCCAATCTGCCCTACTATTTACCCATAGTTGAAGAGAGAATAGTTTGATTCATATCTTTCACAAGGATATTAGCACTACATAAAATGCAAATAACCTTGTCTAGGATGTGAACTCAGGTCGCCGTGTCCCACAACAATAACCATCACACCAAGAGTGGTTGTAAAGATTATACTTCCCATAATGCCAAGTTTATAGATATACATGAAGGATATAAAGTATTTTAAATGAATTTATTAACAATGTCTTGTTCTAAACTTTGTTATATATAAACTACTAGTTTGGAATTTTAAACTATTAATTTTGGGGGCTGGTTTAGCTCAGTCGGTAGAGTGTTCGGCTAGTAATCTCAAGGTTCTTGGTTCGATACTGGCCCCCGCCAACTCAGCGTATGAGTAGCACAGGGATCTGTGCAGTAAAGGAGCTGATGGTAGGTGTGGCGCTCCACCTTAGATGCTCAAATAATCTCCTTGGTCTAGCGCTAGTGAAAAGGGGATAGACCCCCTCGCCGTCTGGCTGATACCGACATTAGGCTGCCCCGGCGACTTACTTTACTTATTCTATGCTCAGAGATTAGGGAATTATTTATACTATGTAGTTTCTTAAGAGCTTTTTGCACAGTTATATGATATCAAGTATTCCTGCCGAATACAAATAATTTGCAAACAGATCTATTTGAGCCCTAGATAGGAGCCTAATAAGTACTATCACTCTGGGTTAGAGTGGACATTCTCCACACTCCTCAGAGCTCTAGTTTAAACTATAATATATAAACTTCACCACTAACTTCTGATCTGCTAGTATGGAATTTTAAACTATTGATTTTAATGGCATGTCAACCAGTCTGGGGTTATTTTATACCCAGAGGTTAGGGAGCTCCATTCATTGTACATGTATATTTACATTTTTTGTGTAGTTCCTTAAAAACTTTTGCAGTTATGATATCAAGTTTTCCTAATACAAATAATTTGCAAACAGATCTATCTGACCCATAGATGGGTCCCTAACAGGTACTACCAGAGTTGAATTAGGGGTAATGGCAATAAAAAAAGGTACTCCACACTCCCCAGAGCTATTGTAAACATTATTTATTCTATTTTTTTAACACTAAAAAAATTGTTAAGAAAGAAAGGTTTTCTTTGGGTTGAAATAGGGAATGTGATGAATGTCTACTTTAACTTCTCTTCACTTGATAAAGTCATATCAATTTCATCTACAATAACTTCCATTTAACCCATGAAAATTTCAGAGTTACACTTTTCAACAATACCTAATTTATGAATATGTTAATAAGGAGACTATTCCACTCTAAAACAGGATCACTTCAGACTGAATTGTGTATATATATAAAAAAAAAGTTCGATGTCTTTTGTGAACATTGAGCTAAACAAATGCTGAATTTGAAATACCAACAACTTATTCACAATTGATTTTAACAGTATATCAACTTGTCTAGGGTTATTTCATGCCTAGAAGTTAGGTAATTGCACTCATTGTATGCTCATATTTACATTATCTTTTGTAATTGTTTTTCTTTGCACAAAGTTCTATCGAATACATTTTTTAAACAGATTTATTTGACCCATACATGGTACCCTAACAGGTACTACCACACCAAGTCAGAGTGAACCTGGGAGTAATAGCAAATGTCAACTCCTTTAGAGTTATTTTATGCTTAAAGGTTAGATTGTACGTTCATATTTACATTTCTTCTGTAGTTAAAGAGTTTTTTTTTCTGTACACGGTTAAGTGATATCAAGTATTCCTATTCTAAACAGATCTATTTGACCCATAGATGGTACCTTAACAGGTATTACCACTCCAAGTCAAAGTGAACCTGGGAGAAATGGCAATGAAGGGGTACTTCATACACCCCAGAATATCAGAACTAGAACCTCATGAGTTTAGTGACATACTCAGGATCCCCTCTTTTTGGTGAGGTCCTACCCCTCTGGGATACAGTCAGCATATTTTAAGCCTCACTAACAGGGCTACAACTTATTATTTAGATCAGTGATTCTCAACGTGGTCCAGCTGGACCATCTGTGGTCCACAGAACATTTCTAGTGGTCCACAGAGAGTTCGAAGCCACAAAAATGTTTTAGCGATTTCACAAAAATTTAACTAATTTAGTGCTTCTTATAATGACCCTCCCCAGTTGAAAATCTCTATTTAAGCGCACATCGATGATCGGCGGAAAATGAATTGTCTTGTCTTACTTTAACACGTGTGCTAACCACTTGCAGCAACATTCAAGAAAAGTAGGATTGAATAAAAAATGGTCCATAAGCCGAAAAAGGTTGAGAAGCACTGATTTAGATCTTTCTGCAAATAGACTATTAAACTGCCAATTATAGTTTGCATTTACATCAAACTAGATCTCAACTTTCAATTGTAAATTTTCCTCTTTTTCAAATCTGCATGAATCAGTCCCGCTAATATTTATGTATTCTTATTCTGCCAGGGGAAATTTTATAACTTTTTCTCTCTTAATGGCCCAGTCATCTACATTGAATGTAAAGAGTAAAGGGTGATGTGTAAAAGGTATTAGATACTAGATAAAAAGTAAAAAATATTAGGTAAGGATTTTAATAGGTAATATGTATTAAACAATATATGATACAAATCTATGAGGTAATAGTTAATATGAATTTAGCAGAAAGTAATATGCAAGATGTAAAATCTAAATGCTTTAACTCTTAATGTCCTATACCACCCAGTCAGAAGTTACATTCGTTTTCCTAATCTACCCTAAACGATAGCTTTTGTTTAAATGTAATATTAAACATATTTAGAAGTCTTTATTTCAAGGGAAATATCTCAGGTTAACTTTAAATGAACAGGCCATTTTTTTGATAAATCATTATAGGAATGGGGCTCTGGAATTCTCAACAGGATGTTAAGTTAAGGTAAAATATGAATAATGGATTACATATGGTTGATGAAAACCAAACGAACAAGCCTTGTTAAGTCAAACCTATAGTATCTATTCTTTTCTAACTGAGCTTGTCATCTAAATCAAGCTGCCTACAGCTTGTGCTACAAATTCACCAGTAATCTATACTAAAAAGTTTGCATAGTGGCCTATTGTCGATATCAGCCCAAAAAGAAGTGAGTCTATCCCCTTTTCGTTTGCACTAGACCGGAGAGATTGTTTTTGCTGAGGTGGAGCGCCACAGCTACTGTCAGATTCCAGATGCTTTATCACAAAGATCAAATTACCAAAGCTGTATTACTCATGCACTGAGTTGGTGAGGAGCAGTATCAAACCAGGAATCTTGTGATTCCTGGGTGAATGCTCTATTGACTGAGCTAACTGTCCCTTCATGACTGTGTAGGTATTTAGCCAATCTGTCTAGTACAGGTAGGATGTGACACAGGGTTGCAAAAGTAAAGGGCATCCAGCAAGGATTGAACTCACTATTCAGTAATAATGAATCTGTGAGACTAGCTTGTAATAATGAATCTAGACTACACCACAATGGGCATTCATGACTGTGTATATAAGAAACCATTTAATTTTATTCAAAGTTCAAATTATGATTGTATAATGACACTTGTTTTTTGTTTTTTTAAAAAATTGAGCTCATTATACAAGACAGATTCATGTATAACTTCCACATCAATCAACTTTGATATCTCTGCATATTTCACAGAACTATGGGCACAATCATTTGTTGTATACTGGCTTCGAATTCACGACGCTAAATCGGCGTACGTATCGTAGCGGACATCGTCACTAACCCAAAAGCGATGTATAGTAGTAGTCGGCTACTGGACTTTAATAACAACAGATACGCGTATACAAAAGAGGACTCTTCTTTATTTTCTTCGGTGTGTGGTAGGTGAGGGGCGCAGAGCTTATAATGAGAATGCCGGTGGCTAGCCAAGAGCACAGTGTTCACAATGAGTGCCCGAGGGGTGTTTTGTTGACGAGAGACGTGAAGTGTCCTTTCCACTGCCGGCTTGAACCTCTGGCTTTTTGTACTGACAACATGCCTACACATTTTTATCTTTTTGATCTGATAACAGACCTTTGTTATATATCTCTTTATCTTCACCCTGCTTCCTTGACTGGAAACTATCTGTTCCGCTTTCTCTTTCTTTTTAAATATATATTTTTATCTTTCTCTTTGTCCCTCAGCCGGAAGTTCCATTTTCCGGGCGAGGACAATACAAAACATTGCCCATCAACTATGGACATATCTATTAGCTATAAACATTTTCAACTGTTTATTATTCAGATTGATTGATTTTAACATGTCAATCTATCTAGGATTATTTTATGCCTGGAGGTTAGGGAATTGTGTACATTGTTCATTTATATTTACATTTCTAATGTACTTGTTTGAGTGTTTATTGATTCATTTTTAACAAATATTTAACAATATGTCAAAATCCTCTGGGATAGTTTTTTTTAATAATTACTTAGGTACTGATAATGTTTACATTTTATAATTTTTGGTATAATTTTATTTCTTTCAAGAAGGATAAAATGTAATCCCTGTTGACATCTTCATATTGTTTGCCTTGAAAAAATATTGTCTAATGAAAGCTAAATTATTCAGGATCTATTTATTTGAATGAGAACAACACTATTATGTTAACCTGTTTGGGTTTATTTTATACTGGGAGGTTAGGGAATCATACACATTGTTTGTTTATATGTAAATTTCTATAGTTGTTTCTGAGTTTATATATTTCTTTTTAACAATATTGTCAAAATCCTCTAGGGTAGTTTTATAATAATTACTTTGTATGGTACTATTCATGTTTATATTTATAATTTTTGGTTTAATTTTATTTCTCTTAAGAAGGATAAATATCATCCATTTCAAAATAGATCCTTCATGATGTTTGCATTGAAAAAATAGATGAATGAAAGCTAAATTATTCAACGTCTAGTTATTTGAGTGAGAGTAAAACTATTATTAAAAAGCAAGTTCTCTAACAATACTATTAAGATTAAAAACACCTATATTTTAACCAAATCAACAATCATTTTCCGTGGCGTAAGTGAGTTTGAACTCCAGTCTTATGTTTACTTTCGAACTAATATCCTTTCAGAAAGGTATGAACCTCTTTATCTCCCCACTATAGTACCACTACTGTACCTCTACATGCATGGCTATGGCATTAAGCAACCCACAATTTTTTATATGTCATTGAACTAAGAAACCAAACCAAACCTCATCCCCCAACTATGGGTTAAATAGTACCACTACTGTACTTCTACATGGATGACTTAGCCATTAAAACATTAAATGAATATGCCATTAAACAAAGAAACCAATTATTTTCCTTTAATTACTTTTTACTTACTTTAATCTACCTATATCAACTTCTCAGGAAGCCTATTTCATTATGAAACTTCATAGTTTACTTTTATCATGTTTATATAATATTTTATTTAATAATTTAACTATTCCTAACAACTAAAGTTTTTCATTGTCAAGTATATATTTTGGATTGTTTGTTTTTACCTTTGTTAGTCCAGCTGAAGCAAAAAGTATTGTATTAGAAATCATGTTTATCAACAAAACATTATTGTAGCAGTGTTTGTACAAGTGAGTATGTTCAATAACTACAAAAAAACTCTTTGAGGATAGCAAGACAAAAATTAAGTCTCTCCAGTGTGTAAATAGGAGTGTCTACCTGGGAGATTCAATAAATTTCTGAAAAAATATTTCTTAAATGAATAGAAATATTTTTTTGGGGGGTGGGAAAACTGAATTACCAGTTTTCTAAATACTATAGCTATTTTCATAAGAGATAGAATTCACATGAAGTTGACATGAGATTAAGTAATGTTCATCATGATGCTTAAACCTTTTGCCGGCAGAGTGACATTTTTGTTGCCAATAGAACATATGTAGTGATATTTTTATTTTATCTGTCAGCAAAAGGGTTAAATATCATGATGAACATTACTGTTTAGACTTGTAGAATAGGGTAGGTCGATTTTTATACTTTTTTAAAATATCAAACTATCCATCTATGCGAAAGTTGTGTGTTAGTATACTGAATACTGATAGCAAAAATTTGATCTTTTACTTGCACCATTGTTTGAGGAAATAGCATCAAAGATCGTCTACTAAAATGCACTAAAAATCCTTGTTTTCACAAAATGAGGATTTTTAGTGCATTTTAGTAGACAATCTTTGATGCTATTTCCTCAAACAATGGTGCAAGTAAAAGATCTAATTTTTGGTATCAGTATTCAGTATACTAACACACAACTTTCGCATAGATGGACAATTTGCTATTTTAAAAAAGCGAAAAATTGACTGACCCTATTGTAGAATCAAAAATATTTTAGTGTAAATTCTTATTTAGAATAAATGAAACAGAATTTATTGAATCACCCAGGTAGAGAGAGAGAGGAAGAAAAAAAAAAAAAAAAAAAAAAAAAAAAAAAGGATATATAAAACTGAAATTTGTAGAACATGTTTATAGGCATGCATTTTGTCAAAGTTTTTTGTTAAATGTGCACCACCAACAGCTGATGAAATAGGTTTGTAATAAATTATGGACAGTTGTGTATAAAACAAGGTAAAATGCTTGGTCATCAGGATGATCATTTTTTTTTTGTTTGTTTGTTTTATTTATCACTCACTGGTCAAGACTATGTCACGAATTCCAGCTGTTTGTTCGGTTCAGATGCAGCACAAGGCTGTCGTTGTTGCTGCCATGTCTGCTGCTGCTGTTGTTGATGGGTAATGGCCACCTAGCATGTCCAAGATGCGCATCGGCTTCGAATCTGGGCTCTCAACTGACCAGTCAACAAACAGTAGCCCTTTGAGTAGCTCCCAACACGTGGCTTTTTTGGCAGTGTAATAAAGATGCACCGTCTGCCTGCAGAAAATAGAAAAAAAATTGTCCAGTATCAGATTACCTTGTCGGAACAATTGAAGTAGACCTTTCGTCCTGTAGGTAGATGTGAGGAGGCAGCTGTGTTCAAGACTTTCCATGCTGGTTGATAGACCGTCTAATGCTGGCTGGCAAGCGATACGTTCAGAGCTGGCTCAGTTTGAAAGAGAGCGTGTGTATAGTAGTGTACACAAAATTCCAGTTTTCTCTCTGTTGTGGTTTTGAAAATTTGTCAAGTACAATAAAATTGTCCCCAGAGTATAGCAGCAAAAACAAGCTGAAAAATGTTCTTAAGAAAAAAGGAAGGAGAAGGGAAACAAAAGGAATTTTTTCAAGATTCTTAAAAGAAGAAACATTTCCAGTGGTGAGGAGGTTTACTAACAATGCCATTGCAAATATCACTATCAGCTTTTGGTGCACATTTAACTAAGAACTTAACAAAGGAGTTTGACACTAACACACTCACAGAACACAGCAACATACAAATATTACTGACAATAACATTTTGATCACAAACAAGACAACTTTTAGTAAAAAATACTTTTTTTTCTAATTTCTTAAACAATTTTTCTGCTTTTTTGCTTCAGATAAATAAAAAAAATTTAAAAAATCAATAAAAGATATAAACAAAAGCAAATAGTAAAATAAAAGTCAGATTCAAAATTATAACAATTTTCTTATTTCATAAATTTCATTTTTTTTTCTTTTTTAAAATGAGAAATACACTCTTCAAAAATACTATTGCAATAAATTATTAATTTTCCCACCAATTCTAATCCTGAGATCAAATCGTCTATGTTTTGTTATTCTGTTCATCAATACGAGTTTTATTAACTTTAAAAACTAACAAAAAAAGCTCCAAGTATATTGTGTCAAATTTATTAAATTTTTTTAAAAAATAAATTTGACACAATATACTTGGAGCTTTTTTTGTTAGAAAATATTTTGAAGAAAAAGGTTTTGAAAATATGATAATTCTATGTATTTTCTTTGTATTTTTTTATTCTAATGATGAATTTGAATTTGTGTAAAGGCAAAAAGAAATAAAGCAAGTGGTTCATAATTTCAAATTGAGTAACATGAACTTCAGTGGTACCTTGACATACGAATTTAATTTGTTCCACTCATAACTCAATGTCTTTCTATACCAAATCAATTTCCCCATTGAAATAAACTGAAATGCTACTAATCTGTTCCAGCCCTGCCCTCCAAACAAACTAATTGTTTTTAAATAAGAAAAATAGCACTGTATTATATAAAAACATAATAAAATAGAATGCTTTGAATTATGTGCTGTAATATGTTTTAATGTTTATTTTTTTTATAAATATTTTTCTTTGGTGCAATAAATTTGGAAACATAGATGTTTTTAATAAACTTATTAACACAAGTGTATATGAAACTTGTGTGTACTTAAAATTTTAGCTTTCACCAAAAAGTAATAAACTGACCGAGTGACAGCTCATAACTTAAAAAAACTTGTAAGTTGGAACACTAATAAGTCAAGGTAACACTGCATTTTGTTTGAAATTCTTATTTTAATTTGAGTTTGAGTAAAGGTAAAAATGAAATAATAAAGCAAGTGGTTCATAATTACAAATTGAGTAACATGAACTATTATAATTCATTAAAAAATTGAATTGTTGTAATATGTTTCAAGAAAATAATTAGAAAACTTTAAATTGTATGTTAAAAGGTACATACAAAAGATTTTAGAACATTCAGAAAATTTTGAAACTTAATAATCTCACCTGCAATATCAGGTTATTTGTATAAGATGAAACAATTGCAAAAATATAAAAATTATATATCATTCTATTTTGCTATATAAATAAAATCATTTCGTGTTCTTAGGATATAAAAAATAAAACCAAATAACTTGCAAAATTACATTCATGAAAACTACTATGCAAATAAACAAGGAAGAAATATTCCCAAATCTTTGTAAAAATTAAATATTTACTATTTGTGTACAATAAATTCAATGAAAAATATATTTGAGGAGTGTATCTCTCATATACAGGTAATTTCATTTGAAGAGAGAAAAGATTTTCTAGCAGTCTCATCAGCTTTGCATTGATGGACTTATCCTAAAACATGCAGAAACTCTCAAAAATTTGAGAGCCAATTAAAATTGTTGTGTATTTACCATTCAATCATCAGCATCCGATTTAAGCAGTCTTCCCCACAAGCTTCAAGTCCTTGCTCTCGGTCTTCATGAGATGTCGTACAATCGCAGACCATGCGACGCACTTCTCGCATCTGTTTGGATCTTTTCCTAAGATAAAAAAAGACAAAAAGAAAAAGAAAAAGAAAAAATTCAAAAAGTTAATTTCATACATAATCTTATGGTTATAAAAAGGACAAAAATCATAAGAAATACTTCTTTCATATATTTAACTGATGTGGCATTTATATATCATTTATTTAAAAAGATAAATAAAAAATCCTTTGAAAAACTAGAGAATTTTTTTTTCCATTTAAGCTATTAACTACAATTGTACTATTTAGATTAAACTATGATTTAATCTTAAGAGAAGTTTAAATATACATCCTAAACAATATGATTGATAGTTATGTATCTGTAACATAAGATTGATTTCATATTTAATGGATTCACAATTGTGTATGTTAGGTCGTTTGATTTAACACTGAAACTAAGTCATCAGATACAGGTGTATCCAAAGTATATAAGTTGTAATAGTTGGATGAACCTGAAACTTCCCACCCAAACAAAATGTCATAAAGATGTATATATATATATATATATATATATATATATATATATATATACACACACATATATAACACCACAGTGTATGGTTAACACTATCTCACTTGATGAGACAGTAGTAAGCCAATATATACAGTATTATTAGGAGAGTGCTGAATATCTGTGATAGAGTGATATTAATAATAATAATAATAAATAAAAATATATTTTTTGTATATATTTATTTGTATGGAAACAAATAGGTTTAAGTAGAACAATCTTCGCTGCTCAAAGATTGCTACACTTAAACAATCAAGTTTAAAGAGCATGAAACCAATATGATAGTAGATTTGTTTCCATACAATATATATATTTGAATTCAACTCTGAGTCTATGAATGTGAAGTTAGTTGCATATCTTTACAAACAGTAATAAATTGATGGAATATTTTCCAAATTTTTCTGGGAGGAAAATTTAACTCCTTTAAACTCCTGACTGTATTCTTATTTCTTTACTCTTCTATATCAAAATATTAGTTAGTCTAATTGGAGATTCTTTAAAAAAACAAAAAAAACAGCAGTGACATTCTAGAGGAAATTAACTAAGGATATTAACAGAGCATTAGTTCTACAAGTTTCTATTATAAATTATCCTTTCAAGTTTCCATTAAAAATTTTTTTTTGTTAACTTCTACTGTTGATAATAATGGCCAAGTCACAAACTACAGATATTTCTTTTAACCAGATAATGTGTTATTGAAATTAAGATTTCAAATGCTGAGATTCATTTCAAAGAGATTATGCACAAAAAATTATCTTTGTTGAGTGTATACATTTCTAAATAAGAATTGCTCAAATGGTATCATAAAAGTATCAAGATTGAAGCTGTATTTACCAAGATAGAAATTAACAAAGAATGAATGGAATGTTAATTTTTTTCAGAATACATGGTGTGTCATAAAAGTGCAGAGTTTGTAGCTGTATTTACCAAGATAGAAATGAACAATGAATGGAACGTTACTTTTTTTTCAGAATACAAGGTGTGTTGAAAAGTACAAAAAACCTCAATACTTTTTTGACACACCTTGTGTATATATAGCCAGATCAATATGATACCATTTGCGCAATTCTTATTTAGAAATGTATACACTCAACAAAAATCTAAATATTTGTATCTAACAGAGTCCAGGCATATGTCAGTGTTTCTGGTTACATAAAAATTCTTATGTATAATATGCACTGAATTTGTAGAATTTGTTCAACTCTTTATCAGCTTGTACTGATCAAAAAATGTCTTAAAACAAAATTTACACAGTATTTAGAGCAAACACACGAACATGTTCAAGCAAAAATTCAACAAGCTTGCATGTCTGTGAGTGAGTGCAATCAAAGTTAGCCTACAAAACCTAATCACAGAATTTGTAAGAACAACAATGAATTATCAAATTTCTTTATGTGATAGATACAAAGGTAAGCACACATGCATAAGATGATTCTATAAATTTTGGCTGTGATTAAAATGAGTTTTATTAAACTACAAGAAGTGAAAGGTTGCAATTTAAGAAATTTTGTCTTAGAATTCGATTCCTGAATATTTAGGGAAAAAAATCCAAATACTTCTTCAAATTACAGAACTTAAAAGTATGCAAGAAATAATGAAACAAATAAAACAAATCAAAATTTGTATTTGTTGAGAATAATTTACATACAATTATAATATCAGTGATGCTGATAGCTTTTTAATGCAGTGTGTCCTGGGATACACAGATTTGAATTGAATGAGTCCCCGGGAAATTTCATGGGTCCCAACTGAAGTTTCTTAAATTGTAGGGTTTTTATTTATGAACAGTGGACAGCAAAGTTTTCTTTGATGAAACAACTAAAGCTGTCTCTTACTTTGTTCCCCATCCAGTGTAATTCGTTTCTAAGAAAATATTGAAATGTATTTACAGTTATGCAGAGTTAGGCCAGAAATTTTCTTGTAATGTTAGCAGTGAAAATTTCCTGTTTAAAAAACAAAACTAGTTTCTAGCAAAGAACTCACATCCCTGAATTGTTACAAAATAGTTGTGTGCAAGGTATCGGAATTTATAAATGAAAAAATTGAGTCCTTAGGTGAGTCCCTGTGAGTCGCATGGATACGATTTTACTGTGTCTTTTTAGATTTTTATGGATCAGGGATGCAGATGCGTACCTATCATTATCTCTTTGGTTAAATCAAACTTAATGGGCCTAAATTCCACTATCATATGTCAGTCACCCCACCAAAAGAAAAAAAATACCAAAAATAAGGAAATAAACCAAATTTAATGAAATTTTTAGTGTTGATATATTAATGAAAAAAAATATATAATGCATTAATTATTTTATTTAAAAACTTTTATATTTTTCATGTCAGTTAACTTTGAACCACATATCATTTTTTGAATCTGTGTTACGCCTCAAAGATACGTGGTTCAAAGTTAATTGATCTGAAAAAATGTAAAAGTTTTAAAATAAAATAACTAGTGCATTATATTTTTTATTCATTAATATATCAACACGAGAAATTTCATTAAATTCAGTTAATTCCCTGATTTTTGGTATTTTTTTCTTTCGGCGGGGTGACATACATGGTGGAATTTAGGTCTGTTAAGTTCAATTTAACCATCTCTTTTATACAGATATATACATTTTTCCAGTCTAGAGATGTTCACATGTAACTGAATACATCAGTGCACATCCTTATCAAGAAAACATTAAAAATAGCTGGGAAAAAATTTAAAACAAAGCTAACATTATAGTTATAGTATCATACAATTTTTACACAAATTTTGAGAACTATTATATACATCTTTGTCAAATTTATGTGAAAATATGAATATGAAAGCTATGAAATTTTTTCACATGTAAATATTAGGAAAGCCTGATGTAATAGCATAATAATTATATTTGCCAAATTTTCTCAAAAATTCTCAACAGGATGTTAAAGAGTTAACTTCCCCAAGAAGGGTTACCTTCATTGCGGCTTTGTTGTTAGACTGGGGTCTCTTTAACTCCCACATTATAGTGTTATGCTATGTAAGATAAGGTAGTAAGTCAGTTGCATGTTGGTAGATGATAATGGCATATGCTTGTACATAACTTAAGTCATTCACTGGGTCTACATAGATACAACCCAATAATAAGCATAGCAAAATCATTGGTGACTATGCAAACTGCAGGTTTTTATTTCAGTGTACCTTATCTACTTTTCCTGTTAATGGATACCTCCAAGTCAGCAGAGGTTTGATGCTGGAGCTTCCTTCTTCAGTTTTGATTTTGGAGTTAACTCCTTCAAGAATAGTTACCTTCACTACACATTAAACCTCACATTATTATCATACATAAGGCTACTAAAGTTATCAATGGGGGTGCTCAAAAGCTCTTGGTATAATCACATCAACAGAATGGCTATTTTTCTTTGTTACTGGTGGGTTTTTTAAAAAAATTTATTTAACTTTTAAAGGAAGAGTTAAAGAAACTTGAGAAATAATGTGCCAAAAGTGTTGAAGTGTGTGGAGTATCATGTATGTTTCATAGCTAGCTCATTCCCTGACCAAATTTGCCAAAACTTTTCTGCACCTCTGTGTATTTGAAAAAAAAAAAAAAAAAAAAAATAAAAAGCTATATATATATGTTGAAAGAATGAATGAATATATATATGTTGAAAAATGATGAAATACCGTCGGATTCACTTCAGTTTCATATTACATATATATATATATATATATATATATATATATATATATATATATATACACACACACACATAGATGCTGATAGGTACATGTCCTGCATCTCTAACACATAAAATCTGAAAGGGTGCAATAAAATTGTATCCATGTATCCCAGTGTTTTTCTTTTTCTTCCCCCACTATTTCAAGCTAACTGTAAATACATTTCAATATTTTCTTAGAAACAAATTACATAGGATGGGGTAGAAAGTAGGGCTTTTTGTTGCTTCCCTAATTTATAAATAAAACCCCTACAATTTATTAAGAAACATTATTTGGGGCTCATGTGCCCCATGATGCACTGAATGAAAAAGCTATCAGCATCAGTGTGTGTGTGTGTGTGTGTCCTAATAAGTCAAGTCTACTAACAGTTTCAACTGTTAGTTGGTAGACCTGACTCATTAGGATTAATATTACCATTTGCTATGTGATTTTCAAACCAAGTGATATATAAACAGGTTTATATTATTTTTATGAAAAAAATTAGTTCAAAGTAATCATAAGTGTGTAAAAATAAATGTTTGTCAATATATCATACCAAACTTTTCATAACTATTTAAAAAAAAAAATCATTTTTAAAAACTTTTTCATTGTAAAATTTGTTCAACAAAAACATCCAATAGATTTTGGTATTAAGCATAGTAGCTTACCTTTCTGTTAGATAAATATTATCCACAATTTCTTCATAAGATCTACTGTTTTCCTTGTCAGCTTCACTGTCCGGTTGCACCTGAACATCTTTAATGGATGCAGACAGAGTGTCCCTGGCTGCATCTGAGTCTGCATCTTTCTTTTTGTCTTCCTCCTCTTCCAAAATGGTTTCAAATGCAGGCTTTTGCAGATACGATTTACGCGGATCTTCATTTACAATGCTACTGATGGTCTTGGCAGTTATAGGCAAGTCCTCGGGGCCCTGGAATGTTGATGAGACCACAGGCTGTGGTTTCTGTTGTGGAGACAACTGGGACGAGGATATCTGGATGGATGGTTGTAGTTGAGGAGATGATGGTCTTGGTGTTTGCTGTTGTGTTGAGTATATATTTGCCTGTGAAGGTAAAGGAAGATTATCGGACATTTGAGGAGTGTATGATGAAAGGGATGAAGATGTAGACAATGGCTGCAATGTTGATGCTGCAGATGAAGAAGATGACAATGCAACGGTGGATGGAGATAGTTGTGGAGATGGTGTATTTGAAGTGGCAACACTTGTAATTGTAGAAGCACTGGGCGTGGCAGAGGTACTGGAGGATACACTAGCACTAGCTGAGAGCCATTCTGCTTCCATAGTTCTTCTCCACCTTGATTTAACTTTGAGTGGACGTACCGACATCGAAGAATCTTCTTTTTTGGGTTCCCGAGTGGCCGATTGTTCAGGTATTGTGGGGCTCACCATGGATGTTTCTTTTGGAACCGATAAAGAATTTTGGGACTGACTCGCTCCTGGATAGTTGATCATAAGGTGGGTCTTTTTAATTAGAGGTGAAGATAATGATTGTCCCGCTACGGATGCAGATGACGTATCTACAGTTAATAAAGTGTTTTCTCCTGATTGTGTTAGACTCTCAGCCTCGCCCTGTTTTCCGTCCGTCTCTGTTTTTGGTTCGTTTACTTTCAATTTATCGGCTTCAATTTGCTTCTTATTTCGTGTCAATCGTTTGGGCTTTTCCTTAACGTTCTCGTTTACCTTTTTATCTTCCTTTGCTGACGACTTGGGACCGCTGTCTCGTTTCTTTCTGTCAGCCTCTTCTTTTTGTTCATCTTCATCTTTATTGGAGAAACGAGTGCGTGTTCGTCGGCTTTCACGTTCTTTCTTCTCAACTTCTTTCTTTTCCTCATTCTCTTTTACAAACATTTCTTCTTTTACTACAGTAGGGACTGCTGATTCATCAACAGCAGCCTGTTCTTCAGAAGCAGGTTTTTCTTTCTCTTCTCCTTCAACTTTTATATCCAGTTTCTTCTCCTTCTTTGTTTTGCCGTCTTTCTCTTTCTTCTCTTCTTTCTCCCGAACTCTCTTCTCTTCCAATGATCGGATTCGTCCGCTTCTTCTTGGTGCTGGAATGCCAGAAGAAACACGAGTACTGCTTTCATTCTTTTTTGTCCCCTTCAAAGACTTTTGACTGGAAACCGATTCAGCATCTTCATCTTTACAACCATCGTCATCCTTGATGCTATTTTCTGGTGAAGTTGGCTTTGAACTTACAATGCTGTCTCTATCGTCTTTTGAATTCAACTCCAAAGTGTTGTCACCTTTAGCCTGCGAGGGTGTAACATCGTCACTTCCTGTATCATCTTGTGTCTCCCTCAATTTTTCCGAGGCTGTTGTTGTTTTAGCTCGATCATCTTCAGGCAATAATTCTTGATTGGATTTATTGTCAGATTCATCAGCAAACAACAATGGCGTCTCTGTTAATGTTTGAGTCTCTGCAGACGGTTGTTTTGTCGTTTTGTTTTTATCGTCAGACGTCTCGGAATCATTACTACTGGAAATGTGTAACTCGGCTTGTTTGCTTTCTGTACTATGTTCTAACGACACAGGACAAATTTGGTCCGTTGAGTCATCGGCTGTTTTTATGTCACTACTCCTACTTGATTCGATTGGTTTCTTTTGTCTACCTGTTTGGGAATCGTGGGATACTGATTTTTCGGCAACTATTTCTGCTTTATGAACTTTAGGATCGTTCTTTTCAGAGATAGCCTTATCAACAATTTTAGTATCTGAAACAGCAGAAGGAAAATTGCTAGTAGTCTCTATAGGTTTGTTAGATTTGTCTACACGAGTACGTATTTGCAAATTATCTTCTGACTTAATTTGATGCTGTGCTTTAGATGTCAGTTGATTTTGTGTAGTATGTTCTTTCACGGAAGACCTGGCCAATTCGCTTTCCAACGCATGAAGTATTGGTGTCGGCCCTACATTATCCCATCTTGTTTTTGATCGACGCCTGCCTTCCCGAGCGGGCTTAATCTCGCTGACTTGATTTACAGGTTTTTGTTTGTTGCTGTTATTGTCTTTCACTGGTGTAACGGACATGTCCTTTTGCGTTTCAACTTTGACTAGAACACTGTCGGTCTGATTCCTTGATTTGCTGTATGGCTTTGTAAGTTTTTCATCCGAAGACGTGACCATAGACGACTGAGAATTTTCTGTGTTTTGACTGCTTTTAGTCGGTTGTAAACTGAATTGGGCTACTGCATTGATATCACCAGCCGTAGACAAATCCTTGTTGGAGATTTCAGTCTTGTGTATGGGTTTGGTGGAAATATCTGCATAACCAGAAGCTGGCTTCTTTGATCTAGTCTCACTCGTTGTGACCAGATTTTCTGAATTCTTTGTGTCACCATGATCTGGCCGATGTATTCCACTAGAAGTAATTTCTTGGTCTTTGGAAGGGAAAGTCGGAAAACTGGACTCGGAAACTGCTTTCCCTTCTGTCCGAATATAAAAGTTACCTCCTGTAGTATCCACAGAAGGTAACGGTACAATGGAAGCAACTGTCTGGAATTTATCAGAGGAAGTCAGAGATTTCTGCAAATTGTCCGTACTTTCTGATAAAGTACTTTCATTGTTCTGAAATTCTTTTTTGTTATCAGTAGTAGTAGTAGTGGTGGTGGTGGTGGATGTGGTAGTATTATCATCAGGTTCACAATAATTTGTCTCAATGTTACAGGAACTTCCTGGGGATTCAACTTCCATAAGTTCTT
The DNA here is from genome assembly GCA_023376005.1 of Doryteuthis pealeii. Classification (NCBI taxonomy): domain Eukaryota; kingdom Metazoa; phylum Mollusca; class Cephalopoda; order Myopsida; family Loliginidae; genus Doryteuthis; species Doryteuthis pealeii. The sequence continues at coordinate 71,914,529 of CM042166.1, forward strand.
CCTCAAAATTATCCTTTAAGCCTATAGGGGAAACATCTTTGTGTGTTGCACTCTCTTTATTATTATCATTATTATTATTAGTCTCATTTGTTAATGTTTCTTCTCCTTTAGGTGCAGAAGGTAACGATGAAGGTTCAGATGATGGTTGTTGAATTTCTATGCTATCATGAGATGAACATAATGATACAACTGGAGCTGATAATTGTTGTTTTGACAATGCACATTCAGAAGAACTAACCTCATCCCCATCTAATTTGCTGGCAGTTACTTTCTCGTTTGTATCTGCGGATACAAATTGTATGCTGGAGCAGAGCTGTCCAGCAGCATTCTGAAAAGGTGGTTCAATCATTGAAACATTCTCTACAACAACATCAACAGAGATGGACTCTTTCAGAGGATCTGGTTTGATGTCTAACACAGATGCAGACGATGATGATAATGATGATGGCTGGGACAAATCAGAAACAACGACGTCCACGGATTTGGATAATGGCGACTTCTGACAGATCTCCGTCTTGATAGCGCTATCTTTGTTGTGCAAAGGAAAGAACTTGTCATAATCAGCAGTTGAAGAGCCTATCGGCTTGAAAGACGCAATCTTAGAGGAATCGGTTAGGGTATCTTTCGATTTCTCAAAAACTTGGTTCTGTTTGCTATTTACTATTAAGGATTGGGGAGCTGATTGCGAAATTGTCACTTTGTCCGTCACTGAAGTAGACGTAAACAATTGAGGTAACTGAGATGAGGTTTTATTTTCAAGTTTATGCTCCTCGGAATTCTTGAAAGCACCTTTAACTGGGGTCGCAACTTGGAGAAGGGTTGATTTCTTTTCTAATTCTTCTGTTGCAGCACTAAAGACTATATTAGGCTGAGCCAAACTCTTTTGAGGTGAATGGAAATCACCATAACGTGCTGGTTCTGTTTTAGAATCGTACACAGTTGTTTTCCTGTATTGTGCACCAGACGCAACTGCCGGTGTCAACTGGCCTACAACAGGGGGTGGTGGTATACTAACAGACTCTGAGAACTGTACCTTTTGGACAACATTAGAACTTAAAGTTGGGTTCTGGTTTACACTTACGATTGGTGGCATATTTTGAGAGCAAATATTAGAAGTCCTGTCGAAGCTTTGGGATAAACCGTTACTATGCGAAACCTTAGGAAAGTCCTCCAAAACTGCTGGAATTCTTGTATGCTCATCAAAGTTTGCATTTGCGATACCAATGTTAATTTGTGTAGGGTTATTAATAGTTGTTACTGGTGAGATAGACAGAAGATTAGCAGGCTCCCCTCTTTGTTGTACGTCAGACAAAACTGCAGATGTAGGATAGTGTGAACTATCTTCAAGAACAGTTGGGATATTTGTACTCCCGGGGAGTCTCTGGCTAACTTCTATACTTTGTGTTGTGTCAAGGTTTGTACTTAGCCAGGCTACGTTGCCTGCAGTCGGTTGATACAGATGACTGAAGCCGGAGTATGAATTAACAGAAGCAGTGTTCTGTGAGAAATTGATCTCATAGTCGTTAGGTTCATCCCGGACTGGAGTCGAATCTCCATAGTTGTATGCATCTCCTTCACATTCATCTAGCTTAGTGTAACTCTGAGACTGGTTCTCTTGTCCAAACACAGCCAGCTGCTTGCTAGCAGCAGCGGTAGCAGAATTAGTACCAGTCACAGAGGCAGAGTTGTATTGTAGATGATCATATGATTTACTGCCATCAATATTGCGTGCAGGTGAACTATCACTATCACTGGCTTGACTATAATGAACACTTATTGCACTAATGCCGCTACTTATGTTAGATGTTTTACCTCCCAAATATTGTTGGCGACAAGGTGAAGTTGTATCTTCCGATGATTTTAGGCAAGAGTCCAGATCAGATGACCTTTCTTCAGATGAATGCATGCTTCTCCTGCCACGACGATCATAACGATCTGAGTAATTATCATCCGAACGGGAATGCCTATCTTGACCATGAAAAGATTTATCATCATGCCGAGATCGTTTATCATCGTGATGCGACCTACCGTAGTGATCGTCATCATAATAATGAGATGTAGACATACGACTGTCGTACATGTCTCTTTTATACCTATCGGAACCGCGACCATATCGTCCGTCATCGTATTTTTCGTAACCAGATCGTTCGTCGTGTCTTTCGGTCCATCGACTTCGCCTGTCCCAAGTATTAGAGCGTCTTTGTGTACTTCTATACTCATACAGACCTTCGAGCCGATTTTTGGAACGTTCGCACGAAGATCTCTCAGAGCCCTTTTCGGAAATGCAACGCTCGTTAGACCTCTCGCGGGAAGATCGGTCATAGGATTTTTCCCGTAAGTATCTATCTCTTGATCTGTCTCTGGTGGAACGTTCACGGGACCTTTCTCTTGTGGATCGCTCTCTGGACTTATCACGATTTGAACGATCTCGGTCCCTGTTCGAGCGAAATCGATCATGCGTTAATCGGTCCCTGTTTGACCTTTCATGTGATCTGTCACGTACTGACCTTTCGTGTGATCGGTCTTGAGTTGATCTATCACGAGACCTGTCCCAATCACGACTTCTTTCCTGAGACTTGTCCCTCGTACTTCGTTCGTACGAAGATCCTCTCGTCGAACGATCATAGGAGCTTTCTCTTCCCGATCTTTCACGTGTTGACTTGTCGCGCGGTTTATCTGACGAGGACTTGTTATCATAGAGACGATCCCTACTCGATCGTTCGTACGACCTATCCTGGCCTGAGTGTTCACGACTTCGATCACGTGTAGCTTTGCCCCTGGCTCTATCGAGAGAAGAAGATAGAGTTTCAAAACATTTCTCAGGCGTGTGGACTTTTTCACTTACAGGTTTTTCACACAGTTTTTCCTTATGTAAAAGGTCATTTGAAGATGAGTTCTCATGAATTAAATTATCACTAGGTTTCTCGATTGCATAGTTTATTCGTTCTTGGGTTGGATCATGCATTGCTGGCTCAGAAATTTTATCTGGAGTAGCTTTTTCAGTTATAACATGTTCTTGAACTCTATCACATACAGGTTTCTCGACTTTTTCCCAAATTGAACTATCAAAGAATTTATCTTCTAATTTACTAACTACAGTCTTTTCAAAAGGTTTTTCGCTCGCCTTTTGTAATGGTGACGTGTTAAGTTCTGGCACTAATGATGATGATTCTAAAGCAGTTGGCGGTGAGGTCTGTGCCTTTTTCTGGACATTTTCTAAAATTTCTAAGCTTTTAATGATAGCCAGCTGTTGAGGAGTCATTGCCTCCAGTTCAGCTGGCTTGAACATTTCTCGTTTTCTCGTCACAAACTGCCCCGGGTTGCTATTCACAACATCTTCGTCTTCAGCAATCGATTCAGATTTATCGCCAACAATCGGACGATTTTTACGTTTAATTTGGAATGAAACTTTCGGCTTGCCACCACCATCGGGTGATTTGAGTGAAAAGCGTATGATTCCACCAGTTTTTTTGCTGCCTGGCTGATGAGAATTTTCAACATTGGCTACTTTGTGGGATTCTAATGAGACCGACAATCCTTTGTGTGCGTTTTCTGGGCTCTCTTTTCTGTCCTCTGAATATGAAGTATCTCTGTCTATATTATCGGTATGAATAGTTGAACACTGCGCTATGCTACTAAAAGAACCTATACTAGATGGTGGTAAACTTAATAACCCCACTGGTGGCGGTACAGGCATGACAGACGGGGGAGGTACTGGTGGTACTGGCGTTGGGGGTAATGGCGGTACTGTAGAAACTGTTGCCAGAGGCAATGGTAGTGGAGGCGGAACTGGTTGTGGCACGGTGCTAGCTAACGGGGCTATACCACTACCATTTAATGACAAGTCGCTGGATGATGGAAAAGGCAAATGCATCGTCGTTGTCGTTGTTGTTATAGGCAAAGGTGGAGGAGTGGGTGGCAGGGCGATACTAGACACAGTGCTCCCTGAGGGAGGACTGTAGTCATTCATAGTTCGAGGGATGCGAGGGGTGTGTGTTTGCCGATGAGATGAATGTGATGTTGATGCCATTGGATCTTCTACAGACGTAAGAGCAGTAGTTGCAGCAGGTGGAAGTGGTACAGATGAGAGATCGACATTGAAAAGTTGAGCATCAACTGGTTTGGAAACAGACTGGCCATCATGTCCTAACATCACTCTGTACATATTACTCTTCTGGACCAGATTACCATCTTCCCTGAAATTAAAAAAACAAATAATAGATAGTTAATAATAGAAATACAAATATAATTGAGCATTATCAAGTATCTATCAATAATGGAGATTCGGTCTCCAGTATCTATCAATAATGGAGATTCGGTCTCCAGTATCTATCAATAATGGAGATTCGGTCTCTAATATCTATTAATAATTGAGATTTGTCCATAACCAAAAACTACGTCACTACTTATGTCACATTACCAAAATCATCAATACATAGAATAAAGAACAACCTTGTATTATATACACTCAAAATTTGAGTATACAATCTTAGACAGTCCTTATTGTTTTTTATAAACAAGTTTTGATAAATACATGCTCAGTATTATATATTTATATATAGTTTGTTTTATTCTAATACATATTTAAAGTTATCTTTCTTTTACGAGAAAATTATTTACTAACAAGAAATAATCATTTTTTTCAGTATCAAGAGCTTAACTAAAAAGTCTACAAATAAATAAATAAATACCAATGATTTTGTGTAAGATTTATGTGTAAAATATTCAAAATAATTATTTGATTAATGATTAATAGATGCACGCAACATTTTATTTGAGGGGGACAAAACTAAGTTTCCATTTCAAGTTGTTTTATTTTTTTTCTTTAATAAATTTGATAATTTTATTTTTATGATACAAACTCTTTGATATTGACCCCCCTCTCCTCCAGACAATATCTTTCAAAAATTAATTTTTACAGCATACAGTTTAGATTGTAAAATCATAAAAAAGGGTCATTATTTTCTTGAAACTCGACTTTTATGACCTGGATAATGGAATTTAGAAATTTACCTATTTTTTGGTAAAAACAGACGAGTTTGCACATTCTTATTTATATAAAGTCTAAATAAAATAACACACGAATTAAAATTTATAAGTATTTATAATAAATTTATACAAAAATGAACTCTGCAGACTTTACTTACTTTTAATTTTGAACAAGCTCCAAAAATAGTACAATATTAAAAATATATTTATTAAAAAAGAAAGATAATCTTCAGTTGGCTTAAATGAAACTCTTCAAAGCCATATCTTACTAACAAGAAACCTACTAAGGCTCTATGCTATATAAAAGTAATCATAATATATATATATATATATATATATATATATATATATGAGAGAAAGAGAGAGATAATTTTTGATGAATTAATGTTAAAGAAAAAATAAAGAAAAAAAATTATATATAAAAATATATATATATATATATAAAAACTATAAAAAAAACATACACACACACAAATAATTCAAAAGAATAAGACATTCCCAAACAAGCATACAACAGAATGGTCAGATTCTCATAACAGTTAACATCCCCTTTTCCAGGGCTCTATGCTTTCAAAAATCTTCTGACAAACGGATTTTTTCATCCCAAAATATCAAGAGAATAAATCAAAGGTAAATAAACATCCTAGTTACCTCAATTTTCTTTACACTTACATTGTGATAGCCTTCAAAACCAACCACCAAACCAATATAAACACAATGCTTCAAGCAAATTACAAAATTCTTATATATTTTAAAAAACCCCAAAAAGAAACAGGCCTATATGAGTCTGGCCTCAAGCTATAATTTATTTTGGTTATAGGTACAGTCCAACACGGCTTGAAGCAAATCTTAGTCAATAAGAAGAGCCTGATTAAATTATCCTTTAGTTACTATTTGTAATAAACAGTAAGAATACAACAAAGAGAAAACCTTGGACAACAATAGAGGAAAAATGTTAATACATCAACATATTTTGCCAGAAATCATTAGGCAGTCTATCTGCTCAAAGAGAGGAATTAACATCAGAAATGAAAGATTACAAAAGTCAATCTTACAAAAAATACTTTTAAATGAAAGTAATCGGAATAAAAATAGCAATAAGAATACACAAAAAATTATTAATCTAATGGTTCAGGTTCAATTTATATAGCTAAAAAGGTAGAAATGTTAAACTCTCAATCAGGTTGTGAGGTTGAATCTAATTAGAAAGGATATATTTACTCAGCTTCTAAATCCATAAATTGCAATTCCTATCTCTTTAAGAAAACGGTTCACTCAGCATTTACTAAAACAAACTTGATATAGCTTGCAAAAAAAAAAAAGGAGAAAAAAAAAAGGCATGACACTATTTTTCATAGATGGTTGTGTATGAAATGAGAAGAGGTCAATGATGGGCTTCATTGTGTCAGAGTGTCAAAAATAATACATATTTATCCACAAAACTGGTCTATTATATTGGTGACATTTAGAATAAACTAGATAACCCAAGATCCTGTTAGATTCCCATTATAATAGTGGTCCATGATGATACTGACGCTCCTAGTTAGAATGGAGAGAAGGATTCTAGTTAGCCTTTTATAGTTATCTCAATATAAAGACTTAAGATGATTAAAAAAGAATGTTCAGAACAAATGATAACCCACATTATTATTAAATTGAAAATTAAATTATTCTCTAAGAGCATCTTAAGTGTAATCTAATAAAAAATCTAAGGCTCTTCGCAGAATTGCGTCCTGGCCTCCTGCCTTAAAAAATGCTAAGTGGTGCCAACTCAAAAAAAGCCCCCAGCTGAAGCAGTGCCTGCTAAAAAAAACAAGCAGCATTTAAGGCGTTTTTCCCGAAAAGTTAATGCGATATTTTACCCCCCCCGTCTTTTTTGACATATAAATATTTTAACGCCCCCCCTTAAAAATATTGGGGGAGGGGGGCTAAATATTTACATTTACTTGTCGACAAAAATATGGTTTACTTCCTATGTATAATATGCACTGACTTTGTAGAATTTGTAGCAACTAAATTTAACCTAAATTTAGCATTTATTTAACTTTTTATCAGTTTGATTTTATATAGTTTACATTGTTTTGTTACACTAAAATCATTAATAAGTAATTGTAATGCATTTCTATAGTAAAATAATTTCCATTTATTTTCTATAAATGATTTTAGTATGTTGTCTCTTTATCGCACGCACACACACCTTGTCCATAAGTGAATTGAGACCCATCTGATGAGGCGAAAATTTGGGGAGCCGGTTTAAATCAATTTTCGCCGAAATAAATTTATTATGAGATTACTGTATTGAGTTCTTCCTTCCTTTATTGATAAATATTGCTCTGTATATAATCTAAAAGGTTATTTTACATTGAGCTCTCTTTAGTGATTTAATGATTCACTGTATTTATACATACTGGATCATCAATATTAGTACAGTGGATCTTAGAAATCACATATAGAATCATCCCTTACTACCAAGTTTTGGATAAATCTCATATATATATATATATATATATATATAATTAGAGAATGGACATTTTGACATTTATTAATTAAGTAATTGGGAGAAAAATATGGATGTAAATCATGCAGAAATTTTTTTTTAAAAGTATTTCTAAAAAGATAAATTTAGTATAGATAGTGAAGTCGACATCAAAAAAATTTTTTTTTAATCAAACCTTCATCAGGACATTAGGATGGAAAAAGTGTTGTCTGAATAGAATACAGGGGATGATAAAGTATATATAGAAAATGTTCTTATCCATTAGCCGTGTTCATTATTGAAAAAAGATGACATAATTGATACAAGTAAGGACGTTTGAAATATGTGATGTATTTTCTTAAAGAGATATAATAAATTAAAAGATGAGAAAAAATAGAAAGGAAAGAAAAACAGATCCATACGTAATTAAGTTAGGTATACACCTTATTAATATTGAATGCATGTTTAATATTACAATCTACATTTTTTATATTTTTATTTTTAAGTAGCTCGATTTTACTAACCATGAGGATATTCAAGAGGATAGAATAGGAATAAATTTGATTGACAAGGATAAAAAAAAAGTGTGTGAATTTGCATAGAGAAAGAATTAATTAAAACCTTATATATTATAGCTATTTAGAACAAGTTTACTAAGTAATTGTAATGCATTTCTATAGTAAATTAATATTGACTCTTATTTTCTATAAATGTTTTTTGTGGGATAGTAAATAATAATGCTGGTAAGTTTTTAGTGAAGTGGATAAACCTTGTGTTTTGGTTAAGAAAGAAGACTCCTATTTTGATGCTCACAAGAAAAACTTGTGAATAAAAAAATTAAAAAATATATTTAAAAAAAAATGATTTGGAACAAACAACAATTAAATATATTTCCTTCAAACGGTCTATAGAATGCAATGCTGTTATCAGAGATGCTGATAGGTACGCGTCCCGAGTCCCTGACGCATAAAAATCTAAAAGGATGCAGTAAAATCATATCCATGCATCCCAGTGTTTTTCTTTTTTTCTTCCATCACCATTTCAAGCTAACTGTAAATACATTTCAATAGTTTCTTAGAAATGAATTACACAGGATAGGTTACAAATGTAGGAATTAGACAGCTTTAGTTGTTTACCCAGATCATAAAGAAAAACCCTAGAATCTATTAAGAAACTTTAGTTAGTACCATTAATTTTCCCAGGGACTCATTCAAAATGAATATATGCGTCCCAGGATGCACTAAATCAAAAAGCTATCAGCATCACTGTGTTATGACATTCTTCAAAAAGAAGAGCAAGCCCCCAACCCACATCCATTCGACAGAGGCTGTTACAGAGAGCAGTATTTTCAAACAATTGTAAAGTTTTCAGTGTGACTTGACCATAACTTTTTAAGTATTGAGCTGGATGAATCCTTTCTATTTAATGTACATGTTGCCTCAAACATCTTTTGTTCCATCTTTTTTTCTCTCTTCAAATGTTTGTTATATGAATAAATAATTCTACTTGGTTTATAAACGTTATAAGTACAGAGTGGTTTATTGTCAATATCAGCTATACAATGATGGAGTCTATCCCCTTTTCACTAGTGCTAAACCAGTGAGATTGTGTATGAAGTGGGGCACCACACCTACCATCAGCTCCTCACTTTACTGCACAGATCCAAGCTGTACTACTCATGCGCTGAGTTGGCAAGGGCCAGTATTAAACACTGGACCTTGTAGTTCTGAGTTGGATGCTCTATCAATTGAACTAAACCAACCCTATAGAAATTGTCAAATTTAGCATTTTCTATATTTTAATAAAAGTATTTGCAATTAGATTTATTTGAAATCAGGTAATATTTAATGTATGTAGTGTACTAAATACATACATACCGTAACTAGACATATAGTACGAGACAAGATAGATGTGTAAACCATTGTTAGTGAATTTGATTCTCATTGGGTGCCCCATTCTGGCCTTTGTGTCGCATCTAAGCTAAGTTTAGTAAATAACTATAGTATGAGACAAAAAAAAAAAAAAAAAAAAAAAAAAAACTGAACAGTGAAAAAAATTATTTTTATTATCCCTACAGATTTTAATCAAACTTCAATGGTTAGGAAGTGATTATTTTCCTTGATTATTGTTGTCAAAGTAATAATTTTCTAAAAAGGAAATTTTCAAAAATACTATAAAGAAAAAAAAAAAAAAAAAAAAAAAAAAAAGGAAATTTCTTAGAATTTTCTTTTCCTTGATTTGATATCCTAATTTGTGATTAGTCCTTTGCTAATGACTTTTCACTTAAATTAAGGAACATTGAAAATCAAGGAAACTAATCACTTTGTATGTGTGTCTAAACCATTGAAATTTCATTAAAATTTGTGGTAATTATAAAAAATGTTTTACTTTCTGCACTGCTCTATTTGCAATTTGGGTTTGTTTGTTTGTTTTTTTCAATGCTGTAGCTGATTTAAATATAAACAAAAAAATGTTTTTTAATTATTGACCTGGATGGATCCTTTCTGTTTAGTGTACATTTTCTGTCTTGAACATCTTTTGATCTCGTATAAAATTGTTTTTATTCATATTACATATCAATAATCTGGTTTTCTTGCTAAAAAGCAAAACCATGTACACAACAGCTGTGTAAGTTGATGAATAAGTCCCTGGTTTAAGAACCATATAACTTTTTACTTTTTTTCTTCCTTTTGTCACAATAAAACTAATGGTGAAAAACAGAAAATGTTAAAGCTGAATGTTCAGTATTATATAGAAATGAGAGAAAAGAATCTTGTCCTATCTGACAACTAGAGAGAGAGAGAGAGAATGTACTCCAGCAAGACAATGATGTCAATCAGAATGCTAAGGCCACTAAAGAATGGTTTGAGCACAAAGGCATCATTATTATAGACTGGTTTACAATAGTTAGCATCATAGGGAATGGAATCGGTGAAACAAGTTCAAATTCTGGATGAAGCTGTATGCATTTTGCTTCTTAAAAAAAAAAAAAAAAAAAAAAAAAATAATGACAAGGACTTTTATTGAAATAAAAATTAGTTAAAAATGTTCCATTGGCTTTATAATAGCAAACTACAGTAATGCTTTTGTATATTTCCTATGCCTTTAAGTCACTAGAACATGTTAACATTTGATTAACTTAACATCGTATATATATATATATATATACATATACATATAGTTAAGAATTTATAAAAAAATTTCTTAAGAAAACCTTCAAGAAAAAATTCTCTTGAAAAACTTTTCACAGACAATTTTTTTTTTTTTTTTTTTAACGAAACTCATATGAAGCATGTGAATATTTAAAAATTTTAAACTGAGAATTCAAACAACTCCTGACTTAGCTTCTTAAAATTCTATCTTAGAATGATTGAAGTACTTATTGTATCTATTTATGTCTATTTCACATCCGACCTTAGGTTTGAAAAATATTTATATTTTAATTTAAACTACACACACACACAGTGATGCTGATAGCTTTTTGATTTAGTGCGTCCTGGGATGCAGATATTTGTTTTGAAAATTTATGGATCCTAACTAAAGTTGTCTAACTCGTAGCCTATCCGTGTACTTCGTTTCTAAAAAAACTATTGAAATATATTTACAGTTAGCTTGAAATGGCACGACACGTACCCATCAGCATCTCTCTCTCTCTCTCTCATATATATATATATATATATATATATTATATATAAAAAGCAGTTATTATTTAATCAGGTTTTGTGAAATACCATAGAATATTTCATCTTAGTCTTATTGTCATTTTTCTTATATCAGGGTATAAATGGCAGAGAAAGGGCGTCATATACCAAGGATGTGGTTAAGAAAAACAAGAAAACCTTGAATGTAAGTAATTGAAGATCAAGACAAAATATTCCATGGTATTCAACAAAACCTGTTTAAATAATAATAATGGTTATATATATATATATATATATATATATATATATATATAACCCACCACTTAAATCAATATATTCAAAGGCTTTTGTAATCAGTTACTGAGCACAGTTCCAGATACAAAGAGTACAAAGAATTTTTTTATTTTTAATTTAAATGCACCCATAACCTTTTGACTTTGAGACTTTTAAATGTTATTCACACAGTGAGTTCATTAAAAGTCAACATAATTTGATCCATTAAACCAAAACTGAGTATATTTGCTACATGATTTCTTTTTTTTAAAAACATGTAGTGCAGGATTAGTATAAAAGCTTCAACATAGATGATCTTGTGAACAGAAGTCATCCCATCAATACTGACATTTTACAAAACCAGAAATTAAATTTCAAAATAAAATCTAACTAGTTCTAAATAATATATGAGAAAGATTTTTTTTAAACCAAAAGAAACAACATCCCAGAATAAACATGAATGCATTCTTAATTGATTATTTTCATTCTCTCAATTTAAATGACATTTGTTTAGATAAAAAAAAAAATCTATAAGTTTATTCAGGTTAATGAATTTTTCATATATGTGGAGGCACATGGTGCAATGTTTACCTTCATAGGTAATGAACATTGAGACAACTTCAAATCCTGGACGAGACTTTGCATTTCACATATTATGGGTAAATAGTAAGGCAGACAATGCTCGTTAACTAATCTAGGAAAAAAAAACCTCTGAATTCAAAACTGTTAAACTCCACTTAAAAAATTGACCTTGTGTCACATCCTACACGTGCAAAGGGGTTGGTAAATATGTATATGAAAATTTATTTTGTATAATATTCTTTAGTCTGTAATCTTTAAAAGAAGTTTAAAAAGGAATGGATCAATTTTTGTATATGTGGCAGTATTTACTAACATGGAGATGAGAATTGGTTGAAGAAAGAAATTAGTTGTTACAATGTTTTGCAGGTGAAATTTATAAACTCAACATTAAGTAGTTAGTTAGATACAGAAATCTCTAATAATAAATGAAATGTCAGTGCATCACACATTTTTTCAATTTTACTCCTCGGCCATAGCCCAACATATCATTCCATTTTGGAATCAGGCCAACTCCTTCAGTAAATTAAAAAAACATTCCAGGCCGAATCCGGAACTGCAATTCTGAAATTTTGGATTCTCAACTTTTAATTATTCTGATTGTTTTTGATGATTTAAAAAAAATTATTTTTTGAAATGAATGCAGCTTTGCAATAAGTTCCAAATAGACAAATATCATTGTTTTGATAAAAACTATTGTTGGAAAAATATTGTTCAAATTTAATAAAATGTAATATGTACTTAATGCATAAAGTGTAATTGCCAGGCCAAAGGCATTATCAAAAACCAGTTGCAGAAACTAGCTTTATTGCCACTCAATAGGGCGACTTTTTAGCTAGTTAGAAATATATTTCTAAACATAATTTCAGCAGTGATGAGAGAGAGAGAGAGAGAGAGAGAAAAATAATATAATAATAGAAAAATAACATTATGTATAAGGTTTTTGATACTACTAATTGAGTTTATAAAAAGACTGAATTTATGAAGTTATACTAAAAGAATTTTTTTAAATTGATTAATAACTGTAGTTTAACATTTCAAAGAAGATGGTTTAATGTATATGCAGATTTCTAGTTTAAATAAAACAAAATCAGTTCTTTAAAACAAATATCTAAATATTTAATAAACAAAATGTTAAATTTTAGAGACACCCTTGACACAAAAATTATAAACAACATATTTACTATTGAAGTGAATTATACATACAAGGTTTGTCATAAAAGTATCGAGTTTGAAGTTGTATTTACCAAGATAGAAATGAACATTAATTTTTTTCAGAATACAAGATGTGTCAAAAAGTATAAAAAATCTCTATACTTTTTTGACACCTTGTAAAACTATATGTGTAGTAAATATTTTTTCATATAAATTTAACTGTTGAATATCAAAAATTATCAACGACCCAGAAAAAATAAATAACTACATGAAATACAAACATTTAAAACATTTTCTGCATAGATTATAATGTGAAATAAATCCATACCCTACAATCAGTTGACAAAAACTGATTCCAAGAGTAGAATATTCTCCAGATTGTGGGGCATCCTTTCAAGAAGTTTCTATGAGCAAAGAGGGGGAATGCATAATTTAAATATATGATCATTATATTTATCATTAGGTAAAGAAATTTGTCCCTTTGAAAATAAATTCAAGCAAAGGTGTTTTTACCTTTGCTCTTTTTAGTGCTACAATGGCTATAGATAATGATTAGAAAAAAAGAAAAACATTTTTTATGGTTCTTAAACCAGGGACTTATTCATTAACTAACACAGCTGTTGTGTACATGGTTTTGCTTTTTAGCAAAAAAAACAGATTATTGATATGTAATATGAATAAAACAATTTTATATGAGATCAAAAGATGTTCAAGACAGAACATGTACATTAAACAGAAAAGATCCATCCAGCTCAATAATTAAAAAAAACAACATTTTATTGTTTATATTTAAATCAGTTACAGCATTGAGGGGAAATCTTTTTTTTTTAAATTGCAAATAGAGGCAGTGCAGAAAGTGAAACATTTTTTATCATTGCCACAAATTTTAATGAAGGTTTAGACACACATAGGAAGTGATTATTTTCCTTGATTTTCAATGTTCCCTTAGTTGAAGCGAAAAGTCATTAGCAAAGGTCTCAGTGATGCTGATAGCTTTTTGATTTAGTGCGTCCTGGGATAGTGCACATATTTGCTATTACTGGGTCCCAACTAAAGTCGTCTAATTCCTACCTTGTAACCTTTCCTGTGTAATTCATTTCAAAGAAACGACTGAAATTTATTTACAGTTAGCTTGAAATGGTGAGGGAAGAAAAATGAAAAACACTGGGATGCATGGATATGATTTTACTGTATCCTTTTAGATTTTTGGATGCATCAGGAATGCAGGATGTGCACCTATCAGCATCTCTGAGGTCTAATCACAAATTAAGATATCAAATCAAGAAAAAGAAAATTCTAAGAAATTTCCTTTTTCTTTCTTTTTTTTTTTTTTAGTAATTTTGAAAATTTCCTTTTTAGAAAATTATTACTTTGACAACAATAATCAAAGAAAATAATGACTATGCGTGTCTAAGCCACTGAAGTTTCATCAAAATTTGTGGGGATAATAAAAGATGGTTATGCTTTTTCACTGTTCGTTTTTTTTTTGTCTCATACTATAAGCCTAGTTAAGGTGTATATGTATGTTGCACACATCATACATTAAATCTTAGCTGAATTCAGATAAATCTAATTATATAACAATTTTTTTTTTATAGAAAATACTAAATTTGACAATTCTTATGAAGTTAATTATTATCTAGTAAAATAAAGTTAATAAATCAAATAGAATTTTTTTTATTCATATAACAAAAATTAAAAGCAAAGATATTATGAGATTGATATAGCTCATTTATCTGAAGCTTTTAAAAATCTTCATGATCATAAAAAATGTCTATATATTAATTTAAATAAATTGATATTTTATAAACTTTACAATTATTTAGTAGATCATAATACACACTATGATTATTTTAGTGTTTCATAATAACATCCCAAACTTTTGAATGAGAGCTATAGAAATAAAATGTGTACTGACATAGTAACTTTTTAAAAGTATGAAATTAAGAAATAACTGAAGTGTATATATTGTTCAGGCAAATGAAGCAATATTTAGAATAAGTAAACCCACACAAAGGTAAAATAATTTGTTACTTGGAAAATAAATTCAGACAAAGAATATAATCCAATAATTCAGCAGAAAATCAGAAAATATTTAAAATGTTTGAATTCATAACAATTAAATTTACATATTGTAAATTTTGGTTGTCTAAAGGAAAATTTGCAAAGATATTTACAGACATGCAACACTTTATCTTTTGCATTGGACAGGAATGTTAGAGGATTTTTTAAAAAACCCTATTTCTTTTTTTCGAGTTTCAGAAAACAAGCCAAAACTAAAAATATATACATATATAAGCATGAATGTTTATAAAAATACATGTAAATATGCATGGATCTAAAAGATATATTGAAAAAAATTATTTTAAATTTGGAGTGAAATCATCTTACATGATTTAAATAAAGATAAAGTAAATAATATAAAGGTAAGTAAACATTCTAAAATATAAATCCTATTTTGAAAAATAATTTAAGTGACGTCTCTGCACTTTACATAAGTAATAAATAAAGGTAATGTGTTTTGAGATAGCAAAGAGTTTTTCTGTAGTGAATGCAAATAATTTGAGAGCTTACAGTGACCTACATTGATACAGTAGCCATTGCTTTAACATTAGCAATAAACTTAGAAGCAGCAGTAATAGTAGCAGCCAGCATTGGAGTAGTGCCCCCTATGAAAGAGTACTAGTTCCTTCCCATTTCAGAGTGGCAATAACCAAAAAGGAATAGTGGATACATACTTTGGCCCCTAGCTCAATCCAGATGCCAATGTAAATATCACTGAAAAGGATATTAAACCTTTAACAATGGAAACATGGTGGAGCATAAATTGCTACTGTTGTTAACCTGTTCTGTATAATATACAACATTTAATCAGGATTTGTTGAAGGCAAAAATGTAAGGGGGAAAAAAAAGGTTAAATTACGTTTAACATTGAAAGCAAAGATATTATGATAGAATATTATAAGATTGATGTGGCTTATTTATTTGAAGATTTTAAAATTCTTGGGATTATAAAAAAAATCTGTGTTAATTTAAATAAGTTGATATTTTATATACTTTACAAATATGTAGTAGGTTATCATTCTTCTTCACTCCACTGATCTCGTAACCTTGGTGGTGGGGGTGCTACTCATGTAGTATGTCTTGGACAAGAATAGTCTGATGAAGCTCATCCCTCTCCAGGTCTACAACTAGTTTGAATTCAGAGTTTTCCTTCTCCTAGAGAGGTTGCCATACCAAGGTTAAAGAGCCCAGTATATCTTTACTATTTTACCCACAGAGGGACAATAGTTGGATTCATACCTTTCCCAAGGGTATTAGTGCTATGTGAAATGCAAAGTCTCAATCTGAATTTGAACTGAAGTAGCTTAGTCTGCGTCCTAAGATAACTGTTATGCCACGAGTGTCTCCTAAACGAATACACAATGATTATATCACAGTTTCATAATAAAATCCTAAATTTTTTTTAATAATAAAAAGGTATAGAAATAAAATGTGTATTTAAATATGACTATTTAAATACACATTTTATTTCTTAAAAAAAAAAAAAAAAAGTTAAGGCCAAATGAAAAAATTAGAATAAATGAATGAGTTTAAATTTTCATTGTCTCAATTTAAATGACATTTGTTAGTCTTAAAAAAAAATCCATAAGCAAGAATGAATTTAATTTAAGGAAGAAAGAACTATTCACAACAATAAATAATAAAAAAAAAACAAAAAAAAACTAAGCATTGAATTATTTAGAAATTATTAAGCAACAAATCAAGTGGTAGATATAAACATTAAAATTGACTACAAAAATATCCTCAAGCTAAATTAAATTAAGTTATATTAAAGATATGAAATATCTGACATACACAATTATCTTGTTGCCTTTATTAGGGCTGGGGTTATATTTAATGAACGTAGGTTAGAACGGAAGCAAAATTGAAATATATACTACAACACTATTATTTATGCTATTCTCGTTTTTAAGCTTTTAGACTCTTCAACAACCAAAAAACCACATATTTAATTATTATTATGAAGATCATGATCATTATTATTTTTTTCTTTCCCTCCAAATTTACCTGGAATCAGTTAAGTCAATAACGAAAATTCTCAACAAGAACATTAGTCTAAAAAAACTTGTGAATTAAATTGCCTAATCTATAGAAAATTCATCTTTTGTCTGTATGGTAGATTATAAGAACAAAAAAAAAGCAATGCCAGCAATAAAAGGTGGCTGCTAATTAATATTTATTACTGTCAGCAACTTAAAAATATGGAATATTAAAGTGGCTAATAATTTTCATGCTAGAAGCCATTAACCTAAGGTTTTGAAAAGCGTGGTAGAAATATCTACTTGTTTCCTATTCATGTCAAAATTGATTATGTCTTAACCATGGCAACACTTAAAGAAGAAAAAAATATAAATAACAACTAGTAATTTGTATGGGGAGATTTTTTTTTTTAGGAATTTAAAGGAGAGGGGATAGTTCTTTTTAGTTGAGATGACAAGTGATTAGTTGATTCTTACACACACACAGATGCAGATAGGTACACGTCCTGCGTCACTGATACATAAAATTGTAAAAGGATGTAGAAAAATCATATCCATGCATTCTAGTGTTTTATATTTTCACCTTCCCCCACTATTTCCAGCTAACTGTAAATACATTTCAATATTTTCTTGGAAATGAATTACACTGTATGGGGTACAAAGTAGGGGTTAGACGGCTTTAGTTATTTATAGATAAAAACTCTGCAATTCATTAAGAAACTTTAGTTGGGACCAAAAAAAATTCCTGGGGACTCATACAAATCAAATCTGTGCATCCTAGGATGCACTAAATTAAAAAGCTATCAGCATCATTCTCTCTCTCTTATATATATCCAATGTATAAATGTGTAAAGTAAAAGAATATATATATATATATATATATATACACACACAACCCCTCCACATGAGCAGGTGTGACACAAGGTCAATTTCTTAAGGAGTTTAACAGGTTTGAATTCAAAGTTTTCTTTCCCCATGACTGATTGTCTAACCAAGGTTAAAGAATAGTCTACCTACTATTCATCTATAACCGGAGGGAGAATAGTTAAATATACCTTTCCCAAGGTTATTAGTGCTATGTGAAATGCAAACAGTCTGGTCCAGGATTTGAACTTAGGTCCATTTCTTAAGACAATAACCATTACACTACACCTATTGTTTATATAATTGCAATCATGATAATCTATATGATTCATTTGAATATTTTTCCTCGTTTATCTTAAAAAATAAATTTCTTAAACTCGTATTTCACACAGCTAGTTTGTCTTTTCATTCACACAAAATTTGCTGGATACAACAAAATCATAATTGTTTTGTAATACTTTATTTTTCTTTTCAAACTTTCTAATGATTTTCTTGATATCATCTTGAAAATAATTTTTTTTAAATTATGGCGTCACAAACAATACAATTGATACAAACAATGAAAAACACCCTTGATAATGGTTCTATGTAGAATTGAAAATAATTGGAATAATTCTTTTAGTTTTTTTTATATATCTTTTTGAGATGATAGTATCAAGAAAATCATTAGAAAAATTGA
This sequence comes from Doryteuthis pealeii, assembly GCA_023376005.1. Classification (NCBI taxonomy): domain Eukaryota; kingdom Metazoa; phylum Mollusca; class Cephalopoda; order Myopsida; family Loliginidae; genus Doryteuthis; species Doryteuthis pealeii. The sequence goes on from CM042166.1 coordinate 71,933,228, forward strand.
AAAGAAAAGAAAAAAATTACAAAACAATTTGGATTCTCTTGTTTTCAACAAAATTTATATATACAGTGATGCTGATAGCTTTTTAATTTAGTGCATCCTGGGATGCATGTATTTGATGAATGAGTCCCCGGGAAATTTGTTGGGTCCCAACTAAAGTTTCTTCATAAATTGTAGATTTTTTATCTATGTAAAACTAAAGCTGTCTAACCCCTACCTTGTACTCCATAGAGTGTAATTCGTTTCCAAGAAAATATTGAAATGTATTTACAGTAAGCTGGAAATGGTGGGGGAAGAAAGAAAGACATTGGGACGCATGGATATAATTTTTTTGTGTCCTTTTAAGATTTTTATGCATCAATGACACAGGACACATACCTATCAGCATCTCTCTCTCTCTACACACACAATTGAAAACCAGACTGGCTCTAGTTTTACACAGATAATGAATATCTGCGTGAAACTTGAGTCGGTCTGGTTTTCAACCATTCGGTTTTTAATTGTATATTTAGCTCTTCTTATTGAGCACTTTTACAGGTTTCATTGAACAGTGAATCCCAAGGTATTTAAATTTTCAGATTTATTTACTCTTTCTGGATTTTAATTACAATCCTGAGTTCAGAAAAAAGATTCTAATTATTAATGAATCACTTTGAATTTTAAAACTGGTTTTCCGTTTAAATGAAATCATCATTATGACAAATGTATTTGATAGTGTCAAGTTTTTTTTTATACAATCATTTGAGATACTGATTTATTTGAATATTTTTATATTTAAAAAAAAAAAAAAAGGAGGGGGATCTATCTTTACATAAAAAGCAACAAATAAATGTTTGCATTAACAGTATATAAATGAGCTTTAATATCTAATAAAAGTGGTATCATATTTCTAAAAAAAAAAAAAAAAAAAAAAAAAAAAAATTTTTAAAGCAGCGAAGACACGCACAAATACGATGTATCTATTAGGTTACAGACCCCCCCCCCAAAAAAAAGAAACCTCAAAAACAAACAAGTAAACATTACATACCTACTTATGAAAAGCAAATATTATTAACATGTAGTCATAAACTATGAAAATACAATATAGAGATCAATTTGAACAAGCAGAATAGAGAAGAGCATGATAAAAAGCCTTTTATTGATTTTCAACTGTAAAAGGTAAGGAAAGCACAAGAGTGGTAGAAACTATAGTGATAACATCACTAAAGCAGTGAGACAAACAAGAGTAGATGCACACATGTACAGACAAACAACAGTAGTAGTAGCAGACAAATTTGAGCAAATATAGATAATAGAACTTAGAGGATCAGCAGATTAACAGAATCTTACATTTATGCAACCAGCTTGATCTCCATATAATTCCCTCCAGCATCCTTTGTTCTTTTTCTGACAGAAACTCATACAATATCACTAATAGTCACTCAACAACATTGTCTAGCAGTTGACTGTTTCATTAGTACTTAAAACTATAACAAATGTACTTTTCATAATTATCTAATACAAGACATTACATAGATTTTATATAAACAGAAATTTAAAACCAAAAAGATTTTAATCATTACTATGATTATTATATTGTAATTTCCGGTCTGAGGAAAAAAACCAAAAAAACACTTTTAAAAATCATGTTTAAGTATAAACCAAGAAAGACAGGGTAGACTTTTGATGTTATATATTCTAATTATAATATCCACTGTCAGCAGGGCTAGGAACAAGCTGACTGTACCCCCCCCCCCAAAAAAAAGGGGGGGTCCTAGGTATGACACTAAACAGCATATGATAGTGAGGCTCCACTTCTGGAGATCTGAAGCGTACCTCTTCATTGCCATTACTCACAGGTACACTCTGACCAGAAGTGGTAGTACCTGTTAGGGTTCTATCTATGGGTCAAATAGATCGGTTTGAAAATTATTAGGAGATTAAAAAAAAAAAAAAAAAAAGTTGATGGTGTGACCTATTGTTGGTATCAGCCAAGTAGTGAGGGAGTCTATCTCCTTTAGGCATCTGAGAAGTGGTGCCACACCTACCATCAACTCCCCACTTTGTCACAGATCCAAAATATGCTACTTATACACTCAGTTGGTGCATGTGGTTCCTAGGCGGATGCTCTCCTAACAGAGCTAAACTGACTTTATATCAAATATGCAAATATATAAATGCACAAAATTCCCTAACCTCTAGGCATAAAATGTCCCAGACAGATTGATATGGCATTAAATTCAATCAGTCAGATCTAATCTAATTATAATAAGCATTTATGTACAAAAATTTCTCAATATTCTATCCGAGTATATCTAGTTGGCCTACATTAAAAAAGTGGGAAAGGTTATAACCTTTCCCCACTTTTTGACAATGACCATTGCTAAGTTTAATTTTAGAAGAAAATGATCAAATATTCACTTAAACCAAAACAAGTTCATGTTATTGAACCTAATCTAATTCAAAATATAGAATATATATTGATAGAAAATAAAATTACAATGTCTTGAACATATAATATATCTGGATTATAGTATATGGACACACATACATATCAATACATGAACAGGTTCTAAAATTATATATATATATATATATATATATAGATATAATAGATAGATAGAGAGAGAGAGAGAGAGAGAGAGAGAGAGAGAGAGAATGATGGAGTAAATTACAGACCCTCAGATCTAGTATAACTTATGCAATATTCAGGTATTATAAAAAGATTAATCAAATTTCTACAAAAAAAGTGGAAAATCAAATATAGACAAAATAGAAAATTTTGAAATACAGAACCAAGGTGTAAAGAAAATTTTAAGATTGCATGTCTACCATTAGAGGAGTGCTTGTGGTATATTGGTTACCATCGCAGAAAATTGACACAGTGATCTGAGTTCAAATCCTGGACAAGGCTCTTTGCATTTCACATAGTGCTTATACCCTTGAGAAAGGTATGAGTCCAACTATTCTCCTTCCAGCTATGGTTAAATAGTAGGGCAGATTGAGTTCTTTAACCTTGGGGTAACAACTGGTTTGGTTTGGTTTGGTTTGGTTTCTTTGTTTAATGGCATATCAACCTTTGTGGGTTAACCCATCCTTGTAGAAGAACAGCAGTGGTACTATGTAATCCATACCTTGATGGATAAGGGGCTTCATAGCTTTCCCAAGGGTATTAGTCCGAAAATAATTATAATAGTACAATTGGAGTTTAAACTCACAACGTCACAGTCCTGCATGTTAGCCACTATGCCACAGCCACTCTCCTCACCACAGTGACAACTGATTGAGGAGAAGGAAAACTGAATTAAAACCATTTGTACTCTGCTTAACTCTTAACATCCTGTTGAGAATTTTTTTTAAGTCCAGAGTCCCATTCCTAGAAGGATCTATCAAAAATGCTAAAAATAGCCTTTTCATTTAAAGTTACCTGTTATTTCCCTTAAAATAAAGACTTCTAAATTATTATGTTTAATATCATATTTAAACAAAGGCTGTCGTTTGGGTCAGATTAGGAAAATGAATGTGACTTCCGGCCAGGTGGAATGAGGCAGTATAGGATGTTAAGAGTTAAAAGAATTTGTCCTTGTGTTGCATCCTACTTGTGGAGGAGTGGGTTGGGTAAATACATACCATTAGAGGTAGATCTATAGTTTAAAATGACATGTTTTTTGATGTTCTAAAGAAGCTATCACAAGAGGCTGGGACCAACTCAAATCTATATATGATTTTAATCATGAATCGACTTTAGAAAAGAGACAATTTTAAAAAATGTTTGAAGCTACCAGTCACTTGTCCCCATTCTAACTACTTACCCTTCTATAAATACATATTAATTATGATAGTAGCATATACATAGCACTAATACAACTCTAGCATCAAGAATCAGATTAAATATCTCTGCCTATAAATAAATGGAGGTGCCTGGTGTAATGGTTACCGTCATAGGAAATGGACACAGCATGATGAGTTCAAATCCTGAACAAGTCTGTTTACATTTCATATAGTACTAATAACCTTGGGAAAAGTATACATCCAACTATTCCTTATGGAATGGGTTCTTTAACCTTGGTTAGGCAACCAATCTCGTGAAAGGAAAAATGAATTCCAACCTGTTAAACTCCACTTAAGAAATTGACCTTGTGTCACATTCTGCTCATGTGGAGGGGTTGGTATATATATATATATATATATATATATATATATATATATATTTTATAAACAAGGTTTGTTTAGAATGGCTTTTTGCCGATAATTTTTTGGAGAATAAGTGTTTAATTGGAGTCGTACCTAATTTTGAAAATTAATTAATTAATAATGAATTAGGCGGGAATACCTATTAAATGTATGGCTAAACAAATCGAGAATTTTCTCGATTTGTTTAGCCATACATTTAATAGGTATTCCCGCCTAATTCATTATTAATTAATTAATTTTCAAAATTAGGTACGACTCCAATTAAAAAATATATATTTATGTTTTTTTATGTTTATTTAAGTTGGGCGTTATTACGAAGCATCTAAAAATAAATGAATGAACTCGATGTTAAGGAGTATTGGATTCACTTATTTTTTTATTATTTGTTATCATAAATTTTCGAGTTCATTAGATACCCTTTTTCAAATGAATGTTGCTCCTGTTCAATGAATCTTTTGTCTTTGTTGTTATTGACAGCGGCAGCAGCTGTAAAATATTTATAATAACGGAGTATTCCGATGTCAGCGTTCAGTCCCCTCACGTGAGTTTGTAATTTTAGAATCCAGAATTGAACAGGAGCAACATTCATTTGAAAAAGGGTATCTAACGAACCCGAAAATTTATGATAACAAATAATTAAAAAAATAAGTGAATCCAATACTCCATAACAGAGTTCATTCCTTTATTTTAGATGCTTCGTAATAACGCCCAACTTAAATAAACATAAAAATATATATGAGAGAAGCATACGGAGACCCCTAAAATACAACATTATATGTGTGTTATTCTTTTATAAAAACTGATTTCTTTCACTTTTTATAATACTAGGCTCGATTACAGACATTTGGTTTGCATATTTTTCAGAGATGCCTAATAGAAATTTTGCATTTATGTATTTTATATAAGGAACCTATTACTCAGTTACTCTTATCATTTTTCCATATAAAATATATTAAAGAAAAGAAAAATTGCCTTTAGATCTTAAAATCATTTACTGAAAATTAGTCCGCATTTTCCTTGGTTGCTTTTTATCAAGGTAAAATATTAAAATTATCTATATAAATATTTGTTTTTTGTTTGTTTTGTTTTATGGCATATCAACCTTGGTGGGTCATTTAATGCAAACTAAGTTTTGAATTCGTAGCGATAGTTTTGTAGAAAACAAATGTATATATGTATAGATTTTAACTATTGTTCAATCACTTATATTTTTAGTACAATCCCACTTGTTTTAGGAAATATAAAATCCTGGATGGTCTTATTTTTGTGAAAAGTTAAATGAATAGGAATGAATCATGAGTAAAAAGTAGTCGCTGGGGCAGCCTAATGTCAGTATCAGCCAGACAGCGAGGGCATCTATCCCCTTTTCACTAGCGCTAGACCAAGGAGATTATCTTAGTGTCTGAGGTGGAGCGCCACACCTACCATCATCTCCTCACTTTACCGCATGGATCCCTGTACTACTGGTGAGTTGTTGAGGCCGGTATCAAACTAGGAACCTTGTGATTCCTAGCCGAATGCCCTACCGACTGATACAAATATTTTGCTGCATAAAAAAAATATTAATGACATTCACAAATACTATACCATTAGACTGATTTTAATGTCATATCAACTTCTCCTAATTTATATGGTTATTGTATGCCTAGAGGTTAGGGAATTGCATTCATTGTATATTTATATTTACATTTTTTGTGTCATTGATTCTTTAGGGTTTTTTTGCATATGGTCCTATCAAAAACAAATTATTTTCAAACAGATCTATCTAACCTAAAGATAAGATCCTAATAGGAACTACTACAACTGGCCAGTGTGGACCTGGGAGTGATGGCAATAAAGGTGTATATCACATTCCCTTGAACTGGAGCCCCAACATCAGATGTAGTTTGGTGTCATACCTAGCCATCACCCTTTTTGGTAGTGGGTGTGGTTTTACCTCCCTGCAGGAGATACAGAGAACTGTCATTAGAAATATATCAATAGACAGGATATATGAGGTGCATATAATTATATTGAAACTTTCAGGATTGTATTCTAATAAGATAAACACAATTTATTATTTAATCAATACACTATTAAAATTTGTCTTCTTTCTATGAGAAATAGTTTTGTATTTTAACAAAATGGACATTTTTTTTAATGAATATAATTCAAGATTTATAAGTTATCAAGTTAAAAGAAAGTTTAAAAGGGGAAAAATAGTTGGTCCTTTAATTAAAAATTAAATCAGTGTTTATTCAGTGTTTATAAGTGAAAGTGATTAAAACATTTTGAATATATATATATAATATATATATATATATGTTAACCATTTTTAATAAAGTTGCCGGTCTGATGAAACTCATAGGTATACACAGATACCTGTGGGTAGAAATAGATCTATAACCACAAAATAGCCGATTTTTAAGCTTTTTTCTTTACTAATTATATATCAGAATCCAAATATGTAACAAAGGTTATCCTCTGCAAAGGAAGAAAAAATCAATAAATTGCAATCATTGATTTTGCAACTGTTTCAGTGAAGGAAGATGCAGCAAACTCCAGACAAATACTTTTCTGATTAAATATAATCATTCATGAATCACTCTATTGGTAATTCAATATTTGTAACATGCAGAAATATAATTTAAGGTACTAGCAAAAATTCTAAGCTGTTAACTCAGAATATCATTTTAAAGACTGACCCAAATTTTAACGAAAGTGGCATATAGTTGTGTTTGATTTGAGGATCATCATTAAGAATAAAATTTCATCTTTTGATAAGGATATATATATCAAAATATCTTAAATATGCAAAAGTAAGTGATAAAATTCCCAATAAATAGGATAATTAAAAAAATTCTGATATTTATTTAATCAATACTTTTTAAATAAACTTTTCTTTAACATCTATATTATTTGTGCTTGCGTACAATATCTTAATTTCGGCTTACCTCCCTTGATTGAAATAATTATATGACCAAGTAGCAACAAAATTACTCAACAGATTTATATTTATGCTAACACGAACACCTCCAAAAATGTGCAGATTTTTTTGATTTCTAGAAAAGAAGAGTACCACTATTACTGATATATATATATTATATATATATATATATATATATATATATATATATAATGTTTGTCACCTTATTTCTTTTTAAGTTTACTTTAATAAAAAAAAAATATTAAAAAATCAACTATAAGATTTAATTCAAAGGAATAATGTTATGATTCACTAGATTTATGGTAAATTTAAAAGTTGATGGGAAAAAATATTTTCTAATATTCTGGTAATTAAAAATTCTATTAAAAGTTTTTTAGAATTTGAAACAAATTCAACAAAAATATGAATAATAAAATGGTAATAATAATATATATGTTAGATAAAATCAATTGTTGTCAATTAATGTTTTATTTCCGACGTCATAAAAAAAAAAAAAAAAAAAAAAAAAAAATCAGGAATTCTTAAATCAAATATACAATTAATAATGGATGCATTTTGAAGACATAATAAGAAAAAAATTGTTCCATTAATTTTCTTCATGGATAAAACTTATTTGTCTATAAAACACAGTCAATTTAAATAGGTTGATTCAACTCAAGCATGTCTATAAAAGAAAAGCACGTCATGGTTTTTATAAAATCAGCTATAAAAAAAAAAAAAAATCTTTTATGTAGAAATGAGATATAAGTCTAAGAAATATGACTAATGCTAAAAATAATTTTAAACAAGACAATCCTTGCGTAAATACTTTTTCTATTTCAAGTAATAAGAAACATTATGAATGAGTGCTGCCCCTGTTACACTATAGGCATCCCTGTAGTATTTTTTTTTTCTTCTTTCTCCTTGGCTGATTATTCTGAATTGGTGATCAGTTATTCTTTGATCTTATTAAGATTTCAGGATTCTTAAAGTTAGCAAAAAATATGAATATAAAAATAATGGAAAATTTTTTAGAAAAATGAAAAAACTTATATATTACAAGAGAAATATAGAGAAAAGGCTTTAGAAATTAAGTGGTTACGTAAAAAAAAAAATTAAATTTAAAGAGAAAAAAAGAAAGTATTATTAACATTTGTATTAAAAAAAATGAAGAGTACAATAAAAAGACTATTTATGAACCAAATTTGCTGTTTTTACAGTGAGTATTTTAAACTGACCAAATAAAAAAGTTGTTGAAAAAAACAAACAAAAATAAAAATTCTTTATAAAAATTATGAAGATAAAAATATGAAGATTTTAACTATTGTTACTTTAATAAAAAAAACAATAAATTAGAGTAAACAATGCGGTTAAAAGAACTATTTATACAAGTTTGTAATTAAAAAGCTTCTAAAGGACTTAAAATTTAAAAAATAAAAATCTTCCAATTTTTTACAAAATTAATCATTCATTACATCATACTCTAAAATGAGAATTCTTTAAGAATCTTCAGTTGAATCAAAACATTTATCATAATTCCTGATGATCTTTTTTAATGGCTTAAGAAATAAACATTGACAATTCATTTGGTCGGACAAATTTTATCATTTATCATTATTTTATTTGCCCTTCTAAAATATTAATATTATTTGCTATCTTAAAATTTGTTTTCAGATCTTTATTAAATGACATTTTAAAAAAAAAGTACTTTTATCAAATTGCTTAAAATAATAATTGTACAATTGAATGTGTGTGTGTGTGTGTGTGTGTGTGTGTGTATTCCATAAGTGAAATTTGAATTTAATGCTTTTTGAAAAATATATACGAGTTCTTGTATTAAGGATTCTGTTCTCATTTTCAATACAAGAACTCTGTGTTCCGAAGAAGGTCTGATAGATTGAAACGTTATAATGTTGACATCACTACCTATAATAAACATTCATCCAGTACAATATCCCATGTTTGTCTACTTTTCTCCATATACTGGAGGATTGATTTCCTCTTTTCACTCCTATATATATACATACATACATACACACACACACATATATACATACATACACACACACATCTAAAATATTTCTTAAAAATACAGAACTGACAGACTTTAAAAAAAAAAAAGAAGAAAAGAACAACTCAGTCTAAATATGAATACTCCTACTAAAATGGAATCATTGCTTTATATAATACTAGCAGAAGTGTCCCATCCATAACCAGACTAAAAAGATTTTAGGAACACCTGGGAATGAGAGAGAAAGGGTGAAGAGAATTAAAAATGCATCTTTACAATTAAAAAAAAAAAAAAAAAGCAAAGAATTAAATTACAATTTCTTTTTTCTAGTTTACATTTAAAATAATATTAAAAAAATTTTTTTTTTAAAGTACTTTGTTTGAAACATTTTCATTAACTTTTTTTTTAATACCCAAAAAATTAAAAAATGTTTCTTTCTTTAGCAATTAGTACTAAATTACAAAACAATTTTTCAAAAAGCATTAAATTCAAATTTCACTTATGGAATCTGTATGATATTTAAACATGGTGGGTCTTAAAAAAAAAAACGTAAAGAGTTCCATAAATCAATTGATTTTTGATTTTTGAATTATATTTAATCAGTACAAAATAAAAAAACTAAATTTTGTACTTTTATTTATTATAAACATATTAAAGTGTATACACGATTTTAATGTTCAATGATATCTCTTTTCTGAGTTATAAGTCAACACATACATACCAAAACAGATTTGACTCCTTTAAATATATATAGATTAAAATCTTAGAATTGATTTATCTATTTACATGATGGAAAATATACATCTACCTAAAATATTCTCAAAAAGCCAAAAGCAAATTAAGTCTCAGTGAAAATGAGTGGAACTTTAAATGCAATTAAATATATGAGATCTTAATCTTTTTTTAATGATATTTTTATTAAAATACATATCTATATCTATCTATGACAAAACAGATGTTTTTATTGTTGTTTAGGGCATTAATAAAAAATGCCATTAACATAGTTGCTAATATCATAGACATTTCTCCTCCCCTCCTGTGAATAAGTATTTAACCCATATATTATTCCAAATGATAAGGAACTTTTCTAATGTTGATTACACATATATAATAAACTATATAATCATGTAGATGTGATCATACAGTAGCAGCATAGTGGGTTTTCTTAGCTAATGATTACTATGAAGGTGGTCACCTCAACAGATTCTTGGAGGCAATTGTTTTCATTGCCAGCCATTTACATCAGCTGATATGAAATGTAGTGTAAATCAACAAGACAAATAGTTGAAATCCAAGACTGAGATAAAAATTAAATGCTACTTTTTAAAATACATTTAATCTACATGTTTGATCTGATAGGATCTGCTAAGAATAATGTAATAAAATGGCTGAAGTATAGAATCAATACAAACAAGATATCTACAATTTTTTTTTTTTTTTTTGACGAAGAGAAAATGTTTTGGAACTAAGATAAACGATAAAAACAGAAAAACAAATGCTAAATAAATAAAGTTTCTGATTGTTTACAAGTTTAATCATTCATTCTTCATACTCTATAATCAAAACTCTTTAAGAATTTACAATTGAATCTAAACATTTATATTTCAAAATAATTATCAACTGAGTTGGCAATTATATATATTTATATTATTTTCTTATTCAATGAAACACAAAGATTAAGGGATCCAATAGAAATTGAAAATCATTCCAGTATAGATTTATTTAAACATGTAAAATGAATCATGTGAAAACTATAATTACAGGGTGTTTCAGAAAAATTGTATAATTTTGTAATCTAATAACTTGACCAATTTTTGTTGAAATGATCACAAATTTCAACAGCATTTGTAAAAACAACCCCAAATTCTATGTTTAATGTTTTCTTTTCAGGTATAGAAATTCCATTCACTGGAAAATAAAAGGTATATAAATATTAAACATAGAATTTTGATTTCTTTCTACACATGCTGTTATGATTTAAGATCATTTGAATGAGAATTCGTCAAGTTATTAGATCATGAAATTATATCATTTTTTCTGAAATACCCTGTATATCTCAAATGATATCGCAATTTTTTAACACCCTTTATATAGAGTATTTACTGTAATATCAACTTTTCCAATCATAGTAACATTTCTAAAAAAAATACTTTTATTGATACACAGAACAAGAGCTGTGAAATCAGAATCAAAGGAATTTTTGGTTTACAAGAGTTGGAAATGGTAAAAATACACTGACTGTACCTCTTAAAATTTAAATTGTAATATAATTATCAGAATGTTCTATTCTATAAATAATAATTTGATTAACCTTTCTTTCAGGCTATATTTTTAGGATATATCTTGATTCACGTTCTTTGTAAATTTCAGTTTAACACTTGATCATTCATATATTACATATATTAAATATGAAAAATAAATAATTTTTCATATCTTATATATTTACATACCATCAAATTTTATTTACATTTACTCTGATTATATATATATTAGCAAAATTGAACTAAAAAAAATTCAAAATGGCTAAAAAAGGTGTTGAAGTCAGCAGATTACTTTATAATAAGAACTGGGGAAATATTATTTCTGACAATTTATTACAGATAATGCTTATAAAAAAGCATGTAGTGCAAAAATTAGTATTTTTGTGGTACTGATAAAAATGTATGTATAAGAAAATCAAATTTAAAAAGAAACTTATCGTGCCTAGGGTTTATGTTGTGTGCTTACAATCGATAGAGAAAATGAATAAATAATTAGTACATTTATTATTTCCTGTATTGATAAGAAGTCAAAGGTTTATGTATCAACTACACAACCCTAAACAGGACTTATTTACATAAGTCACTAAGTTAAAACATCATATAAAATGTGTGAAACCAAAACACAATGGAATAGAGAAATGCAAAAAGGATTTACAATTTCTCTAAACAGAAAAAAAGCAATTATATACTAATCCATTAAGAAAAAAATTCTATAGAAATTATCACTAAATACTGTTCGTTAGCAGGTATAAATTATTTCCATACTTTGCTTAAAACATAGAGTCAGCTGATATGTAATTCAATTTATAATCTTGTTTATTTATGAAAAGAATTCATAGATGACTTCTTTTCCCAAAATGAAGTCTATTGGTTTAATTTGAGAAAAAGCTAAGGAATATTTAATGTAGATTAAACTCAAATGATTTAATCTATAAAATTCTAAAATTTAAATCAAATGATGGAAAAAAAAAAGAAAAAGACATTACTTACTATTAAAATTTTGCTCAAAATCACATTATCATCATCTCAAATTTTATTTTAATCCCTTGATTCAGTCTTGTTTTTTTATCATATTTAAAGTCATCGGGGTGGCCTTTAGTCAGTATCAGCCAGACAGTGAGGGAGTCTATCCCCTTTTCACTAGCACTAGACCAAGGAGATTGTTTTGGCGTCTGAAATGGAGTGCCACACCTACCATCCGCTCTCACTTTACCGCACAGATCCCCGTGCTACTCATATGCTGAGTCGGCGAGGGCTGGTATCAAACCAGGAACCTTGTGGTTCCCAGCTGGACACTCTACTAACTGAGTGCTCTATTCTTAATATTATAAATATCTTAATATTTGTTTTCATATCTTAAATGAAATTAAATGACATAAAAAAAAATTAGTTTTTATAAAGTGCATCAATATTATTCTGATTGTACTTAGTGTGTGTGTGTGTGTGTATGTGTAAGTATATAAAAAATATGAAAAAAAAAAAAGAAAAAAAAGGTATTCAGATGATTTCATACGTTAGTATGTGTTTGGTTTGCTTAACAAACCATCAAGGCATTGTTGATATTCAATTACATAGAAAAAATTATTTTAAAACAGCAGTCAACAAGTTTTTTTAATATATTGTAGCTTCTGAATATTATTCAAATATAAATGTGGAAAGAAAAAGAGAAAACATATCAAAAAGCTTGTTAAATGCGGTTTTAATTTTTTTTCTATGCAAATGAATATCAGTGATGCTCTGATGATGGTTTGTTAATCAAACTGAAATGTTATAATGTTGGCTACTATGATATAATTATCCTCGGAATACCTTGTTTTTTCATATTTCTATACACTTACATACTGTCAGATTTATTTCCATTTTTTATATGTGTGTGTGTGTGTGTAAGTGAGAAAAGTGGAAATGTACCCGACAGATATGTTGAAAAGATAAAAGGATATATATATATATATTGGTATGGAGGAAATTTATTATATGCTGACATGTGTTTCGACAGGAATTTGCTTACACATACAGTTTCCTATTTAAAATTAATTTGAATATAAAATAAAATAGAAAAGCATACATAAACAGTATGTCTTCATTTTGCTCTGATGAAGACGTACTGTTAACATAAGCTTTTCTATCATTTTATTTATATTTAAAATGATTTTAAATAGAATACTGTATATGAAAGCAAATTCCTGTTGAAACATGAGACAGCATATAATAAATTTCCTCTAAACCAATATATAAGTAAAAGTCGTCGGGTGGCCTAATGTCGGTATCAGCCAATCAGCGAGGGAGTCTATCCCCTTTCACTAGTGCTAGACCAAGGAGATTATTTTAGCGTCTGACGTGGGGCGCCACACCTACCATCAGCTCCTCACTCTACCGCACAGATCCCTGTGCTACTCATACACTGAGTTGGCGAGGACCGGTATCGAACCAGGAACCTTGTGATTCCTAGCCGAACGCTCTACCACTGAGCTAAACCGGCCCTTTATATATATATATATATATATATATCCTTTTATCTTTTCAACATACATACATATATATATACAAGGTGTGTCATAAAAGTATCGAGATTGAAGCTGTATTTACCCAGATAGAAATGAACAATGAAATGAACATTAAATTTTTTTTTTCAGAATACAAGGTGTGTCATGAAGTACAAAAAAATCTCAATACTTTTTGACACACCTTGTATTATAAAGCAATAATTAAATTCTAGTAGGAGTATTCATATTTAGATTGAGTGGTTATTTCTAAGTCAATATCAGTTCTGTATTTTTAATATGTGTACGTGTGGTGTGTATATGCACATATACATGTGTGTATGTGTGTGTATGCACATATATATGTATGTGTGTGTATATGTGTATGCATATATATATATATATATATATATATATATATATATATATATATAAGAACTGATATAGACTAAAAGAAAAATAACTACTCAATCTAAATATGAATACTCCTACTAGAATTTAATTATTGCTTTAAATAGTATCAAAATCTTGTGTTGATTTACCTATTTACATGTAGAGAAGAAATGAAACAATGCCATTACCATGAACTACTGATAATTGCAAGGTTTAAATACTAATCTTTAGCTATGGCTCAAGCAAGAAGAAAAAGATAAAAACTAAAGATCAAATTAATCTTCGTTTTAAATAAAAAATAAAAAAAACCTAAAACAAAACAACTTTTACTTATATTCAATATGACTTCATTTGTATTACATTCACACATCCAAGAAAACTAAAAATTTCTTTAACTTATATTTTTAGGAAATTAAATTCTGTAATTAGTTCTAAGTAATAATATTTAACATTATTTTCACGTGACGGTGACATTCAAATGTCCCAACATTGATCAAATCTAAATAATTTAGCAGGGAAATATAAACATATGTTTAAATTAAACAAGACAGAGGTTGAACCTTTTTTATTTTCGATGTGAATAGATTTTTATTGAAAAGTTAAATCTAATGAGAATACCGATGTTTTATTGTTTTTTGGGTTTTTATTTTTTTCAAATTATTTTTCAGGTCAAGCTGTAGTTGTAGAAAAAAGACGGTAGATCACAATACATTACGTACCTTACCTAATAATACCTAGCAAGGTAGAATAATGTAATAAGACATTTTTGGAAAGAGGTTATCTGTTGTTGGCTCGAAATTTATCATAATTAATGCATCAAGATTATTATTTTCCTTTAATGAAATGCAGTGGGATTAACAGAAATAAATATTCTAAAAATAGGTTTAAAAATCAGCGCATCATTCTGAGTTCAACACCAATTCTTTACAAGAGAAACTTACCAAAAAATAAAAATAATAAATAAATGTAGATTTAACACTGTTATATACCTTTCAATTAACAAGGTTACCATTTAAAAACTTAAAACTAAAACGTATAAATTAAGATATGAAAAATGATATACGCGTTCTAAAATTAAAACTTTTCTTCTTCGTTACGATAGAAAATTAACATTTGTTTGTACATAAAGCTGAATATTTATTTATAAAACTGTTTTTCCTGTGATTGTCAAAATGAAAATATTCGTGTACACATCTAGGATCTGAATAACTCCTCATAAATTCAATAAAATATTTAAATCAGCCTTGTGTACAACTAAACTATTTTTATTCAGGGTTGCAGGAATTTTTTTAAAATGTTTGTTTTCTATTTTTTAAAAGGATTTCTTAAAAAGCCTATTTCAAACATGGCCAAAATTATCTATGCATAATCATTATTTAAAAATTAGAATTTAAAAAGAAATAATGATAAAAAAAACGAAAAACAACCATAAAAACTATTTATTATTTTTCTTCAGGCGTTTGTATTGTTGGCTAGTGTTGATTTCACCATAAGAAATAAAATTATCTCTAGTTGTTTTTTTTGTTTTTTGTTTTTCTTTCTTTCTTTCTTTTAAAAAATAAATATTTTTTGTTGTGAACGTTAGTAACAAAAGTTATAAGCATAAATCTTTAAAATGAAAATATAATAATCTAATTTATCTAATTTTTGGAGCTTTAGTGAAAAAATCTTTTATAATCATCCTGATTCCCATGTAGTATGTACTGATCACTAAAAAAAGGTGATCGAGAGATGCAAAAAAACAAAAAACAAAGCAATTTTGCCATTCAGAGACATTACTTTTTACGGTAAATCAACCTATCTTATCACCATTTAATAAAAAAAGTTTATAATATTCATTTGATGAGGAGAGCAAACCACGAAGAAGATTGTGAAGGAGGTTAGTAAAGACGAGGAGAGGAAATATATGACATGATCTCTCTCACTCTCTCTCCCGCCTGGGATATCTGACAAAAGTTTAGTGTATTTATTAAT
Source organism: Doryteuthis pealeii (assembly GCA_023376005.1). NCBI lineage: Eukaryota > Metazoa > Mollusca > Cephalopoda > Myopsida > Loliginidae > Doryteuthis > Doryteuthis pealeii. Next base: position 71,949,422 of record CM042166.1, read on the forward strand.
GATCAAAGTGTTTGTTTATTTATTTTTGACTAAACTAACAACCATCAAATTAAAAAAAATTGGTATTTACACAAAAAAAGATAAATAAACAAACATACACAGGAAAGGTTAGGCCATATATTTGTATGTTTTATGTATATTACATGCGTTCATGTGTCGAAGAAATGGTACTCGTTGTAGTTTTTGGCTTTATTATAATTGACAATATTTGTAAATGTGGTTAGAAATCATCGATACGAGTGATCGAATGGGTACAAGTATTAAATGTCTTAAAATCAATATATAACTTACATGAATTGATTAGAAAGACGATGTCGATCAGTGTCCAGCTCTTCCGACTCACTTTGGTCAGCCATGTTTCCTCAGCAAGTACCACATGACCCAGTTAGCGCCAACACACACACACGCACACACATGCATAAAGAGTGAAAGAGAGAGAGGGGAACGAAAGAAAGAGAGAGAGGGGGAAAGAGTAAAACTAATGTAATACAATGGGTGTGTGTGAGAGAGGGAGAGAGATTGTGTATGAGAGAGAGAGAGAGAGGGGAGAGAGGGAGACATCACACCATTATAACGCCATGGGAGAAGCACTAACCCACAAAAACTGGTAATAATAATAATGGATAGAGAGAAGAAATATGCCGCAGCAACCATTCTCCTCCGAAAGGAAATCTATGGCATTTAACAGTTGTCGTTTTCAAAGACAGACGAACAAACAACGAATCAAGAAGAAATGATAACTTCACCTACCACGAGTAAAACTTATATCGTTTGTACTATTAGAACTAACACTTTTAGTAATATAAACATTCGATTACGCATCTTCGAATAATCTTTGTTATCAAAATAGTTTTGGTAGAAAAACATTGAATATTTTTTAAGAGATTTGATACATAAAAATAAATATTTAAAATAAATAAGAAACAAGTATTTTTTTAATAGTTTGTCTAGTTTTTGAGACGCCACCAATGAGAGTCGATTTTTTATTTTTTTATGTGTAATCGTAAATATGTCGATGGCTATTTTGTTACGTGTAATTTTGTGAATAAAACTATATTATTGAATTTGCTTTAATATAATTCATTCCTCAAGTAGAATAATTAAGTAATAATATGAAGAACAAAAAAAAAGTGGGAACTTTAAGAGCTTTTTCTATTCAGTCGGCCATGTTGAATGTATTTTTGTAATGTTTGGTCAGAAATTGGAGGATTTGCTTTATTTCCCCAAAAAGAAAAAACAATTTTAGAAATTGACGCTTCTCATTCCTCGGTAATATTTGAACTTTACTTATTTAAAAGAAAATGTACTACTGCTACTACGAGTTCCAGTAGCAGAGTAAATATTAATTACTATTTGTACCAATTGTTTGTCCATACTTAATTTATAATATTTATGAAAATGTAAATAGCTATTTTTAAATAAATAAAAAATAAACATAACGAAAATGTTTTTCAATCTATTTCGAATTGTTGCTGGGTGTCAATGTCCTTTTACTAAAAGCTATTTGAATTAACGTAAAAACTAAAAACACCTAATACTTGATAATAATTAATTAAATCAAGTGTAATTTCTTATCTCTTAACTTTTTCTAAAACATTTTTTATTTATCTTGTTAATTATGGCGAAATAAAAGACCTCGTGCAATCAAGCTATAGATAATCTTTAAAAATAAATCAAATGTTCCTAAAATTACCTGTATTTTGTAAAACTGGTTAAATATTAAATAACACTTATTACGTAGGTTTGTATAGCAATTAGCAGAACTTTATTTGGTTAGTGTAATTCAAATTTCCAATTTAGTTTTAAATAAAACCATTTTAAACAAGTAAAAATATGAGTATCTTGTTATTGACATTTTCCCGGAAACCAATTTTTTATTTAGCAGCCATGTTTTTTTGTATGTACAAATAAAAAAGAAAAAACATTACTAAGTATTTTTTTAAAATAAAAGATTTCGGGGTTGGGGTTGTGGTTTAAGGTTAGTTTAATTGGAAAATAAATAAATAATTTGGGTTCTCTAATTTTGACACCTTTGTGCAGAATTTTTTTTTTTTTTAAATCTGATAGATTGGTGTGCAATTTTTTTATAAAAATCTGATAGATTGGTGTGAAATCGATAATAATCCACTGAAGGAAAAAAAAATTAGATGGGGGGGGGGCAGATATTCAGGTCCGCCAACTTTTCGTATTTTACCAACATGGTTTTCCCATTTACTTAAAAAGAAACCAACTCGAAAATTTAGAATTAAGGTTTTGATTCGTGTATTTGTTCAGAGTATTACGTTTTTAATGTTTGTTTTATTATTTTGAATTATAAAATATTAATTGTAATTGATAATTGTGATGGAAAAACATCGCATTACCAACCTAGGAATAAGCTTCCCCATTTTTTTAGGGAACAAAATCTATTTTGGATCTTTTCTTTTTAAAATTATCATGAATATCGTCATTTTAAGGAAAATTTGAAGATAGATACTTTGGAAAAATGTGCATTGTTTATTAAGATTTGAAATTTCCAACCTTCGAAACGAGATTTTATTCAAAATTAAAATATTCATTTTGATAATTTTGTCATGGACGGAGGAGCATTTCGAATTATGAGATTGGTGAAAATGTTGGTCTAATGCTTGTAGTATGTTATAAAGAGAAATTGTATTGAATACGTAAAAACATTTTTAATGAATCTTTATGGTAAGAAAAAAGAAAGATATTAAAATAAAACCTAAAAATACTTCGATTAATGGATAATTTTCCTATAAAAATTTAGAAATTGTCACCGTGACGCAACCTGAATAAAGGGAGATAAGCGTTAATTTCTATTAACATAATGCTTAGATTTTCGTTTACTGCTTAGAGAGTATAAATAGACCGATTAAGTTTGTGGCTATTTCATAAACCGCGTAAAAAAAAAATCATCTCCATTTTTTAAAAATTACTTAAAACTAAAACGTAGGAAAGACAACGATTGTTTTAAAGTTAAAAATGTATATTTAACGTTTAACTATTTTTTTTTAAAATCATGTCTATTTTGACATTCTAATTTTTTAGAATCCCATAATTCTTCACTTTCTTTGGTTGAGCCAAAATTCAGCTTACATAATAAACTTAATAACATGTAATATTAGTTTAGAATCTAAAACAATAGAAAAATGAAATTGACTAAGCCTCTTTTTCTTTTGGTAGGTTTATAATTGTAGACAAAAAAAATGTTTGAATAACAACAGTTGTAAAAGGACAGGAGCAGTTTAATTTGAGAATAAGTGGGTCATTTTGATCATAAAATAATTTCTTTTTAAAAATTATTTTGGTAATTGTTTATATTAACTTTTAACTAAACCTTTTTTTTTATTTGTATAAGTAAATTTTATTTTAGGATTAAAAATGTTTAAATAATAACAATTTTAGTAAAATGACTACAAATAATCTTTGAGTTAGCATGTTTACTTTTTATCAATAATAAAAAAAAAAACTCAAACTTTCATTTCAACTTGATTTTTGTATTATAAACGTTATAGCTCTTACATTCTAATCACGTCCATTGGAGGTGATGTGGGGCTTAACTTAAAACAGAATTTGGCCAAAGTTCTAACAGCTTTAGTTCCATTAATGGCTATTATGATAAAATTAAGCCAATAATTTACTTCATAAGAAATTCCTACATAAAATTAAAAAATCTTATATGTTTTTTATATTAAGAATCTCCCATTTTTCAACTTGATAAGCTATAAGTAAAAGATTATAGCAGAGATCAATTAATAGCAACATATCTACTAATAATTTTATATGATAGTATTTAAGATTTTGCAAGGAAAACCCTAATTGCTTTAGAGTTGATTTTGTTTTAGAGTTTTTGAGGTCAATGTACCTACAGGGTGGTCCGAAAGTCTTGTCACTCCTACATATTGTTTTAACTTGCATTATTTTTTTGTTTTATTGACATAATACATAAATTATTTTACCTTGAAAAAATGATCAGTGTATATCGCATAAATGCGTCCTGGCCTCCTACCCTAAAAAACACTAAACGGTGTCGGATCAAAATCCAACCTGCGCTACTAGCTATTTGAAGTCATTTTTCCCGAAAAGTTAATGCGATATGAAAGCAATATTTTATTTTTTTTTTATTCTAATTTAAAAAAATGTCGTCATTTTTTATTTAATTATTTTTTCGGTATTTTCATTTTATTTTAATAAAAAAAAAAAAAAACTGTCATATTTAAATATGAAGTTTTTTTAAAAAAATATGACCAAGTAGTAGCGCAGGTTGGATTTTGAGCAGGCAGCGTTTTTTAGAGCAGGAAGCCAGGATGCATTTATGCAATAATACCCAAAATATCTTTAAAGATTAAATTATTTTCTAGAATTTCAGCTTGTATTATGTAATCATTTTACCTCTTAAAAAAAAATGTAGGTGGTGACAATACTTTCAGACCACTCTATAGAATAAAAATCTCAGACACTGGCCTTAAATATTCTCTGTGAGGCATATTTATAAATATTACACAAAATCAATACTTAGATCTAAACAAATATATATCTACATTTATTTTATTACAATATTCCAATGTTTTTGATACACCTATCTCTATCAGATTTATTGAAGAGTCTTAAGAACTCTTATCATAAACAAAGAAAGGGCATCATTACTAATAGATATTTATCTAAGTTTAGATTAGTTCTGACAAGAAGTATGGGGCACCCAGTGAGAATCGAACTCACTAACTAATCTAGCTTGCTAAATATTATACCATGTGAGGATGAGCTATTTTATGTAGACTACTAATGACTTTATAAAGTTTTCAATTATAATAATTTTGCATATAATTAGTTAAAAATTTATATTTAATGCATAACTAAATTATTTTTTTAAATTGTGTTTATTTTGAAGTTCTAAAAATGTGTCCTTATCATGTCTATTAATAATGGAGATTGGGTGTATTTCTGTCTGTAACTAAAACCACGCCACATATTTCTCAATGATTACTTAAGTCTATTAATGAGTATTTAATTTACAATCGAAATCATAGAATGCAAGCTGGTGTTATATACACTCAAAATTTGAGTAAGCAATTTCTAATTTCTTTTAACTCTTGCCCTTTTTTCAGCAACAAGAAGTTACTAAAAGGTTTACAAATAAATAAATACCTACGATTTTGTGTAAAATTTATGTTTGAAAAATATTTATAATAAGTATTTAATTAATAATTAATAGATTCACGGAAAATTTTATTTGAGGGAGACAGGTCTACATTTTCATTTAAAATGTTTTTGTTTTTGTTGTTTGTTTTTTTTACTTCTTTGATAAATTTGATGATTTGGTAAATTTTTTAAGAATCCCATAATCCATATTTCTGAGATTTTATTGAAATTGGTTCAGCCAATATAACATACATGAACTTAATGAAAAACACAGGTTTAAATGAGTTAAGTGAGTTTATTGGCGACGCTGCAGTGTTTCGATCTATTAATTAGATAATTTTCAGGGCATTTGTTGGTATATGGAAGGTAATAAGAAATTTTTATCACAGAATAACGAGAAAAGCGAGTGGTAGTCCTTGTTATTCAGTCTGTTCCAAATTTGAGGTTTGACTGAATAACAAGGACTACCACTCGCTTTTCTCGTTATTCTGTGATAAAAATTTCTTATTACCTTTAAACCTGTGTTTTTTCATTCTTTCTTAATATACTATATACCGTCGGATTCACTTCCTTTTCTTCACATAAACTTAATAGTATGTAATATTAGTTTAGAATTTAAAAAAAAAAAAATAGAAAAATGAAACAGACAAATCCTCTTTTTCTTCTAGTAGATTTATAAGTTTGATTTATAATTGTGATTGAATTAAAATTTCTATCTCACAAGATAAACTGAAAGTAGAAGTTGTATAGTATTATCCAAGTTGTAAATAATAACAGCCATGTGTGAGACTATTCTAAAACAAACAATCTCAATCTATTTGCTTATATTTAAGAAACTCAAAATAAACCTTGAAAAACATGTGGTATATAATTAGCCTGACCGATGAATTTATTAAAATTCAGAGGAGAAAAAAAAATTGATATTCAAAAATCCCCGATGCCAAGTCCACATTTCTGTAGACAGAGTTTTGTATATGTAATTATGGAGTGTTGTGAAGAGAAAGATGCATATAGAATAATACTGATGTATTCACGTTAAACTCACCCAATGGAAGGTTTTACATCTTTAAAATTACTGGTCCACCCAGGATCATATAGACGATGGTGTTCTTTATCCATAGCTGCAATCACTTAGAGAGGATGCTTCTTTACACACCTTAAAGTATATGATGCAAGAACCTCAGTTTGGCTTGTAACTTTCTCCATCAAACTCTGAAAAATACAAAAACAAATTTTCTTATTACCTTGTAACAAAAAGTGATATATTTTAAGTTCTGAACAATTTTGTATATCTTAAAAGACGTGAGATAACGTTACAGTGTGTGAGTATATATGAGGGTGGGCTGAAAAGTTCATATGATGACGTCATATCTGCTGTTGATGACTTCTTTTGACCAATGGTATCCAAGCACTGCAACACCAATGGAAATACTGTATGGACTGCAAGGGGGACTGTTGAAAAATAAACCTCATTTGGTCAGCCTATGAACTTTTCAGCCGATCCTCATATATGAAATTAAAACATTTTTAGTACATAGGATGTAAAAAATACACTTATATATATTTACCAACTCCTCCACACAAGCAGGATGTGACACAAGGTCAATTTCTTAAGCGGAGTTTAACAGGTTTGAATTCAGAATTTTCTTTCTTCTAGACTGGTTACCTAGCCATGGTTAAAGAGTCCAGTCTGTCCTGTTATTTATCCATAGCTGGAGGGAGAATTGGATTCATACATTTCCCAAGGGTATTAGCGCCATGTGAAATGCAAACAGCTTCATCCAGGGATTGAACTCAGGTCGACGAGTCCATTTCCTACAACTCTAACCATTACACCACACGCCTCCATTAATAAAATACATTTATAAGACAAATTTTGTTCTGAAATTCAACTTACTTGTTTCAGATCATTTTAGATTCTTTGTCAAAATTTTTAAAAAAAGAAAATGAGAAAACTTTATCATATACATTGATGCTGATAGCTTTTTATTTTAGTGCATCCTGGGACATGCAAATATTTGATTTGAATGAGTCCCCGAGATAATTTATGGGTCCTGAAGAATAATTAAAGTTCCAATTACCGTCGAACTGGGAAGACAAGGCAACAAACGGCTTAGGACCCCAGGGATCTGAATGACATTGTGGAGTCTTATATATACTTTGTCATTTTGCAGTGGACTTTGTAGCATTCGGGTTTGTATTTCAGTTATAACCGTTTGTTGCCTTGTCTTCCCAGTTCGACGGTAATTGGAACTTTAATTATTCTTCAGGTCCCAACTAAATTTTCTTGATAAATTGCAGAATTTTTATCTATGAACAACTAAAGCCGTCTAACCCCTACTTTGTACCTCATACAGTGTAATTCGTTTCCAAGAAAATATCTAAATGTATTTACAGTTAGCTGGAAATGGTGGGGAAAGAAAAAAAACATTGGGACGCATGAATATGATTTTTCTGCGTCCTTTTAGATTTTTTCTGCATCAGTGACGCAGGACACGTACCTATTAGCATCTCTGCATATAACAAAGTTCCAGAAGATAATAAGCAGAAATAATTTTTAATGTTTCTTTTAAAACCATACCATTAGTCCAAAAAGTAGCTTTTGCCTTCTGGTCACACTTTTTTTCTTTTCTGGTTTTAATGTAATTGTTCTTAAATTTAAACCAATAAATTCAACGCCAACATAAATTTGTGAATAAACCATTTCTCTAGAACAATTTCATGACATTGATTTGTTGGGTAAAATATTATTTCATATCATCACACTAAAAATTTTCGAGCTGTATATTCATCCAGTAGAAAATTACTAACACAGAATACATTAGTGAATATTTTTCTAAGTATGTAAACAAATACTACCTCTGTTGCACAATAGTTGTTATGTTTGCATATAAATTTCATTTACAAAATGTAATTAGTATTATGGAACAGAGTTTGTACTATTCATTTACTGTTTATTCATTACTTCAATTACTAACTAGTAGCAGAGATGCGTCCCTGACACACAAAAATCTAAAAGGACGCAGTAAAATCATATCTGTGCATCCCAGTGTTTTTCTTTTTTCTTCTCTCACCATTTCAAGCTAACTGTAAATACATTTCAATAGTTTCTTAGAAAGGAATTACACAGGATAGGTTACAAGGTAGGAGTTAGACAGCTTTAGTTGGGACCCATAAATTTTCCCGGGGACTCATTCAAAGCAAATATGTGCGTCCCAGAATGTACTAAATCAAAAAACTATCAACATCACTGCTAGTAGTAATAATTTTTATTTTATGATTTAAAAAAACAAAACGTCTTATTTATGATGTAGAATTATCAGAAATTAAAAAAAAAGATATTTAAAAGCTGTAGTTGATAAGGAATAAAAAAATTTAAAAAAAAAAGGTGATAAAATATACCACCAAGTCATTAATATTATTAAGAGTCAAAATGGAAAAGTTTTGCAGCCATGTTATTGAATTATAATTTCTATCTTATATAATAGACTGAAAAATGGTAGATTATCCAAGTTGGAAATATGAAAAACAGTAATTAGAAAAACAGCCATATGTAAGGCTATTCTAAAAGAAGCAATCTAAAAAAAAAAAAAAAAAAAAAAAGTGAAAGAACAAAAACAGAGGAAATGAGGAAAGTGAATGTAATGAATCATGAAGAAGGCTGTATAGACTAAAACAAAACAAAGATGAAGATAACTTGAATGTTTTTGCATAAGTCTAAAGAAGAACATACCATATTTGATGGTATATAAGCAGAGATGCTGATAGGTACGTGTCCTGCATCACTGACGCAGAAAAATCTAAAAGGACGCAGAAAATTCATATTCATGCATACCAATAATTTTTTCTCCCCCACCATTTCCAGCTAACTGTAAATGCATTTAGATATTTTCTTGAAAACAAATTACACTGTATGGGGTACAAGGTAGGGGTTAGACAGCTTTAGTTGTTCATAGATAAAAACTCTGCAATTTATTAAACTTTAGTTGGGACCCATCAAATTTTCCGGGGACTCATTTGAATCAAATCTGTGCATCCCAGGACGCATTAAATTAAAAAGCTATCAGCATCACTGTATAAGATCCATTTTTTTCTCTCAAATATTAGAATTTTATAAAAATCTGCAATAATAAAAGCACCAAAAAAAAAAAAAAAGGGGGGGTGGGGGTGGAGAGTCACCATGGTGAAGTGGTTGATGTGGTGTATTGTGACATCGTAGGAAGCGATTTCAAACTCCAGTCATGCTATTATATTCACTTTTGGACTAATACCTTTGGGAAAGGTATGAAACCCCTCAACCCCCCAGCTATGGTATAATAGTACCACTACTGTTCTTTTACAAAGATGGCTTTGGCATTAAATAACCCATGAAGGTTAATATGCCATTAAACAAAGAAACCAAATCAAATAAAAAGAAAAGAAAATTGTTTAGAACTGGGCCAAATATGGAACTGCCGTCTAACAATTGTTCTTAAACATCCCCAGCAAAAAAGAACGGCAGGGAGTATATACAATTGAGTGTTGTAATGGTTAGAGTCATAGGAAATGGACTTGTCGACCCGAGTTCAAATCCTGGACGAGGCTGTTTACATTTCACATAGCACTAATAGGGAAAGGTATACATCCAACTACTCTCCTTCCAGCTATGGATAAATAGTAGGGCAGACTGGGCTCTTTAACCTTGACTAGGAGAAGGAAAACTCTGAATTCAAACCTGTTAAACTACACAAGAAATTGACCTAGTCTCACATCCTGCTTGTGCGGGGTTGGTATGTGTGTATATACTGTATTTGATGGTCTATAAGACGCACCCCCATTTCAGCAGGTCAGTTTCAGGAAAAAAAATTTTTTTAGTGTATTTAAGCATATATTGTTGAAAACAGTCTAGCTGTGCATTACACAAGCAGAAACATAGCTGTATAAAAGCAATTTGCCAGTACAGGCAAGCAATAAGCATACACAAGTAGTTAAAAGTACTGAGTGTAAGTTGGGTTAGTGAGCATCATAAAGAAGATTAGCCTAGGCCTACAGGAGGTCTCAAACTTCACCTACGATATATAAGACGCAGGGGAATTTTTTTGGGTCAAAATTTTGGAAAAAAAGTGTGTCCTATATGCCATCAAATACAGTGTATATGTATGTGTATGTATATATATATATATGATGGCAGCAAACTCGTATTCAAGTATTGCCATTGTTTGATATAGTAACGAAAAAAGAAAAAAAAGCTCAATAGTTCAAACAATATAATGGTGAGCTTCAAAAAAGTTCAACAATGAGCTGCACAAAAATGGCTCTTTTATTCATTACTAATTAAAGAGCCATATATATATATTTATATTTTTGCTTGAAGGCAATTACAATGCGCATATCGTATAACATTCGATAATTATAGAAGATAAATAATATTGACAAGTGAATCTCGCAAAGAATTACTTGGCGTGTAGAACATCGTACAGCAGCGATGTATATTAATGATCTCCCTCCGACAGAAATCGAAACTGGGACTTCAGCAGGATAGTCAGAAACCATACTGCCTCAGCCACCGAGAAATATATATATATATATATACACACACACACACATTAAATATGGTAGATATAAAGAGGATGTTTATTATTCAACATGTATCTTATTTGGTATGTGAATTGATGGAATTTTAAGGATTGAAACCAATGGTTTTTAGAAAATTTCTTTCTGTGTGACATTATTATGTTTTGCCTATCAAGGGTCAAAATTATCTCTGCTAAATTTACATATGAGGATCTAATTATCTGAATTTACAAGATAATGATCTAAATAAGTTTTTTTTATATATATATGCCTGTCCCCTCAGTAATCAAAGATTCATCACTGGTGTACATTCAAGTGCCTTCTTTACACAGATGTTTAATTAGTTCTACTTTGATACACAAGTGCCTGCTTTTGAATCATTCTAAATAGTAAAGTTTCTGTTTTCTTATTTATTTTGAACACATTTCATTTTGAGATCCATTTCCTACGACTAACCATTAGACCACATGTCTTTATTTTTTATTTTCGTTTTTTTTTTAAATGATAATCATATTTGAATCAGGCATTAAATGCACATTTTTGTTGGCTTCTTTAGCCTGAAACTTTTCTGGTGGTCAATAAAAAATATATATAAATACTAGATAAAATGTTAACAATTGGGTCACCCATTCAGCTCTGAATAGATAATTGAGATTAGGGAAAAGGGAGTTAACAAAGTGAATACAATTTTTCTTTTACATAAATACAGCCGGATGAAACTTTAAAATCATTTTTGACCTCATTTAAGCTATAGGTTGCAGGTTGTGAAATTTAACATAGCAATACATTTCCAAATTCCAGAGAAACTAACATTATATAATGAGGAGGTAGTCAAGAGCTACATAGAGGGGAAGAAGGAGATAGACACAGAGCAAAATAAGAGATTGGTCGTTTTTTTTAATTAATTGCAAATTACGACTAATTAGAACCAATTAAAACAATTTTTTTCAAACATAATTCAATCCTAAAAGTAAGGAATAATTTAATATAAGTTACGTGTCATTAAACTAAACAGTAAAAAAGCCTTTAGGAAATAAAAGTTGATTAACTCAGCTTTAGTATAATAATAGATTTCTTTACAAGCAAAAAAAAAAAAAAAAACAAAAAAAAAAACTTGAGAGCAGTATTATCTGCGTTATTCGGACTATTGTCCTCATCTTCATTGTTATCTGTACAACGTTTCAGCTGATATGCCCTCCGGCCTTCTTCAGGTATTTCTTGTCGGACTCGAATATCTACCTATTCACTTATGTATGATTTTTTACCTAGACTCATATTGGAATCAGCTCATATGATATGTTGTAGTGGGCTGTTAAGTAGACCGAGCATAGAAATGAACAATACGGGAACCCGTAATTAAAAAGGCTAGATTAGATTTTTTTTTAAAACAAAAAAAAAAAAAACACCCAATATGAGTCTAGGTAAAAAATCATACATAAGTGAATAGGTAGATATTTGAGTCCGACAAGAAATACCTGAAGAAGGCAGGAGGGCATATTGGCTGAAACGTTGTACAGATAACAATGAAGATGAGGACAATAGTCCGAATAACGCAGATAATACTAATCATTAAGCCTCATCTCAAACATTCAGAGAAACTTGAGAGCAATTAGTGATTATAGTGTTTCCTTAGTATTCCATCCATTGGTAAGTACCTTGAGTTTGAGTTTTGTTTAACGGCATATCAACCTCTGTGGGTCATTTAATGCTAAAAAGGTTATTAAAGACTGAAATCCAAAATAACCTTTTTGGCATTAAATGACCCACAGAGGTTGATATGCCGTTAAAAAAACTCAAACTCAAGTACCTTTCCATTTCAGCCAAGCTTTTAATTCTATACATAATGACAACCATTGCTCAGACGGAGAATCCTAAGAAAACAATTTTTTTTTTTTAGCTGGGAGGAATAATGGAGACATGTCAGCCATGGCAGTAAAGGAGGAAGAGGAGGAGGGGCAAGACTTATGGAGAGGACCCACATCCTGTCAACACTGTCTGCCAGTTTCCATCTGGTAGGTCAATCATAAAAATAAGATAAAGGGGGGAAAAAAGAGAAAAGAGAAACATTTAAAATGAAAAAAAATATCTATCCCTAAAATACAATAATGTTAAATGTATTGTTAGTTTAACAGAATTTGACATAAAATTTAAAAAAAAAAAATGAAAAGACCTACTTCTTGCGTGAACGTGTCTTCCAAGATGCATTTATAAACTAAATTTTTTATTTTTCGTCTTACAGAAGATATACAATGCTACACTACGTGGTAACTGCTTTTACTATTTATAGCATACATAGTTGTAAATTTATTAATAGAACATGATATGAATGCATTTGGGATACATGTTTAGCAGTTAAAAATAATTCAGTTGTTAGAGAAAGAGTATTATTTTCTAGGGAAAAATATAAAGGGAAACTAAGGTAAAAAGAAAGAAAAAAAATTAATTCAATATTAGAAATGTTTGATAAAAATTATCTTTAAACATTATAATTTGTAAATTGAAATCTGGAGTTAACTTAAAAAAAAAAAAAAAAATCTATGTAGTCGGAGTGGCCTTATTATCAGTATCAATTGGACTGCGAGGGAGTCTATCCCCTTTTTGCTAGCACTAGACCAGGGAGATTGTTTTTGCTGAAGTCGAGCGTTACACCTACTGTAAGCTCCTGACTTTACCGCATAGATCAGATTACCGAATTGTGCTACTTATGTGCTGAGTTGGTACGAACTGGTATCAAACTGGGAACCTTGCAATTCCTAGGTGGCTGCTCTACTGACTGAGCTAAACCAGCCCTAGATGCAATATTGACATAAAAAAAGGTTCAAGAAATTTGGAAAGGTTTTCAAATCTAAATATCTCTAAAACAAAAATAATTAAGCTAATAAGTAAGTAAGTAAAGTCATTGGGTGGCCTGGTCAGTATCAGACAGACAGTGAGGGAGTCTATCCCCTTTTCTCTAGCGCTAGACCAAGGAGATTATTTTAGCATCTGAGGTGGAGCGCCACATCTACCATTAGCTCCTCACTTTACTGCACAGATCCCTGTGTTACTCATACGCTGAATTGGTGAGGGCCGGTATCGAACCAGGAACCTTGTGATTCCTAGCTGAACGCTCTACCGACTGAGCCCTATTAAGCTAATAGCACAGGTTAAAAACACGGTATGGGTAAACCGAAGGCAAACATTTTTAGAGTTTTTTTTTTCGATACAAGTATCATTGGGGAATGAGAAAACTGATATTTTCCTGACCTCCCAACAGGTTGGATTAATAGAAGTTATTTTTAACGAGGTGAGACATACACAAACCAAAGTTCATGTGATGGCTAGTGCAAAAAATGTGTGGTTCTATCTGCATTCACCTTTTGAGGCACCTCAGGCACAGTGCAATAAACCTGGCCTTGCTCTTTTTTATGTGATGAGGTAGATGCTGCCTGGGAGGATGGCCCCCACCACGGATTCATTTTATCTCACTTACCCAGTAGAGCCGAAACTCCTAAAACAGGTAGATTTTTTTTTCTTAGTTTTATATCAACATCCACTGTTTTTTGGGTGTATGATACATAAATACACAAAGTGATGTTGACTTGTCTGTGTTAAATTATGGCAGTTGATTTTTTTAAAAGACTCAATTTTAAAAGGCTGAATTATTAGTTTGGTTTGGTTTGTTTTACGGCATATCAACCTCAGTGGGTCATTTAATGCCGATAAAGTTTTGAAATAAATCAATTCTTAATGGATAATACAATCTAGCTCCACATTCCCCAAACCTCCAAAACTGGAACCTCACCATCAGATAGAGTTTAACGTCATTTGTATTCTAGTACCCATATGATACAATACATATAGGTGCTTTTGATTTGGAGTATTGCATGTCATGTGAATTATTAGTCTTTTTTTCTAATGCACAATAATCAATATGATTAATATAGGTTTTAATTCAACATGGTTTCTAAAAGTTTCAACTATTTCCTTAGGGTATGATTACAGAGATTACAAAGGAATACTAAAAATAAATCCAAATTAAGGCAAAATATGGTGAAAACTTTCAAAAGTCTAAGAAATATTACTGCAATAAATATTTAAAAACAATATAAGAAAATCTGTTATATTCAAATTTGGGGAATATGATAGGAAGGCTGTTTAATTACCCTTCCCATAATACACTACATAATAATATAAAAGATACAAACACACATAATTCATTTGCTTTGAAAATTGCATATATATATATATATATATATATATATATAATATAATTTTTAAAAAACTGGAACACATTACCCCTAATAATGGCACTTCGAAGTGCCGAAAGTACTTGGGATCTGAACTTTGGTGGACTTATCCACGAATTCCACCCAAATATTAAAAAGTTGGCCAGAAAAATAGAAAAGATCAAAAATAAAATTGTTAAACAGGAGATGTGTCTTTTGTTTAATTCTACATGTATAAATGAAAGAATGCTGCCCAAATATACATATATATATATATATATATATATATATATATATATATATGTATACAATTTTCAAAGTGTCAGATTCTTGCCCTGATGAGCTAGTAAACGAAACTATTAGTTGGTATATCTAACTCATTAGAATTAATATTACTATTTGCTCTACTTAGGTATCAAGCACTTTTTACATTTTAGCTTGAGACAAACCTAGCAGCATATATATTTTTTTTCTTTTGGTCAAATGATATAGTATTAATCGATTATTTTCGGTTGGTGTGACTCTCTTGGTCTTTTCTTTTTTTTCACAGGCAATTTTTTGTAGTATATTTTTTACTAACAAATTATTTGCCAGGTTTTTTTCTTACCACAAGGATTTACTAATAGGATTAATATATATAGTATAGTGTGTGTGTGTGTGTATGTATGTATATATAATATATATGAAAGAGAAATAAGGACAGTGTTTTTTTTTTTTACATCTTATTTTTCTTCCATTCTGTTGAAAATTTGATATATATATATATATACAAATTATTTGCCGGTTTTTTTTTACCACAAGGATTTACTAATAGGATTAGTATATTAGTATATGTGTGGTGTGTGTATATATATATATATATACATATATATATGAAGAGAAATAAGGGCCGTGTTTTTTTTTTACATCTTATTTTTCTTCCATTCTGTTGAAAATATATATATATATATATATATATATATGTATGTATATGTAAGTAAAGTTGGCGGAGTGTCCTATTGTTGGTATTAGCCGAACAGCGAGGGAGTCTATCTCTTTCACTAGCGCTAGACCAGGGAGATTGTTTTTGCTGACGTGGAGCACCACACCTACCATTAGCTTCCCACTTTACCACACAGATCAGATTACTGAATTTGTACTACTCATTCGTTGAATTGGCAGGGATTGGTATCAAACCAGGAACCTTGCGATTCTTTGGCGAGTGCTCTACCAACTGAGCTAAATTGGCTGAAAATGATATAGCAATACCAACATTAAGAATGATGTTGATTTTGAATTGAGTACAGCGTATGTATTTAGTCTGTTGATACAGCCCTTATTTTCAAACATGTTTGGTTTGGTTTGTTTTGTTTTGTTTTGTTTTACGGCATATCAACCTCAATGGGCCATTTAATGCCGATAAAGTTTTGAAATAAATCAATTCTTAATGGATAATACAATTTTTTTATAAATACATTTTTCTATTCAACCCATACATGGGACCCTAACAGGTACTACCACTTCGGGTCAGAGTGGACCAGGGAGCAATGGTGATGAAAGGGGTGCTCCACATTCCCCAAACCTCCAAAACTGGAACCTCACCATCAGATAGAGTTTAACGTCATTCCCAGGACATGTAGACCCTCAGCCACTGCCTTCTAGCACCCATATGATAAAAAGGGGTTGGGGCTTGCCATAAGGGCAATAGGGTTGGGAAAATCATATAGGTGCTAGGGCTTGATGTGACCAGCCGATTGATCGGAGGGGGCCTCTCCGACCGCCCGTCTAGCCCAAGATAGGGCCAAAGTAGAGTATTGCATGTCATAATTTCAAACATGTGTAGATGTGATCATTTACTATAATTCTTATATATTACCTGTACAATAGGGCCGGGTTAGCTCAGTCGGTAGAGCATTCGGCTAGAAACCACAAGGTTCCTAAGATACCCGCCCTCGCCAATTCAGCATATGAGTAGCACAGGGATCTGTGCGGTAAAGTAAGGAGCTGATGGTAGGTGTGGCGCTCCACCTCAGACGCTAAAATAATCTCCTTGGTCTAGCACTATTGAAAAGGGGATAGACTCCCTCGCTGTCTGGCTGATGCCGACATTAGGCCGCCCCGACGACTTTACTTTACCTGTACATTTAATTTTGAGTAAATTGGAATGTATATTCATCAGGGTGTTGCAACTTAACTTTCTATCAGTGAGTGATAGCATGTAATAACAGCATTCCTATTCAACCAACCAATACATTTACATTGGTTTATAATTTCTATTTATGTTCTATTATTAAACCATTATTTTTGTAATTTGATACAAGTTCAGCTCAGTTCAGTGAATTATCCAAATGGATGTGCCAATTGTTTTACTTATAACTACGTTCTCATTATTTCTTTTTAATTCTAAAAATTTAAATGCAAATTAATTCTAAAAATTTAATGCAAATTATTTCTTAAAATTTTAATGCAAATTATTTCTAAAAATTTTCATGCAAATTAATTTAAATATTTGTCAGTCTTGGTTATTTTTATTTCCTTTCTTTCTTTCTTTCTTTCTTTCTTTCTCTCTAAACCCAGTAGAGCTCTCTAGGGGCGACTTAAATTAACTTTCATCGCTAGCAATGATCGTCTGATGTTTACAGACTGGATCTTCTGGTGATCGTAAAATATATAAACAAATGTATTTAATAGTTCAAACACTGCCCCTTAATGGGAGCTGTCAAATGGCTGAAGGTTAACGAATCAGGCTGAGGAAAAGTCATCAGGTTTCGCTCCTGGTCGGAGGTAGTTGCTGTGTCTAGCCACACGAAGAGACGTGAAACATTGAAACTCGGTGTCTGTGGATGACTTTTTATATATATATATATATATATATATATAAAGATAAATCTAATGAGTCAGACGAACCTACTATTAGTTTCGCTTAATGCTCTTCAGGGCTAAGATCTTAGCCCTGAAGAGCATTAAGCGAAACTAATAGTAGGTTCGTCTGACTCATTAGATTTATCTTTATTATTTACTCTACTTAGGTATTGAGCACTTTACTTATTAGCTTATTCTCCTAGCGGTTATATGAATATATATATATCTTATATACATATACATATAAATTGTTTTTTCTTTTGGCCAAATACTGTACCAATAGATTACTTTTTGTTGGTACGACTATCTTGGTCTTTTCTTTTTTCCAAAAATTTTTTTCTCCCCGGTTGATGTTTGGTAGTATATTTTTACAATCAAACTATTTGCAGGGTTTTTTCTCACCGCGAGGATTTACCAACACGCTTGGTATATTAAATTATATATATATATATATATATCCTAATGCAAAAATCATAATTTATTTGGTTCTGAATTTATAACTAGAAAATACAAGTATCATATATTTTATTAAGAGCATAAATAATTTATCATTTAAATACAAATGATTTTTACTTGTATAATGAAATGTAAAGATCTGTTTACCCTTTTTTTTTTTTTTTAACAAAAGATTATGGCAAAAAAATCATTTTATGTAATTTTGGACATCGATAAAATCAAGATAAAAATATATATTGTCTGACATTAAAATATTCGTTCAATTTTGATAAAATGTAAAAATGGGTGTATTTAAAAAAACAAAAAAACATTGTAGTCTGTCATAAAACAAACATCTCAGTGGAGTAGAGTGAATATAATGTTTTTTAAGTAATTAATTTTTTTTTTAATATTGACTTGTGGATATACCACAGAATGATAATATAATTATTACGTTTAATATGATTACTTAAGAGCTATTGCAATTAGTTTAATGTGTAAAATGTATAATAATCTTGAAATTAGTTTTAAAAATAAAAACGGAAGTTCCAGGTTTTGACCGGAAGCGGAAGTTGGGTGAGAAGAAATTCACTCTTTTTCGGCTGGGCTTTGGTGGGAGGCAGACGTGATCTCCCGCTTCCCCGTATAGGTTTCGCATAGTAGTACTGAACATGATTTATGATAAAATAGTTTGACCATACCCTCTCTCTCTCTCTCACTCTTTCATTCTCTCTGAAAAGGACCCATGAGCCTAGAAAGAAATAAACAGTCCCTTATGACTATATGACTTGAGTATGTTGTTTCTAAACTAACAACGACTACTACTACGACTCGAACTTGGCCCTATGCAACATTCTGTTTGTATGTATCCGTTTAGCACCAGATGATGGTGCGTAATAAATGTGTTAAGCACAACATTATTTTGTGTATCTTTCTACTTTGTGATACAACATCTCTCAAACTATGAATGCGTAGAATAATATTCAGACTGACTGCTCTGTTGGCTATACCGAAATGACCCTCCTCTATTTAATGTAAGTTTATCTTGTTAATTAATTGTACTTATTTGTTCTATGTTTGTATGTATCCGTTTAGCACTGGATAATTGTGTTAAGCACAACATTCATCTGTGTCTATTTCAACCTCGTGATACAATAACTTTACATAAAGATCAAATATGATGGACTTAAGATCTGGTGGTGTGGGGGTCCCCATTGCGTATTAACTAACAGGCTGGACTGCAATCATAATAAGAAACTATAAAATCTAGATACAATTTCAAATTTATCTTGTTAATTAATTGTACTTATTTGTTCTGTGTTTGTATGTATCCGTTTAACACTGGATGCTGGTGCTTAATAAATTTGTTAAGCACAACATCCATCTGTGTATCTTTCTGCCTCACAATACAATAACTTTACATAAAAAGATCAAATATGATGGACTTAAGATCTGGTGGTGGTTGGGGAGGGGAGTCCCCATTGCGTAGTAGCTAACAGGCTGGACTGCAACGTCATAGTAAGAAACTATAAAATCTAGATACAATTTCAAATCTAACATAAGGTAAATTGTCTAAAGCAGAGTAAGTGTTGAGTAGAGTCTTGTGTAACGTGATAATAATATTTCTTTTGTTTGGGCTTGACTTAAGTATGACTACTTGAATATATAAAAACATCTGCTAAGTAATTTCATCAAATGATACAGATAGCATCAAAGTGGTTGTGCAAAAACACAATTTTGCCACATGAAAAGCACTTCAAATCTAGGACATACATATATTATTTATGTGGTTTTAGATAAATATTATAGATTCATTAGAATCTAGAAATATGACTGATTAACCTCAAAGGGTACAAATGATTATTTACATCTTATTATAATGGAGATTCGGTGTCAGTCTATAACTGACACTGCTTACATCACAATACCCTTAGGAATTGCGTACATTTGTCAGTATTTAATTTATAGTTAAAATCATTAATACATAGAATAAATCTTATATATTAACAAGATCTCTATGAAAATCTGAGATTTGCCTCAAAACACCCCATGTTATTAGTGCATTTAAAATCCTGCATTGTATCGTATATAACACTAAGAAATAAAGGTTCACACAATATATGGTGTGGGTAATTTGTATACTGGTTTTAACAAAACCTGGTTTAATAAATAATAACTTGGTGTTATTGATCTCTAATATTATTGTTTTATTCTCCAATGTATTAAAATCAATCCTATGAATGATTTTATATAGAAACCTATTAAAATAAGTGTAGTCTTTCCTAGTTCGATACTGGACCTCGCCAACTCAGTGTATGAGTAGCACAGGGATCTGTGCGGTAAAGTGAGGAGCTGATAGTAGGTGTGGCGCTCCACCTCAGATGCTAAAATAATTTCCTTGGTCTCGCGCTATTGAAAAGGGGATAGACTCCTTTGCTATCTGCCTGATACCGACATTAGGCCGCCCCGACGACTTACTTACATGTGTGCTCTTATTTAATTTCATTAGTCTTTCTAATATATTTTATTACATTAAAACTTAAATACTTACAATAGGAGAGTGCATAATCTTGCCAGTTCTTTAAATGAAACATTTATGATTTTTCCTAAAGAAATTAGGACATACTGTATTGTTAATATTCATACAGCTTAGAAATGTCTGGTTTTAGAAATACTTCAGTGATTTCAGCAGGTGGAAAGAACAAAAAAAAGGAAAAGGTTATTTGGTAGAGTTTACTTGTCCAGTAAATAATTAATATGGTACAATGCATTAGTCTAGACAAATGTGATAATGAATATATATGTATTTACCCAACCCCCTGCACTCGAGCAGGATGTGATAAAAGGAGTATTTGCCTCATACTCCACTTGTATGGGCTGGGCACAAGGCCTCGTTTTAATGTGGGCCCACCCATAAGCCGAAGCTCACAGTGGGAAAGAACAAA
Source organism: Doryteuthis pealeii (assembly GCA_023376005.1). NCBI lineage: Eukaryota > Metazoa > Mollusca > Cephalopoda > Myopsida > Loliginidae > Doryteuthis > Doryteuthis pealeii. The sequence continues at coordinate 71,970,543 of CM042166.1, forward strand.
AATTGCAAGTCATGGACTGCTCAACCACTTGGGTTCTATCCTTAAGCATCATGGGTCGTCACCCATGGCCAACAGGTGGCCCCATTGGGGGAGTCTTACCCCACTGCAGAGGTGCAGTCGGTGCATTCTAACACCCTAGCCGACAGGGCGGATAGCTGGAAGGAGAATAATTGGATGCATATCTTTCCCAAGAATATTTGTGCTATGTGAAATACAAACAGCCTCACGCAGTATTTGAATTTGTGTCGCCATATCCATTTACATATGTTCATTAGAAACGATAGGATTTGAACTAACATTAAATTATTATTATTCACTAATAGGACAATTTGCCAATTTTATATTCATGACAATGGGATTGGATAGAATTCTATTTAACATGTAGATATTATGTATTTTGGTCTATTTGGACTAATTTCCTCAGAGAAACAAAAGAAAAATAACAAAAAAAAAATAAATAAATAAAAAGGAAGTAATTAGTCTAAATGAAGCAAAACAAGACAATAGCTTGTTTAAAAAAAAAAAAAAATCATACAAGGTTGGTTGGTTGGTTTTTACAGCATGATGTAAAATTGTTTAACCTTCAAGAATGAATAAAACAAAAATGTCTTCAAGCATAAAATGAGTGAATAATAATAATAATATAATAATAATAATAAAGTTATGGAACTGAAAAAGTTAGAGAACTGGAGAACTGAAAAAGTTATGGAATATGAAAGTGAAAGTTATACCAATTGTAGTTGGTGCACTTGGAACGGTCCCAAAAGGATTGGAAAAAGTTTGCAAAATCTGGAAATCAGAGGAAGAATTGAGACCATCCAGAATGCTGCACTGCTGCAATCTGCCAGAATACTCAGAAGAGTCCTGGAGAACTGAGGAGACCTGTTGTCACCCAGACTCCAGTGAAAGGCCATCAGGTAACGCTGATGTGAAAAACTCAAAAGGAGTAAATAATAGTGTCCCATAATTGTACACTGTTATCATCTTTATAATAAAAATGTCCAATGTATTTTTATAGTAATAATCATTTTCAATACATTTCTATTGTAAAAATCATTTCCAATACATTTTTTTAGTAAAAATCATTTCCAATAAATCACACGCGCATTTTCATTTCAAATTTGTCATGCTGTAAAACCCAACCAATTTGATCATTTTATGCTGAAGACGTTTTTCTTTTATTCATTCTTGAAGGTTAAACAATTTTTCTTAAACACGTTTTTAGAACTCATTTTCTTCAATTTAACCATCGATGGGACCCTAACAGGTACTACCACTCCAGGTCAGAGCGGACCTGGAAGTAATGGTGATGAAGGGGTACTCCACATTCCCCAGAGCTCCAGAACTTCATCATCAGATAAAGTTTAATGTCATACTCAGGACAATAAGACCCTCATCCATCACCTAGCACATATATCATAGAAAGGGTTGGGCTTGTCATAAGGGCATTAGGGTTGGAACAATCATATAGGTGCTAGGGCTTGACGTGACCAGACAATGATTGGAGGGGGCCTCTTTGACTGCCTGTCTAGCTTGACTAAGGGCCTAAGTGGAATATTGCATGTCATGGACTGCTGAGCCACCAGGGTTCCATCCTTAAACATCATGAGTTGCCACTCATGGTCAACAGGTGGCCCCATTGGGGGAGATTTTACTCCCTTGCAGAGGTGCAGTTGACATATTCTACAGCCCATCTTACAGGGCTGTCATACAAGGATGTAATGGTTACCAACACCCTAAAAAATTTGCAAACATATTTTTTGCTTGAAAATTATAAATATATAAGTTTTCTTTCTAAATAATATAATTTTAAACCAAAAACAGAAATATGATAAACTTGTGAAATCTTGAAATCTGAGTGATTTATTTTATAGTTGATTTCTATTGGATAAATATTTTGATCATTAACTGATTGATTTTAATGGCATGTCAAACTGACTGGGTTATTTTATGCCTGGAGTTCAGGGAATTACATATATCATAGATTTATATTTACATTTTTAGTGTAGTTGTTTCTTAAGGATTTTTTCTTTTTTTTTGCACACAGTTATATGATATCAAGTATTCCTACAAATTATATAAAACATTCTTATATTGAGGGAGTTCAGAGGAGAGCTACTAAGGTAATGAATGATTTAAAAACCCTTTTGTATGAAGAAAGACTTAGGAACATTGACTTTGGTTTATCGATGTACAAGAGGAGATATAATTGAAGTCTACAAATATACACGGATTTTTTTCAACGAACTTTGATCTACTAAACATTGCTCAAAATATCAATACCAGGGCTCATAAATTAAAACTCTTAAAAAAATTTTATAAAGCAAATGCAAGACAAAATTATTTTAGTAACAGAGTGGTGAATACATGGAATAAACTACTATCATCAATAGTGAATGCCCCATCTCTAAACTCCTTTAAGGCAATGTTAGATAATCTGTGGAAAGAATTATAAATATTCTGTGGAATTATGATGAATGTTTATAAGGAACAGCTGACAGGTCTCAGCCCTAATATACTAACTGAAAATATATTATTATTATATTACTTTGTTATATGCAGAGTTTGTTCTTTTTTTTTTTATTATAGAAAATCGGTGAAAGAAATGATAGAATTTGCCATGAAAAATTACTGATATCTCTTCATAAATTTAATTCTCAGATTCATTCTAATGTTAAATCATTTAACTCTTAATATCCTGTTGAAAATTTTCTAAGTCCAGAGCCCAATTCTATAAGGATTTATCAAAAAAGGCTAAAAATGTCCTTTTCATTTAAAGTTACCTGTTATTTCCCTTAAATCAAAGACTTCTAAATATGTTTAATATTACATTTAAACAAAGGCTATTGTTTGGGGTAGATTAGGAAAATGAATGTGACTTCCGGCTGGGTGGAATGAGGCGGTATAGATGTTAAGAGTTAATAAGACATCAATACTAGGAAAATCTGAAACTAGAATAAACAGAATATTGTATGGGGGAGAGAACTCTGTTTAGTGGGTGAGAAATTAGAGATAAAGGTGGACAGACAATTTGAATTTTATAAAAGATATGTATTTTACAAGAACATTTCTAGAATTTGGATATACAAATAGCAATATTGCTCATTCTGTGCCAAATTTTATTAAAAAAAAATTTTTTTAGAATAAATTTGGCAGTGTAAAAGATAAAAAGTGTTTGGAGGTTTGCCATAAGGGCAATAGGATTGGAACAATCATATAGGTGCTAGGGTTTGACTGATCGAAGGGGGCCTCTTTGACCACCTGTCTAATCTAGGTAAGTAAATTCTTCCAAGCTGTAGCCATGTCAGTGCTACTGTATGGCTGTCTTTAACAAGTACTCCCTACTCCTAAAAATCGGTTTATAAAAGCATTTTTGCCCAAGAAATCCAAAAATGCTATCAAAAAATTCTGAAAGTCAACCAATTTTAAGTTATGGATGATTTCTGATTTTTTTATAGCAAGATTAATATCCAAATGTGGCACTGAATCTAAGACAAAATTTTTTACAAGAACTCATTTTACAGACAAAAATAGATTACAAAAAGTTACATTTTTTTGCGAACCCCACCAAATTTGCAGAGTTAGAAATCGACATAACTCCACCAATTTTTGGAATTGGAAACTCAAATTTTGGGGATTGTCTAACTTTAACACAGTCCACACCTGTATAAAATTTAAGAAAAATTGAAGGGGGTGGGTGACAATTTTACTTTTTTCTGGATGATTTGACATGGAATTGCCCATTGGCTAAAGGCAAACCATGTGAAGTGAACAGTTAGAGTTAGGCAGATTTTGGTGAACGTTGATAGGGAACAGATACAATTGGTCCTCTGTTCCCAAGCAAGCCATTTTCTCACTGTAGCAGTTGAACCCTTTCGGGCTTTCAGGTTTAATAAAGACGCATAAGAAAAAACGAAACTAAGTCTTGCGTTCATAATTAAAAATAAAAGTAATGAGCACATACAACCCACAACCTGAGCCCAGCACAAATGAGGCCCAAATCAACCAAAGGAAGAGACCAGGGAAATCAACCAAAAGAAGAGATGGCCAGCCAGTAGAATAGAAAAAGACAACCCTTAGAACCAATTAGAATCTTTTGAGCCATCGTGGAGCCTTAAGCAAGAGCGCTTATCCAGAGGAATTGGATCCTTGATAAAGAGTCCTGGGTATTAGTAAAGATCTGTTGATCCTGTAAGTCCGTCCTGAGTATTAGTAAAGATCTGGTAATCTTGTAAGTCCGTCCTGACTGAGTGCAGTTAGAATTATGTCCAATGTGGGGGGGTTAAGTATTGTATCAGTATTACTAGTGATTGGCTGCAAGAATAACTCATGTGACCTTGGCTAGTCTATAAATCTTATATATCAAAAAACTCCAACAAGGTCTCAAGTTATAAAAGGGCTATGCAACAATTCTGGGTTATCTAGCTTGGAAAATGTATGTCACAATTACCAATGAACAAGAATTGCTGTTTGGACATCTTTATGTCTGATTTCTGTTAAGTATATACACCTATAACTAGGTGGTGGTTGGATGTGTGTGGTATAATGGTTCGAGTTGTAAAAATGGTTCGTCGTCCTAAGTTCAAATCCTGGACAAGCCTATTTGCATTTCATATAGCGCTAATGCCCTTGGGAAAGGTATGCATCCAACTACTCTCCTTTCAGCTATGGGTAAATAGTAGGGCAGACTGGGCTCTTTAATCTTGACTAGGTTACCAGTCTAGGAGAATGAAAACTCTGAATTAAAACCTGTTAAACTCTTTTCTCTTAACACCTGTACCCCAGCTATGGTTAGTGGAATGAGAACAGGATACCCTTGTGGACTGAATAAAGGATTAGGTTCAAAGTCACGTGATGGCTCCTGATTAAGACAAGAAGGTTCCCGAGTTCGAAAAGAGTCCAAGAAGGTTCCCGAGTCCAACAAGAAATACCTGAAGAAAGCCAGAGGGTACATCGGACAAAACATTGTACAGATAACAATGAAGATGAGGACAATAGTCTGAATAATCCAAATAATACTGTTAAGCTCTGCTTAAGAAATTGACCTTGTGTCACATCCTAACTCATGGGGGGGGGGTAAATATACATACACCTATAACTAGAAAGCATTGTTGGGGTTGCGGAAAGTGATATCTATACATCAGCACAGTATGCAAATGAAGATAGATAAACAAAACTGCAACCTACCTAGGATATGCAAAGAATTATTTTTTTTAATTTAAAAATTTTTTTTTTTTTTACTAGGAACTGCTCAATCCAAACATAAACATTGCAGTCTAAGTAAATTGCATATATTTATTTACTAACTCCTCCGCACGAGCAGGATGTGACACAAGGTCAATTTCTTAAGTGGAGTGTAACAGGTTTGAATTCAGAGTTTTCCTGCCTAACCATGGTTAAAGAGCCCAGTCTGCACTACTATTTACCCATAGCTGGAGTGAGAGTAGGATTCATACCTTTCCCAACGGTATTAGCGCTAAGTGAAATGCAATTACCACGTCCAGGATTTGAACTCGGGGCGACGAGTCCATTTCCATGACTTTAACCATTACACCACGCGCTTCCAGTAAATTGCATATAGCTACAAAACAATTACCAAAAACTGTTTATATTCACTCAAAATCTGTCTGTTGTAAAACAACACATCTGTTGAAAAAGTAGCTATATTTAAGTTGAGAAGTTTGGCCACACCCATTCTACATGTCTGACATGGTATCCTCTATTTATCACCTATTTCATTCTCTGCAGAATTTCTTGAGTCATCAGGGCTTCTAGAATGTCCCTGGTAAAACTTTGATGGGTATTATCGCATAAATGCTTCCTGGCCTCCTGCCCTAAAAAATGCTAAACGGTGTCTGCTGAAAATCCAACCCGCGCTACGATTGAACTCCCTAACTGTTTGAAGGCATTTTTCCTGAAAAGTTAATGTGATCCGAAAGCGATATTTCCCCCCCCCACACACACACTCCCAAGTCTTTTCTCGACAAATAAATGTAAATATTTTTAACCCCTCCCTCTTTAAAATATTTTTTAAGCAGTTTGAAGACGTTTTTATATCGACAAATAACTTTTTTAGTGGTTTGAAGGTGTTTAAAGTAAGCCACCCCCAGGTTTTTTATCAACAAGTAAATGTAAATATTTTACCCCTCCCTTTCTTTAAAACGTCTTTTTTTTTTGGTATTTTCATTTTATTTTAATTCAAAACAACTATCACAAATTTATCTTTTTTTTTTGTATTTTCATTTTATTTAACGCGGCATGATTTTTCAGCAGGCACTGCTTAGCATTTTTTAGGGCAGTAGGCCAGGATGCATTTATGCGACATGCACCACTTTGATTTAAAACATTGTTCTATTTTTTCTAAATCTATTCTGTCATGTTGTAAGAATGTGTCAAATAAGGATGTCTCATATCTACCAACCCTTCTATATGAATAGGATGTGACACAAGGTCCATTTCTTAAGTGGGGTTAGGTTTCAATTAAGAGTTTTCCTTCTAGACTGGTTGCCTAACCAAAGTTAAAGAACCCAGTCTGCCCTACTATTTACCCCATAGTTAGAAAAATAATAGTTAGATGTATACTTTTCCTAAGGGTATTAGTGCTATGTGAAATGCAAACAGCCCTGTCCAGGATTTGAACTTGTTTCACTGTGTCCATTTCCTATGACGATAACCATTACACCAAGTTGATTCAAAAGTTTTGCAATGTTTCAAGCTACCAGGCCGAGTCAAAAGTTTTGCACTATTTCAAGCTACCAGGTTGAGTCAAAAGTTTTGCACTACCAGCAAAGCTACCAGGTTGAGTCAAAAAGTTTTCCCAAATTTTCACTGATGATATTTGTTCACATATCTCCATTTTATATCATTAATTCTCCATGATTTTATTCTTATTTAAACCTCAATTATTAATAAAATTGTTTTACATTATTAATACTGTTGGCCATATCTACATACTAATAACATGCAATTATATTTATATATACAACAGTTTACAGTGTGAACGGGAAGGCTAATTTGCATTTTGATATTAAAAATTTGATTTTAATAAATATGTGCTTGGTATTATTGATTTCTAATTGATTGGTTTTATAAATTTGAGCAAAAAATCTCATAAATTTGAGCAAAAAATCTCAGGGATAAATTTGAGCAAAAAATCTCAGGGATAAATCCATTAACAAGAAGAAATAACTGTAATTTTATTCTTTATTTGAACTAAATAGTTAACTTAGGAAAATTTAACAATGAAAGATGGGACTGATGGAAGAGTAACTTTCAGTTGTTCTATTTTTCGATTATACGCCCCTGTTTCAAATCTTTTTATCTGCATTCTTATTTAGTTTCATGAGCCTTTCGAATTTAATATGATATTTTATTACATTAAAGAATAAATACTTGCACCCAAAGGGTGCATATATTTGCTAGTATATATAAGCGATGCAAGAACATTTGGAATGTTTCATTTTTAAAATTGGGTGAAATAAAATGGGACAAATAAGAAATCTGCAATTAAGCGACACCAGATAATCTGGATTTATATTTTTGCACTGCATCTTGAACAATTTGGACAGTCTCATTTTTAACCAAAGGGTGTTGCAGGGTGATAATGGATGGAAGATTTAGGAACAAGCATATTAATATATAGATGGGTAATTCCATGTCAAATCATCCAGACCATGTCACCCACCCCCTTCAATTTTCCTGAAATTTTGTACAGGTGTGGACTATGTTAAAGTTAGATGATCCCCCAAATTTAAGCTTCCAATTCCATAAATTGACTGAGTTATGTTGATTTTAAACTCGAAAAATTTGAGGAGGAGAAAGAAAAATGGCGACATTTTGTAATCTATTTTTGTCTATAAAATCAGTTCTAGAGCTTCCCTACTCCTAGAAATTGGTTTATAGAAGATTTTTGGCCAGAGGAATCAAAAAATGTTATCAAAATAGGCATAAAATTAACCCGTTTTAAGTTATTAATGATTTCTGATTTTTTCATAGCAAGATCAATAAGTGGAAAAAATCGCAATGTGGCACTGCAGATAAAAAAAAAAAAATTCTTTAAATTATTATTCAACATATATTGAACATTATTTGTACCAAAAATAGAGTTTGGTTTTTGCTCACAAGCAAAGTTACAACATCAGTTAAATTTTGCATTTTTATGTTTTTGGAATTGGAAGCTCAAATTTGAGGGATTGTCTAACTTTAACATAATCCACACCTGTACAAAATTTCAGAAAATTGAAGTGGGTAGTTGACAATTTTACTTTTTTCTGGATGATTTGACATGGAATTACCCTGATTCTTTATCTTATACCTTTGCAAATGAGTGGGGAAAAATGCAATTAGAGCCATTTTATGCTACCTGTGAAAAAAAAAAAGACTGAGTACAAGGGGAGTGGTAAAAGAAGAAAGTACAAGTGAGTTTGAGAAGAGTTCCCTTGACATAGTAGTGAACATGCTGGAGTGTGGCATTGTACTGAGTTCTAACTCTAGTCTTGCTATTACATTCACTTTCAGGCGAATACCTTTGAACCCATAGCCTAGTGGATAAAGGAGTTAGGTTAAGACAGTTCTAAGTGACAGTTATCTCTAGACTGCAGGTTCAATCCTGGTCATGGGCAGCAGTAACATAGAATAATAACACAGCTTAACACCTGTACCCCAGCTATGGTTAGTGGAATGAGAACAGAATACCCCTGTGGACTGAATTATTAGGTTCAAAGTTCCGTGATGGCTCCCAATTACGACAAGAAGGTTCTTGAGTCCGACAAGAAATACCGAAGAAGGCCAGAGGGCACATCGGTCGAAACATTGTACAAATAACAATGAAGATGAGGAAAATAGTCCGAATAATACAAATAATACCTTTGGGATAGGTATGAAACCCTTTATCTCAGAGCTATGGGTTAAATAGTACCACTGCTATTTTTCTACAAGGATGGCTTTAGCATTAAATAACCCACGAAGGTTGATGTGCCATTGAAAAAAGAAATTAAACCAAACTAATTAATTATTAATAAGATGTATATAATACAAGGTTGTTATTCTATGAATTGACAATTTTTAATAATGTGATGTAAGCAGTGACATACTTTCGGTTACAGACAAATAGAAACTGAATCTCTATTATTAATAGATGTATAACATACACACATTAATTGTTTGTACTTTATTTTACATCTTTGATAATGAGTGTTGAAATAATTGCAATTAGTGCCATTTTATGCTACCTGTTGAAAAAAGGACCGGGTGCAAGGGAACTGTCAACAAATTGGTTCAGACGTTTCAAGAAAGGTGACACCAACCTCAAAGACAAACCAAGGTCAGGGAGACCTTCTGTTCTGGAAGATGAGACCTTGCTTGAAATGGTTGAACAGCCAAACACAAGAAACTCGGACATGGTCGTCAGAACTTGGTTCTTTACAAAGCACCATCAATCGACACCTCCATAAGCTTGGCCTTGTGAACAGACACTGAAATATTTGAAATACAAAATAGTTTGAAATATTGCAAAACTTTTGACTCATCCTAGTTAAATGGAGTCATATTCATACTGTTTAGATAACTGCAATTATTGATTACTTAGACTAGCAAAATAAAAAAACACCTCCGGGCGATGTAAAAATAATTTTTTGAAAGATATAGCCTGAGGGGATGGGAGCTAAAAATTCAATGTCATAGAGTGTGTACCATAAGTATGTAAAATCATCAAATTTATTAAAGGAGTAAAAAAGAAAGAAAGACAATTTGAAATGGAAACAGTTCCGATAACTTTAAATATTATATTAGAATAAAACAAACTATATAAATATATAACGCCGGGCATCTATTTATTGAAACAATGAGGATTGTCTAATGTTGCATGCTCACATTTTGAGTATGTTTATTCTATGTTTTACGTTGGATTATGTGTTGGGTAATTGTGACGTAAGCAGTGACGTAATTTTTGTTACAGACAAAAACCGGAAGCGAATCTCCATTATTAATAGATTTTGAAGAATTTTAATTAAGTATTCAGTAAGTATTTACCCAACCCCTCCACTATGAGCAGGATGCAACACAAAATCATTTTTAAGCAGAGTTTAACAGATTTGAATTCACCGAGATCAGTTGCTATACCAAGGTTAAAGAGCCCAGTCGGCCCTACTATTTATCCATATCCGGAGAAAGAATAGTTGATTCATACTTTTCTCAAAGGTATTAGTGTTATGTGAAATATAAACAGCCTCATCCAGGATTTGAACATTAATTTTCTTTTCAGAGTAGTTCAAGTCTATACACTTTTTAATTTGAAAAATAATATACGATTATTTTGTATATATTTTTTAAATTAAAAAGTGTACTCTGAAAAGAAAATTAAGGTTTCCTATTAAGAATATTAAATGCAAAAAACAAAACCCGAAAAATTATTTTATTAAAGAAAATTTTTAATCTGTTTAAAAGGTAAATAAAAAATGACTGGATTTATTTTATGCATGAATTTAGATAGAAACGCCTAACACTGGCCAAAATAGGATCCCAATGTTATCATATCGTAAATTTAATTTTAACTGTCTTCAAAAATATAGATCAAATCTTCATAATTTTCAACATAAAAAGGAAGATCTGGTGATAATGAATGTGTATATATATTTACTTTGTTTTATTTTTGTAGTTTCCTCTGGACATACATACACCCATCCATCCATCCATCCATACATACAACTACCTTTTTATGTATGTATATATTTCTTTATGTAGAAGAGTATTATTATTAGAGAAGTGTACAACATGCCCAGGTGATCACAAGCAGTGGAAATAGAAAGCTTTTTTCAAAGCCTAATAAAATAAATGTTATCTTTCTGGTATTGCTTGTATAGAGGAAAGATGAGAAGAGTTGCTGTTGATTGCTGAGTGTTGTAAAGGCTCACCTGCAGTTGAAATAGCACAGATAGTAACATTCCAGAAATATCAAGATACACAGATTGAATACACCAAATTACAGAAATTCAATACCTGATATACTAGATATCTTGAGTATTGATTTTACCGGCTTTGTTTTTTTAACAAAAAACTTTTTATTTCCAATTTGCAATACTGATCAGGGATAATGGAAAACATTATGAATTGATCATTATAAGTAAAAAACGGGGCGGCCTAAAGTCGGTATCAGCCAGTCAGCAAGGGAGTCTATCCCCTTTTCAATAGAGCTAGACAAGGAGATTGTTTTAGCATCTGAGGTGGAGCGCCACACGTACCATCAGCTCCTTACTTTACCGCACAGATCCCTGTGCTACTCATATGCTTATAAAAGAATACATTTACACAAAGAAGGAGAAGGAGGAGATATTGGTTTGTTTCATTATGTTTTACGGCACATCAACCTCGGTGGATCATTTAATGCCAACAAACTTTTGAAATAAATTTGTTCTTAATGGATACTCAATTTCAGCAAGGGAGTCTATCCCCTTTTCAATAGAGCTAGACCAAGGAGATTGTTTTAGCATCTGAGGTGGAACGCCACACGTACCATCAGCTCCTTACTTTACCGCACAAATCCTGTGCTACTCATACGCTTATAAAAAATACATTTACACAAAGAAGGAGAAGGAGGAGATATTGGTTTGTTTCATTATGTTTTACGGCACATCAACCTCGGTGGATCATTTAATGCCAACAAACTTTTGAAATAAATTCGTTCTTAATGATACTCAATTTTTTTTCAATAGAGCTTCTGACTCCTTACTTTACCGCACAGATCCTGTGCTACTCATACGCTTTACATTTACACAAGAAGGAGAAGGAGGAGATTTTGGTTTGTTCATTATGTTTTACGGCACATCAACTTTGGTGGATCATTAATGCCAACAAACTTTTGAAATAAATTTGTTCTTAATGGATACTCAATTTTTTTTATAAACACATTTTTCTATTTAACTTATAGACTCAGAGATTAATGAAAGCCTTTTTGTAAGGTGAAAGTATGATGGGATAGATTTACCAAACAATAAAGGGTTTTCAGAGGAATTTGTTGTGAGACAAGATATGCTAGATTCATATCTTTAGGAATTCTTGTAAAAAGTCGACGGGGTGGCCTAAAGTCGGTATCAGCCAGTCAGCGAGAGAGGCTATCCCCTTTTCAATAGCACTAGACCAAGAAGATTGTTTTTTTAGCATCTGAGGTGGGGCGCCACTCCTACCATCAGCTCCTTACTTCACCGCACAGATCCCTGTGCTACTCATATGCTGAGTTGGCGAGGACCGGTATCAAACTAGGAACCTTGTGGTTTCTAGCCGAACGCTCTACCGGTAGCGAGTGAACAACAAAGAAAGTAACACTTTCAATCCATATCTCAGTCACAATAAAGCATTTTCCAAACCTATCTATCACTTAATGGTCTTATGTTTTTTAAAGCATAACAATTTACTGAACACTGCTCCTACAAAACAAAACGTTCAAGAAAGTTCAAGAGTGCCAAACATAATGCCTAAAAAAAAAAGTAATTATGTCCCTTTTTGACATCCATATTAAAGATGCTATTATTGTCTTGTCAGTAATTTTACAAGTCATCACAACTTGCAAAATTGTATATTTCATTGGATACCTGAGAAGATCTCACACACCCAGTTTTTGATAACTTGCGTTGAAAGTTAAAATACACCAATCTGAAAAATTTTTATTTATTTATTTTTTACTGAATCCTGTTTCTCTCAGGGCTGTGGGGATTAAAATAAAATTAAAATAGAAAAAAATAACAATCTCCCATGAGCCTTCAGACCAGAAGAGCCCTCTGAGCATGTGCAGGAAAAAGGACCCTCTTCCTACCACCAAGATAATCTCTCGGCTATTCGGACTTAGGCCTCGACTGGGACTAAACACTATTACAGAACAGGGAGAAAATTCTTCTCCACGTGGTGGCTATGAGCCATGAATAAAGCCTGAATCATAAAACTACCTTTTGTCTTTGTCTCTTCCTTTTCTTTCCTTTAATTCCTATTCAGCACGGCTACCAAATAAGATGGGGTTAAAACATGCACCAGAAATAACCACCAACCTTTAAACCAAACATTAAAATACTTGTCACCCCACAGGGCTAATTCATTTTGGAAAAATTTTTTTTCAAATCTCAAGTGTAAATATTTACTTTTAAACAACCTAATTTTGGTTTAAAATTACAGAAATGAATAATTTTGTTTATAAAACAAAACTTCAACATAAAATTCAAAATATTACAAAATGCTTATTTTCAAAGGGGGTGGGGTGTGGGGTCTATTTATTCACTGTTAAATTCTATGAGCACTGCTATTTATAAATGTTTTAATTCAAACACAAATAATGTTTTATAAAATCAACAATTGCTTACAAGGAAAGTGAAAAGCTTTATCATTTAATAAGATATACTGCTGCTCGAAAGAAAAATACGGAAGAGGCTACTTAGCCAGTTCCAGTCAAATAGATAAACCTGCTTTTAGGCTTATTCAGCCGGTCCTCGTAAAATAGACAAAACTACTGTTCTGCTTATTTTACTGTTGCTCTAAATATTTTTTTTATAATAAATGCAAGTAATGTTAAAATAACAGCACAGATTTAACACAAAAGTTTATGTATATCGATTTATATTTTGTGAAGGACAAAGATACAAAAAATTCTTCTAAATGAAAAATATAGATACCATTAATGATTTTGGGATAAAATATGTCAATTTTTACAAAATTTTTAAAAAATTAAAAGAAATGATAAAGGTAAATTTGACTATCATGAATTTTTTTCCAAAATGGAAAAATGGCATTTTCCACTATCAATTGTTAAAACATAAAATTGTAACATTATCCCCAACCCCAACAATGAATTCTTGTTGATATTTATGAAAACCTAATATAATTTTTTTAGTTCCAAACACAAAGTGAGAAAAAAGTTGTTTACATTACGTTTTATAAAAAAAGATGTTAAATGTGAAATACCCGGATGTTAACTTTTAGAACTGGCTAAATAGCCTATTTTGAAAAATTATTTATAAATACCATTGCAACAGATTCTTCTTTATAATGTAAATTTGGATATTTCCTATCATAAATGATGGGATTATTTATATATCAATCAACATTACATTGATTGATTTTAAAGGTATGTCAACCCATCTTGGATTATTTTATGCCCAGAGGTTAAGGAATATATTTATATTTACGATTTTTTTTTTATGTTTATTTTTTTATAGAAGCATTGCTGAATAAAGTATATATATTAAATATTTTATATTTTTGCTTGAAGGCAATTACAATGCGAATATCGCATAAATTCGATAATTATAGAAGATAACAATGACAAGTGAATTTCGCAAAGAATTACTCGGTGTGTAGAATATCGTACACACTGTTTCAACTTTATGCTGATGAGACTTAATAAAGTTGAAACAGTGTGTACGATATTCTACACACCGAGTAATTCTTTGCGAAATTCACTTGTCATTGTTATCTTCTATAATTATCGAATTTATGCGATATTCGCATTGTAATTGCCTTCAAGCAAAAATATAAAATATTTAATATATATAATTTATATTTACATTTTTTGTATAGTTTAAGAGTTTTTTTGCACACAAAGAGGAAATATATATATAGAGAGGGGTAAGTGTGATGAAATGATAACACTATTCTGTTTCAATCAAACATAATGAAAAGAAGGAAAGAAAGAAAAAAAATGAGGGAGATAGTTAAATCAAGCTTATCATTGTAATAATTGAATTATCATAAAAGTAGTAAGTCATCAGTATCAGCCAGACAATGAGGAAGTCTATCCCCTTTTCACTAGCGCTAGACCAAGGAGATTATTTTAGCATCTGAGGTGGAGCGCCACACCTACCATCAACTCCTCACTTTACCGCACAGATCCCTGTCCTACTCATATGCTGAGTTGGCAAGGGCCGGTATCGAACCAAGAACCTTGTGATTCCTAGCCGAACACTCTACCGACTGAGCTAAACCGGCCCTTAAAAGAGAATGCATAGGCCGGGAATCGAACCCAGGCCGTCCACGTGGCAGGCAAGCATTCTACTACTGAACTAAATTATCATGCTGTGGTATATCCACAGGTCCTGCAAGTAAATAAATAATCCCGTCACTTTTGATGGGCACTAGGCTAATATGAAATAAGTATATATCGTTAAGCTGCATAAAAAAAAATTATGCAGCTTAACAATAGTTATGAATACTACATACCTCAAAACAGTTCATATTATTAGTACATTTAAAATTCTGTAAGATGTTTTATATATCACTAAGAAATAAAGGTTTATATAATATATGGTGTGATTAATTTGCATACTGGTTTTAACAAAACCAGATTTAAGAAATAATTACTAAGTATTATTGATCTCCAAAAATATATTATTTCATATAGAAACCAATTAAAATTTTCAATAAAATTTATATCTTATATTTCAGATTAGACGGAATAGAGAGAGAGAGAAAAAAAAGAAGATATTCTAATAAAAAGATTAACTAAAAAGAAGCAAATATCCCTCGGGTAATTTCAAGATTCCTTTTAGTGAGAAGAAGAAGAAGAGTCACAGAGAAGAAGAAGAAGAAGAAATTTAAAAAATAAAAGGAGAATGGGAAGTTACTCAGACAAGCAACAAAAATTGGATTACAAAAGATGAAAATTGATTGGGAAGTGAACCAATAACATAATAATAACCATCGGAAAATAAAGAACAATGAAAATATTTTACGAGCCAAAACGTGTTTATTAATAAAGGAACAAGATATTAATAGGATAACTTTATATTGGATATAAGAAATAATAATAATAATAATAATAATAATACAAGATCCAAGAAATAATAATAATAACAATAATAATAATACAAGAAATAATAATAATAATAATAATACTACAAGATACAAGAAATAATAATAATAATAATAATAATACAAGAAATAATAATAATAATAATAATACAAGATCCAAGAAATAATAATAATAATAATACAAGATCCAAGAAATAATAATAATAATAATAATAATAATAATACTACAAGATACAAGAATAATAATAATAATAATAATAATAATACTACAAGATACAAGAAATAATAATAATAATAATAATAATACAAGATACAAGAAATAATAATAATAATAATAATACAAGAAATAATAATAATAATAATAATACAAATAATAATAATAATACAAGAAATAATAATAATAATAATAATAATAATAATAATAATAATAATACAAGATACAAGAACAAGATACAAAAAATAATAATAATAATAATACAAGATCCGACTAATTCAAAAGAGGATGAAGATAAAACTACTTAGTAGTCTCATCAGATGTATGTGTATGTATGTGTGTGTGAGAGAGAGAGAGAGAGAGACTATATTCTCTTTTAGCTAAGAGTAAGATATCTATTTCAGCGGAAGAATATTTTCTGATTAATACACAAAAAAAAAAAAAAAAAAAAAAAAAAAAAAACCTTGTTCAATAATTCCCAAGCAATTTTATTATCTTAATCTAAAATAATCAAAGAGAAAAACATACTGGAAAAAAATAGCAAAAAATGTATTTTTAATTAACTAAATTGAAATTATGTTTATCATACCTCTCCCCACCCCAATTGCTTAAGTGGGGGGGGGATTTTAAGAGCTAAAAGCAGATTTAAATATAATTATAACAAGAATGACATTATGGAACTGAAATCTATAACTTGATTTTGTCATTAAAAATAATCTATAATAAATAACTTTATTATTTCATTTCTAATAATATTCAGAATTGAAGTTTTAGAGTCAACAGAATAATAATAGCATCATTTATAGATTTGCATGCATTAAAAATTCTATTATAGCATATGTAGAAAAAAAGTTCTCTTTTGGATTCTTTCAATAAACAGCGATATTTCTCTTCTCACAAAGAAAAGGAAAGGAAACTACAATGAGAGAAAGAGAGAGAAAGAGAATGAGAGAGAGAGAGAGAGAATGAGAGAGAGAGAAAGAAAGAGAATGAGAGAGAGAGAAAGAAAGAGAATGAGAGAGAGAGAAAGAAAGAGAATGAGAGAGAGAGAGAGAGAGAGAGAGAGAGAAAGAGAATGAGAGAGAGAGAGAGAGAGAGAATGAGAGAGAGAGAGAGAGAGAGAGAGAGAGAGAGAGAGAGAGAGAGAGAGAGAGAGAATGAGAGAGAGAGAGAGAGAGAGAGAGAGAGAGAGAAGAGAGAGAGAGAGAGAGAGAGAGAGAGAGAGAGAGAGAGAGAGAATGAGAGAGAGAGAGAATGAGAGAGAGAGAGAGATGAGAGAGAGAGAGAGAAAGAGAATGAGAGAGAGAGAGAAAGAGAAAGAGAATGAGAGAGAGAGAGAAAGAAAGAGAATGAGAGAGAGAAAGAAAGAGAATGAGAGAGAGAAAGAAAGAGAATGAGAGAGAGAAAGAGAAAGGGAATGAGAGAGATAAAGAGAGAGAGAAAGTGAGGCAAGTAAGAGAATGAGAGAGAGAGAGAGACAAGTAGAGAATGAGAGAGAGAGAGAGAGAGAGAGAGAGAGAAAGTAAGAGAATGAGAGAGAGAGAGACAAGTAAGAGAATGAGAGAGAGAAAGAGAGAGACAAGTAAGAGAATGAGAGAGAGAGAGACAAGTAAGATATTGAGAGAGAGAGAGACAAGTAAGAGAATGAGAGAGAGAGAGTAAGAGAGAGAATGAGAGAGAGTTAGAGAGAGAATGAGTGAGAGAGAGAGAATGAGAGAGAGAGAGTAAGAGAGAGAATGAGGGAGAGAGAGAGAATGAGAGAGAGAGAATAAGAGAGAGAATAAGAGAGTAAGAGAGAGAGAGAGAGAGAATGAGAAAGAGAGAGAGAATAAACCGTATGGTCACACATCAACAGGCCAGCCAGAGAGACAGAGAGAGCGAGAGGGGTTGAGGAAGATCTGCTTTTATTTTCTCATTCAGATAGCACCAGATTACTGCTTGCTTCATCCCCCCCCCGGACATCCAGCCGAGAATCCTACACATACAACATCCACCATCGCCATCAGGAAGGAAGGGAGGGAGTAGAGAAATTCAAATTGTCACAGATCAATAACTGCCTGGCTTGTCTGTCACTAATCATCGTCACCAGCCATCACTAATTTTTAAAGCCAACCCAGCAAGAAGAGAAGGAAGGGAGAGGTGGTATCAGGTCTAGGAATAATGGAGAGGGAGAGACTGAGAGAGAGAGAGAGAGGGAGAGGGAGAGAGAAAGAGAGAGAATGAGAGAGAAAGAGAGAAAGAAAGAGAATGAGAGAGAAAGAAAGAGAATGTGAGAGAAAGAAAGAGAATGAGAGAGAATGAGTGAGAGAGAATGAGTGAGAGAGAATGAGTGAGAGAGAATGAGAGAGATGAGTGAGAGAGAATGAGAGAGAAAGAAAGTAAGAGAATGAGTGAGAGAGAAGTAAGAGAAGAGAGAGAGAGAAAGTAAGAGAATGAGAGAGAGAGAAAGAAAGAGAATGAGAGAGAGAGAGACAAGTAAGAAATGAGAGAGAGAGAGAAGTAAGAGAATGAGAGAGAGAGAGAGAGAATGAGAGAGAGAGAGAAGAGAGAGAGAGAGAGAGAGAGAGAAGAAGAGAATGAGAGAGAGAGAAAAAGAAAGAGAATGAGAGAGAGAGAAAAGGAAAGAGAATGAGAGAGAGAGAGAGAGTAAGAGAGAATGAGAGAGAGAGTAAGAGAATGAGAGAGAGAGAGAGTAAGAGAATGAGAGAGAGAGAGAGAAGAGAGAGAGAGAGAGAGAGAGAGAGAGAGAGAGAGACAGTAAGAGAATGAGAGAGAGAAAGAGTGAGAATGAGAGTGAGAATGAGAGAGAGAATGAGTGAGAATGAGAGTGAGAATGAGAGTGAGAATGAGTGAGAATGAGAGTGAGATGAGAGTGAGAATGAGTGAGAATGAGAGAGAGAATGAGTGAGAGAGAATGAATGAGAGTGAGAGAGAATGAATGAGAATGAGAGTGAGAGAATGAGAGAGAATGAGTAAGAATGAATGAGAATGAGTGAGAGAGAGTGAGAGAATGAGTGAGAGAGAGTGAGAGAATGAGAGAGAATGAGAGAGAGAAAGTGAGAGAATGATAGAGAGAGAGAGAGAGAGAGAGCTGTGAGCAGACATGTAAACCTTCAATGGGCGGATGGTAGTAGTTGGTGATGCTATGGGGCCCAAAAAGCCCAAGCAACAGCTACACAATAAATACTATGACAACAGTGTTGATGGCTGCTTGTAATGTCAGGAGAGTAAGGAGTTTTTTCCCCTCCTTCCATGGGGAGGATAAGGAGTAAAGCAAGAAGTATTTGTGTGAGGAAAAAGAAAAATATATTAAAATTAGGAAGAAAGGTATAGTTTGTTATATACCTTTTAAAGTAGGGGTGAGTTCTTTAGAAGCAACAGCAAACAAATTACCCACATATATATATATATATATATATATATATATATATTGATAATATGCTGTGCTATATTTATAAGTAAATAGTGCTCAATATCTTGTATAGAGCATGTATATCTAAGTTAGGGTAGCGTGGACATGAAGTCAACAGTGCTTGGTTACTGAAAGTTTTTTGCTTATGCAATTTTCAAACCAAGTGCTTGATTTGAAAATCGCATAGGCATAAAACTGTAAGTACAGGGTGTTTCAGAAAAGTTGATATCATTTGAGATGTACAGGGTGTTTCAGACAAAATTGATATCATTTGAGATGCACAGGGTGTTTCAGACAAAATTGATATCATTTGAGATGTACAGGGTGTTTCAGACAAAATTGATATCATTTGAGATGTACAGGGTGTTTCAGACAAAGCTGATATCACTTGAGATGTACAGGGTGTTACAGACAAAATTGATATCATTTGAGATGTACAGGGTGTTACAGACAAAATTGATATCATTTCATAATCTAATAACTTAACCAATTCTCATTCAAATGTATAGAAACAACTCAAAATGCAATGTTTAATATTTCTATTATTTTCAGGTATAGAAATGCCATTTACTGGGAAATAAAAGATGTTAAAAAAAAAAAATAGAATATTGAATTGTTTCTACACATGCTGTTAAAATCTGAGACTATTTGAATGTGATTTGGTCAAGTTATTAGATTACAAAATTATATTGAATTTGTCTGAAACACCTTGTATATCTCAAATGATATTGCATTTTTCTGAAACACCTTGTATATCTCAAATGATATAGCATTTTTCTGAAACACCTTGTATATCTCAAATGATATTGAATTTGTCTGAAACCCTGTATATCTCAAATGATATTGAATTTTTCTGAAACACCCTGTATATCTCAAATGATATTGCATTTTTCTGAAACACTCTGTATATCTCAAATGATATTGAATTTTTCTGAAACACCCTGTATATCTCAAATGATATTGCATTTTTCTGAAACATTGTGTATTATAGCAGTAATTGAATGCATAAAACAATTTATATTTCCAATTCACTGTGATAGGCATATCAGAGTCATAACTGAATCACATCTGTAAGATAATATCCAGAAAATCACAAGTTACTGGTAAATTATATTCATTTCTGCTTTTCTACATTATAGTTTTCTTTTTTTTAATTTACAAAATGTTACATTATTGTGCTGTACTGTATGTAATGGACTTGATGTTTTAAAATCTTAATATATACAATATGAATTTTAGGCTATAGATAAATATATAGACATATGGGTTAAATCCTACTCCACGTACCTAAATTCCACCATAGTATGCCACCACTCTGAAAGAAAAAAAATACCAAAAATCAAGGAATTAACCGAATTTAATGAAATTGTCAGTGTTGATACATTAATGAATAAAAGATATATTGCACCAGTTATTTTATTTAGAATTTTTTATATTTTTTCAGGTCAATTAACTTTGAACCACGTATGTTTGGGAATCTGTCTTAAGCCTAAAAGATACATGGTTCAAAGTTAACTGACCGGAAAAAATGTGAGAGTTTTCAAATAAAATAACTGGTGCATTATATTGTTTATTCATTAATGTATCAACACTGAAAATTTCATTAAATTCGGTTAATTCCTTGATTTTTAGTTTTTTTTTTCTTTCAGTAGGTGACATATGATGGTGGAATTTATGTCCATTAAATAGGATTTAACCAACATTTGTTTTGATAGCTGACATATGTGTCTTTTGCACATATCTACAAAGGGAGTAAAAAGTAATTTTAGAAAAATGAACAACATCAAAGAATGAGAAGGAAAAAAAAAAAAAAGGTCATATTGAAGTTGAATAGTTTTGTACTTTAAACAAATTGCCTGTTCCTCATGACATTTTTGGAATGATTGGCCTTATATAGCTGTCCTATTCTCTTATCTATTAATGGAATCAAAATAATCATTGTAGAATTAAAAATAATTCTGTTAAAGGAAAGTCTGCTGATTTTGCTTGTCATCTTTCTCAAAGGATAAACCTATTGAAAGTTTAAAAAGTAATGAATAAAGATGTAAAGATTATCTTCAAAACAAATTATTCATAAAACAAATTTTATAAAAAAAAAAAAAAGGTTAAATCGAACTTAATGGACCTAAATTCTACCATCGTATGTCACCCCGTCGAGAAAAAAAAAACCAAAAATCAGGGAATTAACCGAATTTCATGAAATTTTCAGTGTTGATATATAAAGGAATAAAAAGATATAATGCACTAGTTATTTTATGTAAAGACTTTTACATTTTTTCAGGTCAGTTAACTTTGAAAATCTGTGTTACGCCTCAAAGATACATGGTTCAAAGTTAACTGATCTGAAAAAATGTAAAAAGTTTTTAAATAAAATAACAGGTGCATTATATATATATATATATATATATATATATATATCTTTTATTTATTAATATATCAACTGAACATTTCATTAAATTCAGATAATTCCCTGATTTTTAGTGTTTTTTCTTTCGGCGTTGTTACATATGAAGGTGGAATTTAAGTCAGTTAAGTTTGATTTAACAAAAAAGAAAGAAAAAAAAAATATAACTTGGAGGTTAAGAGTATCTGATAACCAAGCAAGAGTTGTGAGACTAATTCCTTCCCTCCCTCTACCTAGACACCGCCGGGTAGCCATTTCTAGGATTAATATAAATGTAAATGCTGATTTTAAGATTTTAGTAGATTAAAAAAAAAAAATTTTAATCCAGTAGCATTTAAAACTTTATTAACAAAATCCTATTAAAATCTGTAGAATTGTCTCTGTATCATTATTAAAGAAATCCTTTGTCTCTTTTTTGTTATTTAACTTTAAACAAATAAGTATGTTTTTTTTTTGTTTTGTTTTTTTAAATATTTAAAATCCGTTAACAGAATGACAATATATGCACAAAAATGAATGCAAAAATAATATCTAAAATGTAAAAGAGGGAATCTTATTACTATAATTGTAATGTCTCTATCGAGCTATCTGTCTGGTCATCAAATTAAAAACAAGTCCTGTACTGAGATAAAACAAAAAACTTTTCTAGGGTAAAATTTTACAGGAAATCAGTGGTGAGATTTCTATTTACCCCTGAATTCATTTGGGTCACTAGGGACCAAATTACTAGCTGTGGTATGAGAGAATAGTCAAACAAAAAAATAGGCTAAGGGAAATAACTCTGATAAATTTTAAAATTTAATGAATTTCCATATCATGTTTGTTTGTTTTGTTTTACGGCATATCAACCTCAGTGGGTCATTTAATGCCGATAACGTTTTGAAATAAATCAATTCTTAATGGATAATACATTTTTTTTATAAATACATTTTTCTATTTAACCCATAGATGGGACCCTAACAGCGCTACCACTCCGGGTCAGAGTGGACCAGGGAGCAATGGTGATGAAGGTGTGCTCCACATTCCCCAAACCTCCAAAACTGGAACCTCCCCATCAGATAGAGTTTAACGTCATTCCCAGGACATGTAGACCCGCAGCCACCGCCTTCTAGCACCCATATGATAAAAAGGGGTTGGGGCTTGCCATAAGGGCAATAGGGTTGGGAAAATCATATAGGTGCTAGGGCTTGACGTGACCAGCCGATTGATTGGAGGGGGCCTCTCCGACCGCCTGTCTAGCCTAAGATAGGGTCAAAGTGGAGTATTGCATGTCATGAACTGCTCATCCACCTGGGCCCTATCCTTAAGCATCACGGGTCGCCACCCACGGCCAACAGGTGGCCCCATGGGGGAGTCTTACCCCTCTACAGAGGTGCAGTCGGTGCATTCTAATGCCCCACCGACAGGGCGGAATTTCCATATCAAACATTCTATTAATTAACCACTTGCATTAATCATGACAGTTTGTATTGCATCTCACAACATTTCAAAAAGTATTATTATTGTGTTATTGGTAAATGGGGGTTAACATTCACAAATTTTGGTCGTTACACTTTCACAATAAGCACATTGAGCGATAGGTACTGCTATCCAATGGTGAGCAATATGAGATTTAAAAAGTTTATACTTAAATTTAGTTTGCATCTATATCAAATCCAGTTAAAATCTAAGATACACAACTTTGAGTACTTTATTTTCATTTCTCCAATACAAAATACCCCCCCCCACACACACACAAATAATCTATTGAAGGGACAAAACTACCCAGAGTGAGACCACCAGGCTAATTAATCTCCAGTTATAAACACCACCCCCTAAGATGATGAGAAGAACTGAAACCAAAACCTTTCAGGATTTCCCAGAAAAATTGTATACAAAGCCTTATGAATTTTCTGTTTGCCTTTTCCAATAAAATTCAGCGGTCTGATGAAACTCATAGGTATACACAGATACTTGTGGGTAGAAATAAATCTATAACCAGAAAATGACTGATTTTTAAGCCTTTTGCTTTACTATATATATATATATATATATATATATATATATATATATATGCTTGTTCGTATATATGTCTTGATTTACAAAGTTCTGTGCATTATATATATATATATATATATATATATGTGTGTGTGTGCATGTGTGTATGTATATATATATATATATATATATATATATGAGGAAAAATGAGTAAAGAAAAGAAATGTAGAAGGATAAAATGAATTTAATCGATATCACATTAATCAATATCACTTACACATGTGTTTCGGTCAGTTTATGTGTGTGAAAATATTTCGCACACATAGAAGAATCGACCTTCATCAGAGTGAACATTTATTTTGAATGGTTTATTTTCATGATATATATATATACACACACACACACACAATGTAAAAAGGTGTTTTTCATACAAGTTTAAAATTGTTTTTATGTCTGCACTTATAAATAATCTCATTTCTCTGGTTAAGAAGTTCATTCTTATCTTTATACTTGATTATTGCAGAGTTAAATGGCATTTATCTCTGTAATATGTAAGGGTTGTTGATTTTTTGACAATTTGTCAATCTATTGAGAGGTTTTCGGTTTCTTTCTTTTAGTTTCAAAAGTGAATTGATAGCGGAATTTGGTTCCTCAATTTCTCATCTCAGATTGTACCATCTTAATTTTCATGATTTACTTGAAATTCTGAAATATGCCATTTTTCCCCCATGTTCTTTCTCATGGGAAAATAGATGCCTGGTACACAATTATGTTGGATTTACATAAACCTTTAAGTGGACAATTGCTTTTTACTTTATATAGTTCATTGGCTATTTTATTCTATATTTTGGAGAGTTTCTTTTAATTAATATTTTGTTGTGTGCCTTAATTATATTGCTGATGTTCTCGGTAGATGAGTAACTAATTTTGAGTGTTTTCCTAATAACTTAACCATCTAAATTATATACTTAATAATTAAGTATATCATTTAGTGGGTTATTAATGTTTAAGTGTTTTTCAATTAGTTTGAGGAAGATTCCTCCTATGCTAACATTAGTGCAATTCCATGCCAAATCATCCAGAAAAAAGTAAAATTGTCACCAGCCCCCTTCAATTTTTCTGAAATTTTGTACAGGTGTGGACTGTGTTAAAGTTAGACATTCCCCAAAATTTGAGCTTCCAATTCCAAAAATTGGTGGATTTATGTTTAGTTGGGACCCATAAATTTTCCTGTGGACTCATTCAAAGCAAATATGTGTGCCCCTGTGAAAAAAGTTTTTCAACTGGAGTTTGTTCAATTAACAACAGTAATCCCTTTCATTCAGCAAACTGCTCTCACAGTAACCGCGTTCCTCTGACCTTCATTCTTCTTTACCCAAAACACAGTAGTCTGCCGAATTCCACCTCTCTCACAGTCACTTGCTTCGTTGCTGTCTCACAGTCAGCGATCGTCCGTTTTTATTATGGCTCGGCTACCCTTTATTCAAATTCCACCTCGTCCCATCCAGGTCTCTCGTGCACGGCACAAGTGATTCTTTACCGCTTACGTTGGAGGGATCGGCCTGGCCCATTACACCCAGGTCACACTAAACCAAAAAATTATCAGCATTGGGATAAATACATTTTTAACTGACAAATTATCAAACCAAGTAAGTATTTACCCAAACTGTTTGCCATGGGTAGGATGCGACACAAGGTCGCAAGTTTGAAAATCCAATGGAAATTCAGTCCCTATTCAGTAATAATGGATCAGTTTTAAACAAAACTGTCCAGATTTCATAGCTTTCAGCTTAAAGTTAGATGGAAATAACTCTCCAGCACAAATCTTTCATGACATTTAGTCGAATGGTTGATATAGTCTATCATTAAGTTTGAGACGGACAATGACGAATTCTCTAAATCAGTGCTTTTCAAACTTTTGACATTTGTTTGATCGATGTATGGACCAGTGTATAAAATTAAAGAATTTGTTAAACTTCGAATAAAGGCATGTTAAAATTAGCTTTATTTAATACAAAAATCTATCATCAATAAAAACTAACCGCCCAGTGTACAGTCAATGTGAACAGTGAGACTACTTAATTATCTCTATATATAAATAAATACATCATTTTTAAATATACAAGATGTGTCAAAAAAGTATCAAGATTTTTTGTATATTTTGACACACCTTGTACTCTGAAAAAATTAACGTTCTATTCATTGTTCATTTTTATCTTGGTAAATACAGCTTCAATCTTGATACTTTTATATATACCTTTATATATATCTAATATACCAAACTTGTTGGTAAATCCTCGTGGAGAGAAAAAACCCAGCAAATAGTTTGATTGTAAAAATATACTACCAAACATCACCCGGGGGAAAAAATTTTTTTTTACAGCTTTTAACTCAGCACTTTTATGGCACCTTGTATTCTGAAAAAAATTAACGTTTAATTCATTGTTCATTTCTATCTTGGTAAATACAGCTTCAATCTTGATACTTTTATATATACCTTTATATATATTTAATATACCAAGTATGTTGGTAAATCCTCGCAGTGAGAAAAAACCCAGCAAATAGTTTGATTGTAAAAATATACTACCAAACATCACCCGG
The DNA here is from genome assembly GCA_023376005.1 of Doryteuthis pealeii. Lineage (NCBI taxonomy): Eukaryota > Metazoa > Mollusca > Cephalopoda > Myopsida > Loliginidae > Doryteuthis > Doryteuthis pealeii. Next base: position 71,996,937 of record CM042166.1, read on the forward strand.
GGTGAAAAAATTTTTGGAAAAAAAGAAAAGACCAAGATAATCGTACCAACCAAAAATAATCTATTGGTACAATATTTGGCCAAAAGAAAAACAATTTATTTATATATATATATATATATATATATATATATATATATATATAAACGGTGCACATTCTCTCCTGATGATCCCAAGCATTTGTAAACATCATTTGTTTTTTCAATATATCAAATTCACACTGTCGGATTAATTTCCTTTTATTTCACACACACACACACACACATATAAGATATATATATTCATACAAAACCACCAGGAAACTAAAGCTAATAAGTAAAAAGTGCTCAATACCTAAGTAGAGTAAATAAAGATAAATCTAATGAGTCAGATAAACCTACTAAAAGTTTCGCTTAATGCTCTTCAGGGCTAAGATCCAACTCTTATACCTATATATATATATATATATATATATATATATATATATTAATTCATGTGTAAAACTTAATATTTCATCTTTTTTTCATTAAAGACTTCATCAAAACAAATCAACATACATATGTAGGCGTTATTTTCGTATTCGCCTGGGGAGTTGTCTGCCCGTTTAGTTTCGCTGGTTCCCCCTAGGGGCCTTTGATATTTAAGCGGCTGATTTGAACGTCTCTTTCTCTTTCTCTGCAGCTCGACCTACGAGGCACAATGAGGTAGTCTTATGACCACCCTCTTCTCGTTGGGGCTTCGGCCCTTAACACTGGCCACTCACTGCTAGTAGATCTCTTGTACGATATATGACTATTCTTTAGTCATGTATCCGTAACTACTTTTTTTATGTACATTTAGGTATCTCCTTGATACCTAAATATCTTGTATTTTACCATTCATGAATGTGTCATTATCTCTACTCTTGTATATGTATTTATACTACTTTTGTATGTATGTTTATGTACACCTATGTATTATGTACCCTGTTTATTCTGTGCTGTATATTAAATGTTTTGTCTATCAACCTTTGTTGGAGTTTTATCTTCAAGTATTGTCACTTTGAATCTTACAACTGGTGACCCCGATGTGATGAAAACGTTTTGTGAAGGCTTTGTTTTGCATTTGGAACTTTAAACTTTACACATATTTGAAAATGTATACAATGAGGAAAAGTTAATAAAAAGTGGGCTATAAAAAGGAAAAGAAAAAAAAGAGAACAAAGTTAGAGAAAAAGAAAGGTGGTAAAGGGAGGATAAGAGAAAAAAATGTCTGGGTGTCATCTTTAGTAGAAAACTGAGTTAAGTTAAAGAAAGAAATAATGTATTCATATTCCATTACAATTATACAGGGATGGGGAAAAAGATGTGTGGAAGAAAATGCATATATGTAAGAAAAATATTTTAAAGTATGGAGGTATAGTACAGAAATAAAAAATGTCTTTATTTTTATAACTATTATTTTTTTCCATTGTCAATCTCAATTTCATCCTCAGAGATAATAATTTGTTTCTAAACTAGAAGCAATTTGAAAAAAAAACAAACTAATCATTGTTTGATGATGTAGTTAGAATATGTCAGGTTGCTCAATACACAACTGGTATGATGTAACCCTGTACTGCCTGTTACATAGTCAGATCATCAGTGGCTAAACCAGAAACTCCACAGAATTTTTCAGGTGAGGAGGGTGGCTAGACACTCTGTGGGATGAAAAACAAGACTTGTATAAAGACAGTGAAAGCTCTTTGCTGAACAGCCCCTCCTCTCTCTCTCTCTCTCTATATATATATATATATGCGATATGACGTCATTAACGGTTCTTTATTGGTCACGTCTGAACGTGAATTTTTTTTTTTAAGTTCTTTTTCGAACATTTCAAAATTCTCCGCTTTTTCCAACGAATTTCATTTCAAATAAGGATTTACTGTGATGAAGGTCGATTTTTGTTTGTGTGCAGAACATTTCTACATTTTTTCTATTATTATTATTATTTCATTTCTTTTGATTATTTAAAAATAATAATAGCATGAATAATGTACACATGGATAAACTCCTGACCGAAACACGTGTAAGTAATATTGATTAAAATATCCTATATTATCCATTATATACTTTCTTTCCTTTATTCATTCTTTCAACATACCGTCGGACATATATAATATATATTATATATATATATATATATATATATATATATATTCACTGTGTGCCACATGTTAAGTGTTTGTTTTGATTACATATCGTTTTATCAGTGAGTTTGACCTCTCTGGGACATCAGGTATATGTCTGGTTACCATACACCTAGTGGGTTTTGGTGTAATGAGTTTTGCTTCTCGGATTAGAGTTTCTGGTGGCTTGGGATCGCCCATGATGACTTTGCTCAAGCTTTAAAATATGAAGCCCCCACACCATATATACATACATACATTTATTTATATATATATATATATATATATATATATAATTTATACATATATATGTAGCAATCCCAGTACTTTTGTTGATTTTAGTGGACATTGACAAATTCGAACCTTAAATAGTGCAACTTGCAATTTCTTGCATATTTCTAGTTCAATCTTTAAAATATTTATATGGTTGAAAAGAAAAGAAAAAAATCTTTCTAAATATGTAATTCGTATGTGTTTTTATCCATTTAATTATTTTTTACAGTGAGTTAAAATGGTATTTTGCTTCAAACAGCTGAAAATATGTAATATAAATTTTTTTTCCAAGATTAAATTTTACACATTACATTTTTTTGTAAAATCAAAGTGGTTAATCTTTATCAGTATTCTTGAACTTTTACACTAAATAAGACACTTTAAACCACAAGCAGGAACTTGTTTTTTCCTTTCCAGACCTATGGTAGCAAAAATACAATCGAGGTTTCTACAAAAGGTATAAGCAAAAAAAAAAAAAAAAACACTATATCATTAATAGAAGATAGTCACTAAGATGATGGCACAGTATTAAAAAAAAAAAAAAAAAAAAAATTATCTGCATCTGCGCAGGCCAATCCTTGAGTGACAGTCTTTGGTGTACTGACTGCACACAAACTGTGATGCTTTCTGGAGCTGCTGTTTGCTCTTCCTCCTTCTGGCTCTCTTTGCTGTGGATACTGCTCTCTTCTCTGCCTAACTCCACTTTGTGCCTTGTTTAATGTTAAGGCGCCAGGCCACTCGATTTTCTGCATCTACCTCCACATGTTTGTGTCAATGTGGCATATTCTCATGTCTCTCCTTCAGACATCTTTAAAGCATAGGCATGGTCTACCTACCAATCAGGAGCATTATTAATTCACTATACAAAAGATCTTTTGGGATGCGGCCATTTGTTACATAGCCTTCTTTACTTCTTCTTACTTCTAGTCGTCTTCTATATCTTGGACATCTATTCTTCTGGCCGGCTTTGGTTCTATCTTCTAACATCTTGCGTCTGGAGTTGTCTTGGGGACTTTGGTCTGGTTTTCTGTTAGGGATTTCTCTTTATCAGAAGCCCTGTGTCATTGTTAGTTTTTAGGTAATAAACACAAGACTTCGATTTACGTTGATGTTACTTTATTTCCAAATCCCCAACCCAGACACCTGCGCAGTGAGACTTACATATTACAAGCTCGGCTTCTAACTTCTAACTGGCTGAGTTACTTAATATCCTTAAACCGGAAGACAGGGTTTTCTATGCCTTCTGGTTCACACGATTTATCCTCGGAAGGCAAGGTGAGAGTGAGGTCAAGCGCCGTCACTCACCCTCAAGGCCATCAGCTGCACTAATCACCATTATGATTTCTACACTATTGCCATAAATATTAGGTGACTAATAATTATGTAACACATTTTCCATCCTCTTGACATGACAAAGCCAGCGAAGGCACCTCTTGCAGAGGATGGAGAACATGCTGTTCATGTTGATGCAATCCAGCATGTCTGTGTTGGGCACTTTATCTTGCCAACAGATGTGCAGAATGCGTCGTAGACACCAGAGGTGGAAATTGTTGAGTTTCCTTTCATGGCTTGAATATGTTGTCCCCACTTCACTACTGTAGAGGAGTGTAAGGATAATGCAGGCTTTGTAGATATGCAGTTTGGTTTTCTTAGTGAGTGGCATTTTTCCAGACTCTCTGGCTCAGTTTGGCCATAACCACTGCTGCTTTCACTATTCTGCTGTTGACTTCAGTATCAATGGAGACTGAGTTGGAGATGGTGGACCCAAGGTACTTGAAATTCTCCATGGTTTCCAGGTTGCACCCATCAATATTGATGTTCAGAGGAGTGTCTGCTTTTGCACCATGACTTTTGTCTTACTTAGACTTATATATATATATTTACCAACCCCTCCACACGAGCAGGATGTGACACAAGGTCAATTTCTTAAGCAGAGTTCAGCAGGTTTGAATTCAGAGTTTTCCTTTTCGTCTTGGTTGCCTAACCAAGGTTAAAGACTTATGGTAAGTCCGAACTTCTTGCAACCATGTGTGAGGTGACTGACAAGCTGTTGCAGGCCTTCCTCAGTGTGTGATGTCAAGGCTGCATCATCGGTAAACAGCATTTCACAAATGAGAACCTTCATGACTTTACTCTTAGCACGAAGACAAGCCATGTTGAACAACTTGCTGTCAGCTCTGGTGTGAATGTAAATTCCTTCACTGCAGTCCCTAAAGGCATACTGGAGAAGCATTGAGAAAAATATCCCAAACAGCGTAGGTGCAAGGATACAGGCCTGCTTCACTCCAGTGTTGATTGGAAATGCCTCAGATGTTGTACTGTTAAAACAGGCTGTGCTGTGCATATCCGTATGGAAGGAAGTGATGATTTCTAGTAGTTTGGGTGGGGAACCAATCTCCTGCAACAGTCTAAAGAGACCACTTCAGCTGATCATGTTGAACACCTTTGTTAGATCTATAAACATGATGTAAAGTGTCATCTGCTGCTCCTGACACTTTCCGTGCAGCTAGCGTAGAGAGATCATGTCCACTATTGACTGGTTAGAACAGAAACCACACTGGGACTCCGGGTAGATATGAGAGGCAAGGGTCTGTAGTTGTGCCAGTAAAACACGAGCGAAAACTTCTCCAATGATGCTAAGGAGGGTGATACCACGGTAATTGTTAAAGTCGCTCCGGTCTCCTTTATAAAGTGACAATGATAGAGTCCCACATGTCTTTTGATGGCATCACTCCCGGTTGACTTCCTATTAGCGAGGCAGTCAATGGCTTTACTAAGTTCTTCCACGGTTGGAAGTGTGTCTAGTTCCTCCATGACTGGTAGATCTAAGATGGCATAGATCTAAGAGGACATTGTCCGTCACAACGTTTTAGGTTGTGTATAGCTCTAGGTAGTGTACAACCTAATGTTGCAGCTGCTTCCCTTGGTCAGTGAAGACTTCTGTTTTAATCTTAAGTTTTGTGATGGGTGAGCCGTGTTGAAAGGTTCACATGGCTCCTGCGGTTTCTCATAAAGATACCATTAAGCTGAACTAGGTGATTGGTTTTCGAAATCGATTCTGCAGGAAAACAATGAAACTAACCAAAAAGTCAGTTGATTTTAATTAGCCAGTTGATTACTTAGGAAATGTACATCATGAATACAGGCGTAATTTGCATGAATATAAAGTGAAGTATAAGTGAAAGTTTGTGGAAATATACGCCTGAATACAAATGTGTATCACACACCCAATCCATGAAAATACACACAACCACACACACACACCACACAGCATATACTATATATATATTTTCGTTTTTACAAAATATATTCTGACATGTATAGGATTTTAAGGGTTAACTTACTTTGCACAAAGAAAGTATTTATAAGGCACCAAGTAAGACTTTAATTCACATATGAATGGTCAGCTAGCTTAGCTCTTCTAACCATTACATCAATTCAAGTACCCACTAATATATAATCCATTGCATATATACATATAAACATGGATGAACTACATATATACACACACACACAAACACACACACACACACTCAACACATACTATTATATAATATCTATATTTACACATACACACAAATATATATGAACTTATATTTGTTCTTTAGAAATATATACCAAAATACCCAAAATGTGAACCTGTATATATGAATGGGATCCTGGGCTATAGATCTTAGTTTTGACATAAGGAGATAAAGTATGAGGCACTTAGGAAATTTTGACTTACCTAGAAATGGATCATAGTTGGTTGGTAGATTTTATGGCATATGAAATGTGGGGATTTTATGGCTGAAATATTTTCATTCTTTCTTGATTGAGTCATTCAAATATTTTCTTTTTGAACACATTATTTAAACACTTTTTATTTTAACCCATAGATTTGGACCCTAACAACTACTACCACTCCAGTCAGGAGCAGACCTGGAGAATAGCAATAGTTTTTCCCCAGAGCTCCTGAATTTGGTTCACCATTAGATAGATTTTACATCATACCAGAACACTGAGTGCTCAGCCATCTTCTATACAATAAAGGGTTTTACAATGGGGGCAAATAATTCAATCATATAAGTGCAGGGTTTGTATGACCAGTCAATTGATCAGAAGGGGGCCCCTCTGAACCTGTCTCCCTAAGTTAGGGTCAAAGACAAGTGTTGCAGATCATGGAATACTCAGCCACCTGATTCCATCCTTAAGCATCATGGGTCGCCACCCCACAGCCAACAGGTGGCTCCATTGGGGGATTTTACCTCTCTGCAGAGTTGCAGTTGACGTATTCTATTACCTCAGCCGACAAGGGCGATAAGTTCAGCAAAGCCTAGCTATTAACCCTTACACCGTCAAGCACCCACTATTTATGCATAACATATATGGAGACGTTGTGGTGTACATTTAGCATATAGGAAATGGGACTCATGGATCCGTGTTCAAACTTGGATGGAGACTGTTTGTATTTTCACAAGCACTGAATCCTGGAAAGGTATGCCTCCAAACTACTCTCCCCCAGCTATGGGTAAAATACTAGGGCAGACTGGGCTCTGTAACCACTGGCTAGGTAACCAGTCTAGGAGAAGGGAAAAATCTGAATTCAAACCTGTTTAACTCAGACCTAAAAAATTGACTGTGGTCACTATCCCTGCTCACAGAGGTGTGTGTGTATATGTATATATATATATATATATATATATATATATATATATATATATATGAGCATAAACATATAAATATATTTTTCCACATATAAATGGCTATGAGCATATATATTTCACATACATATCCTTATGTTTAAACTGATATAAATGTGTTTTGTGTGTCCTGCCTTTTTAGAAAAGAGGTATCTCCTTTCAACTTTTTTTCTTTTTGAAATTCTTTGGGTTTTTTTTCCTAAAAAAAAATTTTCTAAAAATCAAGATCAAAGATAGATAAAAAAAAAACCAAGAGATGTCTGCAAAAAAAAGCCTAAAAATATCCATTTAGATTTAGATGAAAGTTAATAATTCTCTGTTTTTGGAATTTTAACATTTAAAAATTTTTTGTATATATTTTAAATTTTTGGGACTATTGTCCTCATCTTTATTGTTATAGATACAACATTTGGCCGATGTGCACTCGAGACCTTCTTTATTTGAACTCCAACCCTTCACAGAACTTCAAACTGAACCTTTTATTCATATTTATAAAGATTAGACTGTTCTCGTTCTGAGTTTGAGAAGATTCCTGAATTTGACAAGAAATACTAATGAAGTCCAGAGGACACATTGGCCAAAATAGATGAGGATAATAGTCCAAATCATACAAATTATCAAGCCTAATCTAAAAAAAAAAGTTCAGACAAGTATTATTATTAAATTTTTTGTCGGATAATTTTTCCTTAATTTTATCAAAATTGATCAAACTAGCAGGTACTTTCGAGAGGGGAAATTACACTTTTTATAAGTTTTCTTTTTTCTTATTTTGATACAGAAATTTACAAAGAAAATCTTATCAATTAAAAAAAACAAAAAACTTTTTGAATAATGATTTTTATTTAGGGAAAGGAAACCTTGGGAAAAAGGTATGCAACCAATTATTCTCCCTCTCATGTATGGGTAAATAGTTAGTTTAGCTCTTTAACCTTGTTATAGCAGCAAATCTAGGATAAGGAAGACTGAATTCAAATTTTGTTAAAAATCTGCCATTGAGTCACAAGTGCGCAGATGGGTTGGGAAATACTCTTATTATCAAGTTTGATCATAAATAATACCTAATAATATCCATTATTGCGTTACTAGCAAAGAACATTTACCCTCTGAGTGTAAGTATGTTTAATGTAATGAAATTATATTAAATCAGAAAGACTAACCAAAATTGAATAACGCAAATTAAAAAGATTATTTTAATTATACTCTTAATTGATTTCTATATAAAATAAATTAATAGGATTGATTTTAATATTTTGGAGAATATAAAACAAAATTATATTAGAAATCAATAACACGCAAGTATTCATCAACTTAAACTTGGTTTATGTTTAAAAACAGTATTGCACAACCTTTATTTCTTAGTGATATATAAACACATTGCAAGATTTAAATGCAATTAATAACAATGGCTGGTTTGAGGCAAATCTCAACTCAGATTTTCATGGAAGACATTGCTAATGCAATAGATTTATTTTAATGTATTTAAAATTATTTATGAATTAGTATTAAATGGGCTTGGAAATTGAACATATTTTGCAAGGCTCAACATTAGCATAGAGATATGGCCGTTAGGCAAAGTAATTTTGGAATGAGAAAAGAAGGTCTTTTCCACAACGGTCACAAATTTTCCTTATCATTCAGTGAAGTAATACTGGTTATAGGCAGGTCATTAGTCGCCCCACTCTTAGTAAGACACTAAGACTTAGATAGATTGAATCCAATCTGATAAAGTTTTATACAGTTTTTCTTGAATGATAAAAGAACTATTTAAAAACCATAATCTGCAGTTGCACATAAGTTATGACAAAATAATGTTAATCGTAAAAAACTTGTGGGATTAAAATAAAAACTAAAATAAAATTAAAATACAAAACAAAAACAACTCCCATGCCCTCACCGGAAGAACCCCTTCCATACATGTGTGAGAAAAGACAGACTTTTCTGACCCCAAGAGAATGTCTCGGCCCATTCTAGTTATAGGCTGTAACTGGAGTCGATCGCTCTACTGGTCAGGGAGATATTCCCTGCCACAGGCAACTATGAACCGGGGATAAAGTCATAAAACTACCTTTCTGCCTTTGTTTTCTTTCATTTTCATTCCCTGAATACCTTCCTTTCAGCGCAAACCATCAAATTGATGATGGGCGTTAAAAAGAAAAACTCAAAAGAACATGCCCACAAGAATATCCAGCTACCTTTTAAAACACCCAAAACTCTTGCTACCTTAATACACCCAAAACCTCTTGCTACCCCATAAACTCAATTCGGATGCAATATGGGGCATGCACATAAAGGGTTAAACCAAACCTTCAGTAGTTTTCCAATAATTTTTCTATTTTGTACTTTAAACTGAGTTAATAAATAAATGAAGTTAAATCTATAATAACAACAATACCTCTTGGCAAAAATTGATATAAAACTGAATTCTATTTAAAGAAAGCAAAATCATTTATTTCGAATGGAAGAAGAAACATTGATATATTTCAATGCTAATTACAAAATGACACCTCCACCCTGCAAAGATTAGATTTGAAATCTTCAAGAGTGCCATAACAGCTTTCCCCCTTTTTTTTCCAAACTGTCTGCAATCAGATAGGAGGAGAAAGAATTCAGTGAAACACTAATTCGATCAATTCAGGACAATAGATTTGTCCAACAAAAATTCAACAGTCGAAGCAAAAAAAGCATTAAAATACTGAAGGGATTTCAGACTCACAAGGTTGGAAAAAAAAAAATCAAAAAGAAAAAAACTAAAAATAAAATGCCGTAGATATAAAGGGTTTTTTTTATACCAGACAATCTCCAGTCTAAAGATTAGGACCTTCTCCTAAAAAAATCTGTAAAAAGTATATTTTATCAATATATTTAATACTCAATATTCCTTTAAAAAGTACAGCCGTTATATTTGCAACACCCTCTGGTTAAAAAGGAGACCATCCAAAAAATCATCCAAGAGGAAATGCAAAAATGTTAAATCCTAATTATTTGTAGTTGTTTTGCTTATCTGCCACATTTTATTTCATGAGTGATTGTCACCTCAGCTAGATAGTGGACCATTCCATTCTTATCATAAAAGAAAGAAACAAACAATATGTTACACAGAAAAAATGTAAGAAAACTCCTTAGGCTAGGGGAAATAGAGAGAGGGTGAGTGACTGCTGCAGAAGTGATAATGCTAATCTGTTCAAATTGACAATATTAATGAAAAGATGAAAAGAAGGAGAAGAAAAGAAAGAAGAAAAAAAAAGCAAGTCGAGAGAGTTAAATCAACGATTATATACGTTTACATATGAAACAAATTGTAATAGCTTTTAAGAAAAAACATATCAAGGTAATAAAATTACATACTCTAGAATGTTGTATATTCATAGGTCCTGCCATTTATGATAAATAATCTTTTCTAATCAGAAATTTAGTTTAACTCCATCTTTATTATGTTACACAGGATTTTGAAAGTAAGCGACGACTCATAAGTGATTGTTCTCCAGTGAACACTTTACACATGGACACAATAATGTAGAACCAACCATCATAACCCACATTATCAGCTGTCGTGGATTTCTGGTGCATGTCAGAAAACTTATCAGGAGAGATATGCCATAAGATGGGTGAAGGGAGAGAGAAGTCTGGGAATTTCTTTTTTTTCTAAGCAAGGTCAAATTGGCTACAAACTCAGAAAAGAGTCATTGATGACATGTGTGATGAGAAAATGGTAAATGATATCGATCATGAAAACTGAGAAGAAGATAAACAACAGAAAACGAATGATTGGTTGGTTTTACAGCATGTCAACCCTTGTGGGTTATTTTATACAAAGATGTTTGTTTTTATTCATTCTGAGGGGATTCAACATTTTTTTCAAACTCAATTTTTTCCGAAACTCAATTTTAAAAAGCTATTCAATCCATAGGTGGACCCTAATGGTACTATCACTCCACATCAGATGTTGGATCGTGGGAGTATATGGCTGATGAAGGGTATTCCACATTCACCAGAGCTCCAGCATTGGAACATCACCAGATAGAGTTTGACTCCATTACTCAGGACAAGTAAGACCTTCAGCCCAATGAGCGTCTTAGCACATATCTGATAAAGGGTTGGGTTTGCCAAAAGGCCAATTAGAGTTGGACTCATATAGGTTTCATAGGGCTTGCATATGACCATCCAAATGATAGGGAAGAGGGCCTCTTCGACCAACCCTTTCTAAGTAAGGGTCAAAGTGCGCATTATGTTCTTAAGCATCACAGCTCACCACCCACGACCAAACAGAGGTGGCCCAACTTTGGGGTGAATTTTATCCTTTCTACAGAGATGCAGTCAGTGTATTCTAACAGCCCCAGCCCAACAATTGTGCCAAAGATTTATGGTGCCAGAACAATTATTCGATTGGTTTTTACAAAATGTTCATGTCTAAGTAGATATAAATTTTCACCAGCTGAAATTGATTTGAAACATTATTTTCCCGTGTGTGTGTATAATATCATTCAATTGTGTATGCAACCAATCCAAATGTTTTTGGGGTTTGACTTTAAGAAAAACAATAATAATTCCATTAACACCGTCGGTATCTGCACAATGGAACCTCATCCTAAAGATAAAGTGGATTCTGATGTTTGTTCAGTCTACACAGGAATTGTTAATCAATTCATTGAAATGGAAACTATAACCTACAACTTTTCCAGAATTTCTAAATGTGTTGGAATCATTTGAAACAATGGATGAAGAAAATGTGACTTATTACACTTTTCAAATTAGCAGCATAAAATCATGATATTATCCAATAAAACAGAAATTAAAATCAAATCTATACAAATAAAAGGAGTACATTGTGTAATGTATTTTTTATAGAAATGCACTCACTCGACCAGAGTTCAAATCCTGGGTGAGGTGTTTTGCATTTCACATTGTACTAATACGCTTGAGAAAGATGTGAATCCAAATATTCTCCCTCCAGCCATTGGTTAACAGTAGGGCAGCACTGGGCTCTTTAATCTTGGTTAGGCAAACCAGTCTAGGAGAAGGGAAATATATTATACTACTAATATAACAGGATCTGCTGCATAGGTATGTGGCTGCCATCCCTGACGCAAAAAATGCTAAAAGGCGCAGTAAAATACGAATATCCATAGCATTCCCAGTGTCTGTTTTCTTTCCCTCACCATTTCAAGCTAAGTGTAAATACATTTTCAATAGTTTCTTAGAAATGAATTACCACAGGATTGGTTACAAGGTAGGAGCGTAGACCGCTTTAGTTATTTTCCCATTAGATGCATAAATAAAAAACCCTACAATTTAACAAGAAACTTTGCATAACTTTATATATCAGTTATAAATTTTCCCAGGACTCATTTCAAAGGCAAATATTTGCCATCCCAAGATCCCACTAAAATCAAAAAAACCACAGCAATCACTGTGTGTGTGTATATATATAGATGCCACTGTAACTATATTTGGTTAACATGAATGTGTCACACTGAAACAAAATCAACTACAAAAAAACCATACCATAAGGAATTATTATAAATAAGATTGATTAGTTTAATGGCATTGTCAACCCATCTAGGGTTATATTCTGACAAGAGGTATAGCGGAATCATTGATATTGAATAATTTACATTATTTGAGTGTAGTTGTTCTTAAGCACACAAGCCTTATTAACTTTAAATAATTTACTTTAACAGGTCTATTTGATTTCCATAGATGGGACCGTGACACGGTGAGGACCATCCAGAATGCGACATGGGAGCATAGGCCATGAAGAAAATATGCCACATTCCCCAGATCTCATAACTGGAACCTCACCATCAGATTGCACTTTAGTGATAAACTAGAAGAGATTGAGCCCTAGTTAGCTGGCGGCTTTAACAAAAATACTCCTACTGCACCTCATGCAGAGGGTAAGACCTCCCAATGGTCAGTGGGTGTGACCACGTGATGTTAAACTCAATCTGATGTGAAAGTTTCAATTCTGGCAGCTCTTGAGGAATGGAGTACTCTTTCATTCAACCATACTACTCTGACCCAGAGTGGTATTACCTGTTATGTGGCCCCATCTATTGCGTTGAATAGAAAAATGAGTTTAAAAATTGTGTCTTAAAAAATTGCAGTTTTAAAAAAATGGCAGTACCATATCAAGAATTGTATAAAAACACAACTGTCTCCCGGCCATAAAAATAACCCAACAAGGGTTGACATACCATAAACATCAAACCACCAACCAGCAGTAGATGATTGCCTGGCTATAGTTCCAATAATCCTCTGACACAGATACAAATGTATGTGATGAAATAGATTTGACTTGTTACAATCTGTTAAGAAAGTTTCAAGCAATCTTAAAAAGACAAAAAAAGACAAACAACAACAACTCAAAGAGACAAATTGATATAGTCTAACTTGCTATACTCTAATTTTTTCTTCACCCTTTTCAAATGAATTCTTTTTTCGCTAAATTCATTTTTTCCAAATCTGAAGAAGTTTTAAAAGATTGTTTTTTTTCAAAGGACAATTACACTTTTGAAGATTTAGAGAAAAAAAAGATTAAAATAGACAATTTTAGGTATTCTTCCAGCCTGCAAATGTGGATCTGCTGCTAAAATAATAGAATCCTATCTTATTATAATGGCAGATTTGTATCGTGTCTATCTGCCAACCAAAACATATATCACTGCTTACTAACAATACCCCCAGCGAATTGTGTAAAGCATTATCACATGAGATTTAATCTTGTCAAAATCATTAATACAATAGAAAATAAATCTTATTTATTAACGTATCTCTTATTCGAAACCTTGAATTAATTTGCCTCAAAATAGCTCATGTTTATTAGTACATTTAAGAATCCTTTCAAATGATGCTTAATAATTACTTGGGTGTGTATTGATCCTAATATTTCATGTTTGTTCTCCAATGTCATTAAAATCAATCCAATGAATTATTTTAATATAGAAACCTAATTAAGAAATATAATTAGAATTAAGTCATCTTTTTTTATATGCATCCTTATTTTAATTTCATAGTTCTTTCATTTTTAATAGTATTTAATAAATTAAAGCTATTTTTTTGCTATTATTATTAACATTTAGAAAGAGTTTGTTTGTCTGTTTTCCTCCATAAACAAGCAGAATGTTGATGAAGGCTACAACATTTGGCTGTGCATATGTTTGTAAGTAGAAGAAAATTTACATAAAAAACATCTTTGATTGGCTCATAGGAAAGAGGGTGCTCGTCATGCAGGAGTGGTGTCTCTCACTATAATCAATAAATCAGCAGAAACATTTGTTGCTGCAAAACATAACTAAACGCACGGATTCAATACTTCCTAACTTTAAAATTCAGGCTGAATGTTTGGTGTGGAAGATAGTAAAAAGGGTTGATGTCCAAGAGGCGAAAAATAAACAAATAAATGCTGGTGACATTGTAAAAATAAGTATTTTGTAGCTGAAACTTGCTGTCAGTTACTATTGGAAATGTTAGGAGGAATTAATCTCCCCTACACGAAGGCTTGACTCTTCACTGAAAAAGTGTAGTATCAGAAAACAACATGGCTGAGTGAGGAATACACAACTGTTGACAAGTTAATTGTTTATCCAACCCATTCCTGCATATAGTCCTGGCTTGATGAGAAAATAAAAAAATGTTGTATTCCTTTAAAAACATATTTTACTGTTTTGTATATTATATGCTATTCCTTACATCTTGATATAACCACAATAAATCGTATAATTGTTTATCCAACCATGTTGCTTGTATCTGCTTGATGAGAAAATAAAAAAATGTTGTATTTCTTAAAAACATATTTACTGTTTTGTTATATTATGCTATTCCTTTACATCTTGGGAATAAAACAAATGAATCGGATTATTTACAAATGTAGCTATTCTGAATTCTATCCATTTGACTAATTGTTATAAATCCTTAAGATAATCAAGTATTGCACTCTCATTAAAACGCTGAAAATTTTCAAATGTAAGGAAGACAAAGACAATTACATCCGGTTGAAGAATAAAAAGCTTGATAGGATAGAATCAACCATCATCACTCAGCGTTGATATTTAATTTACATTCTACCATCAACCACCATCATCAAACAATCCTATATATTAATACTCATTGTTCCTTAATTGTACGGACTGTTTACTAAATGAGGGTTAGTGTTACCATATCCTCAGGTTCGTAAGATCGTTCGCCTAAGAAAAAAAACCCCCACCAAGGAATTCTCCCCTCCTA
>CM042166.1:72012336-72294836 GCA_023376005.1 Doryteuthis pealeii
GAGGAGTAGAGGATGAATATACCACACACACATACATACAAAAAGAATATATACACACACACACACACACATACAAAAAGAAATATATAACACACACATACAAAAAGAATATACACACACACACACACACACATACAAAAAGAAATACACACACACACAACATACAAATAAGAATATACACACACACACACATACAAAAAGAATACACACACACACACATACAAAAAGAATACACACACACACACACACACATACAAAAAGAATACACACACACACACACACATACAAAAAGAATATACACACATACAAAAAGAATATACACACACACACATACAAAAAGAATATACACACACACACATACATACATACAAAAGAATATACACAAAAAATAACCGTTAGAAGGAGGTGTACAAACGAACCAGTTTTCATTTGTACCCCTTCTAACAGTTATTCTTTCCGTCTTTCCTTCATATTTTGCTCTTGATGAAGACCGCTCTATTAAAAAGGTCGAAACAGATAGTGTCAGCAAACTATTAACATGATTTATTTTTTCTAAAAATGTTAAATTCATACTGTCGGATTAACTTCCATTTACTTATATCTAAATATATAAGAGTAAGTTTTTGGTATGTACGTGTCAATCTATAACACAGAAAAGAGAAGTCACTCAGATTTGAAATCTTGCGTATAGATTAATATCCTTCTAACTAAGAAACACGTCAAATTTGGTTATTGATTTTTACTAATTAAGGGATATAATTAATTGATTAAGCCAAACTCACCCAATTTGCAGAACTGTCCATATACCAGCACCGGCTGATAATAAAATATTGTCCGCTGGCTGACTTTTTGTTACAGCGATTTATAGCGATTTACAGCAGAAATGTATAATTTTAGCGAATAAATTTCGCAGTCTAAGCCGTTCTGCTAGGAATTTATCACCTATTCTTGGTCCAATCATTAAAATATTTATATCATTGAAAAGAAAATAATATAATCTTTCTGAATATGCAATTTTTATGCGTTTTTATTAATTGAATTAATTTTTACAGAGAGTTAAAAAAAAAAGAAAAAAAAAGAGAGCTGATATGTATAATTTTTTTTGTTTTCATTCTAAATTTCAAGAAAAAAAAAAAAATCTTTTTTCTCGCCTATTTACGGCTCAATCTTCTTTAAGATATCTATATGGTTCGAAAGAGAATAAAATAATCTCTCTAAATATGTAATTTAATTGAGTTTTTATCAATGGAATTATTTTTTACAGCGAGTTAAAAAAATATATATTTTGCTTCAGTCAGCCTAGAATTCATAGTATCATTTTTTTCATACTTAAATGTTAACATAAAATCAAATCTTATTTATCGCATATTTCTGTTTCTATCTTTAAAATATTTATTTCGTTAGAAAAAAGATCTTTCTAAATATGTAATTAGTATGTCTTTTCATACACTGAATTATTTTTAAAGCAAATTAAATAACAGATCAAACGAAAACATTTGACGACAAATCAACATTTTTTTATAAATTCCCGTGGTTCGTCAATTGTAAACAAAACCGTTTTTTTGTGTTTTTTTTTCATAATCGCGTTAATTTATTTATTTTGATATTAGAAATACAAATAAAATCATGATACTAATGTAAAATAGTGCGCAAGAGATAATACCATTAGATTACCTAATACATTTCACGGAAATACCTGAAAACTCAAATTGTTATCAAATTTATGATATAGTATACTTTACTATAATAATTTGACATTCGATCGACTACGTTTTTGAATTAATAATGTTATAAGATTATTTATATTTTTACATAAATTTGATTACTTTATTTAATTCTTTTTTTTCTTTTTCAAATATTAATTTGAAATTTAGCAAATCGCGTCATTTATATTTTATTTAAAAAATATAGTTAATCATTGAATTAAAATTTCTTACTATATCAATTATATATATATACTAGCTAAATTACCCGGTCCATGACTGGACTAAAAAAAATAGGAACACCAGAGATGGTTTTCAGACATATTTACATCCAAGAGTAAATAGTTATTGAAATTTTCATGAAAGTCGGATCATTAATTGATTTTTCATAGAATTTTTTTAAAAATTCTTGTCGTAACTTGTTTTTGGCTACGTTAAATTTTAGTTGATTTAATGGTGCAAATATAAAAACTTTTTTTTTTCAGTCATAATTTTCATTATTTCCATAAGCTTAATTTTTTTTAAATCATCAGGAGTTTGTTTAATGTTTCTTCTTTCGAATGGAAAAAGTTTTTTCAAGATAAAATTAATTTTTATGAAAGTTTCATTGTGTTGAATATATGTGTGTGGGGGGGGGGGGATAAAAAAAAAAAAAAAAAAATTACTATACATTTAATGTTGAAAAATATTTTTTTAAACTAAGTTTAATTGAAATTATACATTGCAATACTAACACAAACAACTGTCTCAATGATAGATTCAATAATTAATTTCAATGGTTAATTAAATGTATAGTAATTTGGGTTTTTTTGTTTATTTTTTTAAGCAATACGTAATTAAAAACAACCTTAATCCCCTAAAACCATAACCCAATTTGCAAAATGTTAATTCATAGACTGTAGTTAAACTGTCATTGGGTACCACCAAAAAACTAAAGTCACTTTGTCAAAAACGCATTTTAGACCCAATTTGGGTCTACCTATGTTATGCTAACTGTTACTAAAAAAACTTACGACAACTATATGTATGTATTTATTTAGATATTTCTTTATCATTCTTTTACTGTTTGACAAAAAAGAATTTCGTAAATAACTTACGAAATTCACACAAACACTATTTACTTATTTAAAATAAGCAAACATAATAAGTAAATAAGTGTTTGTGTGAATTTCGTAATTTTGAAGATAATATTAACCTTTATTCAAGTTTCATTGTGTTAAATACCCCCCCTTAAGCGCTAATAATTTACGATTTTTTGTTTGTTTGTTTACAACATTGAGAATAATATTCCAACTTTTTTGTACGTAAGACAATTGTAAATTCAGTTTTTAATTGCTTGTTTGAGTTAGAAATAAAATGTAACATTGTAATTTATTTATTTATTTGAACAACAAAATAACAAAAATTAAAAATGGATATATTTTATTCTAAGAAATATGAGAGTATTCGTAAAAATATTGATAAAAACATTTTCATTTTTCTTTTTTACATAAAAAGAAACGCATTCAACGACGCGGAATAGAGCGGGCATACGAAAACAGGCAGCAGGGTGGGGTGTGCATGGTGATTGTAGCTGGAATATCATCAGCAGCAGCTATACGATTTCTTTCTAAAAATTGTTTGATTTTTGTTTGATTAATTAATTATATCCCTTAATCAGTAAAAATCAATAACCAAAATTGGAGTGTTTCTTAGTTAGAACGATATCAATGTGTATGCAAGATTTCGAATCTGAGTGACCTCCTGTTTTGGAGTTATATGTCGACACATACATACCAAAATCTCTCCTTTATATATTATATATATATATATATATATATATATACACACACACACCTCTATATACACTCAAACATATATATATCTACACAAACACACGCATATATATATATATATATATATATATATATATATATGAAGAAAAATGGAAGTGAGTCCAACACACCAAAAAACAGAGGCTTTCAGACTTTTTATTTTCAGTAATTATTTTTTTTTCCCATAAACCAACGAAAGCACTGATGAAGGTCTATCTAAACAGACCGAAACACAGCAGTGTAGGCGTAATAAACATTATTCGTTTATGAAACTTGTTTCTTAAATTTTTACAATATTACACACAGACACACACACACATATATATATATATATATATATATATATACACACACACACACACACATATGGAGGTGTGTGGTGTAATGGCTAGAATCATAGGAGATGGACTCATCGACCTGAGTTCAAATCCTTGAATGTCTACATTTCACATGGCGCTAATAGCCTTTTGAAAGGTATGCATTCAGCTGCTCTCTCCCCAGCTATGGGTAAATAGCAAGGCAGACTGGGCTCTTCAACCTTGGTTATGCAAATAGTCTAGAAGGAAAACTCTGAATTCAAACCTGTTAAACTGCCTAAAAACTTGACCTTGTATCACATCCTGCTCTTGCGGTGGTGTTGGGAAATATGTACATATATATACACTAACATATATATATATATATATATATATATATATATATATATATATATATATTATATATATATATATAGGGACCGGGTTAGCTCAGTCGGTAGAGCGTTTGGCTAGAAACCACAAGGTTCCTAGTTCGATACCGGTCCTCGCCAACTCAGCGTATGAGTAGCACAGGGATCTGTGCGGTAAAGTAAGGAGCTGATGGAAGGTGTGGCGCTCCACCTCAGATGCTAAATACAATCTCCTTGGTCTAGCGCTATTGAAAAGGGGATAGGTTGACTGGCTGATACCGACTTTAGGCCGCCCCGTCGACTTTACTTTTTTACTTATATATATATAACACACACACAAACATATATGCACCCACACACACCTTAGTATAATGGTGATTCAGTGTCTGTATCTTTGTAATGAAACAATGTCACTGCTTACATCACAATACCCTTAGGAATTGCATAAGGTTATCAATGAGTATTTAATTTATAGTCAAAATCATCAATACATAGAATAAATCTTATCTATTAACGATACCTCTATGAAAATCTGAGTTAGATTTGCCCCAAAACAGTCCCTGTTATTAGCGCATTTAACATCCTGCTATGTGTGTTATATATCACTAAGTTATAAAGGTTTACATAATATATGAGGTGGTTAATTTGCATACCAGGTTTAATAAATAATTACTTGGTGTTATTGATCTCTAATATTATTGTTTTATTCTCCTATGAATTATTCTATATAGAAACCAATTAAAATATAATTAAAATAAGGGTAATCTTTTTATGTGTTCTTATTTAACTTTGTTAGTCTTTCTAATTTAATTTCATTACATTAAAACTTAGGGCAGGTTTAACTCAGTCGGTAGAGCACTTGCCTAGGAATCGCAATGTTCTTGGTTCGATATTGGCCCTCACCAACTCAGCGAGTGAGTAGCACAAGGTGCTGATGGTAGGTGTGGCGCCCCACCTCAGATGCAAAAAACAATCTCCTTGGTCTAGCGCTAGTGAAGAGGGGATAGATTCACTCACTGTCTGGCTGATACCGACTTTAGGCCACCCTAATGACTTTACTTACATTAAAACTTAATTACTTACACTCGGAAGGCACATATTCTTGCAAGTATATATATGCACATATATACACTCACATATATATATAATCAAAAACTGTCCAATTTAAATATAGAAATTATCTTTTATATCAAGTAATAGTAAAAATATTAATAAGAAAACAGCAAAGAATAAAAATTGATAAAATCAAATAAAATAAATCAATTTATAAATAAATAAAATAAAATCAAAGAATATTAATAAGAAAATATCAAATATATAATATTTACTTTTATATCAAGTAATAGTAAAAAAAAAATTTTTTTAAATAAAGATAAGCTTTAAATGATTTGGAGGTTGATTTAGAAGGCTATCACAATGCAGGTGTAAAGAAAAAATAATAATACGGTAACAATGATGTTGTGTGTTAACCTGTATTTAATTCTTGAATTTTCGAGATATCTGTCTTTCAAAAGATCACTGGAACTGAAGCAGTCTAGTTAAGGCATTTCTTTTTAAGTGAATTTTTTTTTTTTTTTTGAAAATGATGGTATTTTTATATAACAGTATTCTCGTTATCCATAACTAGACTGCTTCAGTTCCAGTGATCTTTTGAAAAAGAGATATTATCTCGAAAATTCAAGAATTAAATACAGGTTAACACACAACACCATTGTTACCGTATTATCATTTTTTTCTTTACACCTACATTGTGATAGCCTTCTAAATCAACCTTCTAACCAATATATACACAATGCTTCAAGCAAATTATAAAACTCTTTTAAATGATTTATTTACTTATTGCTTAAGACGTGTGTCAAAAAAATATTCAATGATACTACGAAATTTACAAAAAAATGATATTGGTAAAATTGAGATGAAGGAAATTCTGTATTTTTGATCTCCATTAAAAAATGAAATAAAAACTTAATTACTTACACTCGGAAGGCACTTATTCTATATACACTCACATATATATATATATATATAATCAAAAACTGTCCAATTTAAATATAGAAATTATCTTTTATATCAAGTAATAGTAAAAATATTAATAAGAAAAAATCAAAGAATAAAAAATTGATAAAATAAAATAAAATCAATTTATAAATAAATAAAATAAAATAAAATAAGAATATTAATAAGAAAATATCAAATATATAATATTTACTTTTATATCAAGTAATAGTAAAAAAAGAAAAAAAGAAGAAAGATAATCTTTAAATGATTTATTTATTTATTGCTTAAGACGTGTGTCAAAAAAATATTCAATGATATTACGAAATTTACAAAAAAATGATATTGGTAAAATTAAGATGAAGGAAATTCTGTATTTTTGATCTCCATTAAAAAATAAAATATTTAAGTTCAAATTTAGTGTCAAAAAACACATGGCAGCATGCAAAACTGGATCATACAGTATTCAGTATACTAGTACATTCAAACTGCATGTGTGTCAGACATATAGTAAGTCACAACAGAGTGCTAAAATCTTGAGGTAGACAGTTCACATAACCTTTGCAGTCTCAGTAATCACTCCGATGTTCTCAGACAGCCATTTATAAATAGTCCTGGACCAGTACATTCACTCTCTACACAAGGTACGCTAGGCAAGTCCACAACAAAAACATTCAAAAGAAAGTATGGAACATCACAAGTACTTTTCCCTTCATACTTAAGTGAATTTCTTTGGCATAATAAATTTGATAACTGAAATGTTTTTAGTGAACTTAATATGAAGTATACATAAGTGTATCTGAAGCTCCCTCATACCTCAAATTTTAACACGCAAGACAAAACAAAAAGTCACAGCTTGAAACTCTTGAAACTCTGAAAAATCGTAAGGTTGTGCACTTGTAAGTCAAGGTACTAGTGTTGGGCGGCTTGGAAATTTTCATTTCGGTATCGATTTTGGGGGTTTTCGCTCGATACCACAATTTTAAAATTCAGTTTTTAACTGAGTATTTTTTGTTTCTAAGGAAACCATTCCTTCTCTTGTATAATAATGATTAGTAGGTATATGCAATTTTACTCAAGGGAGATAATTTTTTTAAATTTTAAAAATCAAGTAATTGTCCAATTTTAGTGAAATTTTCAGCACTTTATTCCTTAATGACTTTATTTTAAAAAAACTTGAAAAAATGCTGGGATCATGTGGGGAGTTTTACATTTGCTCATTTGATTAAAAAAAAAAAATTAAAAAAATTCAAGTCCTTAATTTTTACATTTCAAGAAAGACCACATCACAAGAATTAAAAAAGAAAAATCATAATTCGAAAATTTCAAGACCTGAAAAAAGTTATTTGAAAATTTAAGTAATTTTCTTAAAAATCAAAAATAAATTTATTTTAGTGAGTTTTCTCTTTTCGTAGTTTTAAAAACAATATCTTTATTTGAATTGAAAAAAAAAAAAAAGAAGGTGGTTGATTGATTTTAACGGCATATCAACCTATCTGGGTTTATGTCATGCCTAACAGTTAGGAAGTAATACGTGTTGTGTATTTATACTTTTGTAGTAATTGGTTTCAACAATGCATTAGCACCATTGAGGATCATGTTGTATGGTATTGATTAGGTTCATGTCTATATTCCATTGTATAATTTTATTTTTCTTCAAAAAGGACAGAATGTCTTCTATGTTGACATTTTCAAATAGATCTTTCATATTGTTTACATTAATGAAAAAAAAAGTATTTTCTCTAATTCAATTGACTTATTTTTATTCAATTAAAATTTAATAGTGAATTTGGCTGTGTACCTTTCCAGTATGAAATTGACATCTATGGGCTCCCATAAATTCTTTGCAATTTTTCACCAAGAAAGTGTGGAACATCACAGCTCCTGTTTTAAGGAGTTAACTTGAAAATAAATAATATAGTTACCAACAATTGTGATGTCATAGACATATTTTACAAAACCAAATCACTATCCCTGATTTAAAAGAATTTACCAAAAATCAGGGAATTATCTGATTTTAATGAAATTTTTAGTGTTGATTTATCAATGAATTAATTTTTTAATGCATTAGTTATCTTATTTAAAAAATGTCTGATCTTTTTCAGGCCACTTAACTTTGACCCCCTCCCCTTTATTTTTGGGGTGTAAAATATTGGTGGGGTTATATATATAATTGAAACTAATTTCTGTATAGACAAAAGACTGAAGGTGTGAATAGAATTTTTTTTTAAAGATTTTGGAAGAAATTAAATACCCAAAATTTGAAAATTAAATAAAAAAACATTTTTTGAGATTTTTTAAATACTCTGTTGTGTTTGAAATATAAGTTTCTTTTAGATTATTAGAATAATTATACATTGATATTTGTTCTGTTTAAAAAGGGGGGGGGGCTAATCTTTTAAACTGAGATTTCTCCAGTAATTATTACATCAGTTTCCTAAACTAAGCTTGTTATTAAATAAATATTTATTTCTATAATTTAAATATATAAATGATAAAACTTAGAATTATGGGCATTATATTTTAAATGAATTTTATTCATTAATTAGGTATAGAAATTGTTGCTCTAGTAACTGCTATGGATGGCTCTAACAGTAATATTTATTTAAAAGAATTTTGATTTGTTTCCCTTGACTCATATGAGAGTTTGAAACGATTCAGAAATTTAAAAGAAATGCAAGTTCATTTCTTTATTGCTATTTTTAATTCAAACATTTATTGTAATTCAAAATAAATTCTAACATCTGAGTGTTTTTAATCCGTAAAAGGTGGGGGCACAAGTAACCTGAAAGAAATCAGCAATATTTCTAATAAAATAATATTTTATAATTATAAATACTAGCAAATATATGCACCCTCCGGGTGCAAGTATTTAAGTTTTAATGTAATGAAATATCATATTAAATTAGAAAGTCTAATAAGAAGGCAGATAAAAAGATATGTAACAGAGTGGGGGTATAATAGAAAAATAGAAATGAAACTTACTCTTCCATCACTCCCGTCTTTCATTGCTGAATTTTACTTATTTAACTATTTAGTTAAATTAGGAAATAAAGAATAAAATGACAGTTATTTTTTCTTGTTAATGGATTTCATTTAAGATTCAATGAAGAGATTTTTGCTTATATTCATTAAAATAAAACCAAACAATTAGAAATCAATAATACTAAGCACATATTTAATAAAATCACATTTTTAATATCAATATGCAAATTAGCCTTCCCATTCACACTGTAAACCACTATTTTTTGTATATATAAATATAATAGCATGTTATTTGTATGTAGATATGGACAACACTAATAAAAAGGTGAAGCAATTTTATCAATGATTGAGGTTTAAATATAAATAAAATCATGGAGAATGTAATGAAAATAACAAAAGGAATTGTGACTTGAGTAGTAATATAGTTTCGGTTACAGACAGAAAAACACACAATCTCCATTATAATAAGATATAAAATTCATTGATTAATAAGTCAACACTGAAAATTTTATTAAAATCGGATATTTTTTTTATTAAACAGGGCTGTTAAAGAACTGTTACATCTTGCCTACCATAATAAAATATTTTGCGAGAATTTTATATAAACGTATTTTTTAGTGTACTTTTTTCTGCATGTTTGGGACAAAAAAAAGGGGGAAAAAAGGATATTACATTTAAATAAAATAGCATCGTACAAGTAATTTTTCTGTACATAGTGTATTTTATGTTTTTTGTAAATTTTTAATAATGTTTTGTAGGTACATGAGATAATTCATATACAACGTCGGATTTCCTAAATTTTGGGGCTAATTTAATCTTTAGAATGTATTAAAAGTTAATTATATATGTAATATTATTGTGGCTTTTTTTCACTGATTAACAATTCTGTGTATCCAGAAATTGGAACCCCATTAATATCTAATCATTAGTAATGTTATACACAAATACATAAGCACATATGTACACACACACACATACATACAATATATTAGAAATACACACACACACACAAACACACACAAATATATATAGAAATACACACAACACACAAATATATATACAAATACACACACACAAATATATATACAAATACACACACACACACACACACAAATTATAATACAAATACACACACACACAATATATATAACAATACACACACACACACACACAAATATATATACAAATACACACACACAATTATATACAAATACACACACACAAAATATATAACAAATACAACACACACAAATATATATACAATACACACAACACAACACAAATACACACACACACACACATAATACTACACACAAATAATACATACACACACACACAAATACATACATACATATACACACACACACAAATACATACATACAATACAAAATACATACATACAAATACATACAAATACACACAAACACACAAATACATACAAATACACACAGACACAAATACATATATACATACAATACATACATACATACATACATACAATATATATACAATACATACATACATACAAATACAAACATACAAACAAACTACAAATACATACATACATACATATATATATACAAATATATACAAATACATACATACATACATATATACAATATATACAAATACATACATACAAATACATACAAATTACATACACACACAATATATATATACATACATACACACACACACACACACAAATATATATATACAAATACATACATACACACACACAAATATATATATACAATACATACATACATACATACACACACATACAATATATATATACAAATACATACATACATACAACACACATATATATACAAAATACATACATACATACACACACACAAATATATATATACAAATACATACATACATACACACACACAAATATATTATACAAATACATACATACACAACACACAAATATATATATACAAAAATACATACATACACACACACAAATATATATATACAATACTACATACACCACACACACACAAATATATATATACAAATACATACATACATATACACACACACAAATAATATATATACAAATACATACATACATACACACACACAATATATATATACAAATCATACATACATACACACACACAAATATATATATATAACAATACATACATACACACACACAAAATATATATTACAATACATACATACACACACCACAAATATATATATAAATACATACATACACACACACAAATATATATACAAATACATAATAACACAACAATATAAACATACATACACACACACAAATATATATATACAAATTACATAACATACACACACAACAAATATATCTATACAAATACATGACACACACCAATATAATATATACAAATACATATACACACACCACAATATATATATGAAAAATACATGCATACACACACACAAATAATATATACAAATACATGCATACACACACCCAAATATATATATACAATACATGCATACACACATATAAAATATATATATACAAATACATACATACACACATACATCATATATATTATACAAATACATACATACAACACATAAAATATATTATACAAATATACATCACACCATACAAATAATTTATACAAATACATACATACACACATATAATATATATATACAAATACTGCATACACACATATAAATATATATATACAAATACATAACATACACAACATATAAATATATATATACAATACATGCATACACACTAAATATATACATACAATACATGCATACAACACACAAATATATACATACAAATATCATCACACACCATATACCATACAACATACATACACACACACAAATATATACATACAAATACATACATCACACAACCAACATACAAATATACATACACACACACAAATATATACATACAAATACATACATACACACACACAAATTTATACAATACATACATACATACACACACACAAATCTATACATACAAATACATTTACATACACACACCACAAATATATACATACAAATACATACATACACACACACAAATTATATACATACAATACATACTACACACACACAAATATATACATACAAATAATACATACACACACACAAATATATACATAATATAACATACATAACACACCACAAGTATTATACACAAATACATACATACACACCATCAAATATATACATACAATACATACATACACACACACAAATATATCATAAACAAATACATACTACACACACACTAAATGATATACATACAAATACATACATACACACACAACAAATATATACATACAATACATACATAACACACACACAATAAACATACAAATACATACATACACACACACAAATATATACATACAAATACATACATACACACACACAATATATACATACAAACATACATACACACACACAAATATATACACTACAAATACATACATACAGCACCACAAATATATGTACAATACATCCAAATATGAATACACGCACACAAATATTATATACAATACATACATACAATGAATCACCGCACACAAATTATATATACAAATACAATACATCACATGAATACACGCACACAAATATATATATACAAATACATATATACATAAATACACGCACACAAATATATATACAAATACATATATACACACATATGAATACACTCACACATATGAATACACGAACACATATGAATACACGCACACATGTACAAGGAAACAATATTCAACAAACCATCATTCTTTCACACTACATTTTCTCCCCATGGACTATCAATGAAAATAAAATAGGTGGACAGCTTAAAATGTAAACCTAAATTGTTTTATTCTTGATTTCACTGAGTCACTTCAAATTCATTTGAAATAGTCTATTTAGAAATACAACTTCTGATTGACTTGCTTTTTTTTTTTTTTCATTGATATAAAAGTTACAACAATTATCAGGTGTCCGTGTGTATGTATGTGTGTGTGGCAGAATAGTGTACATAGGAAAATGAGAGAGAGAGAATTTCATGTAATTACCTTGCGTAAGAGTTGATGAAAGAATGTTTGGCTTTCATTAACTTCTGGAAATTACCTTTTCACTTTAGGGTTGTTACAACTGCAAGAAAATAAACAAATACATTGTTTAATTAACACAAAGTTTATTTTTAAATCAGTCAAAATTAAGTCATGACATTAAGAATTCTGAAAGACAAAAAAAGAACTCAGTCATAGCAATATTTTGCATAGACACAAGTCATTGGGGTGGCTAATGTCAGTATCAGCCAGAAGCAGGGAGTCTCTCCCCTTTAGGGTACATTGTTTAATTACACAAAATTTATTTTAAATCAGTCAAAATTAAATTCATGACATTAAGAATCTGAAAGACAAATTCACCAGCCATAAGCATATTTTGCATAGACACATAGTCATTGGGGATGGCCTATGCAGTTCAGCCAGACAGCGAGGGAGTCTATCCTTTAGGATACATTGTTCAATTTAACATAAATTTTATTTTTCAATCAGAGTCATGACATTAGAATCCTGAAAGAAAAAAAAGAACTCAGTCATAGCAAATTTTGCATAGACACAAAGTAAAGTCGTCAGGGTGGCTAATGTCAGTATCAGCCAGAAGCAAGGGAGTCTCTCCCCTTTAGGATACATTGTTAATTAACACAAATTTTATTTTTAAATCAGTCAAAATTAAATCATGACATTAAGAATTTTGAAAGATTAAAAAAAAAACTAACAGCCATAGCAATATTTTGCATAGACACAAAAAGTCATCGGGGTGGTCTAATGTCAGTATCAGCCAGACAGCGAGGGAGTCTATCCCTTTAAGGATACATTGTTCAATTAACACAAATTTTATTTTTAAATCAGTCAAAATTAAGTCATGATATTAAGAATCCTGAAAGACAAAAAGAACTCAGCCATAGCAATATTTTGCATAGATACAAAGTGTTTGAGATACACCCTGTACTATTAAACAGTGCTGGGTGACATCGTCAGTTATGTTATTACTGGTTCATTGGTGGGTTTCGGGTCTTTCAATATAATACTCACCTCGCTGTTAGACCCCATAACAGACGATCAAGCTCTAGTGCGTCACCCATCTTATTCAATGCTAGCAGATAAACTGACTTTGTAGTAAAGTCCTCAGGATGGCCTGATGTCAGTATCAGCCAAACAGCAAGGGAGTCTATCCTTTTTTCACTAGTGCTAGACCAAGGAGATTATTTTTGCGTCTGAGGTGGAGCGCTACACCTACCATCAGCTCCTCACTTTACCGCACAGATCCATGTGCTAATCATGCGCCAGAGTTGGCGAGGACCGGTATCGGACCACGAACCTTGTGTTTCCTAGGTGGACGCACTACTGACTGAGCAAGTATTATTTTTGTAGTAATGTACACTTCAATTTTTTTTTTATTTGATGTAATATGAAGAAACAGTTTAGTTGGTTGGTTGGCTGGATTTTACAACATGTCAACCCTTGTTGGGTTATTTTTTGCTGAAGATGTTTTTTGTTTTATTCATTTGGATAGGTATTCTAAATTTTTTTTCAAACTCAATTTTTAAAAAACTTTTTATTTAACCCATAGATGGACCCTAATAGGTACTACCATACTGGGTCGGAGTGGACCTGGGAGTAATGAAGGGGTACTCCAAACTCCCAGAGCTTCAAAATTGGAACTTCACCATTAGATGCAGTTTAACATCATACCCAGGACACACAACGGTTTGGAAAAAAATTAGACAAAATGAGAAAAATATAAATGGAAAGGTAGATAAACCGACACAAACAATAGATTCAATTAATATGTTGTCTTTATTAAAAAAAAAAAAAAACTTTTTTTTGGATAGACCTCATTGAACAAAGGAAAATTCTTTCTTGGCCAATCACTGGCAGTACTCTGCTGCTGATATAATACTTAAACGGAGCATACTGAGCATAACTACTTTGACTTCATGGACGACGGACATAGGATTAAATCACTGGACCTTTAACAATACGCACGATATGACTTATTCGCAGGATACGACTTATACACTTACCAAAGGATTCCATAACTCAGGACTTACTTACTTTAAGCCCTTTACAACTGGCCAAAAATTTAAATTTTTCTAATTCATTAAACAGTTGCCAAGTAATTCAGATTTTTCACCTGTACCAAATTAGGAATTGCTCTATTACTTAAAACAATAGGAAAGAAAAAAAAAAAAAAAAAAAAAAAAAAAAAACTATTTCAACCCAACCCCTTTCATGAATAAAATTAATTTCCTCCACTAAAGTTAAATTTATGAAAATTACCATAGTAGTAGCTTCAATAGAGGGAATAAAATGGGTCTGTTCCCTGACAAATACAAATATTGCTATCATCCAACATGGCTGCCATTCATTCAAGATGGCTGCCCAAAATTTCATATTCTGTTACTTTATTATAAAAAAAGGCCATTATCTTGGCAGGTATTGGCCAACAGTTCACAATTAACTGCCCTTTTATTCAAAGAGGGCATTAGCATCAATAGATAATATCAACTAATGTGGCTATTATTAAGATTGCTATTTCTAATTTTAAAAATCATGAGAATTACAAAAATAGTCAAGTCTTATATTAAAAATAAAAGAAAAAAAAGAGCTCTCATTGAGTAGGTCAACTATAATCTATATATCAATACTTGTGTTCCTTAATTGTATGACCGTTATTATCTTGTAATCCCTTCTGGTTAAAAATGAGACTGTCCAAGATCAAATGAAAAAAAAGTAAATCCTATTTATCAGGTGTTGCTTATCTGCCAAATTATTATTTCTTATGAGTGTCATCACCTCAACTAAATAATGAACCATTCCATTTTATTATGAAGAAAAAAATGGAAAAAAGGACATGCTACACAGAAAGAATATATTAAGAAAGATAGAGTGAGTGCACAGAATCGATAATGGGAATCTGTTTCAATCGAAGATAATGAAAAGATGAAAAGAAGTAAAGAAAAAAAAAAAAAAAAAAAAAAAGTGTGAGAGAGAGTTAAATCAGGATTATTATACTTTTTACATATTGAACTATTTTGCAACAGCTCTTGAGTAAACATATCTAACATAATAATTAAACTATCATACTGTGGTATATTCACAGTGTGATTACGTAAATCAAGAAATGGTTACTGCAAGCATGCAATGACACCAACGGCTGAAAGTAAACGCATTTTTAAAAAATCACAAACTGCATTTAAAATGAAACTCCCAATAGAACTTATTATTTCTTCTCTTTATTGTACTAGGATATAAAAATTTTAATACCCTGTCCAGTGGCAAAAGCTGCTTGGTAGCGCTAGGAGTGGCAGTACTGCCTTGAGCTACTGAAACTGTTATCACTCCTGGTTGGTGGCTGATGAGGCTAGAGTATAGCACATGTTATCACACATATGATAAAAAAAAGAAAAAAAAGAAAGAAAAGGTCCTGGTAGTACCACAATAATCTTATTGAATTAAATTGAGCTACCGAAACTGTTATCACTCCTGGTTGGCAGCTGATGAGGCTAGAGTATAGCATGTGTTATCACATGATGTATGATGAGAGAAAAAAAAAAAAAAGGTCCTGGTAGTACCACAATAATCTTGAATTAAATTAAATGAACATCCTAAAAACAGACCTACCAACTGTGACCAAATTATTTTGGTACAAAACTAACAGAAAAACAAATCAATTCAACCTCATAAACCAACTAATTTAAATATACAGCCATGTTTGTTAATTTTACTGGTTATTGTTTTTTATTTTGAAAAAAAACCCAAAAACAAACTCAGAATTACATCCATTTTGAAAAAGGAAAATGTTTACACAAGAATTTATTCTGTTGTGGTCTGCAGAGTTTCTGACCCTGGTCCCATGTATACTTCATTTTAACATCAAGAATTTGACAGTCTTCTTTAAGAGAGACTCCACACCAATCAGACAACCACTGAACTGAGGTATGCATTGGTTTTTTACTGGCTGCTTTATACACTACATGAACTAGATGTTTCATCATATTGTCAGTGCTTTCCAAATTGTTCTATTGTTGGTACCATTATAGTATGTGGCCTACCATAAAAAGCATATTATAAGGTTATAATAATAACCCTAACCCTATTTCAGAATTTTTGAATATTTTAGAATTAAATAGATCTCGAATTCATATAAATTATGGATAACATTTTTTAAAATTATTCTTAATTACTATATACAGCTTATGACTGAATTGCATTTCTTGAAATTGAATATATGTGAAAAATAATTAGTTTCAATAAATTGCCAAACTACTTATATCTATAAATATACTCTTACTGAGGTAGGACACATTCAAACCGGGTAGGCCCATTCTATAACAGAATCAAAATCCATTTTCAAAGAAATATGGCATGTGAGAAAAATTATCAGCAACCACACAAATTTTTGGTTAGTTGGTTGGATTTAACTGTAAGGAGTCTGCCTAAAAACTGAGTGTGCATTACTAATTTTTGTAAATAGATATTGTCATTAATGTTATCCGTTTACCTGTGTTACGAGTATTTCAAATACTTTGTTGGTTGGTCAGATTTTACGGCATGTCAAACTTTGTTGAGTACTTTATACCAAAGACTTTTGTTTTATTTATTATTGATGGGCACTCAATTTTGTTAAAACACATTTTTTTTAAAAAACTCATTTTGTTCTATTTAGTGAGTAATGGTGATGAAGGGGTACTCCACACTCTCCACAGCTCCAGAATTGGAACTTCACCATTAGATGGAGTTTAATATCATACCAGTACATTAAGACCCTCAAAGTGGATATGGGAGTAATGGTGATGAAGGGTACTCCACACTCTCCACAGCTCCAGAATTGGAACTTCACCATTAGATGGAGTTTAATATCATACCCAGGACATTAAGACCCTCAAAAGTGGATATGAGAGTAATGGTGATGAAGGGGTACTCCACACTCTCCACAGCTCCAGAATTGGAACTTCATCATTAGATAGAGTTTAATATCATACCCAGAACACTATTTCAAATAAGTTATCTCAAAAATTTCCCAACAGATGTATATGAAATTGATATGTCTCAGTACTGAGCAGGAGACAGTATATAATTTTGATACATCTTAATTTGTCACTAGAAAGTCATACATGATTGTTTGATTTTACTGATTTTAATGGCATGTCAACCTATCTAGGGTTATTTCATGCATAGAAGTTATGGAATTACATTCGTTGAATGTTTATATATATATATATATTATTATTATATATATTATTTTTTTTTGTTCACATGGTCATATCAAATACAAATAATTTTCAAACAAATGTATTTGACATATATATATATATATTTTACCAACCTCTCCGCACGAGCAGAGGCGACACAAGGTCAATTTCTTAAGTGGAGTTTAACAAGTTTGAATTCAGAGTTTTCCTTCTCCTAGACTGGTTACCTAGCCATGGTTAAAGAGTCCAGTCTGCCCTGCTATTTACCCATGGCTGGAGGAAGAATTGGATTCATACCTTTCTCAAGGGTATTAGCACCATGTGAAATTCGAACAGCTTCGTCCAGGAATTGAACTCGGATTGACAAGCCCATTTCCTACGACTCTAACCATTAGACCACACGCCTCCATCTGTATTTGACATATAGATGGGACTCTTACAGGTACTACTATTACAGGTCAAAGTGGACCTGGGAGTAATGGCAATCACAGGATACTACACATTCCTCAAATCTCCAGAACTGAAGCCTTATATCAGATGCAGTTTAGTGTAATACCCAAGATATCCTCTTTTGAGGGGAGTCTTACACCTCCTCTAAGGGATATGATCAGTATATTCTAAGCACCGTTAACAGGGCAAGAATGTCATACAGGTATTTGCCTCATACCCCACTTGTATGGGCTGGGCACAAGGCCTCATTTTAACGTGGGCCCACCCACAAGCCGAAGCTCAGCACATCTATTGTACACAATTTTCTACTTGACCACTTTATAGCTATTGGGATTATTTTCCTTATTTGCCAGTTTGTCTGTCAGGCAGCTAGGTGGCGTTGTGTAGTAGTATAAATAGGCTGTACAACCTAAGTGAAATCCTTTTTCCTCCATCAGAGGTAACACACCAGTTGTGCATCTTTTTTAGAACTGGGTGGGGGGACAAAGACCACCCCACCCCACCATAGCCATTCTTTATACCTGTTACACAAGCGCTTCTTCAACCTCTGGCTGCTCAGAGTTCATATGGACCAGTTCTGTCTTTTATCTACTGTAAAGTTTTTAAATGCCATCCTTGGCCAGTTGTAAAGGGCTTAAAGTAAGTGTTGTATACCCTTCTTTACTTACTTCTATTCTTCTTCTAGTGTCTCTTCTAGTGTCTGGACTTCATCTTGGGGACTTCGTGTCTGGTCTTCCATTGGGGATTTCTCTTTATTAGAAGCCCTGTGTCATTGATAGTTTTTAGGTAATAACACAAGACTTAGATTTACTTTTCATAAATCATATTTTATTACAAAATCCCCACCAGACTACCTGCACAGATTGAGTTGGAGCGTGTATAACGTGACTTACCACCTTCGTGGTTGGGCCGATACTGAACTAAAACTCTCTCTAATCTAAACCGGAAGAGTGTCTTCTCCACCGATTCTCACAGTATCCATCGGAAGGAGGATCAGGACTGAGGTCAAGCCTTGTCACTTATCCTTCAAGGCCACCGGCTGCAACTTATAACAGCCATTTTGATTTCTACACTACTGTACACAAATATTAAGAATCTAATAATTATGTAACACAAGTCCTGAGTTATGGAATCCTTTGGTAAGCGTATAAGTCGTATCCTGTGAATAAGTCCTATCCAGCGTATTGTTAAAGGTCCAGTGATTTAATCCTATGTCCGTCGTCCACGAAAGTCAAAGTAGTTATGCTCAGTATGCTCCGTTTAAGTATTGTATTAACAGCAGAGTACTGCCAGTGATTGGCCAAGAAAGATCACATTGTTCCTGCCGAGTCGATAAGTAAAAGTGGGCTTTTAACACACGCCTTATATCCAAAAAATCTCAACATCTACAGGACTAGAGACTTTGCCTCCCACGGGCATCCTGTTTACCTGTTACGCGAGGGCCATTCCAAACAGTAAGTTAATTGTTTACAAGTTGCAACAACCAGCAACTGCAATTACATGAAATGTCTAAAATAAGCATTTGAAAATTATTGCACAGATCCCTGTGCTACTCATACGCTGAGTTGGCGAGGGCCAGTATTGAACTAAGAACCTTGTGATTCCTAGCCGAACACACTACTGACTGAGCTAAACCGGCCCTTCCTTATTACTCTTTTTAATGGGTTCACTATCTTGTTCATTCGGGATATGGTGAATTTGCTAGACCAAAGAGATTATTTTAGCATCTGAGGTGGGGTGCCACACCTACCATCACCTCCTCACTTTACCACACAGACCCCTATGCTACTCATATGCTGAATTGGCAAAGGCCAGTATTGAACTGAGAACTTTGTGATTCCTAACCAAACACTCTACCAACTGAGCTAAACTGGGCCTATTGCATACAGTGCTCAGGTGCACAACAACTCTTCAAAATCTAATGTATAGTACATAGAATAATGTACTAACGTCAGATACATGTATGCGTGCATGTGCATGTATGTGTGTGTGTGTGTGGTGGGGGGTATCAGGTATAGTTTTGTCGAATTACAGGAAGCATGGAGGTTTTGAAAGATGCAGTATTTCAGCAGCCTACAATGGATGCAGGCAGTTTATTCCATGCCTCAGCAACTCTGGGTATGAAAAAAATGTTTCTGAAAGTCATGTGAGCCATGCTGTTTTCTGACTTTGTAGGCTTGCTCACATGTGTTTGAAATATGGAGATTAAAAAGGCTCTCAAGGTTGCTATTGGTAAGATGATTAATGACCTTATAAGCATTTACCAAGTTAATATTCTATAGGCAATTTAAAAATATATTTAAAAAAAGAAAATTGTAGATAAAATTGTAATATATGGAGGGGTGTGGTGTAATGGTTAGAGTCGTAGGAAATGGACTCATCAACCCGAGTTCAAATCCTGGACAAGGCTGTTTGCATTTCCCATAACGCTAATAACCTTTGGAAAGGTATGAATTCATATATTCTCCCTCCAGCTATGGGTAAATAGTAGGGCAGACTGGACTCTTTAACCTTGGATATGTAACCAGTCTAGGAAAAGGAAAACTCTGAATTCAAACCTGTTAAACTCTGCTTAAGAAATTTACCTTGTGTCGCATCCAGCTCATGCAGAGGGGTCGTTTAAACATAAATTTTATTGGCAATGGTAATGAAGAAGTGGGAGTCCATGACCGAAATATCCAGCTCCTTGGGTCTATGTACTTCTAGTTAGCGGTACAAATACCAGCCACTCAGATTCAAAGGGTTAAATCAATACACTTATATGCTTGAAAGCAATTTCTAGGTCAATTTTTATTTTTCTTTAATCATCCAGATTCTTAATATAATTGGGATAACTATGAAACATTTTTTTTTTAATTTTCTAAATGGAAGTATCAAAACCTCCGTTATAAGATGAACACATTGGGTAATGTGTATATATAAGGAGGCATGTAGTATAATGGTTACCAACATAGGAAAGGAACATGATAATATCCTGGACAAGGCTGTTTGCATTTCACATAGCACTAATACTCTTGGGAAAGGTATGAATCCAACTGTAATGTTGTCGTATACGTTCACAGTACCAAAATGATATAAGTAATGCAGCGGTAGTGACGATATATTCACGGTACTAAAAATGCCTTTGGCACGTGGCGGTCATCTTGTTGATAAAAATTACAACGCTAGAAATATGTAGTCACAACTGCTAGCCTTTATTTCCAGGGTAGGCTCGTCTCGTGGGCTGTATCGGAGAGGAGGAAAGGCAGAGAGAAAGAGAGAGAGGACACTGTTAAATTACTGTGACCCCATACTAGGTACTAGAGGCCCAATCCGTACCCTAGCACAGCGAAAAACAAAAAGAGACTGGTCCCTTTCTTCATTGTTCCACGTCACCACTTGACTTCCGGTTCCGATCAACACCCGAAACTTCCGGTTGACATTCAATTCTCCATTCGGGAGGTCACGCTCCGGTCAAACTGTTTTGTGTTTATTACTCTTTTTAAAACCTTTACTCTCTCACTTATTTTTTTCTTCCTCCCCCTTCCATTAGTAGTCCTTGCCAAATTCAATCTTGCTACACCAACTATTCTCCCTCTGGCTATGACTAAATAGTAGGACAAACTGGGCTTTTTAGCTTTGGTTAGGCAACCAGTCTAGGAGAAGGAAAACTATGAATTCAAACCTGTTAAACTGATTAATAAATTGAACTTGTGTCATATCCTACTTATACGGAGGGATTGGGAGGTAAGTATATATATATATATATATATATATATATATACATACATACAATGATGCTGATAGGTACACATCCTGCGTCCCTGACATAGTAAAATCGTATCCATGCGTCATAGTGTTTTTCTTTTTTTCTCGTTCATTTCAATAGTTTTTTAGAAACGAATTACACAGGATAGGTTACAAGGTAGGGGTTAGACGACTTTAGTTATTTCCCCAGATCATAAATAAAAACTCTATAATTTATTAAGAAACTTTAATTAGGACACATCAAATTTCCTGGGGACTCATTCAAAGCAAATATGTGCATCCCAGGACACACTAAATCAAAAAGCTATCAGCATCACTGTATGTATGTATGTATATATATGTACAGAAATATATACAAAATGCTTAAAGAAAAAGTTAGATAGAAACTACACTACTAAAGGATGCTCCATGCTGTCTTGAACAAATCCTGGAAGCAACACCCCACCAGAAAGGAATTGTATGGCCACTTGCCCCCTATCATACAAACCATCCAAGTTAAATCAATAAGGCATGCTGGACACTGCAAGAGAAGTAAGGGCAAACTCATAATTGACATTCTCATGAAGGTTCACATACCTAGGTAATATATACATACCAAGGTTCACATACCTAGGTAATATCTACATACCAAGATTCACATACCTAGGTAATATCTACATACCAAGATTCACATACCAAGGTAATATCTACC
Organism: Doryteuthis pealeii; assembly: GCA_023376005.1. Classification (NCBI taxonomy): domain Eukaryota; kingdom Metazoa; phylum Mollusca; class Cephalopoda; order Myopsida; family Loliginidae; genus Doryteuthis; species Doryteuthis pealeii. The sequence continues at coordinate 72,035,636 of CM042166.1, forward strand.
TACCAAGGTTCACACACCTAGGTAATATCTACCTACCAAGGTTCACACACCTAGGTAATATCTACCTACCAACGTTCACACACCTAGGTAATATCTACCTACCAAGGTTCACACACCTAGGTAATATCTACATACCAAGGTTCACACACCTAGGTAATATCTACATACCAACGTTCACACACCTAGGTAATATCTACATACCAAGGTTCACACCTCACACACCTAGGTAATATCTACATACCAAGGTTCACATACCTAGGTAATATCTCACCGACAGAAAGTGATATCAATATACGCATAAGAAAGGCATGGACAGATTATCAATCATATGAAACGTAGTCCTCCCAAAAAGCAGCTGTACAGCCACTTGCCTCCTATCACACAAACCATCCAATTAAGATGAACAAGAAATGCTGGACATTGCTGTAGAAACTAGGACACACTCATAAGTTACATTCTCCCGTGGAAACCTACACATGGACACACTAGTGTAGGCTGACCAGCAAAAGCCTACATGAATCTGCTTGGTGCGGATTCTGGATGCCGTGTGGTGGACCTGCCAGGGGCAATAACCAGTAAACACAGTTAATGAGTGAGAGTCATGCATATCTGTGCTATCAACGCAAATTGATGATGATGATGATGATGATGATGATGAAACCATTTCAGTGGAGTGCTATGAATACTGAGTGACCGTATCCAAAGAAACATGGATAGATGAAAAAAAACTTTCAGATTTTAATAAGATAAAATTTTATCAACATTTATACTATTGTAAGAGGAAAAGTTTGAAAAAAAATATGATAAAAACATTTGACTATTTTTTAGGAACTAAATCTGAAACCTATTTCTTTAACAGGTTATCTATCTATCTATACATATATACAGGGCAGTTGTGTGAATCTGTACATCCAGAGGAAACTTCGAAAATAAAACAATTAACAACAAAGTATATATATATATATATATACACATTAAATATCACCAGGGCTTGGTTTTTGATTAAAAAAATAATGAACATTTGATTTATATTAGTAAAGATGATTAAAAAATAAAATTTAAATGATAACAGTATGGATTTTTTTTTTATTGCATTTAGTATTTTAAATAGGATACATTATTTTTTTCTTTTCATAGTGTCTGGATCAATGCAAGGTCTTTTTTACATGGGGATTTTAATGGGGGCATCATGCAAGGATCCAACACGTGATTCAACAGTAATGGATCTATGAGACTACCTTTTTTACCCCACCTCTACCCAGGCAATGCCAGGTAGCTGCTTTTAGTAATATTCTATAGACAATTCAAAACCTATTAAAATTATGAGAGTAAATGAAAATGAACATGTATCTTAACTGGAAAGAATAGAAATATACTTTACTTTGATCCTAGCCAGATAGAAAAAAGATCAGGAATTTTTAAAAGGAAGAAATAGAAAAGGAAGAAATAGAAAAGGAACAGAAGGGTTTTGGGGAAAAAAAAAAAAAAAAAAAAAAGTTTGTTTTTTTTTCAAATTCTGATGGATACTCCCTCCACAACACTAATATCAAGGAATCTGGGTATTACTGTCAGCAATGATTTACGTTGGACAAAACACATCTCCAAAATTGCCAAAAAGGCCGAGGGCGTCCTGGCGTCACTCAGCAAGACCTTTGTCAGCGGCTATCTATTTGAAGCTGTACAAAGCTATGGTACGGCCACACTTGGAGTTTGCATCACCAGTCTGGAACCCCTATCTTTCTCAGAATATTAACCTCCTAGAAACTGTACAGAGATGTGCAACCAAGCGAGTACCCTCCATCAAGAATCTGCCATACTCTGAACGTCTCGCAGCCCTGGGAATGGATTCTTTGAAACTTCAATGACCTGGTAAACGCTCATAAGGTCATTAATCATCTTAACAAAAGCAAACTTGAGCACCTTTTTCATTTCCATCTCTCCAATACACGCGGGCATTCCTACAAAGTCAGAAAACAGCACTGTTCACGTGACTTTCGAAAACATTTTTTCACGCTCAGAATTGCGGAGACATGGAATAAACTGCCTGCATCTGTTGTAGGTTGCCGGAGCACTGAATCTTTCAAAGCCTCCATGCTTCCTGTAGTCCACCAACACTATACCTGATGCCACTCTCCACATACACATGCACACACATACATGCATATTACTACTGTGAACTGTTCATGTTCCTGACACAACATTATTCTGTGTACTTGACATGAGACTTTGATGAGTTGTGGTGCACCTTAGCACTGTACACAATAAATTTCATTATTCATATTTTGAAGCTATTTCATGTGTGAAAATAATTTAACAAATATTAGGCAACTCATGACCCAAGAATTGAATGATTCTAATATGCAATTTTATAGTCATCTCCATTGTAGTGAGAATTTGAATTGTTAAAAAAACAAAACATTCAAAGCATATTTGGACCTACAAAATTATCTTTCAGTTACAAATTGGATGTGAAACTATTTAATTCTCTGAGAGCTTTTAAACATATTGTTCGCATTTTTTAAAATCTTGCTATTATAGGATTTTGTATTAGGCAATCAGTATTCAGCTGTGAACCTAAGTTGAACCTGTTCCGAGAATCCCAAAGTTAGTTAGTGGGTGCTTTAAAAAGCAGGCAGAGATATCCCAATATACACCTTAGGTAAGTTTATTCCGTGGATTCTGATTTGGGCTTGGTGTAGATATTTTCATCAACATATGACTTATGGGAGTTAGTACAGGGTCTGTATTTGGTTACAGCCTATCAACCTTGTCTGTCAACTGGATGCTAGTTAGAACCTTCTTGTGAAAGTGAGTATTATGTGTTGATTCTACAGCTATAGTGGACTATTTTTGTTGTTTTACAGTTAATATTGAAATGTTTACTAACAAAGTAAATTTGAAGTCAGTGTACTCCTTAAAAGAATGTTTTTGAAATATATGACCTTTTCTCATACACACCAGTAAAAGTAAAATAAAAGGTGACTGCTTTTGAGATATCAATTGTTTTTCATTAATTTTTCCAAATCTCTGGGTGAATTTTTCCTGCTGCTGTCTCCTTCGAAAAATCTGTTTGGGTGCTCAGGTAATGTTTACCGATACATAACTCCATGAGAATCTGAATGGTTTCGTATCAGACGTGCACTTTCAATTTTCATGTTGGGGTTGGGGTTTTGAATGAAGATAATGTTCATAAGTAAGTAAAGTCATCAAGGTGGCCTAATGTCAGTATCAGCCAGACAGCGAGGGAGTCTATCCCCTATTCACTAGCGCTAGACCAAGGAGATTATTTTGGTGTCTGAGGTGGAGTGCTACACTTACCATCAGCTCCTCATTTTTACTGCACAGATCCCTGTGCTACTCATATACTGAATTGGCGAGGGCCGGTATTGAACCATGAATTGTGGGATTCCCAGCCGAGTGCTCTACTGACTGAGCTAAACTGGCCTATAATGTTCATAATAGCCATATATTATTAGTTTTCTCTAGTTTCTCCACCTGATAAATCCTGATTCATACACAGTAACCCTCATAATGATGGCTGGAGTAGTGGGAATAATTAAAAGCGAGTATTGTGTTAGTATAACATTCAATTCTAAGACTAACAACAACAAGAAAGGAATTAATATATCCTTTAATTCAAACAATTTATTTGCTAGGCATAAAACACAAACAACAATATAAAGTCCTTCCTGTATATAAAGTTGAGTTTAAGGGACTTACCGGCACGTTGGAGAAGAGTTATTAGGGTGGTTTCCTGGAGCCCCTGAATTCGTTGCCTCGTGGCACCGCGGGTGTATTCTGTCTGACTACTTTTTGGATATTGCGCCAAAACTCTGGGCTATCACGTGATTGGTAAATCCAATCACAGAGCCTCTCCCTCATTCACTCTATATACAGGAATAACCATTTTACTGACCCAACACGAGTAATTTCCAATGCATCAAAAAACATAGGAAAGACATAAATCCCCTCCAACAGGACATCCTTTTATAAAGGAAAATTAGTGGAGACCAGCAAAGGTCAAAGTTCAATAAAACTCCAACAAAAATAGGGTGTGAATTTTATTGAATTTTAGGCAAAAAAAAACCTTTTTATCCTTCATTTTCCATAAGAAAAATTACATAAAAATCTAAGGGTATAAATCAATGATTTATTTAAAACGAATTTAAAAAATGATTAAAAAATAAAACAATTCAATAAAGGATAAAACATAATAAAACCAAAAAAAATAAATAAAAACAAGAATAATAAAAAAAATAAACAACTTAAAACAAGAATATATAAAGAAAAAAAAAGATAAAACAAATAAATAGGGAAGAATTTTTATTAATCTATATATATATATAAATATACATTAGAGATTCATTTTTTACTTTTTAATTCCCAAGCAATGCTGGGTAGCTCTGTTGTATTATACTAATTTCTAAAAAAATCAACCATATTTAAAATATATTATTGTTGCTTTTGTAATATTTTCAAGTATAAAAATAATTCTTTTTTAGGGATTGGTGTTTAAAACTGACACATTCTCTTTAAGGATTGGTTAGTGAAACTAACATTATAGCAAAGATGATTTTAAGTGTTTATGAATAAATCCAAACAATGACAATTATTAACAATGGAAAAATGTCATGTCATTTTAAAAAGCAAATTTAAAATAAAAGCCAATATGCAGGATGTTCCAAAAGTCACTTCAGTATTTAAAAATAAAAGATCCTGCATTTTTGTTTGTTTTGTTTTTTTGATAAATTTTTTGTAGCATAGAAAAATTCATACAATGGAAATAAATTTACTTCAGTTATGAAAATACTACAGTTTCCTTCATATTCTAAAAAGAAAAAACAGCACCTATTCTTTTTTTACAGAAATCTCTAGATGATTTTTGGGTCACCATATATAACCACAGTGTATGGTTAACACTATCTCACTTGATGAGACAGTAGTAAGCCAGTATATACAGTATTATTAGGAAAGTGCTCAATATCTGTGATAGAGCAATATATATATATATATATATTTTTTTTTTTTGGAGGATATGTGTTTAATTGAAGTCATACCTAATTTTGAAAATTAATTAGTTAATAATTAATGAATTTAGGTGGGCATATATGTTCAAATGTAAGGCTAAACAAATCGAGAAAGTGTTTAGCCTTACATTTGAACATATATGCCCACCTAAATTCATTAATTATTAACTAATTAATTTTCAAAATTAGGTATGACTTCAATTAAGCACATATCCTCCAAAAATTGTCGGCTAAAAGCCATATTAAATAAACACCTTGTTTATTTACGTACTCTCATATATATATATATAGGTAAAAGTATCCAACTGACTGGTATGTAGGAAAAAGAAAAAATATTTTCTCTATTCTAGTTTGTTTTCTCAGTCATTATGTAGTAGGCTATCTGATGAGACTCGGCTCATATTGAGTTCTGGTCGAAATAAATTTACAATAGCCAAATGATGGTTTGTTAAGTTTTTCTTTCTTATTAAAAGTATATTATATATACTAGCAAATATATGCAACCTCCGGGTGCAAGTATTTAAGTTTTAATGTAATAAAATATCGTATTAAATTAGAAAGGCTAATGAAACTAAATAAGAATGCAGATAAAAAGATTTGAAACAGAGGGGGGGGTATGATTGAATAAATAGAACAACTGAAACTTACTCTTCCATCACTCTCGTCTTTCATTGTTATTTTTTCTAATTTGAGTATTTAATTAAAAGAGGAAGTAAAGAATAAAATGACAGTTATTTTTTCTTGTTAATGGATTTCATTTAAGATTCATTGAAGAGATTTTTGCTTATATTCATTAAAATAAAACCAAACAATTAGAAATCAATAATACTAAGCACATATTTATTAAAATCACATCTTTAGTATCAATATGCAAATTAGCCTTCCCATTCACACTGTAAACCGCTATTTTGTTGTATATATAAATATAATTGCATGTTGTTAGTATGTAGATATGGTTAACAGTATTAATATTGTAAAACAATTTTATTAATAATTGAGGTTAAAATAAAATAAAATCATTTAGAATGTGATATCAATAACTAAGGTAATTGTGACTTGAGTAGTAATATAGTTTCGGTTACAGACAGAAAAACACACAATCTCTATTATAATAAGATATATATATATGAGAAGAACATATTTTAAAAATATAACAAACACAGGATGTTATGATCAGGAAAACAATTTTTTTTTGTGTGTCAATACTTAAGCATTTCGGTATATTGTACCATCTTCAGGACACTGTTAAGTAATGTTTATGTGAGGGACAAAATGAAAGATGTTAAGTGTACAGTGAATGTATGAAGATGGTACAATATACTGAAATGCTTAAGTATTAACACAAAAAAAAATTGTTTTCCTGTGTTTGTTATATTTTAAAATATTTTCTTCTCATATTATCGGATTAATTTCCTCACCGTATCTCCATATATATATATATAAGTAGTAAAGTCGACGGGGCGGCCTAAAGTCAGTATCAGCCAGTCAGCGAGGGAGTCTATTCCCTTTTCAATAGCACTAGATCAAGGAGATTGTTTTAGCATCTGAGGTGGAGCGCCACACCTACCATCAGCTCCTTACTTTACTGCACAGACCCCTGTGCTACCCATACACTGAGTTGGCGAGGACCGGTATCAAACTAGGAACCTTGTGGTTTCTAGCCGAACGCTCTACCGACTGAGCTAACCCGGCCCCTATATATATATATATTAAACATCTTTCTTAGCCATTATTGTATGTTAAAAAGTCTTACACATGCTGTCAAAGTACTCGAAAAAGGTAAGTTAAACAAAGCTATACTTAGGTCATGTAATGATTATATATGCCTAATAATACAGGTGTCCCAAAGGTATTTAGAAACAAAAGAATATATATTTTTTTAGATAATTTAATTTTTTGTAATATAGAAAAGTTTATACAATGGAAATTTACTTCAATTATGAAAAATGACTCAGTTTACTTCATATTCTAAAAAGAAAAATTATACATTTATCAAAAAAATTAAAACTTGTATTTTTTAAATTTTTAAATCCCTAGGTAACTTTTGGGATACCCTATATATAACACTAATAGTTTGAATCTAATATCAACAATGTTTTATTAGCTCAGTCTTGATCTAATGTGCTATTTGATGAGAGGAAGAAGAGACTCTTTTTTAAATATCAGGGTAACTTAACCGCATATGAACAGTTCACAAAAGCAGAGCTAGAAGAAATAACAATGAAAAAGACCAGTTACTAGATACGTGATTCTTTACATATCAAATACGCACCTCAGGTTTTAGGAAGAATAGAGAGAGGCTTGAAAAGTGTGAGCCTATAATTATTAGCTTATTAACTATAATCCAAAAGTCAGTATAGGTAAAAAAAAAATGAAACCAATACACATTCCTGTTATTTTTTTTTCCATATACACAGAGATGAGTTGGACCTTTAAAAGATTACACACACACACACACACACACACACACACACAATCTGATAAGACCTTTTTTTTATGGTGAGTTTCTATACAGATGGTAGAGCAGCAGGCTGTGAAGTATCTCGTTTCAGTATTTTGGCCTAAACTAAGAGAGAATCTGTATTTAGATGAAGGCAACTTATACCACTTTAAAATAAAAGCTTTTCTTGAAAAGCAAGTAAATGTGATATTTTTTTCTTATTCATAAGGTTATATTAGGATTAGTTATGATTTAGCTATCATATAATTTACTAATTAAAAGAGACAACGAGAATACTATGAAGAAGTTGTTAAATATGTAAAATTCATCTGGATATATGCACATAAGATAGATATTACAATGCTATATATATATATATATATATATATATATATATATATATATATAGGAGAATATGTGCTTAATTGAAGTCATACCTAATTTTTGAAAATTAATTAATTGATAATTAATGAATTAGGCGGGCATACCCGTTCAAATGTAAGGCTAAACAAATCGAGAAAAAGTCAATCTCTGTATGTACATTTCAGAAATGAAAAATAAAGGAAAGGAAATGTTGAATGGATAAAATAGGATTTATTTTATTTTATTATACTGATACGTGTTTCGGCCAAAGTTTATCCATGTACACATGTATTTTATCTATCATTATTTTAAATACAAAATAAAATAACAATAATAGAAAAACTACAAAAAAATTTTTATTATTTAAGGAAATAACGGCCTTTGTCAGAGTAAATCCTTGGTGTTTTAAATCAAATCGCTTGAAACACAGAGAATTTCTGAGATGTTCGAAAAAATAATTTTTTTTTAAATCGCTTGAAGAAAACGTTCTACAGCGATAGAGAAACAGTTATGATGTTTACCTATATATATATATATATATATATAGGCTAACTCATCAATTTAATATTTCAAATAAAGTTTGTCTTGTTTGTTTAATAGCACACAACCTTCATGGGTTATTAAATGCCAAAGCCATCGTTGCTGATCAATAGTAGTGGTACTATTTGTCATCTTTTGGTTTGTTTGGGTTTCTTTGTTTAATGACATATCATAAAAAGAAAAAAGTAAAGTGGGTGGAGTGGCCTATTATCAGATGGACAGCGAGGGAGTCTATCCCTATTTCACTAGTGCTAGACTAGGGAGATTGTTTTTGATTCTGAGGTAGAGTGCCACACCTACCATCAGCTCCCCACTTTATCACACAGATCCAAAATGTGCTACTCACGTGCTCAGTTGGTGAGGGCCAGTATCAAACCAGGAACCTTGTGGCTCCTAGGCAGATGGTCTACTGACTGAGCTAAACCGACTTCATATCATATAACTGTGTGCAAAAAAAGAAAGAAAAATTTTTTTTTTTAAATTCCCTAACGCTTCCCACTTTACTGCACAAATTCAAGGTGTACAACTCATACGCTGGGTTGGTTCCTAGGCGGATGTTCTACTGACTGAGCTAAACCGGGTCTTTATGGCATACCATAGCTGGGATATTTTAAATAATAAAAAATAAAGATCTAATTATTAGTATGATGAACTAATCTAAAGATGATCTTGAAAATAAACTTAGTTCAAATGTCTTATCTTATGGTAAATCTTTATTTCATATTTTTGAAAAACAATTTTATATTGTCCTTTATTGAAAAAAAAAAAAAAAAAAAGAATAAAAAAGGCAGATTATTTCACTGTCTGCATTGACCCCCCCCCCAAAAAAAACAACATAAAAAACCCCCCCAAAAAAACCCAACAATTTTGGCACATCAAATGAAATTCAACTAATATAATAATAATAATATATATATATTTACCAACCCATCAGCACAAACAGGATGTGACACAAGGTTAATTTTTTAAGCGGAGTTTAACAGGTTTGAATTCAGAGTTTTCTTTCTCCTAGACTGGTTACCTAGCCATGGTTAAAGAGCCCATAGCTGGAGGAAGAATTGGATTCATACCTTTCCCAAGGGTATTAGTGCCATGTGAAATGCAAACAGCTTCGTCCAGGAATTGAAATCAAGTTGACGAGTCCATTTTCTATGACTCTAACCATTGCACCACGCACATCCTATAATAATATTATACAGCATTTGATTTATAAGAACTTTTAGTTCAGGTTAAAAAGCGCAATAAGGGTAACCCAAAGCCAAATTTTTTTAGAGCTTATTTTTCTGATGTAGGTATCCTTTCAGAAACAAGATAATAGAAATTTGATTTAAGAAATAAAATTGTAGTTTACCAAAACTTTTCCTGTTCCTCAATATTACCAGCATTGGAAAAATAAAGTTAAAAAAAAAAGATTGGTTTTAGTTACCCTTATCACACTTTTAATCTAAACTATATACAAAGATTCTTGCTGTAAAATACTTAATAAAATTTCCTACTCAGCTAAAACTAAAAATGAGCCCAATACTTTATCTATCTCTCTATGCATATATATATATATATATAAAAAATGTTGTTCTGGTTCCAACGGGAGAAAATGTAATATTTTATAAAAAAAGAAGGTCCGCAAAATGTATCGTTCTCAGAAAAAATGTTTTATTCTTTTTATTTCACACATATATATATATGTGTGTGTGTGTATGTGTGTGTTTACACAGGATGCAATACAATGTTTAAGTGGATGTACTTGTTCATCTCCTGCTTTTGTGCAAGAGAGCAAATAATTTTTGACTCTCCCTTGTATGTATGTATGTACGTACGTGTATATATATATATATATATATATATATAATCCAAAAGTCCAGAGAAGAAATCTTCCTAACGACACAAGAGTTTTATTTTAAAAACCTGTCGCAATTTGAGAGCTCAATGTGTGCTCTTAATGTTAGTCACAGAGCAAATATTTTGCATCTGATGAGTCGGGAGAGTTAGACACTTTGTCTAAGCTCCCTGAAATAGACTATAAAGCTAAATCTCTAAGTCTTGTTATTTCTTTACTTTTATATATATATATATATATATATATATATATATATATATATAGTAAGTCATCCACAGACACCATGTTTTGACGTTTCATGACTCATCAGTGTGGCTAGACACAACAACTACCTCCAACTAGTAGTGAAACCAGACTGACCTTTCATCAACTTGATTTGTTAACCTCTTGCCCATCGACAGCTGCCATTATATAAATTCCCATTCATTATAATGGGAAAATAGAAAATGGCAATAAAGTGGAATGTACAAGAATGATAATTAAGGAAAAGAGGACAATCAGGATGATAAAATGTGGATATTATAACAATGTTATTTGCTTTATTTTACACACTTACTTATAATCCTTATGGAATTAATTCTTTGTTATATACTAATTAGTTGATAAACATTAAAATTCATTTCATATCAATTTTGAAATTACAAAAATTCACTTACTTTTTAAATTAAACTCTGAAACAGAAACAGTTGTTTTAACAGAAGATTTTTAGATTTTTTTTAAATTATAAAACTAACCCTAACAAACAACCGGATATTGACGGTGTAAATAAAAAACATGTCCTTTCTTACTTGAGATCAAAAAGGGGTGCCTAAAGGTAATGTGGTCCCAATTTCCCTTAGCTTAACACCAACTATCATTAATATAACTCGCAAAAATATGTGCTCCTCTGGGCATAAATATTTAAGTTTTAATATAATTAGATATTATATTGAATTAGAAAGACTCATGAAATTGAATATGAACACAAAAAGACTACACATATTTTAACTCTATTCTAATTGATTTCAATATAAAATTGTTCATAGGATTGCTTTTAATATGTTTGAGAATAAAACAATAATATTAGAAATCAATAACACCAAGTAATTATTCACACCATATACTATGTAAACATTTCTTTCTTAATGATATATAACACACATTGTAGGATTTTAAACACATCAATAATATGGGCTGTTTTGAGGCAAATCAATCTCAGCTAGACCTTTATAGAAACATTGTTAATAAATAAGATGCTAATTAAGATTAAATAATGATTAATCAATAACCATTGAGAATATAACATAATGGTGATGATGTAGTTTTGGTTACAGACAGGCATATGACACAGCACATCAGTGCAGTTGTGTGTGTGCATGCAGGTGTGTGTGTGTGTGTATAACTGTATAGTGGGCTATATGAATAAGTAGTAAGTCAAACCACATATATGTATAAATATGCGTGTCTGTGTGTGTGTAGATTGGAGATTGAGTAAGACCACCCACAGATGGGTATATATATATGTATTCAGATGGATCATGTGTGTGTGTGTGTGTGTATATATATTTTTTATGGACTCTCTCGTCAATTTTCGACGCATGAGGGTTCAAACACACAATGAACACCCACACAGTGATTTGTTTATAGTGGTGAAGGCTTGTGTTGGACCATCCACACTTTTTGGCACAGTCGATAGGAAAGAATTGGTGCATCAAGGGTTGCCACAAACCCAATCAACGACCGACCTCAGGAATTTTGAATTCAGAGTTATCCCTCTCCTAGACTGGTTACCTACTCAAGGTTGACTGGCCCAGTCTGCCCTACTATTTAACCCATAGCTGGAGGGAATTTTGAATTCAGAGTTATCCCTATCCAGAGTATATATATATATATATATTTATATGTGTGTATATACATACAGATAAATGTATGTGTGTATAAGTGTCAATGGTCAGTCAAAGAAACCATCAAAATAAGAAAAAGATTTAGGGAGAAAAAAAAAAGGTGATAAAAGTCATTAGCCAGACGAAAAGGTTAGCTTTTAGGCAAGTTAGTAGTCATCTAAAGGGCCAGGGTGGCCATAAATCTCGTCAATGAGGGTGGTCTAAAACACAAAGACCTTTCAAATCATGTGACGGTTTTGGATATCTCATGTGAAATGAGACTTGAATGAGAATTGAAGAATTCTGGGAGATTTAAAAAGTCAGTTAGAGTTGGTAGTCAGGATCGGGCAGTGGACGAAGACAGATCGCCCTTAAATTTAGTAGCAGAGAAGAAAACCTTAGCAGAAGTCTTGACTGAGTGGAGGGAGAGGTGGGGGTTTTCCTCCCCCTCTCTGGCTACTGAGATAAGGAAGAAATAATGCAAGTACCATATGCCTCATCTCTTGCCATTTTGAATGTTAACCCTACCCTGTTTTGTTTTGTTGGTGATTTGTGCTCTCTTTCTTGGTTTATTAATTGTTACCTTATGGTAAGGGGTCCACGGGCGCTTTATCACGATCATAATGAATGGAGGTCCGAAGTGAATCTAGCAGACGACACAAGATAACGGCCAGAGAGAACAGTGCAGAACCTGCGAGATGATAAGTGCAGCGAATGCAGGAGTACTGCAGTAAAGGACATGCAATAGACCCCCGGCCTGCCATAGGTGTAATAGACACACCATCTCCATTATAATAAGATTTATTACATTTTTAATTGAGCCTTAATCTTGCATATCTTAGAATATCAAATGAATATGAATAAATACATTTCATGGGCCGGGTTAGCTCAGTCGGTAAGCGTTCGGCTAGAAACCACAAGGTTGCTAGTTCGATACCGGTCCTCGCCAACTCAGCGTATGAGTAGCACAGGGATCTGTGCGGTAAAGTAAGGAGCTGATGGTAGGTGTGGCGCATCACCTCAGATGCTAAAACAATCTCCTTGGTCTAGCGCTATTGAAAAGGGGATAGACTCCCTCGCTGACTGGCCGATACCGACTTTAGGCCGCCCCGTTGACTACTTTTACATTTCATTAAAAATCTTTTCAGTCTGATGCATTTTATAAGATGGAACTTGATTGTTGGCTGATTTCTATGCCTCATAACTCAATTTTCCTGTATATCAAATCAATTTTCCCCATTGAAATAAACTGAAATGCCATTGATCCATTCCAGTCCCCCCAAAATACCCTTTTTTTTTTGTTATGTTTTTTTTTTAAATAAGAAAAATAACACTGTATTCTATAAAAACAATAAAATAGAATAAAATGAATTATGTGCTGTAATATGTTTTAAATGTATGTAATAGTAAAGTCGTCGGGGCGGCCTAATGTCGGTATCAGCCATGCAGCGAGGGAGTCTATCCCCTTTTCACTAGTGCTAGACCAAGGAGATTATTTTAGCATCTGAGGTGGTGCGCCACACCTACCATCAGCTCCTTACTTTACTGCACAGATCCCTGTGCTACTCATACGCTGAGTTGGCGAGGACCGGTATCAAACTAGGAACCTTGTGGTTTCTAGCCGAATGCTCTACCAACTGAGCTAACCCGGCCCATGGAAAATTAAATGTTTTTAGTGAACTTATTAACATAAGTGTATCTGAAGCTTGCTCATACCTCAAATTTTAGCTTTCAACAAAAATTTTAAAAAATCAAACCAGTGACAGCTAGTAACTGTTGGGGCACTTATAAGTTAAGATAGCACTGTATATATATATATATATATATATATATAAGTTAAAAGAAAGGAAATGAATCCGACAATATGAGTATGAAAAGGTGGAATGAAAACATCACACAATGCTGTTAAAGAGAAAACAATTTATAATATAATCATAGCTGATACTGATCAATATTTCAATTTTACAAAAGTTGTCATCAGAGCTCATTCACACCATGGTTGTTTGGGTCGGAGAAGAATGTCAAATCAGTTCACAAACAAAAAAACCCTAATTCTGCAAAAAAAGAACGAAAGTTGTTACATTATTCACCAATGTGGGCATTCGCGCCATATATATGTCGGTCATGTCGATATGTATACCTTTTTGTCGGTAAACTATCCAAATGTAGCGGATGTGAACTGATTTGACATTTTCTCCGACCCAAACAACCACGGAGTGAATGAGCTCTGATGACGATTTTTGTAAAATCGAAATATTGATCAGTATCAGCTATGATTATATTATAAATTGTTTTCTCTTTAACAGCATTGTGTGATGTTTTCATTCCACCTTTTCATACTCATATATATATATATATATATATATATATATATATATATATATATATATGGAAAAATGAGTAAAGAAAAGAAAAGTAAATGGATAAAATGAATTTAATCGATATCACTTACACATGTGTTTTGGTCAGTTTATGTGTGTGAAAATATTTTGCACACATACAAGAATCGACCTTCATCAGAGTGAACATTTATTTTTATGAAAAAATTCGAATTTTTTCATAAAAATAAATTAAAAAAATAAATTCGAATTTTTTCATAAAAATAAATGTTCACTCTGATGAAGGTCGATTCTTGTATGTGTGCAAAATATTTTCACACACATAAACTGACCGAAACACATGCGTAAGTGATATCGATTAAATTCATTTTATCCATTTACTTTTCTTTTCTTTACTCATTTTTCCTCATAGTGTCGGATTCAATTCCTTTTCCATTTTTATATATATATATATATATATATATATATATATATGTGTGTGTGTGTGTGTGTGTGTGTGTGTAATAAACTTAGAAAAAGAGAGAGAAACTGATTGTTTGACTGATAATAAAAGTTTCAGTCTATAGTAAAGAGCGATGGTAGTGTACAGGAAAAGAAAAAAGGAACCTGTATGAAAATGATAACAATTATAAATGACAAAATGACAGACGGGGTGAGGTGGGGTTGGGAAGAAGTAGCAGATGTTGGTTGGATTCTAACAATATATTGTATGTATATACAATATAATACAATACATTGTATGTATATACAATATATGTATATAAATCAACCCCCCAAACATTTTGAGGTATCAATCATGGCTTATGTTTATATTCACTAGATAAGTTACCCCTCACACTAAAAAAAAAGGGGGGGGGGGCTATTATAATGAGATTGTCAAATTCAAGATTTTCTAAATGGATTGAATACATATATAACTAAAAATTTGTCACACCTGCTGAATTCTACTTACCTATGAACACCTGTGTGTGTATGTGTGCGTTAACAAATCTGTACCTTTAGAAACGTAAAACAGTGGCCTTTGCTTTTTGCTTTATTCTTCTTACTAGCAAATATATGCACCCTCCGGGTGCAAGTATTTAAGTTTTGATATAATAAAATCTCATGTTAAATTAGAAAGGCTAATGAAACTGAATAAGAATTCAGATAAAAATATTTGGAACAGAGGGGGTATAATCGGAAAACAGAACAACTTTGAAACTAACTGTTCCACCATTTTCCCTTACTCCCGTCTTTCAGTGGTAAATTTCCCTAATTTAACTATTTAGTTAAAATAGGAAGAAAAAAATAAAATTACAGTTATTTCTTTATGTTAATAGATTTCTGTTAAATTTATCCCCGAGATTTTTGCTCATATTTATTAAGATAAAACCAAACAATTAGAAATCAATAATACTAAGCATATATTTATTAAAATAAATTTTTTTAAGATCAATATGCAAATTAGCCTTCCCATTCACAATGTAAACCGCTATTTCGTTGAATATATAAATATAATTGCATGTTATTAGTATGTAGATATTGTTAACAGTCTTAATGATGTAAAACAATTTTACTAATAATTGAGGTTTAAATAAAAAATAAAATCATGGAGAATGTGTGTAAATAACAAAGGGAATTGTGACTTGTGTAGTTTCGGTTACAGACAGAAAAACCCACAATCTCCATTATAATAAGATTATATATAACACATATTGTAGGATTTTAAACACATTAATAACATGGCTGTTTTGAGGCAAATCTATCTCAGCTCGACCTTTATAGAAACATTGTTAATAAATAAGATGCTAATTAAGATTAAATAATGATTACTTAATAACCATTGAGAATATAACGTAAATAACTAAAGGAATTATGACATTAGTAGTGACAGTTTCAGTTACAGACACATAATCTCCATTATAATAAGATTTCTTAGATATTTTAGATTTTCTAGTTATTTACATATACGCATTTGTTTTAGGTAAGATTGTTAAGTTTTGTATGTGTAGCATATATATAATACAATCATATAAATATGATAATAGATAAGGAAAATAGTTTGTGTGCAAAAAAAAAATAATAAATAAATAAATAAAATGAATTTTAAAGCAAGGTGATGCATTTTAAAACAAAGCCATTGGCTCAAATAGATATATTTGCAAGGCGTAATAGGTCAATGCTTAAAACATTCTAAATGTAGTTTTGTCATGTCAATGCTCCCTATTGTATAAGGAAGAAAATCATAAATATGTGTGTAAATGTGATTATGACAAACAAGAATATAAGGAATGTGCATTTATACTCAAAGAAAATTTTAAACTATTTAAAACAAGGTATATTATAGCTTCTTAAGACAAGTCTGCCTAAGAAAGGTGATAAACTGAAAAAATTCTGGTCTTTGTTTAATAGTATCATAATTTGCAATAACACCGGATTCAACAATTAGTTTTAGTCTTTTGTTGTAGATGTCTTTGTTTAATAGTATCATAAATAATAATCCTTAAGGATGTTAGACTATTGAATTGTTCATATTGCCTATATTTAAGTCTGGGCAATATGAACAATTTAATAGTCCAACATATTTCAGACACTGATCATAAATTTAATTTTAATGATTCTAAGATTTTAGCTTACATACAAAAGACTAAGACTAATTGTTGAATCTGGTGTTATTACAAATTATGATACTATTAGACAAAGACCAGGTTTTTTTTCAACTTATCACCTTTCTTGGGCAGACTTGTCTTAAAAAGCTATAATATATCTTGTTTTAAATAGTTTTGTTTTTAAGTATAAACACACATTTCTTTTTATTCTTGCTAATCAAATTTCTTCCAATTTTAAATGTGATTATGTAAAACATTGGTTTTGTGATCTAGCATGGAATTGTTTGATATGGTCCAACTTTTAATAAAAAAAAGTGGACCCAAGAAAAGTAGTATCACAAATGGCAGGGCAGCATTATAATTACCAGTGACTGTTGTCCATCTGACATGTGGCGTTTAAGAGAAGAGTTAAGTCGACTGATTCTCTCAAAATCTAGAAACTTCTCCAACCAGCTTCAGTGAAGGAGGAGGAATCACATTCACATGTAGGTTGCAGCAGCAGCAGGTGAAGTAACAGCAGCAGCAGCATTCTACTGGCCTGGGGGGTAGATTGCCTGACCCAACAGATGAACTCCTGGATTAGCAAGAGCAAAAAAAATGTACAAGGTGCAACATATGTATAAGTCACATAGTTTGGTGCAAGGACAACTAACAACATATAGACATGAGTGTTTGCTGCAAACAAACTAACAAATTGCACTGACCAATAGAAGAAAAGATCCCTGATTTTAAAGAGTAAGTCTCTTTTTTAAGAGTAAATAAAAAAAATGTTAAAATGTAAGAAAGAGTGGAAAAAGCATAATAATACATAACTGATAATTAAAGATGGTTAAACAGTTGTATCTAAATTAACATATTGGTGATTTTTGGATGCTGTCATCCCAGCCTCCTGGCCTAAAATAAGCTAGGTGCCGCCTGCTGAAAAAGTTAACCTCCTAGTTACCCATAGCAGTTACCATGATCGCTGTCATATCGCATTAACTTGTTGAAAAAACACCTTCAAACTGCTACATGGCAGCATTATAATTACCAGTGACTGTTGTCCATCTGACATGTGGCGTTTTAAAAGAGTGTGGACTGATTTACAGTCGACAACTCTTCTCTTAAACGCCACATGTCAGATGGACAACAGTCACTGGTAATTATAATGCTGCCATGTAGCAGTTTGAAGGTGTTTTTATCAACAAGTTAATGCGATATGACAGCGATATTTTACAGCTGCCCCCCCCCCCCAAGCTTTTTATCAACACAAGTAATTGTAAATATCTAAAAAAAAAAAAAACCTAGGTGTGTGGGCTGTAAAATATTGCTTTTTTATTGCATTAATTTGTCGATAAAACACCTTCAAACTAATAAAAAAAAAAAAGAAGATATTTTAAAGAATCAGGGTTTAAAATATTCACAATTACTTGTTGCGATAAAAAAAATGGGGAGGGGGGTAAAATATTACTTTTATATCACATTAACTTGTTGATAAAAACACTATCAAACCGCTACATGGTTCATAAATGGCACGGTTCACTTTTTCAGCAGGCGCCACCTAGCATATTTTAGGGCAGGAGGACAGGACGACAGCATCCAAAAATTACGAACATATCTTATAGAATCATGGCTTGGCTTCATGAATGAAGATTAAGGGGGTGGTTCACATTGACTGCAGGCAGGATCACGACTGATAAGGCCAATGTGAAACAGGCAGGTATTGTCGCAGCAGCTGAAGGTCTGGTCAGGGTTTGATGGCATGGGATTGTGGTTCTTTCTCTTATGCCTTTTCTCCTTCAGGGTGGTCCTGCGATTGTTTTTAAAGGAGGAGATAACATGGTTAGTGGCAAGACACTAGGCATCATGGTTCTCAGCTAAGGTGGACCAATTTGCGATGATTGATGTGACAGGCACCATTATAGAATAATAAAGATGGTAACTAAACAAGAATGCCAGATGCTGTTTTGAACAAATCTGGATGCAACACCTCACAAAATGGCCACTTACTGCCTATCTTACAAGCCATTCAAGTAAGACATGCTGGGCATTGCTAGAGGACTAAGAACAAACTCATAAGTGCTGTTCTCCTCTGGACTTCTACACATGGACACACCAGTGTTGGCTGACCAGCAAAAACTTACATTCATCAGCTCTGTGTGGATACTGGATCCTGTCTAGAGGACATTCCAAGAGCAATGGGCAGTAGGAACGGATGGTGAGAGAGTCAAGGAATCTATGCTGTTGGCACACCTTAATGATGATATGGTTACCAGTTTCATAATAAAATTCTACTATGGACTCCTACACATGAACACACCAGTGTTGTCTGACTAGCAGAAACTTACATTCAACTGTTCAGTGCAGACAGCGGATGCTGCCTAGAGGACTTGCCAAGAGTGGTGAATGATAGTGATGGATGGTGAGAGAGTTATGGGAATCCATGCTGTTGGCATGCCTTGACGATGATGAACTATGGTACTTCTACAGTCTGAAGAATTTTGACTATATGAAAAGTTTGGTTTGGTTTGTTTTATTTTACGGCAATCAACCTCATTGGGTCATTTAATGCTGATAAAGTTTTTAAATAAATCATTCTTAATGGAGACTTAGTTTTTTTTTAAACACATTTTTCTATTTAACCCATAGATGGGACCCTAACAGGTACTACCACTCCGGGTCAGAGTGACCAGGGAGAAATGGTGATGAAGGGGTGCTCCACATTCCCCAAACCTCCAGAACTGGAACCTCACCATCAGATAGAGTTTAACGTCATTCCCAGGACATGAAGACCCTCAGCCAACGCCTTCTAGCACCCATATGATAAAAAGGGCTGGAGGTTGCCATAAGGGCAATAGGGTTGGGGCAATCATATAGATGCTAGGGCTTGACGTGACCAGCCAACTAATCGGAGGGGGCATCTCTGACTGCCCGTCTAGCCTAAGTAAGGAGTGTTGCATGTCATGGACTGCTCAATCACCTGGGTTCCATCCTTAAGCATCACGGATTGCCACCCACGGACAACAGGTGGCCTCACTGGGAGAGTTTTACTCCTCTGCAGAGGTGCAGTCGGCATATTCTAACCCCAGCCAACAGGGCGGGACTATATGAAAAGGTCTGTAAGTAATTGCCAAAAACTCAAGTAATGTTGCTCACAATGAAATCACTTAGAATTGTAAACCTTATAAACAAAAGAAAAATAAAGATTGATAAATTTCATACTACCACTGATGCTGCTGCAAAAATAATAGCAGAAACGCCTCCCAACAAAAATTTCAGCAGATGATGATCCTGAGGTCAGGCATGATATGGGCAGGGTCAAAGCATCAACAAAACTGACAGATTTGTATTATTTGGACTATTGTCCTCATCTTTATTATTATCCGTACAGTTATTTCTAGTCGGACTTGGGAACCTTCTTGTCTATTCAGGAGCCTTCACGGAACTTTGAACTCAACCCTTTATTCAATCCATGGGGGTATACTATTCTCATTCTGTTAATGTGTCCAATTGGACACATGGCGTAGTGGATATAGTTGAGTTAATACAGTTTTAAGTGACAGTTATCTGTAGGCTGTCCTATTATTAACCAATAATAATTAACACAGTTTAATACTTGTACACAGTCACAGTTAGCGGAACGAGAACAGTATACCCTCAAGGGAGGGATTGCTATAATTAATGGTGTCGATCCAGGGGGCCATCCCCCCAGGCAACACCTGCCCCCTCGATTTAAAGGGGCAGGGCTGGGTTTATTGCCCAGTGCCTGAGGCGCCCCCCTTGAGGGGGAATGCCGACAGGATCGACGCAATTTTTCTACCTACCACCCCATGAGCCTTGGCTTGTGGGTGGTCCCCACATAAAGCGGCCTTGTGCCATATCGTGTAAAAGTGGGACACATGTAAATACCAGTATACCCCCGTGAACTGAATAAAGGGTTGAGTTCAAAGTTCTGTGAATAGGCTTTAAATTACAACAGGAAGGTTTTTGATTACGACAGGAAGGTTCTCGAGTTCAAAGAGAAGGTTTCCGAGCCAACAAGAAATACCTGAAGAAGTTTGGAGGACACATCAGCCAAAACATTGTGTAGATAACAATAAAGATGAGGAAAATACTCAAATTGCAAATTGATCCTCATCTCAAAAATTCATTAAAACTGACAGTGTTTCAACAAAGCCATCAGATGGTAACCATGGACTCAGGCATGGTTTCAGCATCAAAGTGTAAAAAGACTAAGAATAATTGTCTTCCTTTGGATTGTGGGTGTGGCTTTAAGACATCATATGGCAATCCCATAATTCAAAGCAGCCTCTTTTGGTACCCATTCTTGAAACAGATAAGACCTATCTTTCATCTTCACTCTTGAATAAGTTTTTCAAATCTGTTCATTAAACAGAAGAAGGACTTTGTCTCCAACTCCTGGCAAGGGACTTTATTTCACCAATGAAAACTACCAAAGAGAAATAAGACTTATTTTAACCATTTTTATAGCTTTTATACACTGTTTATTCATGGAACAATGCATACATTTCATCTGTTGGGACATGTTTATTTATTATAGTAATACTTCTTATATGTTGTTATATGTGTGTGTTAAATGTCCTATACATGCCTATGGACTTCTACACATGGACACACCAGTGTTGGCCAACCAGAAAAAACTTACATTCACCAACTGTGTAGATACTGGATGCCATGTAGAGGACCTGCCAGGATAGATGGTAAGAGGGTCAGCATGATTTTATGATGATATGATTATAAAAGCATCATTACCTAATGAACTAAAGATACCATCAAACTTTGTTAGTTTTCTGCCACTATCTGGAAGTGCTAGATTCATGTGGAATGTTGCCCTTGCCCAATTCTGGAGCTTCTTAAAACAAATAAACAATTTATAAAGAAAAATTTTTAAAAAGTTTTCTTTTAAATAAAACCATATTCAACATTTTAAAATTTTAAAGAAAATTACAGTATACTAGCAAAAAAAAAAAAAAAAAAAAAAAAAAAACCTCCAGGCAGCAGTTGAAAATTTTAAGTAAAATCATCAAATTTATTAAAAGGAGTAAAAAAGAAAATAAAACAATTAGAAATAGAAACTATGTTCTGTTCCCCTCAAATAAATATTAATTATTAATTAAATATTTAGAATATTTTACACATAAATTTTACACAAAATCATGGTATTTATTTATTGGTAAACATTTTGGTTAACCTCTTGTTACTGAAAAAAGGGGCAAGAGTAAAAAAGAATTTTTTAAACTGATTACATGGTTGTTCTTTATTCTATGTATTAATGATTTTCGTAACATAAGCAGTGATGTAAATTTTGAAGCCTCTTAAAACAAATATAAACATTTGATAAATATCAATCTAATTATTAAAAAAGTGAAACTTAAGCATGGATTTTGTTGTTATAATTTATAAAGAAACAATTTTTTAAAATGTTGTCTTTTAAATAAAACTATTTTTAACATTTTCTAACAAGAAAATTACAATATATAGATATTGTAATTTTCTTGTTAGAAAATGTTAAAAATGGTTTTAGTTAAAATACATTTAAAAAAATTGTTTCTTTATAAATTATAACAACAAAATCCGTGCTTAGTCAATCCCCTAAAATTCTGAGGTGTCAAACTCAGATTTAACCCTCCAATGACCAGATAAATTGATTCCCACAAAATAAAGCAAAATTATTAGCATAATATCAAATTCTGAATATCTAAATGAACTATTATTAAAAAGGCTAGATTAGATTTTTTTTTAAAACCAAAAAGAAAAAAAAAACTATGAGTCAAGATAGAAAAAAATTATACACAAGTAAAAAGGTAGATATTCGAGGTAAAACAAGACATTAGGTTTATAAGTTCCCAAAAATTCACACTGAATTGTCTAATTGGATAGTGTAGTGGATAAAGGTGTTGGGTTAAGACAGTTCTCTAGGCTTGCAGGTTCAATCCTGGTCAAGGGTAACAGTAACATATAATAACACCTGTACCCCAACTATGGTTAGCAGAATGAGAACAGGATACTCCATGGACTGAATAAAGGGTTGGGTTCAAAATTCTTGACGGCTCCCGATTACGACGAAGTTTCCCGAGTTTGACAAGAAATATCCGAAGAAGGCCAGAGGGCACATCGGCTGAAATGTTATACAGATAACAATGAAGATAACAATAGTCTGAATAATACAATTAATACTAATACAACTCATTTTGTTTTTTAAATTCTTATAAAGTCAACACATAAACAGTATATTAATTGGATAGAAACGTTATATTGAAAAAGGTTATAAAAAATCAGAATCATTTCAAACAATGAAATGACCATAAAATCATATCCAATTGATTAATTGATTAAACCTACAATATAAAAAATTTAAATGTCATGGTTATCTGAAATGGATGCCTTTCTCAGATCAATAGAATTTCAGTTTTCATAATAAATGAAATAACCTAGATTTAAAAAAAAAAACTTTAAATAACAAAATTTATAACAACATACAAATCTGAAAATGACTCATAGAAATGTTCATTCCTTTCAATTTTCCAACAATACTGTCGGGCAAAAGTAATAGGGAAGTTTTGTATTGTTTAATATTATTTCCACTAAACTTGTTATATGCCTATAGTTTGTAGTGAGCCATAACATGAAATAGATATTGTTCACCTCCTTTTAAATAACTTCAAAAACTATTTTCAAAGAAAAAAAAAAAAAAATTAAAAGTAATTACATAATTTGCTTGAAGCATTGCATAAAGTATTTTATCATATTTTACTAGCAAATATATGCACCTCCAGGAGCAAGTATTTAAGTTTTAATGTAAAAAATATTATATTAAAATAGAAACACTAATGAAACTAAATAAAAATGCAAATAAAAAGATTTGAAACAGAGGGGGGTATAATTGAAAAATAGAACAACTGAAACTTACTCTTCCTTCACTCCTGTCTTTTATTGCTAAATTTTCCTAATTTAATTATTTAGTTAAAATAGGAAGTAAAGAATAAAATTACAGTTATTTCTTCTTGTTAATGGATTTCTTTTAAGATTTTCCCAAGATTTTTGCTTATATTTATTAAGATAAAACCAAATAATTAGAAATTAATAATACAAAGTACATATCTATTAAAATCAAATTTTAATATCAATATGCAATTTAACCTTTCCGTTCCCACTGTAAACCGCTATTTTGTTGTGTATATGAAAACAATTGCATGTTATTAATATGTAGATATGGTCAACAGTATTAATAATGTAAAACAATTTTATTAATAATTCAGGTTTAGATAAAAATAAAATCATGGAGAAAGTGACATAAATAACAAAGGGAATTATGACTTTAGTAGTGATATAATTTCGGTTACAGACAGACAAATACACAATCTCCATTATAATAAGATTTATTTATTTATTTTTAACAAATATTTTTTTAAAATGAATAAAATAAAATAAATAAAAAATATTAACTATATAAAAGAAAATATATTTACAATCAAAATATTAGGGTGAGACATAAGTTTTGTAATATTTGCGTATGTGCTCATTTCCGGAATAAACTTCAGGAACTCAAGGGATTTGAATTAATGCCACACCCAGCATATATTCTGGACCTCATTCCCTCGGATTATGACTGTTCCGATATATGACTCTCTTCCGGCATTTGTGACGTTTTAACAATCAAGAGGAGTGGAAGCTTCAGTGAAGGAGTTTTTTTGGATTTTTTTACTATGAAGGACAAGAACTGGTATCACTGTGGGATCAAATAACTAGCAGAAAAGTGACTTCACCCACCAACTTGTTCAAACCTAACTATCAAATTACTGTTTCCTCAAAAATAAGACAGGGCTTATATTAATTTTCACTCCGAAATATAACACTAGGTTTTATTGTCTCTACATTGAATGCTAGCTGCTTTTATTGTCACTTGAAGAATAATGCAAATGAGCCAAATATTGCAAAACTTTTGACTCACCCTAATAAATGTTGCTTTGGTACAAAACTGAATCTCTTTGGAAATCCTTCAAATAAATACAATTGCTTCAATAGTCTTTGTTTTTATAATTAATTGTTATGATGATTATATTATAAATATATAATTAAATAAATATAAAATAAAATATGTTAAAATAAATATAAATTTAATAAATAAATAAGACAAAAAATATAAATAATATATAAATATATCATTTAATATATAAATCTATATATATATATAAAAAAATAATATATATATAATATATATAAATATAAATAAGATGAATAAATAAAATAAATATACATAAATATAAAAATATAAATAAATACAAAATAGATATAAATAAATGATGATTATGTTATAATTGTTATGATGAATAATAATAATTAATATGTTTTATAATATAGTTGTTATGATGAATCTCTTTTGGTGCAAAAATCAATCTCTTTGGAAATCCTTCAAATAAATACAATTGCTTCAATAGTCTTTGTTTTAGCATTTGTGAAATGGTTGCTTTTTTTGGTTAATGATTTGGGTAAAATGGCAAATGATCACAGGATATGCCGAGTCTTTGAAATGATTATAGAGCACAAATTTACTTATAAATCTAGAAACAAAAATCATTATTGTTCAGTTGAAAACATTTAAAGAAGATATCAGTAGGTAATAATTTATAACATTAAGTCAGTAATAAGATAATTAATTACAAATAAAAACTTTAAATGCAACAAAAGACTAAATTAAAAGTAATTTGGCAATTATCCACAAAGGATTGGTATGACAAACACCTTTTCATATGTTAATATCGAATTTTAAAAAAATGAAATTTAGTTAAGAATACAAGTCTTTTAATGGTGTCCAGTTGTCCTGGGAACACTGAACACCCTAGCCAGGGACACCATATGGGGGGGGGGGTCAATTTTTTCAAAAATTAAAACAAGTCTAACCAATTTCTCTGAATTTTTAGATGAGACTTGATAATTTGTATTATATGGACTATTGTCCTCATCTTTATTGGACACATATCATAGAGGATACAGGCTTTGGGTTACAATGTTTCTAAGGACTGTTATCTCTGGGCTGCAGGTTCAATCCTGGTCAAGGGTGACAGTAACATAAAATAATAATTAACAGTAGTATCCAACTATGAGCAGAATGAGAATAGTATACCCCCGTGGATTGAATAAAGGGTTGGGTTCAAAGTTTGCGATGGCTCCCAATTACAACAAGAAGATTCACGAGTTCAAGAAGGCATACCTGAAGAAGGCTGGAGGGCACATCGGCCGAAACGTTGTATAGATAACAATAAAGATGAGGACAATAGACTGAATAATACAAAGTCTAACCAAATATAGGATGAAAAATTTTATGGATTTTTACATCATTTTGGGGAATTTTTTTTTTTTTTCTAATTTGTCCAAATCTGTGAAAAAGGTTGGGTTTTTTTTACAATGGGTTAAGGAATAAAGGCTGAATTGCTTTTTTGTATTTTTATTTTAGTTTATACTGTTAAGATTTGCCATAAAAACCATAATAATCAGAATAATTTTGATATTTCAGACTGTTGTCTTCATCTTTATAGTGTATAAACACAACACTCAGGCCACTGTAACCTCGGGCTCTATTTAGATGTTTTTTTTTTAATTACCTTAAAATAAGTTATCTTTAGATGATTACCCATGAATTCAAATATGGTTTCGGAGCTGAAATTGTTACCACTAGTTCAAGGGGACTCCAAGCAGCATAAATGCCAATAGACTTATTGACAGAAATGTGATTAGATATAGAAAAAATAAAATGGAAGAAGTTACTTATTAAATACAGACAAGTACATAATAATCAGTTTAATTTCATTTCTTATGCTCCGTATTCTTTGTATCATCAATTAAAAATACTGTGGTTTTAAACTTTTTTCAAGGACTTGAAAATTTGACTTTATTTCACACAAGCTAATTATAGTCATTTTTTTTCTGTATTAATAATAACCTTCTTTGTTTGATTGATGTTTCATTGTTTCTTAAACAAAAAAACATGGAGACCATGATTTCATAATTAAACAGGCCTCAATAAATATTATCTATTTATTTCCTAAACATTTTAATAATATTTTTTATTATGCTACTAAGTACTATAGATAATAAAGTAAAAACAAACATTTTGATTTTAGGACAGTTTAAAATTGTTTCAGAACAGCCCTGCCTTTTGGTATAGTGGGCAAAAGTTGCCAAAACCAATTCTTCAGCAAATATATAAAAGTAAGGAAAATTGGTGGAATGGCCTATTGTAGGTATCAGCTGAACAGCGATGGAGTCTATCCGCTTTTCATTAGCACAAGACCAAAGAGACTTTTTTACTGAGGTGGTGCGCCACACAAACTTCACTTTTCAGGTGTCTTTATCTTAACAGTTTCCCGCCCTGTTGGCTGGGGCGTTAGAATGCACCGACTGCACCTCTGCAGAGGGGTAAGACTCCCCCAATGGGGCCACCTGTTGGCCGTGGGTGGCGACCCGTGATCCTTAAGGATAGAACCCAGGTGGTTGAGCAGTCCATGACTTGCAATACTCCACTTTGGCCTTATCTTGGGCTAGAAGGGCGGTCGGAGAGGCCCCCTCCGATCAATCGGCTGGTCACGTTAAGCCCTAGCACCTATATGATTGCCCCAACCCTATTGCCCTTATGGCAATCCCCAACCCTTTTTATCATATGGGTGCTAGAAGGCGGTGGCTGCGGGTCTACATGTCCTGGGAATGACGTTAAACTCTATCTGATGGTGAGGTTCCAGTTTTGGAGGTTTGGGGAATGTGGAGCACCCTTCATCACCATTTCTCCCTGCTCCACTCTGAGCTGGAGTGGTAGTACCTGTTAGGATCCCATCTAGGGGTTAAATAGAAAACATGAGTTTATAAACAAAATTGTATTATCCATTAAAAATGAAACTATTTCAAAACTTTGTTAGCATTAGACATTTTTTTTTACCAATAGAAGTATTCGGCATAAAATAACCCAAGGGGTTGACATGCCGTAAAACCCAACCAACCCTAAACAGTTACTAAACTTTATCCTCAAGTGGAAATAAAGAAAACTATGGCCTTGGCAGAACAATACAGATGAAAGATATTTTGTTTATAGTTATTTACTTATAAAATTTAAAAAAAACAAAAAAACAGTAGGTGAAGTGGCCTATTGTTGTTATCAGCCAGATAGCAAGAGAGTTTATCCCCTTTTCCCTAATGCTAGATTAGGGAGACTTTTTTTTTTGCATCTGAGGTGAGCACTACACCTGCCATCAGCTCCCTAATTTTACCACACAGATCCAAGCCATTCTACTCATGCACTGAGTTTACAAGGTCTGGTATCAAACTCGGAGTCTTGTGGTTCTGAGGTAAATCTTCTACTAAAAGAGCTAACAGTAGTGTAAAAAAACAAAAACATTTAAAAGATTTTTGAATTTCCAATTATCTTACTTATCCCATTAACCTGGCTTAGCCATGAGTATGCTACTCATGTAGGATGTCTTGAGCAAGAATAACTAGGTGGAACCCATCCCTCTCCAGGTCAGATTTGAATTCAAAGCTTTCCTACTCCTAGACCAGTTGCCATACCAAGTTAAAGAGCCCAGTCTGCCGCACTATTTATCCATAGTTGGATGAAAAATAGTTGAATTCATATCTTTCCCAGTGGTATTAGCACAACGTCAAACGCAAACAACATCATTCAGGATTTGAACTTGAGTAGCTAAGTCCACTTCCTGCTAAAATAACCATTATACCACAAGCACCTCCATTTACTGATCTAATAACCTTTAAGAATCATACCATCCTATGAGTTAAACAATAGAGTGAGCTTTTTGGACAAAAAAATATTAAAAATATAGGAAATTATGAATGATGAATCAGACTGAAGTGAAAATGTCATTTTCTAAGAATGAAGTTTTATAAAAATGAGAAATGTAAGTAAGATGAATAGAGTTGAAAATAAAAGTGTATAAGAACAGAAAAAGAAAAAAGTTTTAATTTAGTTGTGATTTTAAAAAGAAAAAGAAATTAATAATGTTATATGTACAAGTGTCAGTTAAGTGAAAGGAGTGTTTTTTTTTTTTTGTTTTTTTTAGAGCTCAGCAAATGTAGGACAGTTATTAACAAGAGAGCAATTGTTCTATGCAATTTTCAATGAGAACAGCTAAAGTGAAATGGATAATGTTACTCTATTTTACAATCACCATTTTCATCTTGAAAAATAGTTTGTGAAAGTTACTTTGCCATTTCTGGCTCTAAATCTCAAATATACATACACCAGTAATGCTGATAGCTTTTTATATTTAATGCGTCCTGAAATGCACATATTTGCTTTGAATGAGTACCCGGAAAAATTTGATGGTTCCCAACTAAAATTTCTTAATAAATTGAAGGGTTTTTATTTATGATCTGGGGAAACAACTAAAGCCACCTACCTTGTAAACTATCCTGTGTAATTCATTTTTAAGAAACTATTGAAATGTATTTACAGTTAGCTTGAAATGGAGATGGAAGAAAAAAGAAAAACAGTAGGATGCATGGATATGATTTTACTGCATCCTGTTAGATTTTTGTGTGTCAGGGACACAGGACACGTACCTATCAGCATCTCTGATTCACTGTTTCAGAATTGTACAATAAGGATTTTAAACAATATTTGTTTTTGCCATGATTAAAAAGATAAATATAATATTATCATTAGAATGTACAGGGTGGTCGGAAAATCTTGTCATCCCTACATCATTTCTTAAAAGTTGATGCAATGGAATTTTAAATGAATCTTGTTAAAATTATAAAGTGAAAAAAAATAATGAAGTTAATAAATAATAAAGTTTTTTTTTTTTTTTTTAAACAAAAGAAAAATATTTCAGTTGAAAATGGTAAAGAAATTAATTTGATCAAAACATAATGTTATTAATTTTAGTTTCTTTTGTGTTAAAATTCATTATCATTATGGCAAAGAAAAATTAATTTTTCAAGTAGATTTAAAAAAATATTTTTTTACTGATTTTGTATGTTTGAACTTTATTGAATAGGATGGTTCAAAAGTCTATTACCCGTACATGTTTAAACTTTCATTATTTTTGGTTTTAATAATATAATATATATGTAAATATTTTACATAAAAAAAAAAAAAATTTTAATCTTTAAAAATTAAATTATTTTCTAGAATTTCAGGTTGTATTATTGTATTAAGGGCCGGGTTAGCTCAGTCAGTAGAGCGTTCGGCTAGAAACCACAATGTTCCTAGTTCGATACCAGTCCTCGCCAACTCAGCATATGAGTAGCACAGGGATATGTGTGGTAAAGTAAGGAGCTGATGGTAGGTGTGGTGCTCCACCTCAGACGCCAAAACAATCTCCTTGGTCTAGCGCTATTGAAAAGGGGATAGACTCCTCGCTGATACCGACTTTAGGCCACCCCGACGACTTTACTTTTACTTACCTCTAAAAGAAAAAAAAATCTTTAAAAATTAATTTTCTAGTTTTAGTTTGTATTATGTAATTACTTTACCTCTATAAAAAAAAATGTAGGGGTGACAGGATTTTGGGACCACCCTTGTATGTTGAAGAATTTTTTTTTTGTTCTTTTTACTTGCATCAATTTAAGATGGTAAATGTGTTGCAATTATTTAGCTGTGAACACAAAAGCATAGTAAAGAAAGAAGGAATTAAATTACATTCACTCCTTTAATTGAAAAATATATTCCAAGAATTTTTAAGCCACAAAAATATAGTTGTAAGCATATGCATTAGATGTGTGGGTTGGTATAATAGAGTTGCAAGCAGATGCATTAAAGGCATGGGTGGGGATGTAATATAGCTGTAATTGTATGCATTAGAGATGGGAGGGGGTGTAGTACACTTGCAAGTATTTACATTAAAAGTGTGGAATAGTGTAATGGTTAAAAGCACAGAAATTCAAAAGCAGCAAGCAGAGTTCAAATTCCACCTGAAGCTGTTTACGTTGATTTTTCATTGATACTCTAAAATGCATGAATCAAATTATCCCAGATATCTTGATAAATTGCTTCTGACGCTTTACAGATATCTTCTTATTATAATGAAGATTAGCTGTCTTTCTGTCTGTAACCGAAACTACATCACTATTCCCTTAGTTATTTACGTTATATTCTCAATGGCTATGAAATAATCCTTATTTAATCTTACTTTGCATCTTATCTATTAATAATAAATTAAGGTCTAGCTAAGATAGATTTGCCTCAAAAACAGTCTATGGTATTAATGTGTTTAAAATCCTGCAATGTGTCTTATATATCATTAAGAAATAAATGTTTAGATAGTATATAGTGTAAATAATTTGCATACCGGCTTTAACAAAACCATGTTTAATAAATAATCACTTGATTTCTAATATTATTGTTTTGTTTTCAAACGTATTTGAAATCAATTAGAATAAAGTAAAACTAAGTGTCATCTTTTTGTGTTTGTATTTGATTTCATTAATATCTAATTATATTAAAACTTAAAGACTTGTGTCTGTAGGTTGCATATTTTTGCTATTTAGAATAATTGAGACACTACTTGGATAAACCACTCTCCCATAATTACATGTCCAGCAAAGGCTTTTATTCCACTTGGCATGATTGTTTTTACTTTTCACATAAACAGAAATTTTTAAAAAAGAGGTCTTTTTATACAGATTTTCTGTGATGAATTTATCAAGCTGTTCAAAATAATTTTGGGTTGGTTGGTTGGTTGGTTTTTACAGCATATCAACTTTTTTTCAGGTCATTTAATGTCAAATCAAGTCATTTTGAGAAACAAAGGACTAATTTTGCTTACAGTACCTGTTGATACTTAAGTGGTCACCCAATCAAATATTGAACAAGACATGCTGGATATTGCTGGCGAAAGCAAGGACAAACTCAAGTGACATTCTCCTGTAGACACCTACATATGGACATATCAATGTAGGCCAGCCAGCAAAGGCATACGTTATTCACTCTGTGCTGATTCTGGATGCTGTGGAAAAGGACCTCCCAAAGAGATGACTGAATGAAAGACGTTAAGAGTTAAAGAGAGAGAGTCGTGGATATCTGTGCTACCAGCACGACCTGATGATGAACTTGTCTGTACCTGGCCTTCTCTGATTATTCAATATTAGATGGGGTGCCTCAAAAGAGTAGATTTATAGGCATTTTTACTTACATGAAAACTATTGTGAGAAATAGGTGGACTGGATGGTATGGTCCAGTAGAATTAGCTCATTTTGGGGACCAACCCGGAAATAAAAAAGGCCAAGCTAAATTTGGTATCGTTGGAAAGCTCATTTATTGTAGAAAAACATATCCAAAATCCTCTTTAATCTTCCCAGGGTGAAAAAAGATATGAAGCAATTAATATGGGTAGGTAAAAAGGAAAATTTCTATTTTCTAAACAAAAATGACCAAATTTACCAATATTTACTTTCTTTTATTTCTCCGTTTTTATAATTGCATCCCCTATTTGACTAAAACCGGTTATGTGTTATTAGGGGTGATTTGGAAATAATTTGCAGAAGAATTTCTCATGCATAGTCCAAAGAGGAGTGTCTTCATAAATGAACTGGAAAGAATATAAAGGTAATCCCATGTCAAATCATCCAGGCCATGTCACCCACCCCCTTCAATTTTTCTGAAATTTTGATTATGATAAAGTTAGACAATCCCCAAAATTTTAACGTCCAGTCAAATAGATTCCAAAGTCACCAGACTTACCACCATTGAACTTTAAGGTCATTTAAAGTCGGAATCGGTCCAGACAACCAGCACTAAAAGAGGAAATAATCTCTGCAAGTAATAACATCAATACCGCAACATTAATGTTCAACGTTTTTGCATTCAGCATATAAACACGTTTTGCAAAATAATATAAAACCGTGATTAAATTTTTAACTATGAATCCAAATTTTGAGGAAAACTTGTATAGATGTTTTATAATAGTCTATTTCTCTGAATTTTTTTTTTAGATGAGGCTTGATAATCTGAATTTAGATTTTTCTGACTGTTGTCCTCATCTTTATTGTTATATACACATTTCAGCCGATATGCCTTCTGGCCTTCTTAAGGTGTTTCTTGTCAAACTCAAGAATCTTCTTGTCATCACATGATGCAATGGATATAAGCATTGGGTTAATACAGTTCTAAATAACAAACATTTGGAAGCTGCAGGTTCAATTCTGACAACAGGGGAAAATAACAATACTTAACACTTGCACCCAATCATGATTAATTTATATTTCTGGCAGTTTCTGTCCCATTACGACATACATCAATCATGGATATCACTAAGCTGTAAAGTATTTTCATATTTGTCTAAAATGTAAAAATCAAATAAAATTAAGTTTAAAATATAATCAGCAATTTATTGTTGGTCAACTTGATATAATTTTCATTAAATTTGATAAACGAACAATCAACCCAAATGGATTAAATAAAAGATTGGACCATATGACCTTTAGGCACCCCTTTTGCGATCTCGATTCATAAGGACATGTTTTTCATTTACCCCATCAAAATCCAGTTATTTGTTAACAGACGATTTTTAGAGGGTTTTTTTTAAATTATAAAACTAACCCCTAACCGGATTTTGATGGTGTAAATGAAAAACATGTCCTTATGAATCAAGATCGCAAAAGGGGTGCCTAAAGGTCATATGGTCCAAAAGGTTTAGCTTGAAGTTCTGTGAACTCACAATTTTGATGAGAAAGTTTCCAAGTTCAACAAGAAGAAGGCTGGAGGGCACATCAGCTGAAACATTGTGTATATAACAATAAAGATGAGGACAACAGTCCGATATATCTAAATAATCTAAAAAGTCAATTTTGCACAACAAGTGGTAATACTAATAGTAAGACCACTTGTTGTCCAAATCTAATTTTTATATTATTTAGATTTATTGGACTGTTGTCCTCTACAAAACCAGATTCAATTTTATATAATTAATGCAAACAACTATGGGTCTAATTTTTGTTTGTCATTCAATTGAAATAAACAAAAAAGTTAGCGTAGTGGCCTATAGTCAGTATCAGCTGGACAGCGAGAGAGTCTATGCCCTTTTCATTAGCGCTAGACCAGGGAGATTGTCTTTGCTGAGGTCGAGCACCACACCTACCATCAGCTCCCCACTTTACCACAGAAATCAGATTACCCAATTTGTACAGGCACCGGTATCAAACCAGGAACCTTGCAATTCCTAGCCGGTTTATCAACCTTTTCTCCTTACTCATTTTTTTTTTTTTGCTCTTAATTGATTTCAAATGGTTCCAATCAATACAAAGACACTTTAATAATAATGAAATTTATTGTGTACAGTGCTCAGGTGCACCATAACTCATCAAAGTCTCATGTCAAGTACACAGAATAATGTATTAGTGTTAGGAACATGAACAGTTTACAGTAGTAATATGCATGTGCGTGTGTGCATATGTATGTGGAGAGTGTCGGCGGACTACAGGAAGTATGGAGGCTTTAAAAGATTTAGTGCTTCGGCAGCCTCCAGCAGACGCGGGCAGTTTATTCCATGTCCCCGCAATACTGAGCGTGAAAAAATGTTTCCGAAAGTCACGTGAGCAGTGCTGTTTTCTGACTTTGTAGGCATGCTCATGTGTGTTAAAAAAAATGGAGATCAAAAAGGTGCTCAAGGTTGCTGTTGTTAAGATGATTAATGACCTTATGAGCGTTTACCAGGTCAGTTGCCAGACGCCGAAGTTTCAGTGAATCCATTCCCAGGGCAGCGAGATGTTCAGAGTATGGTAGATGCCTGATGGAGTGTATTCATTTGGTTGCATGTTTCTGTACAGTTTCTAGGAGGTTAATATTCTGAGCAAGATAGGGGTTCCAGACCGGTGATGCAAACTCCAAGTGTGGCCTCACCATAGCTTTGTACAGCTTCAAATAGATAGCCGATGAGTGGCTGACAAAGGTCTTGCTTTAAATTCTTTAACTGATTTTCAGATCATTTTCTATTACAGATTTCAAATTTAATGATTTGGGATCAATCTCACCCGTTTTTTTTTTTTTAAACCAAAATATTCACTGGTAAATTTTTTAAATCAAAATTGTACCCCTTTGTCACTAAAAACATTATACCCAAACAGTGATGCTGATAAGTTCTTGATTTAGTGCCTCCTGGGATGCATATATTTGCTTTGAATGAGTCACCGGGAAATTTGATGGGTCCCAACTACAGTTTCTTAATAAATTGTAGGGTTTTTATTTATGATCTGGGGAAACAACTAAAGCCATTTAACTCCTATCTTGTAACCTATCCTGTGTCATTTCTAAGAAACTATTGAAATGTATTTATAGTTAGCTTGAAATGTTGAGGGAAGAAAAAAGCAAAACACTGGGATGCATGGATATGATTGTACTGCGTCCTTTTAGATTTTTATGTGTCAGGGACGTAGGACGCGTACCTATCAGCACCTCTGCCCAGAGGTAGAATTTATATTTCTTGTACTTTCAGTCTTATTGTGACTTACAGACACCCATCATTAGGTACCACCAAAAGAAGAAATATTAAAGAAAACTGATGATTTAAAAAAAAGTTTTTCAGCTTACGGAAATAATGAAAATTATGAACGAAAACAATGTTTACATTTTTGCACCATTAAATCAATTGAAATTTAACATAGCCAAAAACAAGTTATGACTAGAGGCTTTATTTAAAATTCTATGAAAAATCAATTAATGGTCCGATTTTCACAAAAATTTCCATAATTACATACCTTTTGATGAAAATATGTCTGAAATAGTTTTCAAAAACTAAAAAAATTCTAAAATATATTAGGGGAAATATTTTTTTTTAAGAAGTCTACCCCTCCCCATTTTATTTTATGAAATATGAAAAAATGAACCAACATAAAACGATTTTTACTTTTTTTTCTATAAAGATAAGAGTCTGGATAATTATATTAGAAGATTTTTATAAGTTTCTATGCAAGAGTTTGTTTTTTTTAGTAAAAGAACCATAAATACAGAATTCTGCTAAAAAATATCAATAAAGAAGCTTACCCTGTTGTTAAAAAAAAAAATAAAAAAACGGACTGTTTTACTTATTTTTCAAGATAACGGTAAGTAATTTCCCCCCAATCGGATAATTTGATCTTTGAATTAACTGTTTTTCTTTGTAAAAACTCTTTATGTTCGTTATTTCTTTTTTGCAAGATTTTTTTTAAGTTAAAAAATATTTACGTTTCTTCCTTCAATATGGCCTAAACTAATCACGTGATGTATTTTGGTGGTCCCTACCTATCACGAATATCACTAAGCTCTTTCATGTTTGTCTAATATGTAAAAAAAAAAAAAAAAATCAAGTAAATAAAATTAATTTAAAAATATGATCAACAATTTCTTGTTTGACAACTTCATATGATTTTTATTAGATTTGATAAACTGAAATCCAAATATTTAAAATTTGAATAGAATGAGAATCCACATATAAGTCTTCACAATGAATAAGAGGAGTGAAGCGAAGGTCAAGTTAAGAATTTTAACATTTGTAATTATTTGTAACTCCCACTCATCCCCAATAAAAAGAAAAACGATGTAAATTGTAAATATTAATTTGAGTCACTTAAAAAAAGACAAAAGAAACCCCAAAAATGTTTAATTATTTAAGAAATTGATAAAATCCAAGAAAACATGATAATGAATAGATTATTATTATTAGTTTAATAATGTAATGAATCCCAACAAAACATTACAATTCATTTTAAATAATGCGTTCTTCTTCTCTTTAGCCCGTCAAATTACTTGTTTTTATTTTAAATCATATTAATTATTATTAACACACTTCAATATTAAATTGAATAATAAATATCCAAGAG
Organism: Doryteuthis pealeii; assembly: GCA_023376005.1. Lineage (NCBI taxonomy): Eukaryota > Metazoa > Mollusca > Cephalopoda > Myopsida > Loliginidae > Doryteuthis > Doryteuthis pealeii. Next base: position 72,072,432 of record CM042166.1, read on the forward strand.
TAAAAAGAATAAAAACAAATGAAAAACAAAAATAAGACTTCTAAAATAGCTTTAAAAAATTAAATTAAGTTAAAAATAACTCCCGAAAAAAATCACTCTTTTTAAAACATAGCCTGTTTTTTTTTCTAAGTCCGTATTTTTAAGTAACAATAATTGGCAAGTAAAGATATACCTTGATAAAAAAATAATAATAATTTAAAAATATTGTTACATTTAAATTCAGATATAAATATAGCCCAAAATTATATTTTAAAGACAGAAAACAAAAAACTTAATATTTTTTTTAAAGACATCACCATTGAGCTGTAGCAGACGCCCAAACCCTTTTCACCCCCCCCCCTTGTTTTTACTTAACTTTGTTAAACATTAAACTCCTGGATACATACGTAATGTCATCGAGATTCCAGTGTGTAGCAGTAATTTAAATGTTAACAACAGTGGGGAAAAAAACCTAAAGCGTTAAAAATTACCTTGGACATTTAAAATCCATCGCATGGTGTCAAAAAAAGCACACGTGCCAAGATGACGATCGGAGGTTAAATAAATATAATTTTTCTTCAACGATCTTCGTCTTCGAAACTGTATTTTCGTATGTAAAAAAAAAAAAAAAATCGAAGTCTTAACATAAATTTATCAGCTAGAGTTTTACCAGTCGCATTATCATTTTATTAAACAATCGAAGCGAATAATAATGACTAAAAATAATTAATGTTTTTGTAATTTTAATCACAGGAGTGGAGAGGTCTTTGCTACACTGTTTTTTTAATACAACATTAAAATCATATTTAAGCCGATCGAGTACTAAACAATATCATTTTGGATTTTTATCATAATAAAGATTTAATCTATAAGGGATTTATTTGAACGTAAGAAGGAATTTCTCGACTTACTTGTCGCTGTTGGCCAGTTGTTTTTCTCTTGTTTCTGGACATTAAAACAGGAAGTTAGTCATGGATTGCTCCCTCGGTTTCTTGTGTTATTCGAGATTACTGACAAATTATCGAGTATAGCTAAAAACATAATTTTTAGAAATTGTGAATATCAATTAAAATTGGTGTTCTTAAAGCAGAACTTCATAAAATATGAAATTTTAATTCGTTAAATATAATATCAATTACAAACGATACTCCACATTTCATAAGAAAGAATAAAAATATGCCTAAACTATTTAAAAAAATAAAATAAAATCAGACAATACAAAACAACCAAAAAAAAGTTCCGGGAAGGGAGATAATACAACTTTCCCATAATAAATTCTCCCGGGTTCTGACGTCATGTGTTGTTAATTGCCCAGGAATGTTGGGATAGTCTGAAATCATTTCTTAGAAATTAAACAAAAAAATCTTTATCACTGAAATTTTCATTGTTTTGAATAAATATAAACATATCTATAATAATAATTTAAAAAAATAATGAATCATAATTTTAAAAAAATAACGGTATTTGATAATTGCGAGACTGGGTGTAAAATATAGGCAGAAAGTAGCGAGAGTGAATTACGATTGGCTAATGTTTGCAATACCCATGACGTCATGATAAAGGTTGAAAACTATTGGTCAATGTGACGTCAGCCTTCCACTTGTACCATAAGCAGCAGCGGCGTGTATCAGTCTTGCTTCCTTTCCTTCAACAAGAATCGGTGTCGATACTTCGTTCTACATTCGCCATCATTTTCTTGATACAGTGAGTGTGTAGCATACTCTCTCTGTATTTAACTCGACCAGCTCCTCCCGTGAGGAAACTTCTGAATTCATCCCTCGTTGTCAGGGTTAATTACCTGGTGGAATAAACACTACCTGCTGTATGACCAGTATCCCGAGCCTCTCCATTTCTTTTGGTAAGTATCTTCTATTTAAAAAAAAAAAAAAAATGTCTTCGTTTCCGTCTATTAAGTTCACCGTCAGATATACTTTAGATTTATTTAAAATTCCTTGTCTTCGCAATTCTAAATTTATTTTCTATGTCAGAATATGTTATTAAAAATAACCGATTTCTTTAATTTTTTTCTCGTATCCGCGCTTCTCGCTGTCCTATTTTATACTATCCGACGCCATGTTGCTATTTCCCTATAGATCTTGGCTAGCATCAACTCCGCCGTTATAGCATTTTTTTGTTGCTTTCTTTTAGTTATTACCATGACCCAAATTGCCAGACTCATTTTATGACCTGTATTTTAATAATTAGCTCTCTTCCTGGGTTGAATCTCGGTAACAATTCCGTTAGTCTATTAATATTTTATGTGTCCTAATTTCTTCCGGCAATCACGGACTACTACTCTAAGGCTTCTTCTTCCTCTTTTTGCTACTTGCTCGATTCTCTCAAATTTTAAAGTTAAGAACCATTTTTCTTCACTTATATTTAAAGATTGCAAGTTGCTATGTTAAAATTTAGATCGATAACCGGTATATTTTTTAAGTAATTTGCAAAACGATCGGTTATCTTAAATTTTATGTAGTTAGTCATTGCTTTTAAATTTCGTCTTATAAGACTGGCCTCCATTTGTCTTTTTTTTTTCTCCCTCTCTTCCTAGAGAATTTGATATTTCATTTTCTTTACTTTTTTATTTATTTTTTATATATAAAAGGTTAATTTTTGAACAAAAGCCAATGTCGATTATTATTCTGAAAGTTCAGATACGTTGACTACTGATTAAATGTTAGAGCTCTTATATAAGTTTTCTTTTTTTTTGCTTTTTTTTTTTCTGCTACTATTTAGTAGTGCTCGTCTAGTCACTTAACTGCTACACCTACTCGACAGGAATTCAACTGGAATTCTGCCACCAACAAAAACAATACCACACCTTTTTCGATATTTGGCGCTTCATTTTATAGCAAAAATATAGTTTACTTCGCAGTATCAAAATAATCTTTGTCTGACAATATTAGTGAAAATATAAAAATGTTAATCGTCTTTTCGTATTTAAAAAAAGAGAAAAAAAAGAATCAAATTTATTGAAGATAAGAGAAACTTGACCCCTTTCGATTCCTGTTTAGTCCAAAATTTTGTGTAAATTTTGGATTTGGTGAAGCTTTCCAAAAAATCTATCAAAATAAATACTAAAGTAATTAAAATTTTGGTAGATTCATATATCGTCTATTAATGTATGGATCTACTTCAATTAAACTAGATGTCTTTTTCCTGTAAAAATATTAAAATGAATCTTGGAATTTTTGTCGATTCGAATTGGTTTTAAAACTGCAGTAAATATTAGGGATATTTTTTTATTTTATTTATTTTTTGTTTTAATTTCCGGGAAATCAAGGCTAGCAAAAAAAATCTTTAACGAAAGCCATGAATAGTACTAAATCGGCCATTGAAAAATTTACTGGGGGGGGGGGCGTAATGCGTATTAGATTAGCGGGAAGATAAGTAATACTAAACTAATGAATATTAGTATTTTAGTGCAAATGTACTGGAAGGGGGGGGGGAGATGATTCAGAAAATCTTAGTGACAAAACCCTAATTTAAGCATTCACATCTATGATAATCGAGATCTATATCAGATGCTAAGAAAAGTGAAACTTGAATACAACAGTTCATTATCCAAGGCTTATATAAAAAAGTGAATTTCCGTTAGACGTTGATTTCTACTCGGTCAAGTGTTGCTTTAAAAAAAAAAAATTAGGCTTTTATTAATCGACTAAAAAAAAAAAAAAAAAATTTCCTCTATCCATTGGAGACTGCAAACTTTTGTCGAAACTAACCGGATTTCTATGACCATTCTAAAGTTTAAATGGAGGAGGGGGATCTTCCATGAAATTTGAATCTTTAAATTCAGGGGTGTGAACGTAGAATGATTCTTGGAATCAAAAGTTTGAAAGGAAATTAATAAAAAAAATTCTTTTTAAGAGTTTAATATTTTAATTTTTTTTTTTTTTTTTTTTCTCCTAAATGTTATTAATTGATATATTTCAGATCTGAAAACTGCCAGCGATGAAGTTGGTGGTTCTGGCGTACAAGAGGGTATAATTCATATCCGGATACAGCAAAGAAACGGACGGAAAACCCTAACGACAGTTCAGGGTATCTCTAAGGACTACGACTTTAAAAAAGATAGTCAAGGCCTGTAAGAAAGTAAGTTTTCTTTAAAATTATTAAATGTTAACCCTAATGTTGTCCTAAGTAAATTTTAAAAAATTAAGATATATTAAATAAAATCATTTAAAAAAAAAAAAAAAAAAGTATATTTAAATTAAAAAAATATATAATAAGTAAAAAAATATATATATAAAAAATTAATTTGCTATTGTAAACATCTAACTTTTATTTCCCTTTTTTTCTTTTCAAAGAGTTCGCCTGTAATGGTACTGTAGTGGATCACCCTGAAATACGGGGAGGTTATACAGTTGCAGGGGATCAGAGAGTCAACATTCCGGGACTTTCTGAGGAAGATAGGATTGCTAAAGATGAGCAGTTAAAGGTAAGATTATCTTCTGTTATAGTCAATATCTGAATTCTAAAAATAACTTTCCTATATATATATATAAACTTGTTTTCTTTGTAATGTTTATAAAACTAATTGCTATTTTCTATTTTGTCTTTTCAGGTACACGGTTTCTGAGTACCTTGCCAACCAAGCACCCTTCTGCTACTATGTACTTGAACCTTCAAAACAGGTAGCAATGTACCTACTGGCTGTTGATGTCTTTCTTTCTATTACCATTTGTGTGTGAATTAGCTCTTCACTCAAATCAGGTTTAAATGTCCATACAATGACAGGTAAAAATTATCCCTTCACTGGGAGACGCTGTCTTAATCTGTTTTAGTGCTTATTACTTTTTGTATGCCATTATAAAAGATTTTTAAAATGAAAAATTTGACTTTCCTTATCTTTTTACCAATTTCAACATAATGTGGTTGAGCACTGATATAAGTTTCAAGATGCTTCTCAAATTTCGTTTTGAGAATTTAATATTACTGATTTACTAATTTTATTAAAAAAAAATTTCTTTTATAAGTTTTGAAATATTTTAACATAAATATTAGAAATCTGCCCAAAAAAGGACTTATTGTACATTGAAAAGACTAATGCAGCAAAATATATATTTTTAAATCAAGCCTTAACTTGTTTAGCAATGACAAGATAATTTCACCTGTTTAAAAATCTTTAGGAATAGCAGTTTCATGAACAAACTTTATTTAAATAACTTTTTCTGGCAGATTACTATTTTATACCTATGGATTGTTCAAAACTTAAGCATGTTTGAACAGAAATATTGCAAGCATTGTAAGTCTTTTATAGCTTTAAAAAAAAAAAAAAAAAATGAACATGAAAAGGGGGAAATTATGCATTGGGAATATGATTGTTAAAGTTCAATTAACTACTAAAAAATCTTAACATTTAAAATGATTCAACAAGTTATTTCTATAATATTACTAGAATTTTATTGTATCCATTCTGATTTTCCGCCTGTTGCAACAGCGTTAGAATGCACCCTCTGCAGAGGGTAATCCCCAATGGGGCCACCTGTTGGCATGGGTGGCAACCCGTGATGCTTAATGGATAGAACCCAGGTGGATGAGCATTCATGAATTGCAATACTCCACTTTGGTCCTAGATGAAGCGGAGAGGCCCCCTCCGATCAATCTGCTGGTCACGTCCAAGCCCTAGCACCTATATGATTTTTCCCAACCTTATGGCAAACCCAACCCCTTTTTATCCATATGGGTCTAGAAGCGTGGCTGAGGGTCTACATGTCCTGGGAATGACATTAAACTCTACTGATGGTGAGGTTTGGGGAATGTGGAGCACCCCTTCATCACCATTGCTCCCTGGTCCACTCTGACCCGGATGTTAGTACCTGTTAGTCCATCTATTTGTTAAATAATAATAAACAATTGTATTATCCATAAGAATTTATTTCAAAAATTTATCGGCATTAAATAACCCACAGGTTGATAATATGCACAAACCAAACCATTCTGATTTTGTAAATGTTAAAACTTGCTCTAATGATTGAAAAGGCCTTTTTTGTTTTCAACATATGGTATTTAGTAGGATGCCATTAACTCTTATATTCCCTTCACCGCAATAAAATGCTTACCTGATAATTTTTTTTTCTCTTCCAAATAAGGTTCATTTGTTTTAATTTTGTTGACCAAAACTTATTTTAGTCAATACTGAACTTGCTATTTTACTTCATTAAATCTAAGTAAAACATCCCTGATAGCATTTAACTAAATTAATAATGCGTAAAATATCACCAGCTAAATTAAATAGAAATTTTCAAGTTTTAAACATTGCAATTTAAAACCAGAGATTTACACAAATTAAAAATGAAGTTCTTAAACTTCCATATTTAAAAGTTTATTGTAATTTTGATCAAAAGCTTTGAAAATATTCAATATTTGCTAATTTCATAGAAAACTTAACTAACTGAATTTTAATTGGGAGATTAATCAAAACCAAATTTGATTTTAGTTACAATTACAGTAAAAAATGGGCAGCAGTAGCTCAGTCGGTAGACCGTTTCGGCATAAAAGAAAAACACACAGGTTCCTAGTTCGAACCGGTTCCTCTCAACTCGTGATGAGTAGCACAGATCTGCTGCAGTAAAAAGGAGCGACATGAGTTGGCGCTGCCCTTATATGCTAAAAATAATCTCCTGGTCTAGCGCAAGAGAAAAGGGATTAGAACTCCCTATTGCTGATTGGCTGATACTGACTTTAGGCTGCCCCGACGACTTTACTTTATTACTTTCTATATTAGCTGATATAAAGTACTCTATCAAAATAATTAGATTCCCTCCCCTGAAAAAAAAATTAGATTTATTAAAATCTAATTGCAGAAATCTAATACTCAGATAGCAAGGGTTTATATTTCTTAATTTGTAATGCAATACTTGAATAATTTAAAACCTTTTTGAATGCAAGTGGTAGTAAATGTACGGAATGTGGTCATTTAGTAAATGCACTTATTCTATACTCATTTCCACCATAATAACATGCTTACACTGATTTTTTAAGATAAGATTCATTTGTTGAATTTTTATTTGACCAAAGCGTTATTTTAGTAAACTTGCTATTTGCTTCTGTAAATTCTAAGTAAAACATCCCTTGATAGTCTGTTGATATATCATTAGCTGTTTTCAAGATTTAATCAGTTTTATGATTATTTAAAAATGTGAAGCTTTTTACTAGTGCATCCTGGGATGAACACATTTAATTTCAATGGCTCAACCTAAATTATTAGGTTTTTATTCAAAAACTGGGATAAGCTTGTTTGAAACCCCATTGTACCTTCCAGTGTGTTTTCGTGTTTTTTTTCTCAGAAAATACTTGAAATGTATTTCAACCTGGCTGAACCGGTGGGGGGATAGCGATTTCGAGCAGGGTTCCAAATGAGTTCAGTACAATGCTAGATATTCTCTTTGTGATGTTGGCTTGGAAATTCTTGTAAACAAAATTACTTATCGCCAATTTAGAACTCTCCATCGCCTGAACTGTACAGGTTGGTGTGTACAATTTTAATATTTTTTTCTTTTTGGAAAAATTGTCCCTAGACAGCATGGATGCAGTAGTTTGCAACAACAGCAAGTTTGAGATGCATTTAACTCAAAATTAATCGAATGCTGAAAATATCACCTAAATTGAATACAAATTGTGTGAAAAATTTTCAAGTCTTAAACTTTGGATAATTCTTTGTGGTTTAGATTGCAAATAACTCTTAAAGTCTACTACCACCTCATTCCACCCGGGCTGGAGTCACATTCTGTTATCTAATCTACCCCAAAAATAGTCTTGGTTTGAATTGTAATATCAAACATAATAGTTAAAAACAATTTAGCCATTCTTTGATCGTACGCAGAATAACAGGTAAATTTTAATGAAAAGGCCAATTTAGACATTTATATATATCCTTCTATAGAATGGGGCTCTGACTTAGAAAATTCTCACACAAATGTTAAGCAGTTGAATAATTAAAATCCTTGAAATTCCATCTTAACTCTTAACAATATCCTGTGAGAAGTTTTTAAGTCCAGAGTCCATTCCTATAAGGATCTATTAAAAAAGCTAAAAAAAAGAGATTTTGATACTAAACGTTGAGAAGGTATTCAATATTGGTCTAATTATTATAGAAAAACTTTACTTTACCAGTTGCCTATTTTATATGAAATCTAGACCATAGAATTTTATTTTGGTATCTACATTTATATGCCACTCGCGTATGAGTAGCACAGGGATCTGTCGTACATAAGCTAATGGTAGGTGTGCGCTCCACTTTCAGATTGCCAAAAAAATCTTGGTCTAGCGCTATTGAAAAGGGAAGACTCCCATCGATGATGGACTATACCGACTTTAGGCCGCCCTGAGACCTTCTACTTACTTAAATTTATATTTAGGGTGAAATTACATACTTATCAAAATTATTTAAGATTCCCTCCCTGAAAAAAAAATTAATCATTTTTTTAGTAGAGAATCTAAATTAGGTGGGTAGCCAAGGGTTTATTAAATTTAATTGCAAGACTTGAAATAACATAATTTCAAACCTTTTGAATGCATAGATAGCTCCAATAAGAATTTTCCTATTGGCATCATCAATTTTAATTATAAAAGATTTATCCACTAGCAAGGATTTAAAAAATGATCTGCCTGCAAAAGTTTAAGTTGGAAAAACTTCAAATCATTAAGTGGATTAAATGAATAGATTAATAATAATTGAGACAAGAAACATGTTCATAATTAGGAAAATAAGAAAGAGTAAAACTGAATTTAAAAAAAAGTGACTCAATAATATTCAATAAAACTATTTATAGAATCCAAAATTACCCATGTTTCCCCCCTCCGCGTTATTAATTTGAGTTTAAATACACCTAAACTTGTGCTGTTGATTGTCTTTGAAGGCGAGGAGGAAAAATGGGTTAATTTTGATTTATAAATAGTTTTCTTGAATTATTATTGAGCCAAACTTTTTTTTTAAATTCAGTTTTACTTCTTTCTTATTTTCCTAATTATGAACATGTTCTTGTCCTCAATTAGTTATTAATTCTATTTCATTATTCCACTTAATGATTTTAAGTTTTTCCAACTTAAACCCTTTTGCAGGCAGATCATTTTTTAAATCCTTGCATAGTGGATAAATCTTTTTATTAATTAACATTGAATGAATGCCAATAGGAAAATTCCTTACATTGAGCTACTACTGCATTCAAAAGGTTTGAAATTAAGTTATTTCAAGTCTTGCATTAAAATTAATATAAACCCTTGCTACCCAAGTAATATTAGATTTTAATTAAAAAAATTGATTAATTTTTTTTTCAGGGGAGGGAATCTAATGTAATTTTGATAAGAGTACTTTCACCTAATATAAATTTAAGTAAGTAAAGTCTCAGGGCGGCCTAAAGTCGGTATCAGCCAGTCATCGAGGGAGTCTATCCCCTTTTCAATAGCGCTAGACCAAGATTTTTTTGGCATCTGAGGTGGAGCGCCACACCTACCATTAGCTTACTTTACCGGACAGATCCCTGTGCTACTCATACGCTGAGTTGGCATATAAATGTAGATTTACCAAATTAAAATTCTATGGTCTAGATTTTCAATATAAATAGGCAAACCTGGTAAAAGTAAAGTTTTTCTATAATAATTAGCAAATATTGAATACCTTCCAAAGTTTAGATCAAAATCTACTTTTTTTAGCATTTTTTATAGATCCTTATAGGAATGGGACTCTGGACTTAAAAAATTCTCAACAGGATGTTAAGAGTTAAGATGGAAATTTCAAGGATTTAATTATTAACTCTTAACATCTTGTTGAGAATTTTCTAAGTCCAGAGCCCCATTCCTATAAGGATATATATAAATGTCTAAAAATGGCCTTTTCATTAAAATTTACCTGTTATTCCTCGTACATCAAAGAATGCTAAATATGTTTAATATTATGTTGAATATTACATTCAAACAAAGACTATTTTTGGGGTAGATTAAGAAAACAAATGTGACTTCCAGCCGGGTGGAATGAGGTGGTATAGGACTTTAAGAGTTAATTTGCAATCTAAAACCAAAAGATTTATACAAAGTTTAAGACTTGAAATTTTCAAATTTGTATTCAATTTAGGTGATATTTTAAGCATTATTAATTTTAGTTAAATGCATCCAAACTATTGCTGTTGTTGCAAACTATTGCATCCATGTGTCCTAGGGACAATTTTTCCATAAAAGAAAAAAATATTAATACATTGTACACAACCAACCTGTAACAGTTCAGGGATGAGAGTTCTAAATTGGCAGTAAGTAACTTTTTGTTTCACAAGAAATTTCCAAAGCCAACATCACAAAAGAATATCTAGCATTGTACTGAACTCATTGCTGGACCCTGCTCGAAAATGCTATCCCCACCCCCCGTGTTTCAAGCCAGGTTTGAATACATTTCAATATTTTCTGAGAAAAAAAACACCAAAAACACACTGGATGGTGTACAATGGGTTTCAAACAAAGCTTTTCCCAGTTTTTGAATAAAAACCTAATAATTTAGTTGAGACCCATTGAAATTAAATGTGTTCATCCCAGGATGCACTAAGTTAAAAAGCTATCAACATTTTTAAATAATCATAAAACTGATTAAATCTTGAAAACCAGGCTATGATATATAAACAGACTATCAAGGGATGTTTTACTTAGATTTACAGAAGCAAATAGCAAGTTTACTAAAATAAGCTTTGGTCAATAAAATTAAACAAATGAATCTTATCTTAAAAAATCAGTGTAAGCATGTTATTATGGTGAAATGAGTATCAGAATTAAGTGCATTTACTAAATGACCACATTCCGTACATTTAGCTACCACTGCATTCAAAAAGGTTTTAAATTAATTCAAGTATTGCATTAAAATTAAGAATATAAACCCTTGCTATCTGAGTAATATGATATTTGCATTAGATTTTAATAAATCTAATTTTTTTTCAGGGGAGGGAATCTAATGTAATTTTGATAGAGTACTTTATCAGCTAATATAAGAAGTAAAAAGTAAAGTCGTCGGGGCAGCCTAAAGTCAGTATCAGCCAATCAGCAAGGGAGTCTATCCCCTTTTCACTTGCGCTAGACCAAGGAGATTATTTTAGCATATAAGGTGGAGCGCCACATCTGTCAGCTCCTTATTTTTACTGCACAGATCCCTGTGCTACTCATACACCGAGTTGGAGAGGACCGGTATCGAACTAGGAACCTTGTGGTTTCTAGCCGAACGGTCTACCGACTGAGCTAACTCTGCCCATTTTTTACCTGTATTGTAACTAAAATCAAATTTGGTTTGATTAAATCTCCCAATTAAAATTAAGTTAGTTAAGTTTTTCTATGAAAATTAGCAAATATTGAATATTTTCCAAAGCTTTGATCAAAATTACAATAAACTTTTAATATGGAAGTTTAAGGAACTTCATTTTTAATTTGTGTAAATCTTCTGGTTTTAAATTGCAATGTTTAAAACTTGAAAATTTCTATTTAATTTAGCTGGTGATATTTTAAGCATTATTAATTTTAGTTAAATGCTATCAAGGGATGTTTTACTTAGATTTAATGAAGTAAATAGCAAGTTCAGTATTTACTAAAATAAGTTTTGGTCAACAAAATTAAACAAATGAACCTTATTTGGAAGAGAAAAAAAAAATTATCAGTGTAAGCATTTTTATTGCGGTGAAGGGAATATAGAGTTAAGTGCATCTACTAAATGACCATATGTTGAAAACAAAAAAGGCCTTTTCATCATTAGAGACAAAGTTTTAACATTTACAAAATCAGAATGGTTTGGTTTGTGGCATATATCAACCTGTGGGTTATTTAATGCCGATAAATTTTTGAAATAAATTCTTTATGGATAATACAATTGTTTATTTTATTTAACCAATAGATGGGACCCTAACAGGTACTAACACTCCGGGTCAGAGTGGACCAGGGAGCAATGGTGATGAAGGGGTGCTCCACATTCCCCAAACCTCACCATCAGATAGAGTTTAATGTCATTCCCAGGACATGTAGACCCTCAGCCACCGCCTTCTAGCACCCATATGATAAAAAGGGGTTGGGTTTGCCATAAGGTTGGGAAAATCATATAGGTGCTAGGGCTTGACGTGACCAGCCGATTGATCGGAGGGGGCCTCTCCGACTGCCCATCTAGGACCAAAGTGGAGTATTGCAAGTCATGAATTGCTCATCCACCTGGGTTCTATCCTTAAGCATCACGGGTTGCCACCCATGGCCAACAGGTGGCCCCATTGGGGGATTCTTACCCATCTGCAGAGGTGCATTCTAACGCTGTTGCCAACAGGGCGGAAAATCAGAATGGATACAATAAAATATCTAGTAATATTATAGAAATAACTTGTTGAATCATTTTAAATGTTAAGATTTTTTAGTAGTTAATTGAACTTTAACAATCATATTCCCAATGCAGTAATTTCCCCCTTTTCATGTTCATTTTTTTTTTTTTTTTAAAGCACTATAAAAGACTTACAATGCTTTGCAATATTTTCTGTTCAAACATGCTTAAGTTTTGAAACATCCATAGGTATAAAATAGTAATCTGCCAGAAAAAGTTATTTTAAATAAAGTTTGTTCATGAAACTGCTATTCCTAAAGATTTTTAAACAGGTGAAATTATCTTGTCATTCTAAACAAGTTAAGGCTTGATTTAAAAATATATATTTTGCTGCATTAGTCTTTCAATGTACAATAAAGTCCTTTTTTGTGGCAGATTTCTAATATCTATGTTAAAATATTTCAAAACTTATAAAAGAAATTTTTTTTTAAATAAAAATTAGTAAAATCAGTAATATTAAATTCTCAAAACGAAATTTGAGAAAGCCATCTTGAAACTTATATCAGTGCTCAACCACATTATGTTGAAATTGGTAAAAGATAAGGAAAGTCAAATTTTTCATTTTAAAAATCTTTTATTAATGGCATACAAAAAAGTAATAAAGCACTAAAACAGATTAAGACAGCTCTCCCAGTGAAGGGATAATTTGTACCTGTCATTGTATGGACATTTAAACCTGATTTGAGTGAAGAGCTAATTCACACACAAATGGTAATAGAAAGAAAGACATCAACAGCCAGTAGGTACATTGCTACCTGTTTTGAAGGTTCAAGTACATAGTAGCAGAAGGGTGCTTGGTTGGCAAGGTACTCAGAAACCGTGTACCTGAAAAGACAAAACAGAAAATAGCAATTAGTTTTATAAACATTACAAAGAAAACAAGTTTATATATATATATAGGAAAGTTATTTTTAGAATTCAGATATTGACTATAACAGAAGATAATCTTACCTTTAACTGCTCATCTTTAGCAATCCCTATCTTCCTCAGAAAGTCCCGAATGTTGACTCTCTGATCCCCCTGCAACTGTATAACCTCCCCGTATTCAGGGTGATCCACTACAGTACCATTACAGGCGAACTCCTTTGAAAAGAAAAAAAAGGGAAATAAAAGTTAGATGTTTACAATAGCAAATTAATTTTTATATATATTATATATTTTTTACTTGTATCTATATATTTTTTAATTTAAATATACTTTTTTTTTTTTTTTAAATGATTTTATTTAAATATATCTTAATATTTTAAAATTTACTTAGGACAACATTAGGGTTAACATTTAATAATTTTAAAGAAAACTTACTTTCTTACAGCCTTGACTATCTTTTTTAAGTCGTAGTCCTTAGAGATACCCTGAACTGTCGTTAGGTTTTCCGTCCGTTTCTTTGCTGTATCCGGATATGAATTATACCCTCTTGTACGCCAGAACCACCAACTTCATCGCTGGCAGTTTTCAGATCTGAAATATATCAATTAATAAACATGTTAGGAGAAAAAAAAAAAAAAAAAATTAAAATATTAAACTCTTAAAAAGAATTTTTTTTTATTAATTTCCTTTCAACAACTTTTGATTCCAAGAATCATTCTACGTTCACACCCCCTGAATTTAAAGATTCAAATTTCATGGAAGATCCCCCTCCCTCCATTTAAACTTTAGAATGGTCATAGAAATCCGGTTAGTTTCGACAAAAGTTTGCAGTCTCCAATGGATAGAGGAAATTTTTTTTTTTTTTTTAGTCGATTAATAAAAGCCTAATTTTTTTTTTTTTTAAAGCAACACTTGACCGAGTAGAAATCAACGTCCAACGGAAATTCACTTTTTTATATAAGAGCCTTGGATAATGAACTGTTGTATTCAAGTTTCACTTTTCTTAGCATCTGATATAGATCTCGATTATCATAGATGTGAATGCTTAAATTAGGGATTTGTCACTAAGATTTTCTGAATCATCTCCCCCCCCCCTACTTCCAGTACATTTGCACTAAAATACTAATATTCATTTAGTTTAGTATTACTTATCTTCCCGCTAATCTAATACGCATTACGCCCCCCCCCCAAGTAAATTTTTCAATGGCCGATTTAGTACTATTCATGGCTTTCGTTAAAGATTTTTTTTTGCTAGCCTTGATTTCCGGAAATTAAAACAAAAAATAAATAAAATAAAATAAAAAATATCCCTAATATTTACTGCAGTTTTAAAACCAATTCCGAATCGACAAAAATTCCAAGATTCATTTTAATATTTTTACAGGAAAAAGACATCTAGTTTAATTGAAGTAGATCCATACATTAATAGACGATATATGAATCTACCAAAAAATTTAATTACTTTAGTATTTATTTTTGATAGATTTTTTGGAAAGCTTCACCAAATCCAAAATTTACACAAAATTTGGACTAAACAGGAATCGAAAGGGGTCAAGTTTCTCTTATCTTCAATAAATTTGATTCTTTTTTTCTCTTTTTTTTTAAATACGAAAAGACGATTAACATTTTTATATTTTCACTAATATTGTCAAGACAAAGATTATTTTGATACTGCGAAGTAAACTATATTTTTGCTATAAAATGAAGCGCCAAATATCGAAAAAGGTGTGGTATTGTTTCTTGTTGGTGGCAGAATTCCAGTTGAATTCCTGTCGAGTAGGTGTAGCAGTTAAGTGACTAGACGAGCACTACTAAATAGTAGCAGAAAAAAAAAGCAAAAAAAAAGAAAAATTATAAAGAGCTCTAACATTTAATCAGTAGTCAACGTATCTGAACTTTCAGAATAATAATCGACATTGGCTTTTGTTCAAAAATTAACCTTTTTATATAAAAATAAATAAAAAAGTATAAAGAAAATGAAATATCAAATTTCTCTAGGAAGAGAGGGAGAAAAAAAAAGACAAATGGAGGCCAGTCTTATAAGACGAAATTTAAAAGCAATGACTAACTACATAAAATTTAAGATAACCGATCGTTTTGCAAATTACTTAAAAAATATACCGGTTATCGATCTAAATTTTAACATAGCAACTTGCAATCTTTAAATATAAGTGAAGAAAAATGGTTCTTAACTTTAAAATTTGAGAGAATCGAGCAAGTAGCAAAAAGAGGAAGAAGAAGCCTTAGAGTAGTAGTCCGTGATTGCCGGAAGAAATTAGGACACATAAAATATTAATAGACTAACGGAATTGTTACCGAGATTCAACCCAGGAAGAGAGCTAATTATTAAAATACAGGTCATAAAATGAGTCTGGCAATTTGGGTCATGGTAATAACTAAAAGAAAGCAAAAAAAAATGCTATAACGGCGGAGTTGATGCTAGCCAAGATCTATAGGGAAATAGCAACATGCGTCGGATAGTATAAAATAGGACAAGCGAGAAGCGCGGATACGAGAAAAGAATTAAAGAAATCGGTTATTTTTAATTACATATTCTGACATAGAAAATAAATTTAGAATTACGAAGACAAGGAATTTTAAATAAATCTAAAGTATATCTGACGGTGAACTTAATAGACGGAAACGAAGACATTTTTTTTTTTTTTTTAAATAGAAGATACTTACCAAAAGAAATGGAGAGGCTCGGATACTGGTCATACAGCAGGTAGTGTTTATTCCACCAGGTAATTAACCCTGACAACGAGGGATGAATTCAGAAGTTTCCTCACGGGAGGGAGCTGGTCGAGTTAAATACAGAGAGAGTATGCTACACACTCACTGTATCAAGAAAAATGATGGCGAATGTAGAACGAAGTATCGACACCGATTCTTGTTGAAGGAAAGGAAGCAAGACTGATACACGCCGCTGCTGCTTATGGTACAAGTGGAAGGCTGACGTCACATTGACCAATAGTTTTCAACCTTTATCATGACGTCATGGGTATTGCAAACATTAGCCAATCGTAATTCACTCTCGCTACTTTCTGCCTATATTTTACACCCAGTCTCGCAATTATCAAATACCGTTATTTTTTAAAAATTATGATTCGTTTTTTTTAAATTATTATTATAGATATGTTTATATTTATTCAAAACAATGAAAATTTCAGTGATAAAGATTTTTTTGTTTAATTTCTAAGAAATGATTTCAGACAATCCCAACATTCCTGGCAATTAACAACACATGACGTCAGAACCCGGGAGAATTTATTATGGGAAAGTTGTATTATCTCCCTTCCCGGAACTTTTTTTTTGGTTGTTTGTATTGTCTGATTTTATTTTTTTTTTTTAAATAGTTTAGGCATATTTTTATTCTTTCTATGAAATGTGGAGTATCGTTTGTAATTGATATTTATATTTAACGAATTAAAATTTCATATTTTATGAAGTTCTGCTTTAAGAACACCAATTTTAATTGATATTCACAATTTCTAAAAATCATGTTTTTAGCTATACTCGATAATTTGTCAGTAATCTCGAATAAACACAAGAAACCGAGGGAGCAATCCATGACTAACTTCCTGTTTTAATGTCCAGAAACAAGAGAAAAACAACTGGCCAACAGCGACAAGTAAGTCGAGAAATTCCTTCTTACGTTCAAATAAATCCCTTATAGATTAAATCTTTATTATGATAAAAATCCAAAATGATATTGTTTAGTACTCGATCGGCTTAAATATGATTTTAATGTTGTATTAAAAAAACAGTGTAGCAAAGACCTCTCCACTCCTGTGATTAAAATTACAAAAACATTAATTATTTTTAGTCATTATTATTCGCTTCGATTGTTTAATAAAATGATAATGCGACTGGTAAAACTCTAGCTGATAAATTTATGTTAAGACTTCGATTTTTTTTTTTTTTTTACATACGAAAATACAGTTTCGAAGACGAAGATCGTTGAAGAAAAATTATATTTATTTAACCTCCGATCGTCATATTGGCACGTGTGCTTTTTTTGACACCATGCGATGGATTTTAAATGTCCAAGGTAATTTTTAATGCTTTAGGTTTTTTTTCCCACTGTTGTTAACATTTAAATTACTGCTACACACTGGAATGTCGATGACATTACGTATGTATCCAGGAGTTTAATGTTTAACAAAGTTAAGTAAAAACAAGGGGGGGGTGAAAAGGGTTTGGGCGTCTGCTACAGCTCAATGGTGATGTCTTTAAAAAAAATATTAAGTTTTTTGTTTCTGTCTTTAAAATATAATTTTGGGCTATTTATATCTGAATTTAAATGTAACAATATTTTTAAATTATTATTATTTTTTTATCAAGGTATATCTTTACTTGCCAATTATTGTTACTTAAAAATACGGATTTAGAAAAACAAAAAAAAAATCAGGCTATATTTTAAAAAGAGTGATTTTTTTCGGGAGTTATTTTTAACTTAATTTAATTTTTTAGCTATTTTAGAAGTCTTATTTTTGTTTTTCATTTGTTTTTATTCTTTTTACTCTTGGATATTTATTATTCAATTTAATATTGAAGTGTGTTAATAATAATTAATATGATTTAAAACAAAAACAAGTAATTTGACGGGCTTAAAGAGAAGAAGAACGCATTATTTAAAATGAATTGTAATGTTTTGTTGGGATTCATTACATTATTAAACTAATAATAATAATCTATTCATTATCATGTTTTCTTGGATTTTATCAATTTCTTAAATAATTAAACATTTTTGGGGTTTCTTTTGTCTGTTTTTAAGTGACTCAAATTAATATTTACAATTTACATCGTTTTTCTTTTTATTGGGGATGAGTGGGAGTTAGTTACAAATAATTACAAATGTTAAAATTCTTAACTTGACCTTCGCTTCACTCCTCTTATTCATTGTGAAGACTTATATGTGGATTCTCATTCTATTCAAATTTTAAATATTTGGATTTCAGTTTATCAAATCTAATAAAAATCATATGAAGTTGTCAAACAAGAAATTGTTGATCATATTTTAAATTAATTTTATTTACTTGATTTTTTTTTTTTTTTTTTACATATTAGACAAACATGAAAGAGCTTAGTGATATTCATGATAGGTAGGGACCACCAAAATACATCACGTGATCAGTTTAGGCCATATTGAAGGAAGAAACGTAAATATTTTTTAACTTAAAAAAAATCTTGCAAAAAAGAAATAACGAACATAAAGAGTTTTTACAAAGAAAAACAGTTAATTCAAAGATCAAATTATCCGATTGGGGGAAATTACTTACCGTTATCTTGAAAAATAAGTAAAACAGTCCGTTTTTTTTGGGAGTTTTTTGTTTAACAACAGGGTAAGCTTCTTTATTGATAATTTTTTTAGCAGAATTCTGTATTTATGGTTCTTTTACTAAAAAAAACAAACTCTTGCATAGAAACTTATAAAAATCTTCTAATATAATTATCCAGACTCTTATCTTTATAGAAAAAAAAGTAAAAATCGTTTTATGTTGGTTCATATTTCATAAAATTTCCCCAATATATTTTAGAATTTTTTTAGTTTTTGAAAACTATTTCAGACATATTTTCATCAAAAGGTATGTAATCATGGAAATTTTTGTGAAAATAGGACCATTAATTGATTTTCATAGAATTTTAGATAAAGCCTCTAGTCATAACTTGTTTTTGGCTATGTTAAATTTCAATTGATTTAATGGTGCAAAATGTAAACATTGTTTTTCGTTCATAATTTTCATTATTTCCGTAAGCTGAAAAACTTTTTTTAAATAATCAATTTTCTTTAATGTTCTTCTTCTTTTGGTGGTACCTAATGATGGGTGTCTGTAAGTCACAATAAGACTGAAATTACAAGAAATATAAATTCTACCTCTGGGCAGAGGTGCTGATAGGTACGCGTCCTACGTCCCTGACACATAAAAATCTAAAAGGACGCAGTACAATCATATCCATGCATCCCAGTGTTTTTCTTTTTTCTTCCCTCAACATTTCAAGCTAACTATAAATACATTTCAATAGTTTCTTAGAAATGAATTACACAGGATAGGTTACAAGGTAGGAGTTAAATGGCTTTAGTTGTTTCCCCAGATCATAAAATAAAAACCCTACAATTTATTAAGAAACTGTAGTTGGGACCCAACAAATTTCCCAGTGACTCATTCAAAGCAAATATGTGCGTCCCAGGATGCACTAAATCAAGAACCTATCAGCATTTGGGTATAATGTTTTTTAGTGACAAAGGGGTACAATTTTGATTTTAAAAATTTACCAGTGAATATTTTGGTTTAAAAAAAAAAAAAACGGGTGAGATTGATCCCAAATCATTAAATTTGAAATCTGTAATAGAAAATGATCTGAAAACCACAGTTAAAGAATTTAAAGCAAGACCTTTGTCAGCCGCTCACCAGCTATCTATTTGAAGCTGTACAAAGCTATGGTACGGCCACACTTGGAGTTTGCATCACCAGTCTGGAACCCCTATCTTGCTCAGAATATTAACCTCCTAGAAACTGTACAGAAACATGCAACCAAATGAATACCCTCCATCAGGCATCTACCATACTCTGAACATCTCGCTGCCCTGGGAATGGATTCACTGAAACTTCGGCGTCTGGCAACTGACCTGGTAAACGCTCATAAGGTCATTAATCATCTTAACAACAGCAACCTTGAGCACCTTTTTGATCTCCATTTTTTTAACACACATGGGCATGCCTACAAAGTCAGAAAACAGCACTGCTCACGTGACTTTCGGAAACATTTTTTCACGCTCAGTATTGCGGGGACATGGAATAAACTGCCCGCGTCTGCTGTAGGCTACCGAAGCACTGAATCTTTCAAAGCCTCCATACTTCCTGTAGTCTGCCGACACTATACCTGATGCCACTCTCCACATACATATGCACACACATACATGCATATTACTACTGTAAACTGTTCATGTTCCTGACACTAATACATTATTCTGTGTACTTTACATGAAACTTTGATGAGTTATGGTGCACCTGAGCTCTGTACACAATAAATTTCATTATTATTAAAGTGTCTTTGTATTGATTGGAACCATTTGAAATCAATTAAGAGCAAAAAAGGAGTAAGTAGAAAAGGTTGATAAACCGGCTAGGAATCACAAGGTTCCTGGTTTGATACCGGTGCCTGCCAACTCAGCGTATGAGTAGCACAGATTGGGTAATCTGATTTCTGTGGTAAAGTGGGGAGATGATGGTAGGTGTGGTGCTCGACCTCAGCAAAGACAATCTCCCTGGTCTAGCGCTAATGAAAAGGGCATAGACTCTCTCGCTGTCCAGCTGATACTGACTATAGGCCACTACGCTAACTTTTTTGTTTATTTCAATTGAATGACAAACAAAAATTAGACCCATAGTTGTTTGCATTAATTATATAAAATTGAATCTGGTTTTGTAGAGGACAACAGTCCAATAAATCTAACTAATATAAAAAGTAAATTTGGACAACAAGTGGTCTTACTATTAGTATTACCACTTGTTGTGCAAAATTGACTTTTTATATTATTTAGATATATCGGACTGTTGTCCTCATCTTTATTGTTATATACACAATGTTTCAGCTGATGTGCCCTCCAGCCTTCTTCTTGTTGAACTTGGAAACTTTCTCATCAAAATTGTGAGTTCACAGAAATTCAAACTAAACCTTTTGAACCATATGACCTTTAGGCACCCCTTTTGCGATCTTGATTCATAAGGACATGTTTTTCATTTACACCGTCAAAATCCGGTTAGGGGTTAGTTTTATAATTTTAAAAAAAACCCTCTAAAAATCGTCTGTTAACAAATAACTGGATATTGACGGTGTAAATGAAAAACATATCCTTATGACTCAAGATCGCAAAAGGGGTGCCTAAAGGTCATTTATTTAATCCATTGGGGTTGATTGTTTGTTTATCAAATTTAATGAAAATTATATTAAGTTGACCAACAATAAATTGCTGATTATATTTTAAACTTAATTTTATTTGATTTTTACATTTTAGATAAATATGAAAATACTTTACAGCTTAGTGATATCCATGATTGATGTATGTCGTAATGGGACAGAAACTGCCAGAAATATAAATTAATCATGATTGGGTGCAAGTGTTAAGTATTGTTATTTTCCCCTGTTGTCAGGATTGAACCTGCAACTTCCAAATGTTTGTTATTTAGAACTGTATTAACCCAATGCTTATATCCATTACATCATGTGATGACAAGAAGATTCTTAAGAAGGCCAGAGGGCATATCGGCTGAAATGTGTGTATATAACAATAAAGATGAGGACAACAGTCAGAAAAATCTAAATTCAGATTATCAAGCCTCATCTAAAAAAAAATTCAAAGAAATAGACTATTATAAAACACCTATACAAGTTTTCCTCAAAATTCGGATTCATAGTTAAAAATGTAATCACGGTTTTATATTATTTTGCAAAACTTGTTTATATGCTGAATGCAAAAACGTTGAACATTAATGTTGCGGTATTGATGTTATTACTTGCAGAGATTATTTCCTCTTTTAGTGCTGGTTGTCTGGACCGATTCCGACTTTAAATGACCTTAAAGTTCAATGGTGGTAAGTCTGGTGACTTTGGAATCTATTTGACTGGACGTTAAAATTTTGGGGATTGTCTAACTTTATCATAATCCACATTTGGACAAAATCACAGAAAAATTGAAGGGGGTGGGTGACATGGCCTGGATGATTTGACATGGAATTACCTTTATATTCTTTCCAATTCATTTATGAAAACACTTCTCTAAGGACTAAGCATGAGAAATTCTTCTGCAAATTATTTCCAAATCACCCCTAATAACACATAACAAGCTCAGTCGGTAGAGCGTTCGGCTAGAAACCACAAGGTTCCTAGTTCGATACCGGTCCCCGCCAACTCAGCGTATGAGTAGCACAGGGATCTGTGCTGTAAAGTAAGGAGCTGATGGTAGGTGTGGCGCTCCACCTCAGATGTTAAAAACAATTTCCTTGGTCTAGCGCTATTGAAAAGGGGATAGACTCCCTCGCTGACTGGCTGATACCGACTTTAGGCCACCCCATCGACTTTACTCTAGTCAAATAGGAGCTGCAATTATAAAAATGGAGAAATAAAAGAAAGTAAATATTGGTAAATTTGGTCAATTTTGTTTAGAAAATAGAAATTTTGCCTTTTTACCTACTCATACTATTTGCTTCATATCTTTTTTCACTTTGGGAAGATTAAAGAGGATTTTGGATATGTTTTTCTACAATAAATGAGCTTTCCAACGCTACCAAATTTAGCTTGGCCTTTTTTATTTCTGGGTTGAGCCCCAAAATGAGCTAATTCTACTGGACCATACCATCCAGTCCACCTATTTCTCACAATAGTTTTCATGTAAGTAAAAATGCCTATAAATCTACTCTTTTGAGACACCCCATATAATATTGAATAATCAGAGAAGGCCAGGTACAGACAAGTTCATCATCAGGTTGTGCTGGCAGCACAGATATCCATGACTCTCTCTTTAACCGTCTTTATCAGTCATCACCTCTGGGAGGTCCTTTGCACAGCATCCAGAATCAGCACAGAGTTGAATAACGTATGCCTTTGCTGGCCGGCCTACATTGATATGTCCATATGTAGGTGTCTACAGGAGAACGTCACTTGAGTTTGTCCTTGCTTTTCTCCAGCAATATCCTGCATGTCTTGTTCAATATTTGATTGGGTGACCACTTAAGTATCAACAGGTACTGTAAGCAAAATTAGTCCTTTGTTTCTCAAAATGACTTGATTTGTCATTAAATGACCTGAAAAAAAGTTGATATGCTGTAAAAACCAACCAGCCAACCCAAAATTATTTGGAACAGCTTGATAAATTTATTACAGAAAATCTGTATAAAAAGACCAAAATATACCTCTTTTTTTTAAATTTCTGTTTATGTGAAAAGTAAAAACTATCATGCCAAGTGGAATAAAAGCCTTTGCTGGACATGTAATTATGGGAGAGTGGTTTATCCAAGTAGTGTCTCAATTATTATAACTAGCAAAAATATGCAACCTACAGACACAAGTCTTTAAGTTTTAATATAATTAGATATTAATGAATCAAATACGAACACAAAAAAGATGACACTTAGTTTTACTTTATTCTAATTGATTTCAAATACTTTGAAAACAAAACAATAATATTAGAAATCAAGTGATTATTTATTAAACATGGTTTTGTTAAAGCTGGTATGCAAATTATTTACACTATATACTATCTAAACATTTATTTCTTAATGATATATAAGGCACATTGCAGGATTTTAAACACATTAATACCATAGACTGTTTTTGAGGCAAATCTATCTTAGCTAGACCTTAATTTATTGTTAATAAATAAGATGCAAAGTAAGTTTAAATAAGGATTATTTCATAGCCATTGAGAATATAACGTAAATAACTAAGGGAATAGTGATGTAGTTTCGGTTACAGACAGAAAGACAGATAATCTTCATTATAATAATAAGATATCTGTAAAGCATCAGAAGCAATTTATCAAGATATCTGGGATAATTTGATTCATGCATTTTAGAGTATTAATGAAAAATCAACGTAAACAGCTTCAGGTGGAATTTGAACTCTGCTTGCTGATTTTGAATTTCTGTGCTTTTAACCATTACACTATTCCACACTTTTAATGTAAATACTTGCAAGTGTACTATACCCCCTCCCCATCTCTAATGCATACAATTACAGCTATTATTACATCCCCACCCATGCCTTTAATGCATCTGCTTGCAACTCTATTATACCAACCCACACATCTAATGCATATGCTTACAACTATATTTTGTGGCTTAAAAATTCTTGGAATATATTTTTCAATTAAAGGAGTGAATGTAATTTAATTCCTTCTTTCTTTACTATGCTTTTGTGTTCACAGCTAAATAATTGCAACACATTTACCATCTTAAATTGATGCAGTAAAAAAGAACAAAAAAAAAAAAATTCTTCAACATACAAGGGTGGTCCCAAAATCCTGTCACCCCTACATTTTTTTTTATAGAGGTAAAGTAATTACATAATACAAACTAAAAAACTAGAAAATTAATTTTAAAGATTTTTTTTTCTTTTAGAGGTAAGTAAAAGTAAAGTCGTCGGGTGGCCTAAAGTCGGTATCAGCGAAGGAGTCTATCCCTTTTCAATAGCGCTAGACCAAGGAGATTGTTTTGGCGTCTGAGGTGGAGCACTACACCTACCATCAGCTCCTTACTTTACCACACATATCCCTGTGCTACTCATATGCTGAGTTGGCGAGGACTGGTATCGAACTAGGAACCTTGTGGTTTCTAGCCGAACGCTCTACTGACTGAGCTAAACCCGGCCCTTAATACAATAATACAACCCTGAAATTCTAGAAAATATTTATTTTAAAGATTAAAATTATTTTTTTTTATGACAATATTTACATATATATTATATTATTAAAACCAAAAATAATGAAAGGTTAAACATGTACGGGTAATAGAATTTCGAACCATCCTATTCAATAAAGTTCAAACATACAAAATCAGTAAAAAAATATATTTTTTAAATCTACTTGAAAAATTAATTTTTCTTTGCCATAATAATGAATTTTGATTCTGGTGATAGTGTAAAAAGAAACTAAAATTAATAACATTATGTTTTGATCAATTAATTTTTCAAGTAGATTAAAAATATTATTTTTTACTGATTTGTATGTTGAACTTTATTGAATAGGATGGTTCGAAATTCTTACCCGTACATGTTTTAACCTTTCATATTTTTGGTTTTAATAATATAATATATATGTAAAATTTTACATAAAAAAAAAAAAAATTTTAATCTTTAAAAATTAAATTATTTCTAGAATTTCAGGTTGTATTATTGTATTAAGGGCCGGGTTAGCTCAGTCAGTAGAGCGTTCGGCTAGAAACCACAAGGTTCCTAGTTCGATTACCAGTCCTCGCCAACTCAGCATATGAGTAGCACAGGGATATGTGTGGTAAAGTAAGGAGCTGATGTAGTGTAGTGCTCCACCTCAACGCCAAAACAATCTCCTTGGTCTAGCGCTATTGAAAAAGGGGATAGACTCCTTCGCTGATACCGACTTTAGGCCACCCCGACGACTTTACTTTTACTTACCTCTAAAAGAAAAAAAAATCTTTAAAAATTAATTTCTAGTTTTAGTTTGTATTATGTAATTACTTTACCTCTAAAAAAAAATGTAGGGGTGACAGGATTTGGGACCAACCCTTGTATGTTGAGAAGTTTTTTTTTTTGTTCTTTTACTTGCATCAATTTTAAGATGGTAAATGTGTTTGCAATTATTTAGCTTGAACACAAAAGCATAGTAAAGAAAGAAGGAATTAAATTACATTCACTCCTTTAATTGAAAAAAATATATTTCCAAGAATTTTTAAGCCACAAAAATATAGTTTAAGCATATGCATTAGATGTGTTGGTGGTATAATAGAGTTGCAAGCAGATGCATTAAAGGCATGGGTGGGGATGTAATATAGCTGTAATTGTATGCATTAGAGATGGGAGGGGGTATAGTACACTTGCAAGTATTTACATTAAAAGTGTGGAATAGTGTAATGGTTAAAAGCACAGAAATTCAAAAATCAGCAAGCAGAGTTCAAATTCCACCTGAAGCTGTTTACGTTGATTTTTCATTAATACTCTAAAATGCATGAATCAAATTATCCCAGATATCTTGATAAATTGCTTCTGATGCTTACAATATATCTTATTATTATAATGAAGATTATCTGTCTTTCTGTCTGTAACCGAAACTACATCACTATTCCTTAGTTATTTACGTTATATTCTCAATGGCTATGAAATAATCCTTATTTAAACTTACTTTGCATCTTATTATTAACAATAAATTTAAGGTCTAGCTAAGATAGATTTGCCTCAAAAACAGTTCTATGGTATTAATGTGTTTAAAATCCTGCAATAAGTGCCTTATATATCATTAAGAAATAAATGTTTAGATAGTATATTAGTGTAAATAATTTGCATACCAGCTTTAACAAAACCATGTTTAATAAATAATCACTTGATTTCTAATATTATTGTTTGTTTTTCAAAGTATTTGAAATCAATTAGAATAAAGTAAAACTAAGTGTCATCTTTTTGTGTGTTCGTATTGATTTCATTAATATCTAATTATATTAAAAACTTAAAGACTTGTGTCTGTAGGTTGCATATTTTTGCTAGTTATAATAATTGAGACACTACTTGGATAAACCACTCTCCCATAATTACATGTCCAGCAAAGGCTTTTATTCCACTTGGCATGATAGTTTTTTACTTTTCACAAAAACAGAAATTTAAAAAAAAGAGTATATTTTGGTCTTTTTTATACAGATTTTCTGTAATAAATTTATCAAGCTGTTCCAAATAATTTTGGTTGGCTGGTTGTTTTTACAGCATATCAACTTTTTTTCAGGTCATTTAATGACAAATCAAGTCATTTTGAGAAACAAAGGACTAATTTTGCTTACAGTACCTGTTGATACTTAAGTGGTCACCCAATCAAATATTGAACAAGACATGCAGGATATTGCTGGAGAAAGCAAGGACAAACTCAAGTGACGTTCTCCTGTAGACACCTACATATGGACATATCAATGTAGGCCGGCCAGCAAAGGCATACGTTATTCAACTCTGTGCTGATTCTGGATGCTGTGCAAAGGACCTCCCAGAGGTGATGACTGATAAAGACGGTTAAAGAGAGAGTCATGGATATCTGTGCTGCCAGCACAACCTGATGATGAACTTGTCTGTACCTGGCCTTCTCTGATTATTCAATATTATATGGGTGTCTCAAAGAGTAGATTTATAGGCATTTTTACTTACATGAAAACTATTGTGAGAAATAGGTGGACTGGATGGTATGGTCCAGTAGAATTAGCTCATTTTGGGGCTCAACCCAGAAATAAAAAAGGCCAAGCTAAAATTTGGTAGCGTTGGAAAGCTCATTTATTGTAGAAAAACATATCCAAAATCCTCTTTAATCTTCCCAAAGTGAAAAAAGATATGAAGCAAATAGTATGAGTAGGTAAAAAGCAAAAAATTTCTATTTCTAAACAAAATTGACCAAATTTACCAATATTTACTTTCTTTTATTTCTCCATTTTTATAATTGCAGCTCCTATTTGACTAGAGTAAAGTCGATGGGGTGGCCTAAGTCGGTATCAGCCAGTCAGCGAGGGAGTCTATCCCCTTTTCAATAGCGCTAGACCAAGGAAATTGTTTTTAACATCTGAGGTGGAGCGCCACACCTACCATCAGCTCCTTACTTTACAGCACAGATCCCTGTGCTACTCATACGCTGAGTTGGCGGGGACCGTATCGAACTAGAACCTTGTGGTTCTAGCCGAACGCTCTACCGACTGAGCTTGTTATGTGTTATTAGGGGTGATTTGGAAATAATTTGCAGAAGAATTTCTCATGCTTAGTCCTTAGAGAAGTGTTTTCATAAATGAATTGGAAAGAATATAAAGGTAATTCCATGTCAAATCATCCAGGCCATGTCACCCACCCCCTTCAATTTTTCTGTGATTTTGTCCAAATGTGGATTATGATAAAGTTAGACAATCCCCAAAATTTTTAACGTCCAGTCAAATAGATTCCAAAGTCACCAGACTACCACCATTGAACTTTAAGGTCATTTAAAGTCGGAATCGGTCCAGACAACCAGCACTAAAAGAGGAAATAATCTCTGCAAAGTAATAACATCAATACCGCAACATTAAATGTTCAACGTTTTTGCATTCAGCATATAAACAATTTTGCAAAATAATATAAAACCGTGATTACATTTTTAACTATGAATCCGAATTTTGAGGAAAACTTGTATAGGTGTTTTATAATAGTCTATTTCTTTGAATTTTTTTTAGATGAGGCTTGATAATCTGAATTTAGATTTTTCTGACTGTTGTCCTCATCTTTATTGTTATATACACACATTTCAGCCGATATGCCCTCTGGCCTTCTTAAGAATCTTCTTGTCATCACATGATGTAATGGATATAAGCATTGGGTTAATACAGTTCTAAATAACAAACATTTGGAAGTTGCAGGTTCAATCCTGACAACAGGGGAAAATAACAATACTTAACACTTGCACCCAATCATGATTAATTTATATTTCTGGCAGTTTCTGTCCCATTACGACATACATCAATCATGGATATCACTAAGCTGTAAAGTATTTTCATATTTATCTAAAATGTAAAAATCAAATAAAATTAAGTTTAAAATATAATCAGCAATTTATTGTTGGTCAACTTAATATAATTTTCATTAAATTTGATAAAACAAAACAATCAACCCCAATGGATTAAATAAATGACCTTTAGGCACCCCTTTGCGATCTTGAGTCATAAGGATATGTTTTTCATTTACACGCTCAATATCCAGTTATTTGTTAACAGACGATTTTTAGAGGGTTTTTTTTAAAATTAATAAAACTAACCCCTAACCGGATTTTGACGGTGTAAATGAAAAACATGTCCTTATGAATCAAGATCGCAAAAGGGGTCCTAAAGGTCATATGGTTCAAAAGGTTTAGTTTGAATTTCTGTGAACTCACAATTTTGATGAGAAAGTTTCCAAGTTCAACAAGAAGAAGGCTGGAGGGCACATCAGCTGAAACATTGTGTATATAACAATAAAGATGAGGACAACAGTCCGATATATCTAAATAATATAAAAAGTCAATTTTGCACAACAAGTGGTAATACTAATAGTAAGACCACTTGTTGTCCAAATTTACTTTTTATATTAGTTAGATTTATTGGACTGTTGTCCTCTACAAAACCAGATTCAATTTTATATAATTAATGCAAACAACTATGGGTCTAATTTTTGTTTGTCATTCAATTGAAATAAACAAAAAAGTTAGCGTAGTGGCTATAGTCAGTATCAGCTGGACAGCGAGAGAGTCTATGCCCTTTCATTAGCGCTAGACCAGGGAGATTGTCTTTGCTGAGGTCGAGCACCACACCTACCATCATCTCCCCACTTTACCACAGAAATCAGATTACCCAATCTGTGCTACTCATACGCTGAGTTGGCAGGCACCGGTATCAAACCAGGAACCTTGTGATTCCTAGCCGGTTTATCAACCTTTTCTACTTACTCCTTTTTTGCTCTTAATTGATTTCAAATGGTTCCAATCAATACAAAGACACTTTAATAATAATGAAATTTATTGTGTACAGAGCTCAGGTGCACCATAACTCATCAAAGTTTCATGTAAAGTACACAGAATAATGTATTAGTGTCAGGAACATGAACAGTTTACAGTAGTAATATGCATGTAGTGTGTGCATATGTATGTGGGAGAGTGGCATCAGGTATAGTGTCGGCAGACTACAGGAAGTATGGAGGCTTTGAAAGATTCAGTGCTTCGGTAGCCTACAGCAGACGCGGGCAGTTTATTCCATGTCCCCGCAATACTGAGCGTGAAAAAATGTTTCCGAAAGTCACGTGAGCAGTGCTGTTTTCTGACTTTGTAGGCATGCCCATGTGTGTTAAAAAAAATGGAGATCAAAAAGGTGCTCAAGGTTGCTGTTGTTAAGATGATTAATGACCTTATGAGCGTTTACCAGGTCAGTTGCCAGACGCCGAAGTTTCAGTGAATCCATTCCCAGGGCAGCGAGATGTTCAGAGTATGGTAGATGCCTGATGGAGGGTATTCATTTGGTTGCATGTTTCTGACAGTTTCTAGGAGGTTAATATTCTGAGCAAGATAGGGGTTCCAGACTGGTGATGCAAACTCCAAGTGTGGCCGTACCATAGCTTTGTACAGCTTCAAATAGATAGCTGGTGAGCGGCTGACAAAGGTCTTGCTTTAAATTCTTTAACTGTGGTTTTCAGATCATTTTCTATTACAGATTTCAAATTTAATGATTTGGGATCAATCTCACCCGTTTTTTTTTTTTTAAACCAAAATATTCACTGGTAAATTTTTAAAATCAAAATTGTACCCCTTTGTCACTAAAAACATTATACCCAAATGCTGATAGGTTCTTGATTTAGTGCATCCTGGGACGCACATATTTGCTTTGAATGAGTCACTGGGAAATTTGTTGGGTCCCAACTACAGTTTCTTAATAAATTGTAGGGTTTTATTTATGATCTGGGGAAAACAACTAAAGCCATTTAACTCCTATACCTTGTAACCTATCCTGTGTAATTCATTTCTAAGAAACTATTGAAATGTATTTATAGTTAGCTTGAATGTTGAGGGAAAGAAAAAAGAAAAACACTGGATGCATGGATATGATTTACTGCGTCCTTTAGATTTTTATGTGTCAGGGACGTAGGACGCGTACCTATCAGCACCTCTGCCCAGAGGTAGAATTTATATTTCTTGTAATTTCAGTCTTATTGTGACTTACAGACACCCATCATTAGGTACCACCAAAAGAAGAAGAAACATTAAAGAAAATTGATTATTTAAAAAAAAGTTTTTCAGCTTACGGAAATAATGAAAATTATGAACGAAAAACAATGTTTACATTTTTGCACCATTAAATCAATTGAAATTTAACATAGCCAAAAACAAGTTATGACTAGAGGCTTTATCTAAAATTCTATGAAAAATCAATTAATGGTCCTATTTTCACAAAAATTTCCATGATTACATACCTTTTGATGAAAATATGTCTGAAATAGTTTTCAAAAACTAAAAAAATTCTAAAATATATTGGGGAAATTTTATGAAATATGAACCAACATAAAACGATTTTTACTTTTTTTTCTATAAAGATAAGAGTCTGGATAATTATATTAGAAGATTTTTATAAGTTTCTATGCAAGAGTTTGTTTTTTTTAGTAAAAGAACCATAAATACAGAATTCTGCTAAAAAAATTATCAATAAAGAAGCTTACCCTGTTGTTAAACAAAAAACTCCCAAAAAAAACGGACTGTTTTACTTATTTTTCAAGATAACGGTAAGTAATTTCCCCCCAATCGGATAATTGATCTTTGAATTAACTGTTTTTTCTGTAAAAACTCTTTATGTTCGTTATTTCTTTTTTGCAAGATTTTTTTTAAGTTAAAAATATTTACGTTTCTTCCTTCAATATGGCCTAAAACTGATCACGTGATGTATTTTGGTGGTCCCTACCTATCATGAATATCACTAAGCTCTTTCATGTTTGTCTAATATGTAAAAAAAAAAAAAAAAATCAAGTAAATAAAATTAATTTAAAAATATGATCAACAATTTCTTGTTTGACAACTTCATATGATTTTTATTAGATTTGATAAACTGAAATCCAAATATTTAAAATTTGAATAGAATGAGAATCCACATATAAGTCTTCACAATGAATAAGAGGAGTGAAGCGAAGGTCAAGTTAAGAATTTTAACATTTGTAATTATTTGTAACTAACTCCCACTCATCCCCAATAAAAAGAAAAACGATGTAAATTGTAAATATTAATTTGAGTCACTTAAAAACAGACAAAAGAAACCCCAAAAATGTTTAATTATTTAAGAAATTGATAAAATCCAAGAAAACATGATAATGAATAGATTATTATTATTAGTTTAATAATGTAATGAATCCCAACAAAACATTACAATTCATTTTAAATAATGCGTTCTTCTTCTCTTTAAGCCCGTCAAAATTACTTTGTTTTGTTTTAAATCATATTAATTATTATTAACACACTTCAATATTAAATTGAATAATAAATATCCAAGAGTAAAAAGAATAAAAACAAATGAAAAACAAAAATAGACTTCTAAAATAGCTAAAAAATTAAATTAAGTTAAAATAACTCCCGAAAAAAAAATCACTCTTTTTAAAATATAGCCTGATTTTTTTTTTTTTTTCTAAATCCGTATTTTTAAGTAACAATAATTGGCAAGTAAAGATATACCTTGATAAAAAAATAATAATAATTTAAAAATATTGTTACATTTAAATTCAGATATAAATAGCCCAAAATTATATTTTAAAGACAGAAAACAAAAAACTTAATATTTTTTTTAAAGACATCACCATTGAGCTGTAGCAGACGCCCAAACCCTTTTCACCCCCCCCCTTGTTTTTACTTAACTTTGTTAAACATTAAACTCCTGGATACATACGTAATGTCATCGACATTCCAGTGTGTAGCAGTAATTTAAATGTTAACAACAGTGGGGAAAAAAAACCTAAAGCATTAAAAATTACCTTGGACATTTAAAATCCATCGCATGGTGTCAAAAAAAGCACACGTGCCAATATGACGATCGGAGGTTAAATAAATATAATTTTTCTTCAACGATCTTCGTCTTCGAAACTGTATTTTCGTATGTAAAAAAAAAAAAAAAAATCGAAGTCTTAACATAAATTTATCAGCTAGAGTTTTACCAGTCGCATTATCATTTTATTAAACAATCGAAGCGAATAATAATGACTAAAAATAATTAATGTTTTTGTAATTTTAATCACAGGAGTGGAGAGGTCTTTGCTACACTGTTTTTTTAATACAACATTAAAATCATATTTAAGCCGATCGAGTACTAAACAATATCATTTTGGATTTTATCATAATAAAGATTTAATCTATAAGGGATTTATTTGAACGTAAGAAGGAATTTCTCGACTTACTTGTCGCTGTTGGCCAGTTGTTTTTCTCTTGTTTCTGGACATTAAAACAGGAAGTTAGTCATGGATTGCTCCCTCGGTTTCTTGTGTTATTCGAGATTACTGACAAATTATCGAGTATAGCTAAAAACATGATTTTTAGAAATTGTGAATATCAATTAAAATTGGTGTTCTTAAAGCAGAACTTCATAAAATATGAAATTTTAATTCGTTAAATATAATATCAATTACAAACGATACTCCACATTTCATAAGAAAGAATAAAAATATGCCTAAACTATTTAAAAAAATAAAATAAAATCAGACAATACAAAACAACCAAAAAAAAGTTCCGGGAAGGGAGATAATACAACTTTCCCATAATAAATTCTCCCGGGTTCTGACGTCATGTGTTGTTAATTGCCCAGGAATGTTGGGATTGTCTGAAATCATTTCTTAGAAATTAAACAAAAAAATCTTTATCACTGAAATTTTCATTGTTTTGAATAAATATAAACATATCTATAATAATAATTTAAAAAAATAACGAATCATAATTTTTAAAAATAACGGTATTTGATAATTGCGAGACTGGGTGTAAAATATAGGCAGAAAGTAGCGAGAGTGAATTACGATTGGCTAATGTTTGCAATACCCATGACGTCATGATAAAGGTTGAAAACTATTGGTCAATGTGACGTCAGCCTTCCACTTGTACCATAAGCAGCAGCGGCGTGTATCAGTCTTGCTTCCTTTCCTTCAACAAGAATCGGTGTCGATACTTCGTTCTACATTCGCCATCATTTTTCTTGATACAGTGAGTGTGTAGCATACTCTCTCTGTATTTAACTCGACCAGCTCCCTCCCGTGAGGAAACTTCTGAATTCATCCCTCGTTGTCAGGGTTAATTACCTGGTGGAATAAACACTACCTGCTGTATGACCAGTATCCCGAGCCTCTCCATTTCTTTTGGTAAGTATCTTCTATTTAAAAAAAAAAAAAAAAATGTCTTCGTTTCCGTCTATTAAGTTCACCGTCAGATATACTTTAGATTTATTTAAAATTCCTTGTCTTCGTAATTCTAAATTTATTTTCTATGTCAGAATATGTAATTAAAAATAACCGATTTCTTTAATTCTTTTTCTCGTATCCGCGCTTCTCGCTTGTCCTATTTTATACTATCCGACGCCATGTTGCTATTTCCCTATAGATCTTGGCTAGCATCAACTCCGCCGTTATAGCATTTTTTTTGCTTTCTTTTAGTTATTACCATGACCCAAATTGCCAGACTCATTTTATGACCTGTATTTTAATAATTAGCTCTCTTCCTGGGTTGAATCTCGGTAACAATTCCGTTAGTCTATTAATATTTTATGTGTCCTAATTTCTTCCGGCAATCACGGACTACTACTCTAAGGCTTCTTCTTCCTCTTTTGCTACTTGCTCGATTCTCTCAAATTTTAAAGTTAAGAACCATTTTTCTTCACTTATATTTAAAGATTGCAAGTTGCTATGTTAAAATTTAGATCGATAACCGGTATATTTTTTAAGTAATTGCAAAACGATCGGTTATCTTAAATTTTATGTAGTTAGTCATTGCTTTTAAATTTCGTCTTATAAGACTGGCCTCCATTTGTCTTTTTTTTTTCTCCTCTCTTCCTAGAGAAATTTGATATTTCATTTTCTTTATACTTTTTTATTTATTTTTTATATATAAAAGGTTAATTTTTGAACAAAAGCCAATGTCGATTATTATTCTGAAAGTTCAGATACGTTGACTACTGATTAAATGTTAGAGCTCTTTATAATTTTTCTTTTTTTTTGCTTTTTTTTTTCTGCTACTATTTAGTAGTGCTCGTCTAGTCACTTAACTGCTACACCTACTCGACAGGAATTCAACTGGAATTCTGCCACCAACAAGAAACAATACCACACCTTTTTCGATATTTGGCGCTTCATTTTATAGCAAAAATATAGTTTACTTCGCAGTATCAAAATAATCTTTGTCTTGACAATATTAGTGAAAATATAAAAATGTTAATCGTCTTTTCGTATTTAAAAAAAAGAGAAAAAAAGAATCAAATTTATTGAAGATAAGAGAAACTTGACCCCTTTCGATTCCTGTTTAGTCCAAATTTTGTGTAAATTTTGGATTTGGTGGAGCTTTCCAAAAAATCTATCAAAAATAAAGTATTTTTAAAAAATTTTGGTAGATTCATATATCGTCTATTAATGTATGGATCTGCTTCAATTAAACTGGATGTCTTTTCCTGTAAAAATATTAAAATGAATCTTGGAATTTTTGTCGATTCGAATTGGTTTTAAAACTGCAGTAAATATTAGGGATATTTTTTTAATTTTAATTTTATTTTTATATATTTTTTTTTTTTAATTTCCGGAAATCAAGGCTAGCAAAAAAAAATCTTTAACGAAAGCCATGAATAGTACTAAATCGGCCATTGAAAAATTTACTTGGGGGGGGGGCGTAATGCGTATTAGATTAGCGGGAAGATAAGTAATACTAAACTTAATGAATATTAGTATTTTAGTGCAAATGTACTGGAAGCGGGGGGGGGGGAGATGATTCAGAAAATCTTAGTGACAAATCCCTAATTTAAGCATTCACATCTATGATAATCGAGATCTATATCAGATGCTAAGAAAAGTGAAACTTGAATACAACAGTTCATTATCCAAGGCTCTTATATAAAAAAAAGTGAATTTCCGTTAGACGTTGATTTCTACTCGGTCAAGTGTTGCTTTAAAAAAAAAAAAAAATTAGGCTTTTATTAATCGACTAAAAAAAAAAAAAAAATTTTCCTCTATCCATTGGAGACTGCAAACTTTTGTCGAAACTAACCGGATTTCTATGACCATTCTAAAGTTTAAATGGAGGGAGGGGGATCTTCCATGAAATTTGAATCTTTAAATTCAGGGGGTGTGAACGTAGAATGATTCTTGGAATCAAAAGTTGTTGAAAGGAAATTAATAAAAAAAAATTCTTTTTAAGAGTTTAATATTTTAATTTTTTTTTTTTTTTTTTCTCCTAAAATGTTATTAATTGATATATTTCAGATCTGAAAACTGCCAGCGATGAAGTTGGTGGTTCTGGCGTACAAGAGGGTATAATTCATATCCGGATACAGCAAAGAAACGGACGGAAAACCCTAACGACAGTTCAGGGTATCTCTAAGGACTACGACTTAAAAAAGATAGTCAAGGCCTGTAAGAAAGTAAGTTTTCTTTAAAATTATTAAATGTTAACCCTAATGTTGTCCTAAGTAAATTTTAAAATATTAAGATATATTTAAATAAAATCATTTAAAAAAAAAAAAAAAAAGTATATTTAAATTTAAAAAAATATATAGATACAAGTAAAAAAAAATATATATATAAAAAATTAATTTGCTATTGTAAACATCTAACTTTTATTTCCCTTTTTTTTCTTTTCAAAGGAGTTCGCCTGTAATGGTACTGTAGTGGATCACCCTGAATACGGGGAGGTTATACAGTTGCAGGGGGATCAGAGAGTCAACATTCGGGACTTTCTGAGGAAGATAGGGATTGCTAAAGATGAGCAGTTAAAGGTAAGATTATCTTCTGTTATAGTCAATATCTGAATTCTAAAAATAACTTTCCTATATATATAAACTTGTTTTCTTTGTAATGTTTATAAAACTAATTGCTATTTTCTATTTTGTCTTTTCAGGTACACGGTTTCTGAGTACCTTGCCAACCAAGCACCCTTCTGCTACTATGTACTTGAACCTTCAAAACAGGTAGCAATGTACCTACTGGCTGTTGATGTCTTTCTTTCTATTACCATTTGTGTGTGAATTAGCTCTTCACTCAAATCAGGTTTAAATGTCCATACAATGACAGGTACAAATTATCCCTTCACTGGGAGAGCTGTCTTAATCTGTTTTAGTGCTTTATTACTTTTTTGTATGCCATTAATAAAAGATTTTTAAAATGAAAAATTTGACTTTCCTTATCTTTTACCAATTTCAACATAATGTGGTTGAGCACTGATATAAGTTTCAAGATGGCTTTCTCAAATTTCGTTTTGAGAATTTAATATTACTGATTTACTAATTTTATTTAAAATTTTCTTTTATAAAAGTTTTGAAATATTTTAACATAGATATTAGAAATCTGCCACAAAAAAGGACTTTATTGTACATTGAAAGACTAATGCAGCAAAATATATATTTTTTAATCAAGCCTTAACTTGTTTAGAATGACAAGATAATTTCACCTGTTTAAAAATCTTTAGGAATAGCAGTTTCATGAACAAACTTTATTTAAAATAACTTTTTCTGGCAGATTACTATTTTCATACCTATGGATGTTTCAAAACTTAAGCATGTTTGAACAGAAAATATTGCAAAGCATTGTAAGTCTTTTATAGTGCTTTAAAAAAAAAAAAAAAAAAAAATGAACATGAAAAGGGGGGAAATTACTGCATTGGGAATATGATTTTTAAAGTTCAATTAACTACTAAAAAATCTTAACATTTAAAATGATTCAACAAGTTATTTCTATAATATTAATAGATATTTTATTGTATCCATTCTGATTTTCCGCCCTGTTGGCAACAGCGTTAGAATGCACCTCTGCAGATGGGTAAGAATCCCCCAATGGGGCCACCTGTTGGCCATGGGTGGCAACCCGTGATGCTTAAAGATAGAACTCAGGTGGATGAGCAGTTCATGACTTGCAATACTCCACTTTGGTCCTAGATGGGCAGTCGGAGAGGCCCCCTCCGATCAATCGGCTGGTCACGTCAAGCCCTAGCACCTATATGATTTTCCCAACCTTATGGCAAACCCCAACCCCTTTTTATCATATGGGTGCTAGAAGGCAGTGGCTGAGGGTCTACATGTCTTGGGAATGACATTAAACTCTATCTGATGGTGAGGTTTGGGGAATGTGGAGCACCCCTTCATCACCATTGCACCCTGGTCCACTCTGACCCGGAGTGTTAGTACCTGTTAGGGTCCCATCTATTGGTTAAATAAAAAAAACACGAGTTAATAAACAATTGTATTATCCATAAAGAATTTATTTATTTCAAAAATTTATCGGCATTAAATAACCCACAGGTTGATATATGCCACAAACCAAACCATTCTGATTTTGTAAATGTTAAAACTTACATGTACATTGTCTCTAATGATGAAAAGGCCTTTTTCTGTTTTCAACATATGGTCATTTAGTAGATGCACTTAACTCTATATTCCCTTCACCGCAATAAAAATGCTTACACTGATAATTTTTTTTCTTTTCCAAATAAGGTTCATTTGTTTTAATTTTGTTGACCAAAGCTTATTTTAGTAAATACTGAACTTGCTATTTACTTCATTAAATCTAAGTAAAACATCCCTTGATAGCATTTAACTAAAATTAATAATGCTTAAAATATCACCAGCTAAATTAAATAGAAATTTTCAAGTCTTAAACATTGCAATTTAAAAACAGAAAATTTACACAAATTAAAAATGAAGTTCCTTAAACTTCCATATTAATGGAAGGACTTAGTTTTTAAACAAGTTTTTATTGTAATTTTGATCAAAGCTTTGGAAACTATTCAATACTAGCTAATTTTCATAGAAAAACTTAACTTGCTGGTTTTGCCTTTTTTATATTGAAAATCTAGACAATAGAATTTTAATTTGGAGATTTAATCGAACCAAATTTGAGCTTAGTTACAATACAGGTAAATAATGCACATTTATATTAGATTAAAAAATGGGCTGGGTTAGCTCAGTCGGTAGAGCGTTCGGCTAGAAACCACAAGGTTCCTAGTTCGATACCGGTCCTCATCAACTCGGTGTATGAGTAGCACAGGGATCTGTGCAGTAAAGGAGCTGACGGTAAAATCTCCTTGGTCTAGTGCAAGTGAAAAGGGGATAGACTCCCTTGTCGATTAGCTGATACTGACTTTAGGCTGCCCCAACGACTTTACTTTTTACTTATATTAGGTGATAAAGTACTCTATCAAAATTACATTAGATTCCCTCCCCTGAAAAAAAAATTAGATTGATTAAAATCTAATGCAAAGATCATATTACTCGGGTAGCAAGTGTTTATATTCTGAATTTTAACGCAATACTTGAATTAATTTAAAAACCTTTTTGAATGCAGTGGTAGCTAAATGTAAGGAATGTGGTCATTTAGTAAATGCACTTAATTCTGTGATACTCATTTCACCATAATAAAATGCTTACACTGATTTTTTAAGATAAGATTCATTTGTTTAATTTTATTGACCAAAGCTTATTTTAGTAAACTTGCTATTTGCTTCTGTAAATCTAAGTAAAACATCCTTGATAGTCTGTTTATATACATAGCCTGGTTTTCAAGATTTAATCAGTTTTATGATTATTTAAAAATGTTGATAGCTTTTTAATTTAGTGCAGCCTGGGATGAACACATTTAATTTCAATGGGTCTCAGCTAAAGTTTAAATTATTAGGTTTTTATTCAAAAACTGGGGAAAGCTTTGTTTGAAACCCATTGTACACCATCCAGTGTATATTTTTTTTTTTTTTTTTTTTTTTTTTCTCAGAAAATATTGAAATGTATTCAAACTTGTCTTGAAACAGGGGTGGGTGGGTAGCATTTCGAGCAGGGTCCAGCAATGAGTTCAGTACAATGCTAGATATTCTTTTGTGATGTTGGCTTTGGAAATTTCTTGTGAAACAAAAAGTTACTTACTGCCAATTTAGAACTCTCATCCCTGAACTGTTACAGGTTGGTTGTATACAATGTATGATTTTTCTTTTTTATGAAAAAATTGTCCCTATGACACCTGGATGCAATAGTTTGCAACAACAGCACTAGTTTGGATGCATTTAACTAAAATTAATAATGCTTAAAATATCAGCACCTAAATTGAATACAAATTTGAAAATTTCAAGTCTTAAACTTTGTATAAATCTTTTGGTTTTAGATTGCAAATTAACTCTTAAAGTCCTATACCACCTCATTCCACCCGGCTGGAAGTCACATTTGTTTTCTTAATCTACCCCAAAAAGTAGCCTTTGTTTGAATGTAATATTCAACATAATATTAAACATATTTAGCAGTCTTTGATATACGAGAAATAACAGGTAAATTTTAATGAAAAGGCCATTTTTAGACATTTATATATATCCTTATAGGAATGGGGCTCTGGACTTAGAAAATTCTCAACAGGATGTTAAGAGTTAATAATTAAATCCTTGAAATTTCCATCTTAACTCTTAAAATCCTGTTGAGAATTTTTTAAGTCCAGAGTCCCATTCCGGATCTATAAAAAAATGTGTAAGATTTTGATCTAAACTTTGGAAGGTATTC
This sequence comes from Doryteuthis pealeii, assembly GCA_023376005.1. Lineage (NCBI taxonomy): Eukaryota > Metazoa > Mollusca > Cephalopoda > Myopsida > Loliginidae > Doryteuthis > Doryteuthis pealeii. The sequence goes on from CM042166.1 coordinate 72,112,560, forward strand.
AATATTTGCTAATTTTTTATAGAAAAACTTTACTTTTACCAGGTTTGCCTTTTTATATTGAAAATCTAGACCATAGAATTTTAATTTGGTAAATCTACATTTTATATGCCAACTCAGCGTATGAGTAGCACAGGGATCTGTGCGGTAAAGTAAGGAGCTGATGGTAGGTGTGGCGCTTCACCTCAGATGCCAAAAGAAATCTCCTTGGTCTAGCGCTATTGAAAAGGGGATAGACTCCCTCGATGACTGGCTGATACCGACTTTAGGCCGCCCTGAGACTTTACTTACTTACATTTATATTAGGTGATAAAGTACTCTTATCAAAATTACATTAGATTCCCTCCCCTGAAAAAAAATTAATTTTTTAAATTAAAATCTAATATTACTTGGGTAGCAAGGGTTTATATTAATTTTAATGCAAGACTTGAAATAACTTAATTTCAAACCTTTTGAATGCAGTAGTAGCTCAATGTAAGGAATTTTCCTATTGGCATTCATTCAATGTTAATTTATTAAAAAAAATTATCACTCTGCAAGGATTTAAAAAATGATCTGCCTGCAAAAGGGTTTAATTTGGAAAAACTTAAAATCATTAAGTGGAACAATGAAATAGAATTAATAACTAATTGAGGACAAGAACATGTTCATAATTAGGAAATAAGAAAGAAGTAAAACTGAATTTTTTAAAAAAGTTTGGCTCAATAATAATCAAGAAAACAATTTATAAATCAAAATTAACCCATTTTCCTCCCTCGCCTTCAAGACTATTAGAAATTAGTTTGCATCAACAGCACAAGTTTAGGTGTATTTAACTAAAATTAATAATACTTAAAAAAAAACACTACCTAAATTAAATACTACAAATTAAAAATGTTCAAGTTTTAAATTTTGTATTAATCTTCCTGTTTTAAAAATGTATTCAGTTTTACATTTGCAATTTCTTAAGTATCCTTTTAAACTTTCCAAAGTAAACTTCTCTTAATGATTTCCTGTAGTTAACTAAATAAAATTAATTTACCGAAAACATACCTAGTCTACAGTTACTAAGTGACATTGAATTAGCCTCATTTTTACTCTTGACACATTCCCATGTCAGATTTTATTCTTAATTACCAAAACGCAATAATAAACTTTGATACATTAACTGGATATACTACTCAATGTGCTTATTCTGCAAGTAATTAAAATAGGTGTTAAATGTCAGAGGGATTATAGCCTCCTGTAAACTCATTAACAATTAAGCAGTGTTAAATAATATTTAGGACCACAATAGTTTCACATGTTTCAATAAAACACTGCAAAGAAATAAATTGAATTCTTTTGTAATTATTTTTATTTATAAAATATAACCTTACTAATCTATCTATACATATATAAAGGCAGTTGTGTATGTATATCCTGAGGAAACTCTGAAAATAAAACAAAGTATGTATGTATGTATATGTGCTTAATTGAAGTTGTACCTAATTTTGAAAATTAATTAATTAATAAGGCGGGCATACCTATTCAAATGTAAGGCTAAACAAATCGAGAAAAATCAATCTTTAGGCAAGTTCCAAACAATTTTTATCTTGTGCTAGAAGGTGGTGGCTGAGGATCCTGGGTATGGTTAAACTATCTGATGAAGTTCCAATTCTGGAGCTCAAGGGAATGTGGAGTACCTATTCATTACCATTGCTCCTTGCCAAATTCAGTGTATGAGTAACACAACTTGGATCTGTGCAGTAAAGTGGGGAGCTGGTGGTAGGTGTGGTTCTTTGCCTCATATCTTGGTCTACCGCTAGTGAAAAGGGGATTCTCTCTAGCTAATACCAACAAAGGCCACTCTATCTACTTTTACAACTTCATTTTGTGGTTTTAGATATTTCACTTATTGAATTGGTAAATAACTTTATTTTGTTGTATTTATGTAAAAATATTAAAGCTGTGTCAGTTTAACCATTACATAAAAGATTTGATACTTGAATAAATGGATTTATATAATTAGTTTTAACTACATTTAAATTCCTGAAACGTCCATATTAATGGAAGTTGACTATTTTAATTTTCAAAGAGGTTTACACTTGCTATTCCATAGAGCAGTGGTTCTCAACCAGGGGGGACATATGCCCCTCCCACAGACTATATTACATTTTGGGGGGGTTTAGGTAAGAAAAAAAATATTTAATTATAAAAATATATTAGGACTTATAAACATTGAATGGCTATGATGGGTCCACCACACCAGAGTAAAATAGTAAACAAAGGGGCCCATCTGAGAGGTCCACCAGAATAAAATAATCAAAGGGGTTCATCGAATGGCTATGAGGGGTCCACCAGAATAAAATAGGAATCAAAGGGGTCTATCGAATGACTATGAAGGGTCCACCCAAAGGGGTCCACCAGAGTAAAATAGTAGTCAAAGGGGGCTGGAGGTAAAAAAAACACCACTACTTTACAGTATTATGTATCTATTAATAATGGAGATTCGCTTCCGGTTTTTGTCTATAACAAAAACTTATGTCACTGCTTACATCACACTGCCTAAAATCGTCATAAATAGAATACACTCAAAATTTGAGCATGCAATGTTAGACAGTCCTCATTGGTTTTTTAAACAAGTTTTAATAAATACATACCTGGTATTATCTATCTATCTATCTATCTATCTATCTATCTATCTATATATAGTTGGGTTTTTTTTATTTTAATATATATTTAAAGTTATCAGAACTAAGTTTCCATTTCAAATTTATTTTTTTACTCCTTTAATAAATTTGATGATTTTACTTTACTTATGATACACACTCTCTGATATTAAACTTTCAACTCCCATCCCTCAGTCAATATTTATTTTACGTCGCCCAGAGGGTGTTTTTTATTTTGCTAGTGTATATAAAACAAACTAGACTGAACTTTGAAAAGTAGATTGGTAAATAGAAATTGATGTAATTAACTTAATCTTATTTACTGGAACTGGTACTGGTCTACTAATACAGACAATCTGCAACACCAATAAGGCCAGTTTTTTTTTTTTTTTTCCTTTTTTCCACAAAATGCCTTATTATTGGTAGATAAATATATTCTCGACAAGTGGAGAGAGGAAAATATTTAATGTGCAAAAGGTTAGTTGTTTTATGGCATATCAACCTTCTTTTGGGTCACTTCATTCAGAATCTGACCATCTCTCGTACCCTGCAGAGGGGGTTCTTGTGATTGACCTTTTGTTGGTCATACAGCTGAATGCCAGGGTCACTAGAAGTGGGAGGTAGCCATTATATTACAAAATGCATAACATATTCTATATTAATGGAAGTCTACAGAATTTTGATTTCCAAACAGATTTTACTCACTAATTTTGATATTTCGGACTGTTGTTCTCATCCTTATTGTGTATAAACACAACGTTCAGGCCACAGTAACCTAGGGCTCTGTTTAGATGGGTTTTTTTTTTTTTAAATTACCTTAAAATAAGTCATCTGACGATTTTTCTGAACATCGTGTTTATACACAATAAATGGTCTGAAATATCAAAATTATTCATATCAAGCCTCATCTCATAAATACATATAAGTATAAGGTTGTATTCAGTTTTAAACTTGTAGTTCCTTATTCATTTGAATAAATCTTTAAAGTGAACTTTCAAAAGTAGATTCAGAAATAGAATTTCATGAGGTTAACTTAATTTCATTATGGAACCATAACTGATGCCTAGTATTATCTGCATTATTGGGACTATTGTCCTCATCTTTATTGTTATCTGTACAACATTTTGGCCGATGTACCCTCCGGCCTTCTTCAGGTATTTCTTGTAATCGGGAGCCATCACGGGACTTTGAACCTAACCCTTTATTCAGTCATATTCGGGGGGTATCCTGTTCTCATTCCACTAACCCTAGCTGGGGTAGAGGTGTTAAGCTGTATTAGTTATTATTCTATGTTACTGCTTCCCCTGGCCAGGATTGAACCTGCAGTCCAGAGATAACTGTCACTTTCGACCTATGTGCCCTCCTGCCTTCTTCAGGTATTTCTTGTCGTAATCGGGAGCCATCACGGAACTTTGAACCTAACCCTTTATTCAGTCATATTCGGGGGGGGGGTATCCTGTTCTCATTCCACTAACCCTAGCTGGGGTAGAGGTGTTAAGCTGTATTAGTTATTATTCTATGTTACTGCTACCCCTGACCAGGATTGAACCTGCAGTCCAGAGATAACTGTCACTTAGAACTGTCTTAACCTAACTCCTTTATCCACTAGGCCATGTGTCCAGTTGGACACAGAATTCATTTTGGCTCAAAAAATTGCCTTGTGTCTTATACATCGAGGGTGAAGTTTTGTTATTATTATTAATTTTATTAGTACATAACTGTTCTATTAATATTGACAGTCCACAATACCATTGAGGCCTATTTGGTGTTTTACTCAGTTTTTACTGCTAGTATAAATTCATGTTTAATACAGCTCATTGAAATGTTTTCTTTTGCACTTGTCAAAGCTATATTTATCTCCCCTAATAACATCAAAGCATTGTTAACTCTTTACCTACTTGAAGCCGCTGGCAGCGGCTCTCGAAATTGTCACTTGTTTACACTGAAAAACTACTATGTAGTAGGACTGTTTGAATAGAATGAGTTCTGAGCTGAATAGTGAATTTTGAAATATCCCATCATACAGGTAAAAAAAAATATCAAGAAAATTTGGTACAGCCATTGGGGAAATTTGGTAGGCAAAGAATTTAATGTTCTCAATGGTGTTGTGGACTGAGTAACTTTAACTCTTAACAATATATACCACCTCATTCCACCAGCTGGAAGTCACATTTGTTTTCCTAATCCGCCTAAATGATAGCCTTTGTTTAAATGTAATATTAAACATATTTAGAAGTCTTTGTTTTAAGGGAAATAACAGGTAACTTTAAATGAAAATGGCTTTTTTAGCCATTTATTGATGAATCCTTATAAGAATGGGGCCTTCGACTTTAAAAAAATTCTCAACAGGATGTTAAGAGTTAAATAACAAATAGCCTTTGTTTTTTTGTAGCTGGATTTCACTGACACATCTGAGTCGGATTTTATTCTTGTTAATTACCAAAATGTAATAGTAAACTTTAATACATTAACTGGACTAGCAAGAATATTCACCCTCCGGGCATAAGTTTTAATGTAATGTATATATTAAATTAGAAGGACTGACGAAATTAAATAAGAATGCATATAAAAAGATCACTCTTATTTTAATTATAGTTTACCGTATTTGACGGCATATAGGACGCACTGTTTTTCCAAAATTTTGCTTAAAAAAATTGCCCTCTTTCTTATACATCGTAAGTGAAGTTTTGTTATTATTATTCATTTTATTATTATTATTATTTCCTGCTATTGAGATGTCTTGTGTATGGTTATTGCTTGTCTGTACTGTCAAATTGCTTTTATACAGCTATTTTTCTGCTTGTGTAATGCACAGAAGACTGTTTTCAACAATATATGCTTAAATATACTAAAAACTTTTCCTGAATCTGACCTGCTAAAATGGGGGGCGTCTTATATGCCGTCAAATATGGTAATTGGTTTTAATATAAAATCATTCCTAGGACCGATTTTAATACGTTGGAGAATAAAACTATGATATTGAATATCAATAACACCAAGTAAATATTTATTAAACTCGGTTTTTTTAAACCAGTATGCAAATTAACCACACCATATATTATGTATACCTTTATTTCTTAGGGATATATAATACACATTGCAGGATTTTAGATGCACTAATAACATGGGCTGTTTTGAGGCAAATCTAACTCAGATTTTCATAGAAACATTGTTAAAAAATAATATTTATTCTATATTAATGATCTTGACTTTAAATTTGATACGCATTGATAAACTTACGCAATTTATGAGGGTATTGAGACAAAAAGTGACATAGTTTTGGTTACAGACAAATAAACATCAAATCTCCATTATAAGATATATATATATATATATACTGTTGCAGAGATGCTGATAGGTATGCATCCTGCATCCCTAACACATAAAAATCTAAAAGGATGCATTAAAATCATATCCATGCATCCAGTGTTTTTTCTTTTTTCTTCCCTCACCATTTCAAGCTAACTGTAAATACATTTCAATAGTTTTTTAGAAATGAATTACACAGGATAGGTTACAAGGTAGGGTTAGACTGCTTTAGTTGTTTCCCCAGATCATAAATAAAAACCTACAATTTATTAAGAAACTTTAGTTGGGACCCATCAAATTTCCCAGTGACTCATTCAAAGCAAATATGTGCATCCCAGGACGCACTAAATCCAAAAGCCATCAGCATCACTGCTGTTGGGTTTCTTCATCTCTCATTTTATGATTGTAAATATTTCAATTATTGAATTGGTAAATGATTTTGTCAAATATTAAAGCTGAGCTTTTTCAGTTTAACCATTACATAAATGCTGCCCTGTCGGCTGGGGCATTAGAATGCAAATGGGGCCACCTGTTGGCCGTGGTGCTTAAGGACAAAGTCTTGGTGGATGAGCAGTCCATGACCTGCAACACTCTTAGAACCTTACTTAGGCTAGACAGGCAGTCGGAGAGGGCCCCCTCTGATCAATCAGCTGGTCACATCAAGCCCTATCTTGGGCTAGACGGGCGGTCGAAGAGGCCCCCTCCGATCAATCAGCTGGTCACATCAAGCCCTACCACCTATATGATTGCCCCAACCCTATTGCCCTTATGGCAAGCCTCAACCCTTTTTATCATATGGGTGCTAGAAGGTGGTGGCTGAGGGTCTACATGTCCTGGGAATGACAAACTCTATCTGATGGTGAGGTTCCAGTTTTGGAGGTTTGGGGAATGTGGAGCATCCCTTCATCACCATTGCATCTATGGGTTAAATAGAAAAATGTATTTATGAAAAAAAAAAAATTGTGTATCCATTAAGAATTAATTTATTTCAAAACTTTAACGGCATTAAATACCCCACTGAGGTTGATATGCTGTAAAACAAACAAACAAAACATTACATAAATGATTGGATACTTAAAAAGGTGGCTTTATACAGCTGTTTACTAAGCTTTGCTTAGTTTGGCACACGGGTCTCAGCTCACTTACAAAGTGGTTTTATATAGTTGAGTTTTGAGATACATATAAGCTTACGGTCAAAGCACACTGAACACACCGGTTCTCGAAGTTAAGCAGCGTAGCATCTGATTTGTATTTGGATGGGTGACCGCTTGGGAACTCAGGTACTGTAAGTCACAAAAAAAGGGGCCAGGTTAGCTCAGTTGGTAGAGCGTTCGCTAGAAACCACAAGGTTCCTAGTTCGATACCGGTCCCCGCCAACTCAGCGTATAAGAGCACAGGGATCTGTGTGGTAAAGTAAGGAGATGATGGTAGGTGTGGCGCTCCACCTCAGATGCTAAAACAATCTCCTTGGTCTAGTGCTATTGAAAAGGGGATAGACTCCCTCACTGACTGGCTAATACCGACTTTAGGCTGCCCCGTTGACTTTACTTACTTACTTTGAGATACCACTTTATTTTAAAACTTTGGTGCTATTCTCAGAATTCCATCCCAGCCTCCTGCCTTAAAAAAACGCTAGGCGGTGATAGCTTAAAAAACAATTCTCCCTATGAATGAAGTCCTTATCTGAAGCGCTTAAGCATTTTTCCTGAAAAGTTAATGCAATATTTTACCCCTCCAGTCTTTTTTCGACAAGTAAATATAAACATTTTAACCCTCCCCCTTCTTTAAAATATTTTAAGGGAGCGGGCTAAATATTTACATTTACTTGCTGATAAAAATATGGCTTACTTTAAATACCTTCAAACCACTAAAAAAAAAAAATTGTTGATAAAAATACCTTCAACCACTAAAAAAAAAATTTTTTTCGGTATTTTCATTTTTTTTTTTTTTTTTTCGACAATCAATTACAAATAAAAAATCAAAACATTTTTTCAGTATTTTTATTTTATTTAGGAGGGTTGTTTTTTGAGCTATCACCGCCTAGGGTTTTTTAAGGCTGGAGGCCGGGACAGAATTCTGCAAATAGCACTGAAACTTTCTATATTAGCTTCTATACCATTTATATTCAACTAGTAGGACCTGTGGATATACTACAGAATGATAATTTAATTATGACATCGTTTGATATGTTAAGAGCTACTGCAAATTAGTTCAATATGTAAAAATTATAATCTTGATTTAATTCACTCATCCTTTTTTTTTTTTTTTTCCTTCCTTCTTTTCATTGTTTGATTGAAACAGATTAGTGTTATCACTTCCGTATGCTCACCCCCTCTCTCTATCTTTCCCCTACTTTCTTTCTTTCTTATATTTTCTTTGTGTAGCATGTCTTTTTCTTCCCTTTCTTTATAATAAAAATGGGATTGTCAATTATTTAGCGGAGGTGACGACACTCATAAGAAATAAGAATTCGGCAAATAAGCAACACTAGATAATTAGGATTTACAGTTTTGCATTTCATCTTGGATTATTTAGAAGGTCTCATTTTTAACCAGAGGGTGTTGCAAGATGATAATGGTTGTACAATTAATGACAATTGATATATATAGATTGATCTGTAATCTTAGAAAAGTGCAGAGTAGTCAAATATTTGATAAACCAGGTTCAAATTCTGGCTGATATTTGTTATGGTAACTCAGTTCAAAAGTCCTAACCAATAGGTATGACATAACCCCAGACGGGTTGATATGCCGTTAAAATCAATAAACCAACCGACCATCAGTACAAAAGTTAATGGTTTGGTTTCTTTAATGGCATATCAACCCTGTGGAACCTTCTTGAACTTAGGTTGGGTTCAGAGTTCTGTGAAGGCTCCAGAGTTCGACAAGAAATACCTGAAGAAGGCAGGAGGGCACATCAGCCGAAACATTGTACAGATAACAATAAAGATGAGGATAATAATAATAATCCGAATCATACAAATAATGCAAATTATCAAACGTCGTCTCAAAAATTCAGAGAAATAAACCTTATTACCTTAATAATAGTGGTGTAGGGGTTATTTTCGTATTTGCCTGGGGAGTTGTCTGCCCATTTTATGTCGCTGGTTCCCGCTAGGGGCCTCATGTATTTAAGCGGCTGTTTTGAATTTCTTTCCCCCTCTTTGCCTGCTGCTTGACCTACAAGACACAATGAGGTAGCCTATTGCCCTTATGGCAAGCCCCAACCCCTTTTTATCATATGGGTGCTAGAAGGTGGTGGCTGCGGGTCTACATGTCCTGGGAATGACGTTAAACTCTATCTGATGGTGAGGTTCCAGTTCTGGAGGTTTGGGGAATGTGGAGCACCCCTTCATCACCATTGCTCCCTGGTCCACTCTGACCCGGAGTGGTAGTATCTGTTAGGGTCCCATCTATGGGTTAAATAAAAAAATGTATTTATAAAAAAATTGTATTATCCATTAAGAATTGATTTATTTCAAAACTTTATCGGCATTAAATGACCACTGCCATAAAACAAAACAAACCAAACAATGAGGTAGTCTTATGCCTACCCCTTTCTTGGTGGGGCTTTGCCCCCCCTTACATTACTGTAAGTGATTTCCCAGCATGGACTACTTCAGTCTCATGTCTGTTGCTTTTATGTTCATATTACTATTGTATGTTTCATGTACACTTCTATGTAATTTATGTATCCTTTGTGTATTCATGTGCTGTACCATATTAAATGTTTTGTCCCTCAACCTTTGTCGGAGTTGTATGTTCTTCAAATATTCACTTTGAATCTTACAGTGGTAATAACTATAAGGTGTTCTATCCATGGGTTATAGGTTGATTTATTGATTTTAACAGCATATCAACCCGTCCGGGGCTATGTCATGCCTAACAGTTAAGGTGTAATACATATTGTGTATTCATATATATACTTTTAGTAATTGATTTTAACAATGTGTTAGCATTATTGGGGATTATATTGTATGGCATTGATTTGTTTCATGTCTATATTCTATTGTTGCATACCTCTTTCTTTACTTTCTTCTATTCTTCTTATAGCGTCTCTTCTAGCGTCTGACTTCGTTTTGGTGGTCGGTCGCACTTAACTCATTTCTTCTTCTAGATCAGTCTTGTTACCAAGACATTCACCAACCACAAAACCGTGTTATTTTCGTAAGCTTTTATTTACTTAACTAAACATTTCATGTGTATGCAGGTGAGTTCGAGTTAAGGCAGTACATCTTCTCTGCCTGACATCCAAACTGAAAACTGAAGACCCAACCAGGTCCCACGTGACTTCACATATTTCGCGGACTTTCTGTAATATTCCATGGAAAGTCCTGCCCGTGATATGAAAAGGGCCATCCCTTTAGAAATACAGGGGATTGACAATAATCTTATGTAACCACATAGATTATGTAACACTATAATTTTATTTCCCTCAAAAAGGAGAAAATATCCTCTACGTTAACATTTTCAAACAGATCTTTCATATTGTTTGCTTTAGAATAACGGTTTCTGATGTGAGCAAAAAATATGCATTCCATGAATAAGTGTTTAACTGTCAGGGGTGTTTGACATGTTTCACATTGTAGTTGTTGTTCTTGTTTAAGTATATAAGAGTGTGTTAGTTTTGTATAACCAATGCATAATCGGAACATAATGACTTGTTCCTTTCTAGACTTCCTTAAAGTTGGTCTGCAGCCTCCCAAAGTCAGTTTGATTAGGAAGAGTTTATTGTGGATACAGTTATTCCAGTGTTGTTGCCATTTTGTATGAAGGAATCTATTAATTTTAGGTTTCAAGTCAGTATATGGTATTTGGAACTTGTCAGGGATTAAATCTAGAGCCGATTTAGCTGCAGAGTCAGCTCTTTCATTCCCCCTCACTCCTATATGGCTTGGTATCCAGCATATAATAATCTCCTTAGAGTTAGACATTGAGTCTAATCTATTCAGGAGCTTAATGATGAGAGGGTCTTCCAGTTTTTTTATTTCTTAATGATAGTAGGACTGAGAGCGAGTCTGAGAAGATGATATATTTTTTGTGTTTATTTTCAGAGATGATGTCGAGTGCTATATGGGTTATAATAAGGAAAAGTATAAAATTTAGTTATTGGCTTTTACTGATTAAGTGATATAATTCAATAATTAAAGAAAAATCAATCAATTTATTGAACTCTTCACAGTTCTTCATAAATAAGTACAAAAAGACCTACAAACTTCCAACCGGGAGGTCCAGTGAGCTTCGGCCGCTGGATTAGGTTTTTGTAAATAACAGCGTCGATCCCAGGGGGCTTTCCCCCCAGGCAATACCTGCCCCCTTGGGGTCAGGGCTGGGTTTATTGCCCAGCGCTTGAGGTGCCCCCTTGATGGGAAATGCCGAGGGGATCAACACAATTTTTGTTCTTTCCCACCCATCAGCTTCGGCTTGTGGGTGGGCCCACGTTAAAACGAGGCCTTGTGCCCAGCCCATACAAGTGGAGTATGAGGCAAATACCAAGACCTGCTTTAGTTTAACCCACTCACCCTATTGTTGGACCCATCCATGTGAATATAGTTTGTCATACGCTGCCTTTAGTTACAGATCTTTTGACGCCAGCTTAGCAATTTTTTTTTATTTATTTATTTATTTTGATAATTTGATAAGAATTTCCTAAATTATTTCACTCTCTTACTCCTCTTGTTTCCCTTTACCCTCTCGCTTACTGGTGTTCCTAAAATATAATTTACTCCTGACACATAAAAATCTAAAAGGACGCAGTAAAATCATATCCATGCATCCCTGTGTTTTTCTTTTTTCTTCTCTCACCATTTCAAGCTTACTGTAAATACATTTCAATAAATGAATTACATGGGATGGGTTTTATTTTATTTATTTATTCTAATAAATTGATAAGAATTTACTAAATTATTTTCCTCTCTTACCCCTCCGTTTCCCCTTACCCTCTCACTTACTGGTGTTCCTAAAATATAATTTATTCCTGACACATAAAAATCTAAAAGGACGCAGTAAAATCATATCCATGCATCCCAGTATTTTTCTTTTTTCTTCTCTCACCATTTCAAGCTAACTGTAGATACATTTTCAATAGTTTCTTAGAAATGAATTACACAGGATAGATTTTAATTCTTATTTTAAGAATTTCCTAAATTATTTTCCTCTCTTACTCCTCTTGTTTCCCTTTACCCTCTCGCTTACTGGTGTTCCTAAAATATAATTTACTTCTGACACATAAAAATCTAAAAGGACGCAGTAAAATCATATCCATGCATCCCAGTGTTTTTCTTTTTTCTTCTCTCACCATTTCAAGCTAACTGTAAATACATTTCAATAGTTTCTTAGAAATGAATTACACGGGATAGGTTTTATTTAATTTATTTATTCTAATAATTTGATAAGAATTTATTAAATTATTTTCCTCTCTTACTCCTCCGTTTCCCTTTACCCTCTCGCTTATTGATGTTCCTAAAATATAATTTACTCCTGACACACAAAAATCTAAAAGGACGCAGTAAAATCATATCCATGCATCCCAGTATTTTTCTTTTTTCTTCTCTCACCATTTCAAGCTAACTGTAGATACATTTCAATAGTTTCTTAGAAATGAATTACACAGGATAGATTTTATTTTTTTATTTTAAGAATTTACTAAATTATTTTCCTCTCTTACTCCTCTTGTTTCCCTTTACCCTCTCACTTACTGGTGTTCCTAAAATATATTTTCTTCTACTAGTTCTAAATATTTCAAAAATGTCTCTCACTTTAATTGGAGGCTTGATATTTGAAATATAATGCTGTTTTGAAACTCAAACTTTACCAATAAGTATGTGTGAGAAGGTGGTGGCTGAGGGTCAGTATCCTGGGTATGACATTAAGGTTAAATCCTACTTAATGGACATAAATTCTACCATCGTATGTCACCTTGCCCCCCCCCAAAAAAAAAAATCAAGGAGTTAACCGAATTTAATGAAATTTTCAGTGTTGATACATTAATGAATAAAAGATATAATGCACCAGTTATTTTTTAAAACTTTTACATTTTTTCAGGTCAATTAACTTTGTACCACGTATGTTTGTGAATCTGTCTCAAAGATACATGGTTCAAAGTTAACTGACCTGAAAACATGTAAAAGTTTTCAAATAAAATAACTGGTGCATTATATTGTTTATTCATTAATGTATCAACACTGGAAATTTCATTAAATTCGGTTAATTCCTTGATTTTTAGTATTTTTTTCTTTTGGCAGGATGACATACAATTTTATGTCCGTTAAGTAGGATTTAACCGACATTAAACTTCATATAATAGTGAAATTCTGGATCTCTGGGGAGTGTAGAGTACCTCTTCATTGTCATTACTCCCAGGTCCACTCTAACCCAGAATGGTAGTATCTCTATGGGTTATATAGAAAAAAAATGAGTTCTAAAAAAAAAAAAGGTTTAAAAAATTTAAATACCCGTCAAACATGAATTGAACAAAAAGTCTTTGGCATAAAATAACCCAACAATGGTTGACATGCCGTAAAATCCAAACTTCCCCACATGTACGGGTTAGGCACAAGGCCCTATTAATGTGGAACCAGCCACGAACCGAAACTCAGGCGGGTGCAAAAATATGTTGATCCCGTCGGCATTCCCCCTCATGGGGGTGCCTCAGGCACTGGGCAATAAACCCAGACCTGCCCCTTTAAATCAAGGGGGTAGGTGTTGCCTGGGGATGGCTCCCTGGGATTAACGTTCTTAGCTTTTACGGTCCAGGACTGAAGCCACCGGATCCCCCAGTCGAAACTGTGAACTCAGATAAAACAGAGTTCATATATTTTAATCAAGATACCACCATTTCCTCATTAAATGGCAAGCCTCTGAAATTAGTAAACCATTTCTCATTTAGTGTATTTAAGCATATATTGTTGAAAACAGTCTAGAAACATAGCTGTATAAAAGCAATTTGGCAATACCGGGTAGGTAAAATTACTGAGTGTAAGCTGTGTTAGTGAGCATCATAGAGAAGATTAACCTAGGCCTACAGGAGGTCTCAAACTTCCCCTATGATGTATAAGACACAGGGCAAAATTTTTGGAAAAAAGTGCGTCCTATATGCCGTCAAATATTGCTATTTCATAGAATGTTTAAAAGAAGGTGTCATCTCCACGTTAAATGGTAAGCCTCTGAAATTGTTAGACCTATTCATATACCTAGGTAACTCATCTCTGATCCGGAGTGGTAGTACCTGTTAGGTTTCCATCAATGGCTTGAATAGATAAAAAAAAATGTGTTTTAAAAAAAACTGAGTACCCAACAACAATGAATAAAACAAAATGTCTTTGGCATAAAATACCCCAAAGGGTTGACATACCATAAAATCCAACTATGCATTCTTTACAAATAAAGGTTTTAAGATATTTTATTTGAAGTAGTAAAAATATGCACCCTCTAGGAATAAGTATTTAAGTTTTAATGTAATAAAATATATTAAATTAGAAAGACTAATGAAATTAAATAAGAACGCATATAAAAAGATTACTTATTTTGATTTTAATGTAATGAAATATATTAAATTAGAAAGACTAATGAAATTAAATAAGAACGTGTATAAAAAGATTACTTATTTTGCTTATGTTTTAATTGGTTTCTAATATAAATCATTCATAGAATTGATTTTAATATGTTGGAGAATAAAAAAATTATATTAGAGATCAATAACAGCAAGTAATTATTTATTAAACCCGATTTTGTTAAAACCAGTATGCAAATTAGCCACACCCTATAAACCTTTATTTCTTAGTGATATATAAGACACATTGCAGGATTTTTAACGCACTCATAACATGGGTTGTTACGAGTCAAATCTAACTCAGATTATCATAGAAACATTGTGACGTAAGCAGTGACATAGTTTCGGTTACAGACAGACACCAAATATCCATAAGATTTGTAGCAGCTTGTGGGATTACTTCCCTTGTCTGCCAAAGTTTCTGGCCTGAAGAAGTATTTACCCAAACCATTTGCCACAGGTAGGATGTGACACAAGGTTGCAAAAATGGGGCATCCAGCAAGGATTTACTCAATTTTCAGTAGTAATAGATCTGCAAGACTAGCTTGCTAACCATGACACCATGATTGAAGTAAAAAAAAAAAACAACATGAAGCATTGATGAATTTAGAATATATATATATATATATATATATAATCATCATCATGTCGCGCAATTAGCACGGATATCCATGACAATCTCTCGCCAACCTTTCCTATCATTCATTTTCCCAGGGAGGTCCTCTGCGCAGCATCCTGCATCTTTGCTTAGTTGGTCAATGTAGGTCTTTAATGGGCGGCCCACACTAGCATGTCCGTGTGTTGGCTTCCACAGGAAAACGTCGCTTATGAGCTCGTCCTTGCTTCTCCAGCAGTGCTCGGCATGCCTTGTCCATCTCACTTGAATGGTTTGTGAGATGGGGGGCAGGTGGCCATATAGCTGTTTCCTCGTGGGGTGCTGCTTCCACGATTTGTTATATATACATTTCGGTCAATGTGCCCTCTAGCCTTCTTCAGATACTTTTTTCTCAAACTCAGGAAACTTCTCAAACCCAGAGGGCACATCAGATGAGTCATTGTGTATATAACAATAAAGATGAGGACAATAGTAAAAAAAAAATCCAAATAATATAAATAATCAAGCCTCATCTCCAAAATCCAGATAAATTTTTTGGTTGATGTGCCCTCCGGCCTTCTTCAGGTATTTTGTTGAATTCGTGAACCTTCTCGAACTCAGAGGGCACATTGGACGAAACTTGTATATAACAATAAAAACTTACAGTATAGAGAATTATCCGGTGCTAGCAGGACCTGTGAATATACCACAGTATGATAATTTAATTATTACATTTGATATGTTTACTTAAGAGCTATTGTAAATAGTTCAATATGTAAAAAGTATAATAATCTTGATTTAACTCTCTCACTCTTTTCTTCTTTCTTTCATTGTTTGATTGAAATAGATTAGTGTTATCCCTTCCACACACTCACTCCCTCTCTCTATCTTTCCCCTACACTTTGTAGCATGTCCTTTTTCTTCCATTTCTTTGATAAAAACGGAATGGTCCATTATTTAACTGAGGTGACGACACTCTTAAGAGGTAAGAATTCGGTGTATAAACAACACCAGATAATCAGGATTTACATTTTTGCATTTAGTCTTGGACTATTCGGATGGTCTCATTTTTAACCAGAGGGTCGTGCAAGATAAGTCGTACTATTAAGAAACAAATATTGTCTTACGTTAACTTTATCCTGGGTATTTTTGATGCAACATTTTTCTTCATAAATCTTTCAAGACTAAAGTTAAGATAGAATAAAGTTTAAAGCTCTCTCTCTCTCTCTCTCACTGGCAGGTCCTCAACACAGCATAGTGATGAAAGATGCTGAGAGAGAGAGAGTCAAAGGATTACGTGTTGTTGGCACAACTTCATGTGTGTCTATGCCATTGAAATTTTATTAAAATTTGTGGCAATAATAGAATATTAAGATTTTTCATGGTCTGATTCCCCCCCCCCCCCCAATGCTGTAAGAGAAAGTTTAACTATGTTCAGAGTTGAACCACTTTAATTTCCATTTCACAAAAGTTTTTTTTCTTTTTCTTACAATGATGACGTCAATACTAGAAATTAAATCTACTTTAAATTGAGTCTAAGGGATAGGGATCAGGTGACACGGATGTCTGTCTAGCTCATTGTGTTTCTAAACAGAAAGGGTTTTTCTTTTAATCTAAGGGAGGCAACTCTGTTAAATGCTTAGATCAAAAATTTGCTTATCTTGTTAGTCTAGTTTACACACTCCCCCACTATTATATACGGCGTCACATGTCACAGAAGCAGGCAGATTTGTTTTATTATCAATTTGTCTGTTTTGTCTTAAAAATGTTAAAACTACAAAAATACACATAGTTTTTTGTTTTTTTTTGGGGGGGGGTCTCCTTTTTTTCAGAAACCTAATAGTAAAAGTTTGTAAACAATCTAAAAAGTTATTAAAAAAACTTTATGGCATGTCATCCTATCTGGAGCTATTTTTGGTGAATTTAATACATTGGAGAATAAAACAATCGTATTAGAAATCAATAACACCAAGTAATTATTTGTTAAAAACAGTTTGTTAAAAACAGTATGCTAATAAACTACACCGTATATTATGTAAACCTTTATTATCTAGTAATATATAAGACACATTGCAGGATTTTAAATGCACTTATAACATGGGCTGTTTTGAAGTAAATCTCAGATTTTCATAGATATTAATAAATAGGATCTAGAGTGTTTGGCTAGGTTCCTAGTTCGATGTCGGCCCTCGCCAACTCAGTGTATGAGTAGCACATGGATCTATGTGGTAAAGTAAGGAGCTGATGGTGTGGTGCTCCACCTCAGATGCTAAAACAATCTCCTTGGACTAGTACTAGTGAAAAGGGGATAGACTCCTTCGCTGATTGGCTGATACCAACTTTAGGCCACCCCGATGACTTTACTTTTTACTATGTATTAATGATTTTGGCTATAAATTAGATACTCCTTTATAAATTTACACAATTTCTGAGGGTATTGTGATGTAAGCAAGTGATATAGTTTTTATTACAGACACTGAATGTGCAGTATAATAAAACCAGGTGAGTTGGGAATGATTCTATATAGGACAAATAGATAGATAGGAAGATTACTAGACAGATAGATGGGTGGATAGATAGATATAAACAAAGTATATGTGCAGTATAATAAAGCCAGGTGAGTTGGGAATGATTCTATATAGGACCTTCTTCATCTTCCATATATCTACAATTGTGTGATGGCTATCAGACAAAGGTAATTTATGAGGAAGTGCGTCCCTGTCTCCTGCCTCATAAATTGCTACCCGGTGACTATTAGAATAATGACCCCAGCTACGGTGTTACTTGAAAGAAAACAACCAACTTAGGGCGTTAAATGTATTTTTTTGAGGGGGGGGCTTCTCTTTTTTGTCGTAATTCTTATTTATCGTAATTTGTCGTAATTCTTGTGGAGATAGATAAACAAACAAAATGATATAGATAGATATGAACAAATGGAGATAGATAGGAAGATGACTAGATAGATAGGAAGATAGATGGGTGGATAGATAGATATAAACAAAGTAAAATATGAACAAATTGAGGTAGATAGATATCCGTCTTCATATCTAAACAGGAATTACAACAAATTACGATAAGTAAATAAGAATTACGACAAAAAAGAGAAGCCCGCCCCCCTAAAATACATTTAATGCCCTAAGTTGGTTGTTTTCTTTCAAGTAACACCGTAGCTGGGTCATTATTCTAATAGTCACCGGGTAGCAATTTATGAGGCAGGAGACCGGGATGCACTTCCTCATAAATTACCCAGACAAAACTGGTCTCTTTTTTTTTCTAGATGAAATAAATTTCTCAGCTGAAATAAATTTATAATAGACAAATAATGGTTTGTTGAGTTTTCTTGCTCAGTCAGTAGAGTGTTCGGCTGGGAACCTCAACTTTACCGACTTTAGGCCACCCCGACAATTTTATTTACTTTACTTATAGATAAGTAAAAATTAAAAGTAAAGTCGTCGGGGTGGCCTAAAGTCGGTATCAGCCAATCAACGAGGGAGTCTATTTCCTTTTCAATAGCGCTAGACGAAGGAGATTGTTGTTTTGCGTGTGAGGTGGAGCGCCACACTTACCACCAGCTCCTTACTTTACCGCACAGATCCCTGTGCTACTCATAACGCTGAGTTGGCAAGGGCCGGTATCGAACTAGGAAACTTGTGGCTTCTAGCCGAACGCTCTACCGACTGAGCTAACCCGGCCCAAAATCAATAATGATCTCCCTTCCAACAATATCCGCATATTTAGCATTGTTGATATAAACTTGGACTTTTTTTTAGTTATTTTCTAAAGCTCCAACATAAACAAAGGGGAACCACTCTTGACTGATAAATTATTTATTTATTTTCCCATTAAACTGACCCTAACCCTAAACCCGTTTTCTTTTTTCCTAGTAGATCAATAGATAAATAAATAATTTATCAGTCAAGAGTGGTTCCCCTTTGTTTATGTTGGACTTATAGGAAATAACCCTTTTTTTGTCATTTAATTCAATTATTCTTTTATTTGGCTAGTTATTTATGTGAGGGTATGGGATGGCAAGAGGTTTTGTGTTTTAGGTAGTTGGTCATTCTTGGTGTGTGTTCCTAGGGTTTTGCTTTTAACCCCATCATATTTGGTGGTCACACTGAAAGGAAGGAATTCGAGGAATGAAAAAGAAAGAGACAAAGACTGAAGGTGGTTTTATGGTTTTGGATTTATTCACCGGTCATAGACACAATGTGGCAAGATAATATCTCCCTGGCCAGTTGTAGTGGCTAGACACAGTCAAGGCCTAAACTCGAATGACCAAAATGATTCTCTTGGGGGTCAGAAGTATGGCTGATACCGACTCAAAGCCTCCCCGACGACTTAAAAAAAATTTTGAGAGAGAAGTCCCTAATGGAAAGTCTTCTATTATTGGACTCTTTTGAAGCATCAAATTAATATAATTATTATTTAAGCTATTGGAGAAGATAAAATCGGTCTCTTACCTTTGTGATGTTCTATTGAGAAAAGATTTGAATTTTATATATATATAGATATATATTACTGATTTGGTTATCTAAACCAGCTCAACTCATGTATTGAGCACTTTTCAATATTCATTGTTATTGTGACTCAATTTCCTTTGCTTTTTCTTTTTTTTGTCAAAATGGTGACTTGCTCATTTTTTTCTTTTTCTCTGCTGACAGGGCAATTTCTAGTTCTAGATACACTCTCTAGTAAATGAGTCATGAAAGATGTTTTTGGAATTTAAAGAGAAGCCATTAGAAAATGATAATCTGCACATAGTATAAAAGATTTATATTCAATAAATAGGGCAGAAATAACAATTATAATTAACAACAATTAATATGGAATTATTTCGTATTCAATTTAGGAGATTATGACCCATCTCCACAGAAAACGATGTGTATATTAAAACAGTTAAAATCCCCTTTGCATCTATTATTGGACTCTTTTGAAGTATTGAATTAATATAATATATAGCTATTGGAGAAGATAAAATCGGTCTCTTACCTGTGTGATGTTCTATTGAGAAAAGACTTGAATTTCATATATATATATATATATATATATATATATATAGAAGTTATATACTGGTTGTAGGTAGCTAACAAAATGTCTAGTCACACTGCAGAGACTTGATAAGTTGAAACACGTGTCTGTGGATGACTATATATGCTCCCCATTCCCCTTTGGAGTGGATTTCGCTGATGACCACCAACTAAAGCGTAAACGCAACGCTCTCCTATACAAGGGATGGAGCACTCTATGGTGGCCTTTACATACACGCAGATGTGTATATTAAAACAGTTAAAATCCCCTTTGCATCTATTATTGGACTCTTTTGAATATTGAATTAATATAATATATAGCTATTGGAGAAGATAAAATCGGTCTCTTACCTTTGTGATGTTCTATTGAGAAAAGATTTGAAATTTTTATATATATATATATATTACTTGGTAGAATTTTTTATATTTTTTTGATTTTTACAGTTGCTTCCTTAATTGGGGTTATGGTATCCAAATAAGGAACTTGCTTGATAATCATTGCCAAGTTAAACCTTTGTTTAGTCGTATTGCCTCAGTTTCTCTATTGTGTTTTGTTTATACACTGCATTGCATCAGAAGAAGAATCTTTTCAAATTTCCTTGTCTTTTATATTTCGTTGAGACTTGTAAAACTTAGAAAATGTTTTTTTAAACTTAGAAACGAATTAAAACTTTTAAACGAATTAAAATTAATTAAATCTATTATTTAAGTTAAATCAATAAGTAGTAACATAATGACCATCATTAAAAAAAGAAAAATATCATTCCATTAGCAATTTATTTTTAATATATTTAAAACAATTTGTTTTGGTCAATTTTGTTCACCGACACCATTTTTGGTTCTTTTTAAGTGGTTTTATTGGCTTGTTTACAATTTTTATGTAACATTCACGATTGCAAAAAAAATTACCAAAAATCAGGTATTTATCCGATTTTAATGAAATTTTCAGTATTGATTTATCAATTAATGAATTTTATAATGCATCAGTTATTTTATTTCAAAACTTTAATTTAGTATTTTTGCTATGAAAAATTAATATATAAAATTCATTTAAAATATGAAAAGCCTGATGTTAAGTTTAAAATGTTATATTTTTAGATTCTAGAAATAAATATCTATTTAATGCAAACCTTATTTTATTACATCAAAATATACTTTTTGAAGAAAAACTCGATTGAAAATGTAAACCCCCCCCCCCTTTTTAAGCAGAAATCTTTTAAAATTTCTTTTAAAAAACTTAGAAAATGTAAAAAAATTACCACTATATATATATATATATATATATATATATATAGTGGTATTTTTTTTTTAGAGTGAAAGAATTGAACATGAAAAAGTGTCAACTTCTGTAATATTGGAGAGAACATGGAGGGTTGGAAATGTCAGACATGTGGTCGAATTCTGCTTTCTAAGACTGGATATGTCAATCATAGGAAATTTCATCAGGGACAATTCATGCAAACTCCAGGAACAAACAATGTGTCTTGTGCAATCTGTAACAAAGTCTGTAAGTTACCTTCTGGTCTTAAGAGACATATGGTGGTGTATAAGCATAACATTTCATCATCTGATACAACGAGAAGGATGTCCTTCCTATGTCATATTTGCATCAAACTTTGTGGATCTGCAGCAGGTTTGATAAGTCATTTGAGGGCTCATGAGAGTAAAGGTTCTGGTGGTGGGGTAATATGATTGTGAGGGATGGCAGTGATCTGTAAAGATTATGCTATTGCTATATATACACACACGCACACACACATACTATATTGTGATAATACCCTGGTCTGCCCTTGTGCACCTTCATTTCCATGCGCCTCTCGTACCACAACTGGAAGTGTACCGTGAAAAGCAAAAGGTATTCTTTTCAAAATAGCTACCAGATGGGGTAGCCTATTGGATACTTAGTCCCAAATTTTTAGTGTATTTGTTCTATATTATTATAACGATTTTGGATAATGTGACATAAGCAGTGACATAGTTTCTGTAACAGACAAATAAACCTAATCTCCATTATTAGTAGAGATATGAATAGTTTTATTAGATAGCTTGAAGAGTTACATCCCTTGTTTTTACGAGCTCTTTCTGAAGGTGCTTATTCTTCTTATATTTTACTACACTTCATCAAATGCTATTTCTTGTCTGTTGTCATAGACCTAATATCCATTATTAATAGAGATATGAATAGTTTTATTAGATAGCTTGAAGAGTTACATCCCTTGTTTTTAAGAGCTCTTTTTGAAGGTGCTTATTCTTCTTATATTTTACTACACTTCATCAAATGCTATTTCTTGTCTGTTGTCATAGACCTAATCTCCATTATTAATAGAGATATGAATAGTTTTTATTAGATAGCTTGAAGAGTTACATCCTTGTTTTTAAGAGCTCTTTGAAGGTGCTTGTTCCTCTTATATTTTACTACACTTCATCAAATGCTATTTCTTGTCTGTTGTCATAGACCTAATATCCATTATTAATAGAGATATGAATAGTTTTATTAGATAGCTTGAAGAGTTACATCCCTTGTTTTTAAGAGCTCTTCCTGAAGGTGCTTATTCTTCTTATATTTTACTACACTTCATCAAATGCTATTTCTTGTCTGTTGTCATAGACCTAATCTCCATTATTAATAGAGATATGAATAGTTTTATTAGATAGCTTGAAGAGTTACATCCCTTGTTTTTAAGAGCTCTTTTTGAAGGTGCTTATTCTTCTTATATTTTACTACACTTCATCAAATGCTATTTCTTGTCTGTTGTCATAGACCTAATATCCATTATTAATAGAGATATGAATAGTTTTATTAGATAGCTTGAAGAGTTACATCCCTTGTTTTTAAGAGCTCTTTCCTGAAGGTGCTTATTCCTCTTATATTTTACTACACTTCATCAAATGCTATTTCTTGTCTGTTGTCATAGACCTAATATCCATTATTAATAGAGATATGAATAGTTTTATTAGATAGCTTGAAGAGTTACATCCCTTGTTTTTTAAGAGCTCTTCCTGAAGGTGCTTGTTCTCTTATATTTTACTACACTTCATCAAATGCTATTTCTTGTCTGTTGTCATAGACCTAATCTCCATTATTAATAGAGATATGAATAGTTTTATTAGATAGCTTGAAGAGTTACATCCCTTGTTTTTACGAGCTCTTTCTGAAGGTGCTTATTCCTCTTATATTTTACTACACTTCATCAAATGCTATTTCTTGTCTGTTGTCATAGACCTAATCTCCATTATTAATAGAGATATGAATAGTTTTATTAGATAGCTTGAAGAGTTACATCCCTTGTTTTTAAGAGCTCTTCCTGAAGGTGCTTATTCCTCTTATATTTTACTACACTTCATCAAATGCTATTTCTTGTCTGTTGTCATAGACCTAATATCCATTATTAATAGAGATATGAATAGTTTTATTAGATAGCTTGAAGAGTTACATCCCTTGTTTTTTACGAGCTCTTTCTGAAGGTGCTTATTCTTCTTATATTTTACTACACTTCATCAAATGCTATTTCTTGTCTGTTGTCATAGACCTAATATCCATTATTAATAGAGATATGAATAGTTTTATTAGATAGCTTGAAGAGTTACATCCCTTGTTTTTAAGAGCTCTTTCTGAAGGTGCTTATTCTTCTTATATTTTACTACACTTCATCAAATGCTATTTCTTTTCTGTTGTCATAGACCTAATATCCATTATTAATAGAGATATGAATAGTTTTATTAGATAGCTTGAAGAGTTACATCCCTTGTTTTTAGAGCTCTTTCTGAAGGTGCTTATTCTTCTTATATTTTACTACACTTCATCAAATGCTATTTCTTATCTGTTGTTATCATCAATGAGGTTGTCGAGGCTTATTGATAGTTGTTTGTAGAATGATGGGTATCATATCATGCATTGTAATTGCCTTCATATCATTTAGAGAAATTCTTTGATTTTGTTTCTAATGTTCTGGCATGCAAAGGATGCAGTATATTAATCAGAATGACCAAGAGATTCTCTTGGGGGTCGGATGTGGGTCCTTTTACCCGCACATGCTCAAGGGTACTTTCGGTGAAGGCTCATGGGAGATTGTTATTTTTTTCTAATTTTAATCCCCACAGTTCTCCTATTTAGCATGTCTTGACTCTTCTGAATTCTAAAGATTAATTCTTTTCTAAGCTGTGCCACACAAAAGAAAAAATGTTAAAATTATTTTTTAAATAAACTAGCAAAATAAAAAGACACCCTACGGGCAATGTAAAAATAATTTTTTGAAAGATATTGCCTGAGGGGATGGGAGCTGAAAATTCAATCCTACTCCATATCATTTAGAGAAATTCTTTGAGAAACAAGGGAGGTAACCCCAGTATTTTGTTTTTAATGTTTTGGCAGGGAAAGGATGCAATATATAGAGTTCTGTAATGTTTTGTTAGTAATTCGTTCTATGTGGTTTAAGTTTACTCATATTAGTGTCTAATCCCCATTAAAGCTGGTTCTTGTTCCTTGTGGGATGGTAAGCTGAAAGGGAATTTAGGAAAAGAAGCGAAAGGAACAAAGATGAGGATGACTTAGGGTAAGACTTTTATTAGTTGATTCACACTATTATTTTGAGGGGAAATATTTTTCCAAGCAAGTCAATAGGTGTTCCTTCTTCAAAGTCTTGGGGTTTAAAAGGACAGAGAAACCTTTTTGGTGCTAAGAATTCGTTTTTTTTTCTGCACATGCCTTGAGGGCTCTTCCAGTCTCAGGCCTCCAGGGAGATTGTTATTTTTTTGTGTCTTTTTATCTATTTTTTTTATATTTGTTTTATTTATTTTTATTTGTTTTAATTCTGTTTTTATTAATCCCCACAGTTTTCAGACTGTGCACCTGTCTGTGTAGGTAAATTTGATTATTGACATATTTGACACCTGAGAGGTAAAATAGGGCCGGCTTAGCTCAGTTGGTAGAGCATTTGGCTAGAAACCACAAGGTTCCTAGTTCGATACCGGCCCTTGCCAACTCAGCATATGAGTGCCACAGAGATCTGTGCGGTAAAGTAAGGAGCTGATGGTAGGTGTGGCGCTCCACCTCAGGCCAGAAAACAATCTCCTTGGTCTAGCGCTATTGAAAAGAGGATAGACTCCCTCACTGATTGACTGATACCGACTTTCGGCCACCCCGACGACTTTTACTTTACTTATAATAAGTAATAAAACAATAATGATCTCCCTTCCAACAATATCAGCGTATTTAGCATTGTTGATATAAACTTGGACTTTTTTTTGGTTATTTCCTATAAGTGCAATATAAACAAAGGGGAACCACTCTTGACTGATAAATTATTGATTTTCCCATTAAACTAACCCTAAACCCAAACCCCGTTTTTCTTTTTCCTAGTAAAAAAAAGTAAAGTCATCGGGACGGCCTAAAGTAGTATCAGCCAGCCAGTGAGGGAGTCTATCCTCTTTTCACTAGTGCTAGACCAAGGAGATTGTTTTAGCATCTGAGGTGGAGCGCCACACCTACCATCAGCTCCTTACTTTACCGCACAGATCCCTGTGCTACTCATACGCTGAGTTGGCGAGGACCGGTATCGAACTAGGAACCTTGTGGTTTCTAGCTGAACGCTCTACCGACTGAGCTAACCCGAGATCAATAAATAAATAAATTTATCAGTCAAGAGTGGTTCCCCTTTGTTTATGTTGGAGTTATAGGAAATAACCCTTTTTTTTTTGTCATTTAATTTAATTATTCTTTTATTTGGCTGGTTATTTCTGTGAGCGTATGGGATGGCAAGAGGTTTTGTGTTTTAGGGTTTAAAAGGTAGTTGGTCATTCTTGGTGTGTGTTCCTAGGGTTTTGCTTTTAACCCCATCATATTTGGTGGTCGCACTGCAAAGGAAGGAAGGAAAGAAAGAGAAAGAGATAAAGACAGAAGGTGTTCAACCTTCAGCGAGTTGGGGGCTATCTGCACGTCCTGCTCATTTGCTGCAACTTCTCATCTTCTCTGGCTGTCGTCTTGTGTCCTCTGCTATCTAACTTAGGACATCTATTGTCGTTGTGTCCGTGACAAAAGCACCTCCGGGGGACTCCCTGCCGAAAAGGTGAACAATTAATAAACAAAAAGAGAACAATGACAAGACAGAGTCAGGTGAACATCCAAATTGGTCAGAGAGGTACATAGTTCTCGCATTCATTCAGTCACTCACCCATTTGTTGCTATCTCATCTTCTCCTACTATGTACTGCCGAGAAGGGAGGGGGAGACGCACCCTCCCTGTCCCTGTCAGGACTTCTGCTAAAGTTGTCTTCTACTGGGCTCTCTAAAGGGTGATCTGACTTCTTCGGCTCCCAAGTTCCAACTAAGCTGGTCAACTGCTCGATTCTAACTGACTGTCTTTTCAAAAATCCCACTCCCCTGCCAATTCTCGCTATCAACTCTCGTTTGTTCTCACACAGGATTTCAAAATCCTTTGTTCAAGAGAGACCAACGACGTTATTGACCCTGTTGGGATTATCTTCCCATTTGCCTGGAAGAGTTATCTTCCCGCTGGGTTATCGCTTGTTCTCACCAGGGGTTATGGTATTTAAGCGCCTGGTTCAAACGCTTCTTCCTCTTTTCTCCTTCTTCTCGGCTGAACCACATGGGTTAGACATTTTGTGACTACACCCCACCCTCGTGGGGCCTAAGTCAGTAAGTGACTTCCATTATATGGACTATCTGTAACTCTTTTTATATGTACATGTACGTAACACTTGAATGTGTCCTTATTGTATGCCTCATCTCTTGCCATTTTGAATGTTAACCCTACCCTGTTTTGTTTTGTTGGTGATTTGTGCTCTCTTTCTTGGTTTATTAATTGTTACCTTACGGTAGGGGGTCCACGGGGCGCTTTATTTCAAAAACCTTTGTCCAAGAAGAGATCACCCACAGTATGACCCCCATATGTCTTTATAGCTTACTAGTGGTTTAGCTACTTTTCATCCTCCAGACAACTGTCTCCTTGGAGGAATTATCGCAATTCTTAATCTATTCTAATTCCCTTTAATAGTTCTTCCTACCATTGACAATTATACACACATACACTTATTATATATATATATATATATATATATATATTACACACACACACACACATGATCCACTATCTCCAATCTACACACGCACACATATATATACCTTATGTGGCTAGTCTCCTACTACATATTCATATAACGGTTAGAGACTTCGCCTGTCAGCTTGACAATCGAGGTTTCGAGTCCCACACGGAGCAGTCTCCCATGTCTATAACCTTGCTGATGAGACCTAATAGGTTGAAATGTACATTCAGGGATTGACATTTTCTCGATTCGTTTAGCCTTACATTTAAACATATATGCCCGCCTAAATTCATTAATTATTAACTAATTAATTTTCAAAATTAGGTATGACTTCAATTAAGCACATATCCTCCAAAAATTGTCGGCTTAAAGCCATATAAAAAAATGAAACACATTTGTTTGTTTACTTAACCTCATATTCATATAACTAACTATACACCTTGTTATACACACACACACATGATCCACTATCTCCAATCTACACATGCACACATATATATATATACCTTATGTGGCTATTCTCCTACTACATATTCATATAACTAACTATACACCTTGTTATACACACACACACACACACACACACGATCCACTATCTCCAATCTACACATGCACACACATATATATATATACCTATATGTGGCTAGTTTCCTACTACATATTCATATAACTAACTATACCTTGTTATACACACACACACACACACCACACACACACATGATCCACTATCTCCAATCTACACACGCACACATATATATATACCTATATGTGGCTAGTCTTCTACTACATATTCATATAACTAACTATACGTCTTGTTATATACACACACACACACACACACACGATCCACTATCTCCAATCTACACACGCACACATATATATACCTTATGTGGCTAGTCTCCTACTACATATTCATATAACTAACTATACACCTTGTTATACACACACACTTGCATGCATCCAATTGAACTTTTGTGCAGCATCATAGTGCCACAAAGGTGGTTTTTAATACTTAGGCTTTATTCACCAGTCATAGTCACCTGTGGCAAGGAAATATCTCCCTGGCTAGTTGTAGTGGCTAGACACAGTCAAGGCCTAAACTCGAGTGACCGAGTGATTCTCTTGGGGGTCAGAAGTGGGTCCTTTGTTCCACACGTGCGCGGAGGGTTCTTCCAGTGAAGGCTGATGGGAGTTTGTTATTTTTTCTAATTTTTTATTTCATTTTAATCCCTACAAGAGTGAGCAGACATATTGGAAACAATAATAGGGGATAATCTCTCAGTCAGACTTAAACTTACATCCTCTTTTTTTCTGCGTTATCCATACGAACTAAGCCATCTGAGCAATGGCCAGATAAAAAAAGAGTACAGCTACAACAAAGTTCTCGTCCAAGTTCACCAGAAGGTGATGTTAAGCAGGAAAACTAATAAGGCGGGAAATTTTGGCTACTGCCTTCCCGCCGTTATTCGAAGTAGCCGCGAAGGTTGCAGCCAGTGAAGTTACCTTTATAGTAGATACAGGGGCTGCTGTATCAGTTATACCAAGAAAGTATATGAAAGGTGTAGTCATACACCCAACCAGCATTTCAATTATATCGGCAAACGGACAGGAATCGAGTGCTCAGGTCAAGCAGAGCTTACCTTGTCATTAAATAACTTACGAAGGGATTTTACATGGACCTTTTTGATAGCAGAAACGACCAAACCTCTTCTAGGTTATGATTTTTTAAATCACTACAAACTATTAGTGGATTGCAAAAATAATAGATTAATTGATGAAACTACCAATAGGTTTTCCAGGACACAACCATCTTCGATAGTAACGAACATTGAAATGCCTGACTGACAAAACCTCTGCAAAAAATAAATAAAATGTGCATGTTTAATGAATTTTTTGAAACAGAACAGAGAGAAAAGATATGTTGGTTTATGGCCTTGATCTGTCTGGCTGGCCCATGTAACGTTCTAATAGCAATATGTTGTATAGTGGGGCTTGTCAACGTGCCTCCAAATTCACGACACTAAAATGGTATTCATTACGTGGTGGTTGTCTTGTCGATAAAAAGGATACAACGCAAGAAATATATCATCACAAGGGCTTAGCTTTTATTTTCGGGCTCGTCTCGTGGGTTGTTTGTATAGCGGGGCTTGTCAATGTGCCTCCAAATTCATGACACTAAAATGGTATTCATTATGCGGTGGTTGTCTTGTCGATAAAAAGGATACAACGCAAGAAATATATCGTCACAAGGGCTTAGCTTTTATTTTCGGGCTAGTCTCGTGGGTTGTTTCAGAGAGGAGGAAAGGCAGAGAGAAAGAGAGAGAGGACACTGATAAATTACTGTGATCCCACACTAAGGACCAGAGGCCCGTCCGTACCCTACGCCTCGGAAAGCAAAAAGAGGACGATATTCTTCTTCGTCGTTCCTCGTCACCACCCGAAACTTCTGGTTGGCTCTCAATTCTCCATTCAGGGGTCATGCCCCGGTCAAATCACCATGCATCACTCCACCCTTTTTCAAAGCCTCCACCTGGTCTCATTTCTTCTTCCTCCTTTTCTACAGTAGTCCTCTCAAAACTCAGGACCTTCTTCATCTCGTTACAGCCCGGCAGGTACATTTAAGAATAAATGATTGATTTTAATGCCATAACAACCTGTCTGGGGTTATTTTATGCCTAGAGGTAAGGGAATAATGTTCATTGAATGTTCAGATTTACATTTTTTGTGTAGTTATTTCTAGACAATTTGATGACAATTATTTGTACTAGCAAATATATGCACCCTCCGTAGGGTGCAAGTATTTAAGTTTAAATGTAATAAAATATTAGATTAAATTAGAAAGGCTAATGAAACTAAATAAGAATGCAGATAAAAGATTTGAAACATGGAACAACTGAAACTTACTCTTCCATCACTCGTCTTTCATTGCTATTTTTTCTAATGTAAGTATTTAGTTAAAAGAGGAAGTAAGAATAAACTTACAGTTATTTTTTCTTGTTAATGGATTTTATTTAAGATTTACTGAAGAGATGTTTGCTTATATTCATTAAAATAAAACCAAACAGTTAGAAATCAATAACACTGAGCACATATTTATTAAATTCGATTTTATAATATCAATATGCTAATTATCCTTCCCGTTCACACTGTAAACCGCTATTTTGTTGTATATACAAATATAATTACATGTTATTCGTATGTAGATATGGTTAACAGTATTTTCCCAGTACCCCACTCGTACCGGGTCAGTATGAATAATGTAAAACAATTTTATTAATTATTAAAAAGGTTAAAATAAAATCATGGAGAATGTGATGTCAATAACTAAGGGAATTGTGACTTGAGTAGTAATATAGTTTTGGTTACAGACAGAAAAACACACAATCTCCATTATAATAAGATTATAGATATTATTATGTATGCAAAAAGAAAAAACCTTTTTTTTTTTTTTTCATTTTGTACATGAGGGGAGTACTCTATAAATACTATCTATTAATTATCTCCCTTGAAAAAAGACTGTTACACTAGAGGAGTGCCTTACAATGTGGGAATTAAAATAAAATTAAGATAAAACGAATAAAAAATAACAAATTCCCATGAGCCTTCACATCAGAAGAACCCTCCGAGCATATGCAGAAAAAGGACCCACTTATGACCCAAAAAATAATCTCTTGGTCATTCGAAATTTAAGCCTTAACTAGGACAAGACACTACTACTGGCAAGGAAGACATTTCTTCCTTGCCATGTATATATATATATATATATATATATATATATATATATATATACGTTTTGGCCAATGTGCCCTCTGGCCTTTTTTGGGTATTTCTTGTCATAATAGGGAGCCTTCATGAAACTTTGAACTAAACACTTTATTTAATCCATTAGAGTAGATTATTCCCATTCTGTTATCCATGACCGAGTACACACACACACATACATACATATTTATATATACTAGCAAATATATGCACCCTCCGGGTGCTAGTATTTAAGTTTTAATATAATGAAATATCATATTAAATTAGAAAGGCTAATGAAACTGAATAAGATTCAGATTTGGAACAGAGGGGGTATGATTGAAAAATAGAACAACTTTGAAACTAATTCTTCCATCATTTTCCATTACTCCCGTCTTTCATTGGTAAATTTTCCTAATTTAACTATTTAGTTAAAATAGGAAGTAAGGAATAATATTACAGTTATTTCTTCTTGTTAATAGATTATTTTAAGATTCATCCCCGAGATTGTTGCTCATATTCAATAAGATAAAACCAAACAATTAGAAATCAATACTAAGCACATATTTATTAAAATCAGATTTTTAATATCAATATGCAAATTAGCCTTCCCATTCACACTGTAAACTGCTATTTTGTTGTATATATAAATACAGTTGCATGTTATTAGTATGTAGATATAGTCGACAACATTAATAATGAAAACAATTTATTAATAATTGAGGTTTAAATAAAAATAAAATCCTGTAGAATGTGACGTAAATAACTAAGGGAATTGTTACTTGAATAGTAATATAGTTTCGGTTACAGACAGAAAAACACACAATCTCCATTATAATAAGATATATATAATAAAGATAAATCTAATGAGTCAGACGAACCTACTATTAGTTTCGCATAAAGCTCTTCAGGGCTAAAATCTGATATTTATTATTGGCTCTACTTAGGTATCGAGCACTTTTTACTTATTAGCTTTCTCCTAGCAGTTATATGAATATATATATACATATAAATTGTTTTTTCTTTTGGCCAAATAATGTACCAATAGATTATTTTTTGTTGGTACGATTATCTTGGTCTTTTCTTTTTTTCAAAAATTTTTTTCTCCCTGGTTGATGTTTGGTAGTATATTTTTACAATCAAACTATTTACTGGGTTTTTTCTCACCGCAAGGATTTACCAACATGCTTGGTATATTATATATATATATATATATACACACACACACACACACACACACACTGTTGTAAATTAAATAGTTATTTCCTTTTTAATGACCTTAACCTTTGATTAACCTCTAATTATCTCCCCTGCCCACTAGGATTATTGTAGATAAATATAAAAATGGGCATTTTGTAGAACTGATATAACTGGTGTAATTATTTTGATATTGATGTAAAGTAAAAGTAAGTTGTAGGGGTGGCCTAAAGTCGGTATCAGCCAATCAGCGAGGGAGTCTATCCCCTTTTCAATAGCGCCAGACCAAAGAGATTGTTTTGGCGTCTGAGGTGGAGCGCCACACCTACCATCAGCTCCTCACTTTACCGCACAGATCCCTGTGCTACTCATAGGCTGAGTTGGCAAGGACCGGCATCGAACTAGGAACCTTGTGGTTTCTAGCCGAACGCTCTACCGACTGAGTTAACCCGACTTAGGTTCCCCCTCACTATAATCTAATTGGATAGTGTCCTCTATAAATATTCGACACTCTGGTGGTACAAGCGCCTACTAGCCTAAGCCTACTAGTCAGTATACCACCACAACTGCTCAGAAGATGTACTGCTATTCGACGCACCAGCTACTACTGCAATAATATACCTTACTACCAACTTTATAATATATCCCTTAACCCGGATATATCAGATATTAAAGTTGATTTGAAAAGCAAAGAGTAGAACAATATTGAATTGAAAAGAATAGAATTATTGAAGTCAGTAAGTCTACTGTTGGTTTTGATAACAGCAGCTAATTAAGTACAACTCAAGCAGTGTCCAAGACAGCTGGTATAAATAGGAATCAAGAATGATCCATCCATGAATCTGGGTGATTTGGGTGATTCCATTCCTTGAGTTCTGATTGGCTGCTTGACTTGAATGACATTGTGGAGTCTTATATATACTTTGTCATTTTGCAGTGGACTTTGTAGCATTCGGGTTTGTATTTGAGTTACAACCGTTTGTTGCCTTGTCTTCCCAGTTCGATGGTAATTGGAACTTAATTATTCTTCAAGAATGATGAGACTAATAAACCGTTTAGATAGGTTTTAATATCAAAACAATTACACCAGTTATAACAGTTCTACAAAATGCCCGTGTTTATATATATCTATAATATATACACACACAATGTTTCGGCCAATGTAACCTTCTTTAGGTATTTCTTATCAGAATAAGAAGCCATCATGAAACTTCAAAACAAACCCTTTATTTAATCCATTGGGGTAAATTGTTCTCATTCTGTTAACCGTGACCGGGTACAAGTATTATGTTAAGTATTCTATGCTATTTTCGCTTGAAGTCAGGATTGAACCTGAAACCTCCAGTTGTCACTTAGAACTGTATTAACCCATTGCCATTATCCATTATGCCATGAGTTCTAATCAACAATTCAGAGTAATGATAATGAACAGTTATATACTTTCAAGTAGTAGGAAGCACGTGGTGTAATGGTTAAAATCATAGGAAATGGACTCGTCGCCCCGAGTTCAAATCCTGGACGTGGTAATTGCATTTCACTTAGCGCCAATACCCTTGGGAAAGGTTTGAATTCTACTCTCCCTCCAGCTTTGAGTAAATAGTAGGGCAGACTGGGCTCTTTAATCTTGGTTAGGCGACCAGTCTAGGAGAAGGAAAACTCTGAATTCAAACCTGTTAAACTCTGCTTTAAAAAATTGACTTTGTGTCACATCCTACTCATGTGGAAGAGTTGGTAAATATATATATATATATATATATATATATATATATATATATATATATACTTTCAAGTATTTCTATCTAATACTAATAATTTGCACAGTTATATGGTTTCAAATATTTCAAGCTTATTCTTCCAAGCTGTAGCCATGTGAATACTACTGTATGGCTGCACCACTTGGACTTTAACAAAATGCTTGGAGAAAAAGCTAGATAGGAACTACACAAGGATTCTGTGTGCTATTTAGAACCAATTCTGGAAACAGATACTCCACTGATCCATATGTAGGTAGATCCTATCATTTAAACAAGAACTATGTTGGTCATACTATAAAGAATATTTCTCAAGGGAGATCATTATTTGATAATAAATTAATTGTTGTGGGGTGACAAGGGGTTTTAATGTTTAGCTGGTTAGTCTTTGTGCGTATTCCTAGGGTTTGCTTATAACCCATCTTATTTGGTGGTCATCCTGAAAAGGAATTCAAGGAAAGAAAAGGAAGAAACAAAGCTATTGAAGTCAGTCAGTTAGACAGTCAACAATTGGTTTGACTGGCCAAGCCTAACATGAAGTTACTAGTTCATTAATGAACCCACTATAACAGCTTAAATAATTCCTGCCACTGCTGCCAGGAAGAGTCCATTAAGCTGAGGAGGTGTTTGACTGTTCTACTGTCCAATAGTTAACAATCTGTAACAGTCATTTCCAGACTGCAGGTTCAATTCTGGCTAAGGGTGAAAGTAACACAGAATAACAATTATCAGTATTCTACAAAAGACAGTTTTAGGGTTTAGGCTTTATTCACGGGTCATATATATATATATATATATATATATATATATATATATATATATTATATATGTGTGTGTGTGTACTCGGTCATGGTTAACAGAATGGGAACAATCTACTCTAATGGATTAAATAAAGTGTTCAGTTCAAAGTTTTGTGAAGGCTCCCAATTCTGACAAGAAATACCCAAAGAAGGCCAGAGGGCACATTGGCCAAAACGTGTATATATATATATATATATATATATATGTTTTGGCCAATGTGCCCTCTGGCCTTCTTTGGGTATTTCTTATATATATATATATATATATATATATGAGGGAAATAGGGTTGGAACGAATCTGAAAGAATGAGGTAAAATAAGGAATGAAAGAACAAAACTCAGACAAAAATGTGTAGTATATTTCACTGCAACATTAAGTTCTGCTTCCTCAAGCCTTTTTAGAAGGACAACAGTCTAAAAATGAAAATAATGCAACATTCACAAATGAATCAAATTTCATCAGCTTTGAATAACGCATCAGGGGTTGAAATGCCATTAAACAAAAAAATAAGAAAAAAAAAATACAACACAAAAAGGTTCACAGTTGTTATCTTTATTAATTCATCGATAGTTTTGAAGCAAGAATGTATCCGTAAAATATATCATTGGTCAGAAGAAGGGTTTTTTTTTTTATGATGGTGGTCACTTTGTCGCCATCATGCCTTGAGTAAATCGTTTTGTAAAGCTGGCATGATACAAGGGAACTAATGGCTTCTTCTTTTTGTTCAGTGTTGGGGGGACACCTATGGCAGTACTGTAGTTAACTGGCCGCTAGTGTCGTTTGGGCAAGGGAAGGAGAGAGATAGAAAAGACAAACAACTGGACACTATTAAATGGTGCAAACACTTTGTTGCAATAATCATAATAATAGTAGTAGTAATAATAATAATAATAATAGTAGTAATAATTAATAATGTTATTGATAGTTATATATTTAATGAAATAGAGACATGACTACGAATGGACAGGGGGGTTTAAAAAGGTGGGGAGAACAGGAAGATCTTCTGTAGTGCTTCATTGGAAGACATCAGGGACAGAAAGAAGGGACTGAGATTTGCCACGTGTTAGTAAGGTGTGGGTGGCTTGATAGTCCGTATATCTCAGCAGTGTGGGTGTGTGTATATTTGTGTTTGATCAGCAGTGTTGGTAGTATTTTCTTTAGCATTACTTGCTTCAGTTTTGCTCATCTTTCTTCTTTTTCTTTACTTTTTAAAATTTTTTTTGTTATTTTTTTGTTATTGGTCTGTATTAAAACAATTGGAGATAATGATGGCCGTGTTTAATGAAGGACTGTGAACGTTAGTGAATAAAAATGAGCCAACATTTTTTTTTAGGAGAAGAAGGATAGAAAAAACATGAAAACTGTTTATCCTATCTCTTCTACCATCTCTCCCCTCTCCGTTGAGTTTTTATTTATTTATTTTTTAAATTATTATTTTTTTTATTTATATATATTTTTTTGTGGTGGGATGATGACTGTGCGAACTAAAGCCGTGGTGTGCAGGCAGATAGATGATTGGGGGGTGGGGTGTCTGTTGAGATGTTCTAATCTAGCCGACAATGGGAAGAGACAGTAAAAGGGGAATGGATCGGGTACAAATCAGCCAGTTTTACTCATAGTTACCTCCCTTTAAAGCATCAGTATTTGCTCATAGTTACCTCCCTTTGAAGCATCAGCAAACAAGATGGCTCAGATTACAAACTTTTCTTTTGTTTTTGTTTTTAAAACAAAATCGTTCAAACCCATTTCTGAGAGGGATGAAGAAAGAAAGGGGATTACCTTTTTTTTTTTTTTTATTGGTGGGGGGGGGAGTATAACATGCCATTTTTTTTTTCTTGGGTCTACTCATAATTGATGAAAATGTTCGTTTATGTAAATTTACACACAAATTGAGAATTGTTAAATCCCAACGTTGAGGGTGGGTATTTGGAGAGCTGGTAGGCAGATCAGTCACAGGGTACACACGTTTATGGACATCTGCTGGTAGCATAGTGTTTATTTTTTGTGGGTTTTTTTTTTTTTTTGTAATTTTTTTTTTTTTACTTTCGATTTTTCTTCTTTTTTTTTTTTTTACTTTCTTTTCTATTTTTCTTTTTTTACTTTCTTTTCTTTTTTTTTTGGTAATGAATAAAAAACAAAATAGCAAACAACAACAACAAAAGTATAGAACTGAAAATTATTTTCTAGTTTTACAAATGTCGATACAACGTAAAAATGTGAGCACAATAATATCATAATGATGATGATAACAGTAAATTGTCTTTTCGCAACACTTGCTCCATCAAAATGACATTTAAATAAAACAACTGTAAAATCAATTTTAAAAAATTTTTTTTTTTTTTTTTCTTTTTTTTTTTTTTTTACAGCAAGAACAGCAAATTCTTAGAATGTCTTTAGATTTTTTTTTTTTAAGTTAAAGAATGAAATGTGAACAATAGGAAAATATTTAAAAAAACAAAAAACAAACAGCAACAATGAAAAAAAAATCCCCAAACAATAAATACCACCTTCCCATGAAGTGAAAATATTAGATTTGATTTTCTCTATATATTAAGATAGTGGAACTACAAATTAGATTTATTAACATGTTTGGAAATCTCATTAATAACACCCTTTATTGTTGAGAAAGATTTCATTTTAATAATACTAACTGCTCCGTAATATAATTTATCAAGCTCTGTTCATTCTGGCATATATTGCTTTTGGTACTTGTTTTTTTTTTTTGTCTAAGTAAGCACTCACCTAAGGCTCAAGACTGCTTAATTTTAGTGATCTCTCAAAAACTGGTGTAACTGCCGCTAAACCGACCAGTTAATTATTTCTTATTTTAATATAAATATTTTTGTTTATAAAAATTAACTACAACCACAGTAGTCAATTTAGGGTAGTTTAATGGGTTTAATACTATTTGGTGCCGACCATTAGTTTCTGTGGTCTATGAACCCTAAGGGGAAAGGGAAGTCAGAGTAGAGTTTTACTGGTTGGATAAGGCAAAAAACGGTAAGAGTCTCCTATTTCTTTGAGGATTTTCACATTTCTTAAAAGTATTTGCTGAATTCATTATTAAATGTTATTTGTTTGTCCTTGTACAGTTTCACGGTGTTTATTAAATAAACTTAATAACATCAGTAAAGGAGGGTCATGTCATTTTCTTTGTTCGAGACCAATAGGCAGTTAAAACTGGTGCTTTAAGCATGACAATGGTTTTTGTTCCTAAGTCTGCACCCACCTGAGCTCATCACCACTTTCAAAAACGTGTGCTTTGAGCATGACTGTGTAGGGACTAGAACTCTTCTGTGCCTTTGGGGACAGGAAGTAGAAAAGGTAACGTCCCTTGTCAGGTTGGGTGAAGAACCCTCTTTCCGGTTTTGGTACCAACGTGTGAGCCTCGTAGAAACGAGCTCTTGTCTCAGTCCTTTGTGACTGAAGGAACTTTCCCTTCAGTGAGGGAGTAACAACTGAAGACTCAACCTGAACACCCCCCTCCTCAACGAGGGAGATATATGAACTGTAAGTACTGCCTCTAAGTACTTGTTATATTGACTGTTGTTGAGTTTGCATGTGAATAAATAAGGTTAAAAGTACATGCGCTTTCCCTTTCATCATTACATTCTGTGAACTTATATTTTGTTCCCTTTAGACTGTAGACAGCTATTCTTACAACTGCTGTTCATAAGTGGTCACCCACCTAAATACTGAACAGGCTTATTGCTGCTTAACTTTGGATATATCTATAATAGTTGTTATTTACTAAGCTTTGCTTACACTGTCATAAAGGCCTCAAATTTCTTATTGTACCTGCTGTTCATAAGTGGACACCTACCTAAGTCCTGAACAAGCTCATCACTAATTAACTTATATTTTCAGACTGGCATACAGGCCTTAAATTGCATATGGTATTTGCTCTTTCTAAGTGGACACCCATCTAAGGACAGAACAGGCTCATAATTGCTTATGATACCTGAGTTTTCCAAGTGGTCACCCACCTAATTACTGAACAGGCTCATTGGTGCTTAACTTCAGATTTGTTGTTTGGATTTAAGCTTTTTTTCAGACAAGCTTTTTCTGGTACTTGCTCTTTCTAAGTGGACACCCATCTAAGGACTGAACAGGCTCATAATTGCTTAACTTCAATACAGGCCTCATAAATTGCTTATGATACCTGAAGTTCCTAAGTGGTCACCCACCTGATTTTAGTGATCTATCAGAAACTGGTGCTTTGAGCATAACTTTGACTATTATGGGATATGACATCCCATAATAGTTGCTACATTTAGTTTATGAAGTTTATAGGCAAATGTAACAACTATAATCAGACAGGAGTATTTAATAAAAAATTTGTAGACAGTTCTGAACATTAACACCAAATCAAAGATGGGGAGTGTTGATTATCTCCCTTGATCCCGAGTTGTGTACCCTTGATAAGTTTAAATGGGTGAACTAATTCTTACTCAGATATCATTAAACAATATTTTAGAATATTAAATTTTAAATTGCTTATTTTATTATTTTTCTAACAGAAAGGAAAATGAATTTATTTTAAATAGGTTAACCTATTATTGAGGAAATTAAAAGATAAACTTTAAAACGTCTAATATTAGAATAGTTAAATATGTAGTAATGTTGATTCTTAAAAAACAAAAACAAAAAACTATTTGGGTAATTTGAGGTTGTGTGTACATATGTGTTTAATGCCTTGTATATGTTGAAGATTGATATCATTGACTTCGCTGTATTCACACTGACCCCTTGACAACAGCAGCAGCATCAGAGACTTTGGCTCTGGACATTAACACGATCAATAAATCAAAGATAGTCTTGATTATCTCCCTTGATCTAGAGTTGTGTGCCCTTGATAAGTTTAAATGGATGAATGCGTTCTTATTCAGATATCATTAAACAATATTTTAGACTTTTTAAAATTGGTTATTGTTATTACTTTTCTAGCAGAAATGAAAATTTCTGCCAGTTTCTATCGTTAGAATTTATTTAGTCTCGCTTATTTTCGATATGTCTTATGGTACATAAAACTATTTGGTACCAAAATGTTCCCAAGTGACAGACCTTGTTATTATTTTCATAATTATCTGAATTAAATAATTTAAATCTTTCTCATATTGTACCTAAATAATGAGAATGGAATCGGCTGTTTTACCTATAAATAATGTCTGACAAAACCTCAGGAGAGAGAAGCGAGATCTCATGAAACTTAGCAATTGCTAATTACTGTTTGCCTTTTATCTAAAACCTTTTCCCCATCCTTAATATTCATTGTTTCTTGCTATTATTTCTCTGTTAATTCTGGTTCTTGAGTTACAAAACTCTTTTAGTTCCATAAGACATTGTATTTCAATTTCTTAACATTAAAAAAAAAAAAAAAAAAAATTCTATTCTTTTAAAATGTCTCTTTTCTCTACTCACTTCAGAGGTATCACTTACATGGGAATTGGTCTCAAAGTGTAGTTTTTTTTTGTTTTGTTGTTTCTTAAGATCTAATTCGCCATTTTTAAAATTTTTTCTTTTTTTAGACATTCACTTCAGAGCTAACACTTTCACGGAATCAGTCTCACACAGTAGATATATAATTTTAAAAAATTTTGTTTAATATCTATTACCCCAAATGTTTTTTTTTTTTTTTTTTTTTTTTTTTGTGTGTGTGTGTGTGTGTAGGTGTTTTTCAGGATGAATGTAAATAGTGGACAAGATAAGTCCATGTTACACTTTTTTTACATTAATGGACAATTACAATTTTTTTTTTTTTTTTAATTTTAAGAATACTGAATAAAAGAAACAATGAAAAGAAAAAAAAGGGAATTCATGATTACATACTTCTGTAGTTGTTGATATTGTGTGTCTTTTTTTAATATGTAGACATAAAACAGTGAGAAATATGAACAGTCCTGTATGTATGTGCATTTGTCTGTTTTTAGCAATTCATGTCTTTCTCATAGCTTCTGATACTAGAAGCTATATATATATATATATATATATATATATATATTCATAAAAAACAACATCTCTTTTATTGGCATTAGACATTTTGTGCAGTGTCTATTTTTGTAGGTGAAGTGGTTGCTTGCTTCTTCCGTTCAACCGCAGAATTAACGGCCATTGTTAGAAGAGAATCTGTCAGACTACATGACTACCTGCCATCTAGTGAGCCATCTAACCCATCTATAGTGGCAGAGGACAACAATGGAGGGAGGTAATCCAAGGTGGGTGGGGGTTGAGGAAATTTGGAGGGAGATTATACTACCTAAATGTGTGAATTCATCACAACACCAGGCGATTGTGGTTTTGCAGGTTATCTTGGTGGGGGAGGGTTTTGTGATGGTACGATACATGTTGGGGTTTGGAAACAATGCTACTTATATATAAAAAAAAAAAAAATGAAAACACTTCAAATACCAATAAGAATTTCCTCTCAGTCATTTTTTTTTCTCCAAATATTGTTATTGGGAAGACTTCTCCATCAAAACCAGTGACAGGGATTATAATTATGGCAACAATATCTTTTTTTATGCCTGTTTCAGCCATGTTGGAAAAAAACACAGTGAATAGGATTTTAGGATTTATTTAGACACAGATTAGTAGATTATATTAATAATGTACTAAAAATGTCTGTCTTTATATAAAATCATAGTCAAATATTTAGCATTACAAATACTTCTGGGGAGGTATGTTTTTTTTAATGTTTTTTTTTTTTTTTAATTTTAAAGAAATGTTAAAACAATATCTACTAGTATAAACT
Organism: Doryteuthis pealeii; assembly: GCA_023376005.1. Lineage (NCBI taxonomy): Eukaryota > Metazoa > Mollusca > Cephalopoda > Myopsida > Loliginidae > Doryteuthis > Doryteuthis pealeii. Next base: position 72,153,973 of record CM042166.1, read on the forward strand.
TTACAAAATTAAATAAGTCCGTTTTTTCTGAAGTTATTGGTGGTTAAGTGTTAAGTTTATTATACAATAGAAATGTGGTTTGCTTATTTTGTTTCAAACTGAATTTAGTGTTTTGAAGAGTAAAGGTTGCCAAAAATCACCAACAATAACTAAAAAAAAAAGAAAAGTTGATAATGGGACGATCTTTGGCCATTAGAAATGAGTCACTAATGGGACGATCTTTGGCCATTAGAAATGAGTCACGGACTGTATTGGTCACAACTGAGGGAATGAGTACAGTGATAATATTTTGGAAAAAGTAGTTCTTTCCCTGCATGTTTTTTTAGAAAAGAGGCATTCCTCATTCTTGCGTTCCATTATTAGACAAAATGTCTGTGTTAGTCCATTTGCCAGGATTTTTAGATGCTAAAATACTTTCCTGTTTTTAAAGTAAACTAATTATTTAAAGTATATATTTATTGGTATATGCTATATACAATCCTATCTAAAATTAAAATTATATAATGTACGAAAGAAGGTCTGTTTTTTTTATAAAACTACAGTCAAAATTACTAACTATAATTAATTCTAACGTGGTTAATATTGCTAACTTTGATTAGTAAGTAAAAGTAAAGTCGACGGGGCGGCCTAAAGTCGGTATCAGCCAGCGAGGGAGTCTATCCCCTTTTCAATAGCGCTAGACCAAGGAGATTGTTTTAGCATCTGAGGTGGAGCGCCACACCTACCGTCAGCTCCTTAATTTACCGCACAGATCCCTGTGCTACTCATACGCTGAGTTGGCAAGGACTGGTATTGAACTAGGAACCTTGTGGTTTCTAGCCGAACGCTCTACCGACTGAGCTAACCCGACGAACATAGTCAAAATTACTAACTTTAATTTGTAGTAACATAGTCAATATTACTAACTTTAGAATTTTTCACTAAGCTAATACTGATTAATTTTAACTAGTACTAACATATTCAAAATTACTAGAAAGTGACTTATTTAAATTTTGTATCTCTGTTCTGTAAAATCCTATTTAAAGTTGAAATTAGATATAAATCAGTATTAAAAAAGATTAATAATTTCTGTATTAAATGCTGGAAAAATAATCTCAAATTAATGGAATAATTATGTGCATCTTATCACCTCATTTTGAGTTTTAAGCCAGTCTGAGTTATCTCCCTTTTACTAAGTTATCTCCCCTTTTACTATATTCTTCTTTATATCTGATAAGAAAGAGTCTTTCTTTCTTAACAATCTAGAAGGTCACAAGGACTGCTCCGCAGAATCAAATATTTACCATGTTACATTATAAAAAGTCTGCTTACTATGCTGGTATTATTACTCACTAACGAAGATACTTTTCTATGTGCTTAGAGTTAGCCCAGTTGCACAATAGTAGATATAATAATTTGGTAAGATGACAGTCTCTGTATGTTGTCAGAGAGAGAGAGAGAGACTGCTTTCTTTCTTTCTTTTAAATGACTGGCAAATACATTTTCTGATTAGATTGGAAACAAGAGGAATACTTTATGAAATTTGCAATCGGAATTCTGAACCAGATGTGAGAAAGAAGATACAGAATTCCCTCGGAGAATTCCAGCAGTTATTTCTTTTCTTTTCTCACTTGTGATATTTAACATTTAAAGGTGGGTGGAGGTGGAGGTAAATTTAAATCAAAGTAGATCATGGTTAGGAAGGGGGGTCAAGGGTCAAATATGAGTCATTATAATGAGGAGGGTACGTTGAAATGTGGTTTGGTAATAGGACAATTATTAGAAGTAAGTTAAATACAAAGATGTAAGGATATTTTTAAATTTCCATCAGAACAGAATAAATAGGTGTTAGGATTTATCGATCCGTTACAAACGGAATACATAAGTGCTTATTTATCTAATAAGAATGGAAGGTATTTTTTTTGTATTGATTAAAAAAAAAAAAAAAAAAAAAAAACGACGTATATGTGAAAGCATTTATATATCCATGCTGACTTTTTCCTATGTTAGTTATTTGGCTATTCATAGCAGTGACATCGTGTGCATCAAAATAATTTCAATCCATAAGAGTGATATATATGCATTTACCCAACCCCTCCGCATGAGCAGGATGTGACACGGGGTCAATTTATTTTTTTAAAGCGGAGTTTAACAGGTTTGAATTCAGAGTTTTCCTTCTCCTAGACCAGTTGCCATACCAAGGTTAAAGAGCCCAGTCTGCCCTACTATTTACCCATAGCTGGGGGAGAGTAGTTGGATAAATACCTTTACCAAGGGTATTAGCACTATGTGAAATACAAATAGTGTCATCCAGGATTTGAACCCGGTTAGCCGTGTTCGTTTTGTATGACGATAACTATTACATCACAAGTGACATAGGTAACTATGTGTGTAGATATTATCCTATACATAACAGTGATGAGTTTATGTAGATATTTAAAATGATAAATGATTAAGTGTTAACCTATTCGTAAAAAAGACATCATATAAAATTTATATAACTTGGTCAGAGGAGGGACATATGTAAATATTCATCTATTTTTTTTAAACAATAATTGTATGAAGGTAAAAGTAACTATTTTCATTTAAAAAAAAAAAAAAAATTGTTTAATCCAAAATGAAAAATTGTATTCAAATAATGCTTTCTTTTATCTTTTTTTTTTCATTTCTTCTTCCTTTTTTTTTCTTTTCTTTTTTCTTAAAATCTCCCATGAATAACTCGAGATTCCTCATTTTTAATGTGTAATAACCACATTTTTCATTGAAAGAGATGATCATACTTTGGACCTGAAAGACGCTAACTTGGGTGTGGTCACCATCATGTAAGGGTCTTCCAGATGCGGCGGTGGTGGGGGAAAGTCTTCGTAATCTGGTTCTGGAATTGCTGGAATAGCATAGTCAGTCTCCATAGTGTTGCGCGATGGAGTATTAGAAGATGGGGAAGCAGAGTCCATGAAATGTCGGTCGGCACCCAGCCCTGGCAAGCTAACTCCACCCATGGGACCAGTCGACTTGCGGAGGTGCGTGTACGCGTTGTCCTTGGCACCAGTTCTCATGCTGGGTGAAAGTAATTGCTGACTTTCATGTCCATCATGACGGGTAGCACGAACCAAATCAGGTCGACGGGCACTGCAATGACAAAAGAGAAAAGTGATGATGAGATCTGAATACGACAAATATGATTATGAAATGGTACAAGTGAAGTTTATTCTAGAATAATATGCTATACTAGCAGGAGCTGTGGAATACCACAGTATGATAATTTAATTATTTACAACTTTTGATATGTTTACTTAAGAGCTAATGCAAATAGTTCAATATGTAAAAAAGTATAATAGTGAAGTACTAGCAGGAGCTGTGGATAAACCACAGTATGATAATTTAATTATTACAACTTTTGATATGTTTACTTAAGAGCTAATGCCAAATAGTTCAATATGTAAAAAGTATGACAATCTTGATTTAGCTCTATCTTTTTTTTCCTTTCTTTCCTTCTTTTCATTATATTCGATTGGAACCAATTAGCGTTACTCTCTTTTTTTCTTATTATATTTTTTCTGTGTTGCATGTACTTTTCTTCCCTTTCTTTCTTTATAATAAAATGGAATGGTCCATTATAAGATATATCAATTATTGTTAGTATATATACTTATTTAAACCTCCCCCACCGCCCCGCCCTGCATGAGCAGGATGTGACACTAGGTCAGTTTCTGGAGGGAGAGTATGTGAATGCATACCTTTCCCAAGAGTATTGAAGAATTCAGAGTTTTCCTTCTCCTAAACTGGTTGCCTAACCTAGGTTAGAGCCCAGTCTGCCCTACTATTTACCCATAGTTGGAGTGATATCTTTCCTAAAATGTTTGTTTGTTTTACGGCATATCAACCTTGGTGGGTCATTTAATGCCGATAAAGTTTTGAAATAAATTCATTCTTAATGGATACTCAATTTTTTTTATAAATCCATTTTTCAATTTAACCCATAGATGGGACCCTAACAGGTACTACCACTCTGGGTCAGAGTGGACCAGGGAGCAATGGTGATGAAGGGGTGCGCCACATTCCTCAAACCTCCAAAACTGGAACCTCACCATCAGTTAGAGTTTAACGTCATTCCCAGGACATGTAGACCCGCAGCCACCGCCTTCTAGCACCCATATGATAAAAAGGCTGGGGTAGCCATAAGAGCAATCGGATTGGGGCAATCAGATAGGTGCTAGGGCTTGACGTGACCAACCGATTGATCGGAGGGGGCCTCTCCACCCGCCCGTGTAGACCAAGAAAGGGTCAAAGGGGAGTATTGCAAGTCATGGACTGCTCAACCCCCTGGGTTCTATCCTTAAGCATCATAGGTCGCCACTCACAGCCAACAGGTAGCCCCATTGGGGGAGTCTTACCCCTCTGCAGAGGTGCAGTCGGTGCATTCTAATGCCTCAGCTGACAGGGCGGTCATTTAAGGATTTGAAGTTAGGTCGCTGATTCCATTTCCTATGATGATAACCATTATACTAGTCATGTCTCGTTTAGTGTTTTATACTGAATCTTGAACTCAAACAAGAACAACAACCACAATGTGAAACATGTCAAACACCTTTGACTGTTAAACATTTATTCATGGAATGCAGGATTTTTGCTCACATCAGAAACCGTTATTTCAAACATTTTATAACAAACAATAACAATATGAAAGATCTATTTGAAAATGTCAACATGGAGGACATTCTGTCATTTTTGAGGGAAATAAAATTATACCATTTTGCTGCCCTGTCTTACCAATTCGACAGTAATTGGAACTAGTATGATTATTCTACATCATCCAGTTCTTCTCATGAAAATTTTTTTTTTTTAACAAAAAATATGAAATGTTTTTACGCTGACTAACTTTTTTATCTATTAATAAACATGAACTTAATACCATACAACATGATCCCCAATGGTGCTAACACATTGTTAAAACCAATTACTAAAAAGTATAAATATAAATACACAACATATATTACTTCCTAACTGTTTGGCATGACATAACCCCAGACGGGTTGACAAAAAAAAAGAGTGAGAGTTAAATCCAAATTATTTTACATATTGAACTATTTCGCAATAGCTCTTGAAGCAAACATATCAAACAATGTAATAATTAAATTATCATACTGTGGTATATCCATAGGTCCTGCTAGTAATAATCAATATTGGTGGAAAAATATGAAAATGAATCTGATGTATGTGAAATGTAAATAAGAAAAAAAAAAAATTCCAAAAGATAAATTTATTAATAGATTGAAAGTTACTCAACATTAAAATATTTCGCTTTTTTTTTTTAAATCAAAGGAAAGGTGGTAATAAAGGACTATTTGCTTGTAAATTCCTACCATAAAATAAACTGAACCCCCATTTTATGTCCGTGTTTTTGCAATAAACGTTTTATTTTTCTTGCGCCCGTTATTTTATAATACTATTATATCGTTCACACTTACTGTAAACGCTATTTGTGTATATACAAATCATATTACATGTTATTCGTATTAATTGGTTAACAGTAAATTTTCCCAACCACTACGTACTGGGTCAGTATGAATAAATGTAAAACAGATATTTTAGATTATTTTAAAAGAAGCGTTAAATAAAATTCATGGAGAAATTGTGAGTGGTTGCAATAAAACTTAGAAAGGGAATGTGTGGACTTGAGTAGTAATATAGGATTTTGATTACAGACCAAAAACAACGAATCTCATTATAATCAGATTCATACGATTGTATTATGTTGCAAAAACGAAAAACCCCTTTTTTTTTTTCATTTTGTACTGAAGGGAGTAATCTATGAATTACAGATCTATTAATTATCGTCACTTCGAAAAACTGTTAACAGTGCTAGAGGAGTAGCTTACAATGTGGAATTAATAAATAATTAAGATCAAAGAATAAAAATAACAAATTCCCAGCCTTCACATCAGAAGAACTCCGAGATGTTGAGCAAAAAAGGACCACTTTATGACCCAAAGATACTCTCTTGGTCGTTTCGAGATTTTAAGCTTAAATAGGACAAGACACATAACTACTGGCAAGGAAGAAATTTCTTCCTGTGCCATGTATAATATATAATATATATATATATTGATATATATTGTAGTTTGGCCAATGTTGCCTCCTCTGCCCTTTTTTGGGTATTTCTTTCATTGTATAATAGGGAGAGGCTTACAAAAACTTTGAACTGAACAACTTTATTTAATCCATTAGAGTAGTTGTTCCGCATTCTGTATAAACACATGACCGTATATACACACACCACACAGCACACACACATATATTATGACTAATATATATTATATATAATGTAATATATTTCAGGAAAAATGAAAAACCCGGTTTAATGGCGGTTAAGTGGTGAAGTTTATATCTGGCCGACACTGCAGTGTTTCGATCTCATTAATTGATAATCTCAGGATAGAAGGATAAGAATTATTTATATACACAGAATAATGAGAAAAGCGAGTGGTTAATCCTTGTCATTCAGTCTGTTTAAAGAAAAATTGTCTGAAGATTTGAAAAAGGAATTTCTGTCGAAGTTTGATTATGACAAGGATTACCATGGTCTGCCTTGTTCTATTAATTCTGTGAACAATAATTTCTTATCTTATTGCCTGAAGATGATTAATTATAGATGAAAACAACTGCGCGTCGCCTAATAACTCCACCTACTTAACCCATTTAAACCTTGTGTTTTTTTTTTTTCTTTTTTTTTATTTTTTTGATATATTACAATCTGTCGGATTTACTTTTTCCTTTCTATCTTACATATGTATATATATATATAATAATATATATATTGAAGTGGTCAAAAGAACAATGTGTTTCGATAATGGCGAAGGGCGACATTCAAACCATTGGTTTGACTACTTCATACTGTCCGTCCCATAAGTCACAAAAAGTCGATACATATCAGTTAAATAACGAGAGATTGTAGGGACACCAGCTAGTGTAGTGGTTAGAATTCCGCTGTACTCTGACAGGTAGGGTTCAATCGCCGACAAAGCACTGCCTGCTATAGCTCTGCTGATGAGGCCTAATGGGCTGAAATGTATATACAGAAGATCGACTTTTTCTTGATTTGTTTTGCTTAACATTTAAACTGATATGCACGCCTAATTCATTTTAATTATAATTAATTAATTAATTAAAAATTAGGTATACTTTAATTAAGCAGCATATCTCGCCAAAATATGATATTATTATACTATATATATATATATATATTCCACCACATCACTGTTGTAAATTAATAGTTATTTCCTTTTTAATGACCCTTACTTTGATTAACCTCATATCTCCCTGCCGCGTAGATTTACGTAGATAAATATAAAAAAGGCAATTTTGTAGAACTGTTATAATGGTGTAATTCATTTTTGAATGATGTAATGAATATGTAAATACTTAGGTTCCCTTCACTATATTAAATTGGTAGTGTCCCTCTATAAATAATTCACACTCAGGTGGTACAAGCGCTATAGCCTAAGCTCTAAGTCAATCAACCACGACTGCTCAGAAGAGCAACTGCTTATTCGACGCACGCAGCTAATATGCAAATAGATATACTTCTACAACTTTATAATATATCCCTTAACCTGGATATATCAGGTAATTAAAGTTGATTTGAAAACGGCAAGAGTAGAAAATTTGAATTGGAAAAGAATAGAATTAATTGAAGTCAGGTAGTCTACTGTCGGTTTTAGATCAACGCAGTAATTAGTATAAACTCAAGCAGTGTCACAGACAGCTGTATAAATAGGAATAAGAATGATCTCATTCATGATCTGGGTGATTCTGGTGATTCCACTCTCTTGAGTTTGATTGGCTGCTTGATCTTGATACTTGTGGAGTCTTGATATATACTTTGTCATTTTTGGCGTGGACCTTTGTACACTTCGGGTTTTGTATTTTGAGTTACAATCACTTTGTTGCCTTTGTTTCCCATTCGACGTAATTGAACTTAATTATTCTTCAAGAATGATGAACTATAACTTTAGGATCAGGTTTTAATATAAAACAATTACACAGTTAATAGACAGTTCTACAAAATGCCGTTTTATATTATTAAATATAAACACAACTGTTTCGGCCAATGTACTTCTTTTAGGTATTTTCTATAGATAAGAAGCCGATCATGAACTTTCCAAAACAAACCTTCGTTATTTAATCCATTGGGTCAATGTTTCATTCTGTTAACCGTGACCGGTACAAGTATTATGTTAGTATTCTATGCTATTTTCGCTCTGAGTCAGGATTGAACCTGAAACTAGTGTCACTTTAGAATGTATTAACCCATTGCATTATCCATTTGCTATGGTTCATATCCAATTCAGAAGTAATCGTAATGAAACAGTTATCTATTTCAAGTAGTGGTAAAGCACGTGTGTATGGTTAAAATCATAGGAATGGATCGTACGCCCGAGTTCAATCCTGGAGTGGTAATATGATTTCACTTAGCGCAATACCCTTGGGAAAGGTTGAATTCTTACTTCCCTCAGCTTGGTAAATAGTAGGGCAGACTGGCTCTTTAACTCTTGGTTAGGCAACGCGTCTAGAGGAAGAACTCTGATTCAAACCTGTTAACTCTGCTTTAAAAGATTGCATTTGTGTACATCCTACAATGCGGAAGATGGTAATATTATATATATATATTATATTTATATAATTTACTTTCAAGTATTTCTATCTAATTAATAATTTGCACAGTTATATGGTTTCAAATATTTCAGCTTATTCTTGCAAGCTGTAGCCATGGTGAATACTATGTATGGTGACCACTTGGACTTTAAAAAATGCTTGGAGAAAAAAGCTAGATAGGGAATACACAAGGATTCTGTGTGCTTTAGAACAATTCTGGAACAGATACTTCCACTGATTCATGTGGTAAGATCCTATAATTAACAAGAAACTAATGTTGTATACTATAAGAATTATTTCTCAAGGAGAGATCATTATTTGATAATAATTATTGTTGTGGGGACAAGGGTTTAATGTTAGCGGTTAGTCTTTGTGCAGTATTCCTAGGGTTTGTATTAACCACTCTTATTTGGTGGTCACTGAAAAGGAATTCAAAGGAAAGAAAAGGAAGAAAAAGTATTGAAGTCAGTCGTTGAAGTCACAATTGGTTTGGACTGGCCAAGCCTAAATGAAGTACTATGTTATATGAACCACTTACAAGCTTAATAATTCCGCCACTGTGCCAGGAAGAGTCCATTAAGCTGGAGGGAGGTGTTTGACTGTTCTAACTGATTTCGATAGTTTACAATCTTGTACCAGTCTTTCCAGATCTGCAGGTTATCTGGCTAAGGGTGAAAGTAACACAGAATAAACAATTATCAGTCTTCTTAAGCAAAGGGACGTTTTTATGGTTTAGGCTTATTCACGGGGTCATATATATTATATATATATATATATATTTTAATTTATTGTGTGTGTGTGTACTCGGTCATGGATTAACAGAATGGAATACTTACTCTAAATGATTAAAAAGTGTTCAGTTCAAAGTTTTGTGAAGGCTCCCTCAATTATTACAAGAATCCCAAGAAGGCCAGGAGGGACATTGGCCAAAACGTATATATTATATATATATATATATATATGATTTGCAATTGACACTCTGTTTTGTATGGTAATTCGTACATCTATGTTTTATATTAAATTTATTGGTGGATTAATATATTATAATAAAGATATGTTGGAATGTCTGATTTCTATAGGGGAATGGGTGGAACGAATCTGAAAGAATGAGGTAAATAGGAATGAAGAACAAAACTCAGACAAATGTTAGTATATTATCTTGACATCAGTCTGCTTCCTCAAGCTTTTTAGAGGAAAACGTCTAAAAATGAAAATAAGCAACATTTCAAAAAGAATAATTTCATCAGCTTTGAAATAAGCCTCAGGGGTTTGAAATGCCATTAAACAAAAAAAAAATGAAAAAAAAAATACACACAAAAGGTTACAGTTGTTATCTTTATATTCATGATAGTTTGAACAAGATGGTATCTAAAATATATATTGGTCGAAGAAGGGTTTTTTTTTTTTATGATTGGTGGTCATTTGTCGCATCATGCTTGAGTAAGATCCGTTTTTGTAAAGCTGGCAATGATACAAGGGAATAATGGCTTCTTCTTTTGTTCAGTGTTGGGGGGGGACACCTAGGCTATCTGTAGTTATGGCCGTAGTGTGTTGGCAGGAAGGAAGAGATAGAAAAGAGCAAACAACTGGACTATTAAATTGGTGCAAACACTTAGTTTGACATAATCATAATATAGTAGTAGTAAATAATATATAATAATGTAGTATAATTATAATGTTATTGGATTAAGTTATATTTAATGAAATGAGGACATGACTACGAATGGACGGGGTTTAAAAAAGGTGGGAGAACAGGAGATTTTCTGTAGTGCTTCATTGGAAGACAATAGGGACAGAAGAGGGACTGAGATTTGCTACGTGTGAGTAGGTGTGCGTGGCCTTTGATAGTCCCCGTCATATTATCTCTAGCCAGCGCTACGCTTAGAGAGTGTGGCGAAAGTTGAAGCATATGAGTATTTTGCTAAGTGATACTGAACTGAGCAGTGGTTGGTAGTATTTCTTTAGCATTACTTGCTTAGTTTTGCTATCTTTCTTCTTTTTCTTATTTTTTTAAAATTTTTTTTTTATTTTTTTGTTATTGGTCTGTATTAAACAATTGAGAATAATGATGGACGTGTTTAATGAAGGATCTGTGAACGTTAGTGAATAAAATGAGCCAACATTTTTTTTAGGAAGAGAAGGATAAGAAAAAAATGAAAATGTTTATGCCTATCTCTTCACCATCTCTCCTCTCCGTTGAAGTTTTATTTATTTATTTTTTAATTATTATTTTTTTTATTTATCATGTATTTTTTGTGGGGGATGATGACTGGTGCGAACTAAAGCGTGGTGTGCAGGCAGATAGATGATTGGGGGGTGGGGTGTCTGTTGAGATGTTCTTAGATCTAGCCGACAATGGGAAGAGACAGATAAAAGGGGAATGGATCAGGGTACAAATAGGCCATTTTACTCATAGTTTACCTCCCTTTAAAGATCATAGTATTCTGCTCATAGTTACCTCTTTGAGCATCAGCAAACAAGATGGTCGATTACAAACTTTCTTTTGTTTTTTGTTTTTAAAACAAAATCGTTAAACCATTTTGAGAGGGGATGAAGAAGAGAAGGATTACTTTTTTTTTTTTTTTTTATTGGTGGGGGGGGAGTAAACATTGCATTTTTTTTTTCTTGGTCTACTCATAATTGATGAAATGTTCGTTTAGTAATTTCACACAAATTGAGAATTGTTAATCCCAACGCTTGAGGGGTGGTATTTGGAGAGCTGGGTAGGCAGATCAGTCACAGGAGTACCACGTTTAATGGACAATCCTCTGGTAGCATAGTGTTTATTTTTTTGTGGGTTTTTTTGTGTTTTTTTGTATCATTTTTTTTTTTTATTTGACTTTTATTTTTTTTTTTTTTTTTACTTTCTTTTCTTTTTTCTTTTTACTTTCTTTCTCTTTTTTTTGTAATGGATATAAAAACAATAGCAGAACACAACACAAAAGTTAGAACTGAAATTATTTTCTAGTTTTATAAACAAATGTGATACAAACGTAAAACAATTGAGCAACAATAATATATAAGATGATGATAACAGTTAAATTGTCTTTCGCACACTTGCTCCATCAAAAATGAATTTAAAATAAACAACTGTAAATAAATTTTAAAAAAATTTCTTTTTTTTTTTCTTTTTCTTTTTTTTTTTTTTTACAGCAAGAAAAGCAAATTCTTAGAATGTTTTAGATTTTTTTTTTTAAGTAAAGAATGAATGTGAACAATTAGTGAAAATATTTAAAAAACAAAAAACAAACAGCAACAATGAAAAAAAATCCCCAAAAATAAAATACCCTTCCCATGAAGTGAAAATATTGATTTGATTTTCTCTTATATTAGATAGTGGACTACAAATTAATTTATTGAAATGTTTTGGAAATCTATTAATAACACCTTTATTTGTTGAGAAAGATTTCATTTTAATAATACTACTGTTCCGTAATATAATTTTCAAGCTCTGTTCATTCTGGACTAAATATGCTTTTGGTCCTTGTTTTTTTTTTTTTTGTCTAAGTAGGCACTCACACTAACGCTCAAGACTCTTATTTTAGTGATCTCTCCTAAAAACTGGTGAACTGCCGCTAAACGACAGTTATATTTCGTTATTTTTTATTAAATATATTTTGTTTATAAAAATTAACTAACCACAGTAAGTCATTTAGGGTAAGTTTAATGGGTTTAAGTACTATTTGGTAGCCGACCTTAGTTTTCTGTGGTCTATGAACCTAAGGGAAAGGGAAGTCAGAGTAGAGTTTTACTGGTGTGATAAGGAAAAAACGGTAAGAGCTCCTATTTCTTTGAGGATTTTACATTGTCTTAAAAGCTATTTCTGACTTTCATTATTATGTTTATTGTTTAGTCGCTTGTAAGTTTCACGTGTTTATTAATATAACTTAATAATCAGTAAAGGAAGGGTCATGTATTCTTTTGTTCGGACCAATAGGCAGTTAAACTGGTGCTTTTAAGATGACAATGGTTTTTGTTCCAAGTCTGCACACACCTGGAGCTCATCACCACTTTCAAAAACGTTGTCGCTTTGGCATCGACTGTGTAGGGACGAACCGGTGAAGGAAGTAGAGGTAATCCTTGTTCAGGTTGGGTGAAGAACTCTTTCCGGTTTTGGTACACAGTGTGACTCATAGAAACAGCTCTTGTCTCAGTCTTGTGACTGAGGAACTTTCCCTTCAAAGTGAGGGAGTAACAACTGAAGATCAACCTGAACACCCCCTCTCACAGGGAGACTATTGAACTGTAAGTATAGCCTTAAGTCTTGTTATAATTGACTGTTGTTGGAGTTTGCATGTGAAATAAATACAGAGTTAAAAGTCCATGTCGCTTTTCTTTTGTCATCTTACATTCTGTGAAACTTATATTTGTTCCCTTAGACTGGTAGACAGGTATTCTTAAACGCTGTTATAAGTGGTCACCCACATAATACTGAACAGCGCTTATTGCTGGCTTACTTTGGATAATATCTATAATGTGTTATTTACTAAGCTTGCTTACCTGTCATACAGGCCAAATTTTTTATTGTAAACTGCTGTTAAAGTGGACACTAACCTAAGTCTGAACAAGTCATCACTAATTAACTTATATTTCATGACTGGCATATACAGGCTTAATTGCATACTGGTACTTTGTCTTTCTAAGTGACATTACAACCCATCTAATGGAATGACAGGCCTATAATTGTATGATACGAGTTTTCCAAGTGGTCCACCCCACCATAATTACTGAACAGGTCAATGGTGCTTAACTTCAGTTTGTTGTTTGGAATTTAAGTTCTTTTTCAGACAGAAACGCCAAATTTTTTTCTGGTATTGCTCTTTCCAAGAGGACACAAATCTAAGGATGAACAGGTCATAATTGCTTACTTCACATATCAGGCTCAATTTGCTTATGAGACTGAAAGTTCTAAGTGGTCACCACTGATTTTTAGTGATCTATAGAAACTGGTGCTTTTGAGATAACTTTGCTATATATGGGATATGACATCCATAAGTTTGCTTACATTTAGTTTATGAAGTTTATGGAAATGACGACTATAATAATCAGACGGAGTATTTATAAAATTCTGAACAGTTCTGAACATAACAAATCAAGATGGGGAGTGTTGATTATCTCGCCTTATCCAGAGTTGTGACCTTGATAAGTTTTAAATTGGTGAACCTAATTCTTACCGATATATTAAAAACATATTTTAGATTATTTTTTTAATTGCTTATTTTTTTATTATTTCTAACCAGAAAGGAAAATGAATTTATTTAAATAGGTTAAGCTATTATTGAGGAAATTAATAAGATAACTTTAAAACGTCTAATATTAGAATAGTTAAATATGTAGTAATGTTGATTCATTAACAAACAAAAAAACTATTTGGGTAATTGAGGTTGTGTGTAATATGTTGTTATGCATTGTATATGTTGGAAGATTGATATCATTGACTTCGGCTTGTATTCACCTGACTTACAACAGCAGCAGCATCAGAGACTTTGGCCTCTGGAATTACACGATCAATAATAATAGATTAGCTTGATTATTCCTTGATCTAGAGTTGTGTGCCCTTGATAAGTTTAAAATGGATGATGCGTTTTCTTATTCAGATATTCATTAAACAATATTTAGACTTTTTAAATTGCGTTATTGTTATTACTTTTTCTTAGCAGATGAAAATTTCTGCCAGTTTCTATCGTTGAATTTATTTAGTCTCGCTTATTTTCGATAGTTTATTGGTGATAACTATTTGGTAAAAATGTTCCAAGTGACAGTTGTTATTATTGTTCATAATTATCTGAAATTAATATTTAATCTTTCTCATATGTACTAAATATGAGAATGGAATGCTTTTTACCTATAAATAATGGTCTGAAAAACCTTAGGAAGAGAAGCGAGATCTCAGAAACTTAGGCAATTGCTATTACTGTATCCTTTTATCTAACTTCCCATCCTTTAATATTTCATGTGTTTCTTGCTATTAATTTCTCTGTTATTTCTGGTTCTTGAGTTAAAAATCTTTAGTTCATAAGAACGTTGTATTTCAATTTCTTAACATTAACATAAAAAAAAAAAAATATTCTATTCTTTTAAAATGTCTCGTTTTCTCTACTCACTTTCAGGGTATACTTACATGGGAATTGGTCTCAAGTGTAGTTTTTTTTTTGTTTTGTTGTTTCTTAAGATTAAATTCGCCATTTTAAAATTTTTCTCTTTTTTTAGACATCACTTCGAGCTAACACTTTTCACGGAATCAGTCTCACACAGTAGATATATAATTTTAAAAATTTTGTTTAATATCTTATACAAACAAATGTTTTTTTTTTTTTTTTTGTTTTTTGTGTGTGTGTGTGTGTGTAGGTGTTTGTTTCAGGATGAATGTAGTAGTGGACAAGATAAGTCCATTTTACAATTTTTTACATTAATGGACAATTACATTTTTTTTTTTTTTTTTTACAAATTTTAAGAACTATGAATAAAGAAACAATGAAAAGAAAAAAAAGGAATTCAGTGATTAGCATACTTCTGTAGTTGTTGATATTGTGGTGTCTTTTTTATATGTGACATATAAACAAGTGAGAAATATGAAAGTCCTGGTATGTATGGCATTTTGCTGTTTTAGCAATTCATTCTTCTCCTAGTTCTGATACTCAGAAGCTATATATTTATATATATATATATATATATATATCATAAAAAACAACACTCATCTTTTATTGGCTTAAGACAATTTGTGTGCAGTGTCTATTTTGTAGGTGAAGTGGTTGCTTGCTTCTCGTTAACCGCAGAATTAAACGCGGATTGTTAGAAAGAATCTGTCAGACTTACATGACTACCTGCCATCTAGTGAGCGCATCCAACCCATCTATAGTGGAGACGGAAACAATGGGGGAGGTAATCCAAGTGGGGGGGGTTGAGGAAATTTGGAGGGAGTTATACTACTAAATGTGTGAATTCATCACAACACCAGGCGATGTGTTGGTTTTCAGGTTATCTTGGTGGGGGAGGGTTTTGTGATGGTACGATACATTGTTGGGTTTGGAACAATGTACTTCATAATAAAAAAAAAAAATGAAAATCACTTATAAAACAATAAGAATTTCCTCTCAGGTCATTTTTTTCTCTCAAATATTGAGTATGTGGGAAGCTTTCATCAAAACAGTGTACAGGGATTATAATTATGGCACACACATGTTTTTATGCTGTTTCAGCCATGTTGAAAAAAACACAGTGAATAGGATTTTAGGATTTTATTTTAGACACAGTTAGTAGATTATATTATTAATGTACTAAAAGATGTCTGTCTTTATATAAAATCATAGTCAATATTTAGCTTACAATACTTCTGGGAGGGTTATGTTTTTTTTATTTTTTGTTTGTTTTTTTACATTTTAAAAGAAATGTAAAACCAATATCTACTAGTATAAAACTTTAAAAAGATTAATAAAAGTACCGTTTTTTTCTGAAGTTATTGGTGTGTTAGTGTTAAGTTATTATAATAGAAATGTGGTTTCTGCTTATTTTGGTTCAAACTGAATTTGTGTTTTGAAGAGTAAAGGTTGCAAAATCACCTAACAATGACTAAAAAAAAGGAAAAGTTGGATAATGGGAGACGATCTTTGGCAGGTTAGAAATGAGTCCATAATTGGGACGAATCTTTGGGCATTAGAAATGAGTACGGATGTATTGTCCAAACTGAGGAATCGAGTAAGTGATATATTTTTGGAAAAAGTGAGTCTTTCCCTGCATGTTTTTTAGAAAAGAGGCATTCCTCATTCTTGCGTTACCATTTATTAGCAAAATGTCTGTGTTTAGTCATTTGCACAGGATTTTAGATGCTAAATGTACTTTTCTGTTTTAAGAACCGTCAAAACTAATGATTTAAATTAATGATTTATTCGTAATGCTATTACAATCCTATTTAAATTAAAATTATACTAATGTACTAGAAGAAGGTCTGGTTTTTTTATATAAACTATACATAAAATTAACTAACTAATAATTAATTCTACGTGTTAATATTGTCATTTGGTATATAGTGTAAAAGTTAAGTGACGGGGCGGCCTAAAGTCTGGTATCAGCAGCCGAGGGGCTATCCCCTTTTCACATCGCGCTACGACCAAGGATTTTTAGCATTAGAGGTGGAGCGCACAGCTCCACTCAGCTTCCTTATTAATACCCGCACAGATCCGCTGATGCTACTCATCGTCTGAGTTTGGCGAGGATGGTAATGAACTAGGAACTTGTGGTTTCTTAGCCGAACGCTCTACGCCTGAGCTAACCGACGAACATAGTCAAATTCTAACTTTAATTGCTAGTAACATAGTCAATTAATTACTAATTTAGGAATTTTTCAACTAAGCTAATCTTGATAATTTTAACCTAGTATACATACTTCAAAATTACTAGACAAATGACTTATTTAATTTTGTATCTCTTGTCTGTAAAATCCTATTTAAGTTGAAATTGATATAACATCATATTAAAAAAGATTAATAATCTTCTGTATTAAATGCTCGGAAAAATATCTCCAAAATAATGGAATAATTATGTGCATTTATACTCATTTGAGTTTTAAGTCCAGTTGAGTTATCCCTTTTGTTACTAAGTTATCTCGCCTTTACTATTCTTCCTTTATATATGATACAGAAAGGTCTTCTTTCTCTAACAATCTAGAAGTCACAAGGACTGGCTTCCGGAATCAATATTTACCATGTTTTACTTATAAAAAAGTCTGCTTATATGTGGTCTTATTACTCACTACGAAGATACTTTTCTTGTGCTTAGAGTTAGCCCAGTTGCACAAATAGTAGATATATTAATTTTGGTAAGTGACAGCTCGTGTATGTTGTCAGAGAGTAGAGAGAGAGAGATGCTTTCTTTCTTCTTTTTCAAATGACTGGCAAATATATTTTCCTGATTAGATTGGAAAAGAGGAATACTTATGACATTTGCAATCGGAATTCTGACACAGTTGTGAGAAAGAAGATACAGAATTCCCTCGGAGATCCAGCAGTTATTCTTTCTTTTCTCACTTGGTGATATTTAACCTTTAAAGGTGGGTGAGGTGGAGGTAAATTTTAATCAAAGTAGATCTGGTTAAGGAAGGGGGGTCAAGGGTCAAATATGAAGTCATTATAATGAGG
The DNA here is from genome assembly GCA_023376005.1 of Doryteuthis pealeii. Classification (NCBI taxonomy): domain Eukaryota; kingdom Metazoa; phylum Mollusca; class Cephalopoda; order Myopsida; family Loliginidae; genus Doryteuthis; species Doryteuthis pealeii. Next base: position 72,171,741 of record CM042166.1, read on the forward strand.
AGGGTACGTTGAAAGTGGTTTGGTAATAGGAAATTATTAGAAGTAAGTTAAATCAAAGATGTAAGGATAATTTTTAAATTTCCATCAGAACAGAATAAATAGGTGTTAGGATATTCTGATCGTTAACAAGGAATAACATCAGTGCTTATTATCTAATAGAGGAAGGTATTTTTTTTTGTTATTGATTAAAAAAAAAAAAAAAAAAAAAAAACGACGTATACTGTGAAAGCATTTTATAATCCATGCTGACTTTTTCTATGTTATTTTTGGCTATTCATAGCAGTGACATGTGGCATCAAATAATTTCAATCCATAAGATGATATATATGCATTTTACCCAACCCCTCCGCATGAGCAGGATAGGAAAACGGGGTCAATTTATTTTTTTAAGCGGAGTTTAACAGGTTTGATTCAAGTTTCCTTCTCTTCGACCAGTTGCTACAGGTTAAATGGGCCAGTCTGCCTACTCTTTACCTAGTGGGGCAGAGTAGTTGGATACAATAATTTACCAAGGTATTGCATTGTGATAATACAAATAGTGTCATCCAGGATTTGAACCCAGGTTAGCGTGTTCGTTTTGTATGACGATAATATGTACATAACAAGTGACATGGTAACTATGTGTGTAGATTTACTATAATAAAGTGATGAGTTATATGTGATATTTAAAATGAAAATGATTAAGTGTAACCTATTCGTAAAAAATGACATCATATAAAATTTATATAAGCTTGGTCGAGGAGGGATAATGTAAATTAATTATCTTCTTTTTTTTTAAACAATAATCTGTTGCAAGGTAAAGTAACTATTTTCATTTAAAAAAAAAAAAAAATCTGTTTAATCCAAATGAAAAATTGTATTCAATAATGCTTTTTTTATCTTTTTTTTTTCATTTTCTTCTTCTTTTTTTTTTCTTTTTTTTTTTCTTAAACATCTCCATAATAATGATGATTTCTTTTTAATGTGTAAATATACCAATTTTCATTGAAAGAAGATGATTCGCTTGGGACTGAAGACCGCTAACTTGGGTGGTGGTCACCATCATGTAAGGGTAACTTCAATGCGGCGGTGGGTGGGGGAAAGTCTTGTAATCTGGTTCTGGAATTTGCTGAAATGACTAGCAAGTCTCCATAGTGTGGCGATGGAGTTTAGAAGATGGGAAGCAGCCACTATCTCCAATCTACACACGCACACATATATATACCTATATGTGACTAGTCTCCTACTGCATATTCATATAACGGTTAGAGACTTCGTGTCAGCTTGACAGTCGAGGTTTCGAGTCACACACAGAGCAGTCTCCCATGTTATAACCTTGCTGATGAGACCTAATAGGTCGAAATGTCATTCAGGATTGACATTTTCTCGATTTGTTTAGCCTTAAATTGAACATATATGCCTGCCTAAATTCATTAATTATTAACTAATTAATTTTCAAAATTAGGTATGACTTCAATTAAGCACATATCCTCCAAAAATTGTCGGCTTAAAGCCATATAAAAAAATTAAACACATTTGTTTGTTTACTTAACCTCATATTCATATAACTAACTATACACCTTGTTATACACACACACACATATGATCCACTATCTCCAATCTACACACGCACACACACATATATATATACCTATATGTGGCTAGTCTCCTACTACATATTCATATAACTAACTATACACCTTGTTATACACACACACAAACACACACACACACTTGCATGCATCCAATTGAACTTTTGTGCAGCATCATAGTGCCACAAAGGTGGTTTTTAATACTTAGGCTTTATTCACCAGTCATAGTCACCTGTGGCAAGGAAATATCTCCCTGGCTAGTTGTAGTGGCTAGACACAGTCAAGGCCTAAACTCGAGTGACCGAGTGATTCTCTTGGGGGTCAAAAGTGGGTCCTTTGTTCCACACATGCGCGGAGGGTTCTTCCGGTGAAGGCTGATGGGAGTTTATTTTTCTAATTTTTTATTTTATTTTAATCCCTACAAGAGTGAGAGGACATATTGGAAACAATAAAAGGGGATAAACTCTCAGTCAGACTTAAACTTACGTCCTCTTTGTTTCTGTGTTATCCATACTAGCTAAGCTATCTGAGCAATTGGTATTTTAAGAACATGGTAGGTGTGGTGCTCCACCTCAGACGCAAAAAAACACTCTCCTTGGTCTAGTGCTAGTGAAAATGGTATAGACTCCCTCACTTATTGGCTGATACCAACTTTAGGCCACTCCGACAATTTACTCTTTACTTACATATCGACGATAAAAAAAATTATTTATCTTAAAAATGATTCCAGTTCTTTTTTTCTATTTGTGAGTATCGATACTTTGAGTATTTTTTTAATTATTATTATTATTAATGATTGATCTGGAGACACTCCTTTAGGTACCACCAAAATCATGTCACGTGATCAGTTTAGGCAATATTGAAGGAAGAAACGTAAATATTTTTGAACTTTTTTAAGTCTCACACAAAGAAATAACGAACATAAAAAGTTGTTACAAAGAAAAACAGTTAATTCAAAGATCAAATGCCTGATTGACAAAACCTCTGCAAAAAATAAATAAAATGTGCATGTTTAATAAATTTTTTGAAACAGAACGGAGAGAAAAGATATCATGTTGGTTTATGGCCTTGATCTGTCTGGCTGGCCAGTGTAACGTTCTAATAGCGATATACGTTGTATAGCGGGGCTTGTCAACATGCCTCCAAATTCACGACACTAAAATGGTATTCGCAACGCGGTGGTCGTCTTGTTGATAAAAAGGATACAACGCAAGAAATATATCGTCACAAGGGCTTAGATTTTATTTTTGGGCTTGTCTTGTGGGTTGTTTCGGAGAGGAGAAAGAGAGAGAGGACACTGATAAATTACTGTGATCCCACACTAGGGACCAGAGGCCCATCCGTACCCTACGCCTCAGAAAGCAAAAAGAGGACGATATTCTTCTTCGTCGTTCCTCGTCAACACCCGAAACTTCCAGTTGGCTCTCAATTCTCCATTCAGGGGTCATGCCCTGGTCAAATCACCGTGCATCACTCCACCCTTTTTCAAAGCCTCCACCTGGTCTCATTTCTTCTTCCTCCTTTTCTATAGTAGTCCTCTCAAAACTCAGGACCTTCTTCATCTCGTTACAGCCCGGCAGGTACATTTAAGAATAAATGATTGATTTTAATGCCATATCAACCTGTCTGGGGTTATTTTATGCCTAGAGGTAAGGGAATCATGTTTATTGAATGTTCAGATTTACATTTTTTGTGTAGTTATTTCTAGACAATTTGATGACAATTATTTGTACTAGCAAATATATGCACCCTCCATAGGGTGCAAGTATTTAAGTTTAAATGTAATAAGATATTATATTAAATTAGAAAGGCAAAAGAAACTAAATAAGAATGCAGATAAAAGATTTGAAACATGGAACAACTGAAACTTACTCTTCCATCACTCTTGTCTTTCATTGCTATTTTTTCTAATGTAAGTATTTAGTTAAAAGAGGAAGTAAGAATAAATTTACAGTTATTTTTTCTTGTTAATGGATTTCATTTAAGATCTATTGAAGAGATGTTTGCTTATATTCATTAAAATAAAACAAAAAGTTAGAAACCAATAACACTGAGCACATATTTATTAAATTCGATTTTATAATATCAATATGCTAATTATCCTTCGTTCACACTGTAAACCGCTATTTGTGTATATACAAATATAATTACATGTTATTCGTATTAGATATGGTTAACAGTATTTTCCCAACCACTCGTACTGGGTCAGTATGAATAATGTAAAACAATTTTATTAATTATTAAAAGAAGGTTAAAATAAAATCATGGAGAATGTGAGTGTCAATAACTAAGGGAATTGTGACTTGAGTAGTAATATAGTTTCGGTTACAGACAGAAAAACAACAATCTCCATTATAATAAGATTATAGATATTATTATGTATGCAAAAAGAAAACCCCTTTTTTTTTTTCATTTTGTACATGAGGGGAGTACTCTATAATTACTATCTATTAATTATCTCCCTTGAAAAACTGTTACACTAGAGGAGTGCTTACAATGTGGAATTAAAATAAATTAAGATAAAACGAATAAAAATAACAAATTCCCAGCCTTCACATCAGAAGAACTCCGAGCATGTGCAGAAAAAGGACCACTTTATGACCCAAAGATAATCTCTTGGTCGTTTCGAATTTTAAGCCTTAACTAGGACAAGACACTACTACTGGCAAGGAAGAAATTTCTTCCTTGCCATGTATATATATATATATATATATATATATATATATATATGTTTTGGCCAATGTGCCTCTAGCCTTTTTTGGGTATTTCTTGTCATAATAGGGAGAGCTTCACAAAACTTTGAACTGAACACTTTATTTAATCCATTAGAGTAGATTGTTCCCATTCTGTTAACCATGACCGAGTATACACACACACACACACACACATATATTATATATATATATATATATATAATGTAATATATCAAGAAAAATGAAAAACAGGTTTAAATGGGTTAAGTGGTGAGTTTATTGGCCGACGCTGCAGTGTTTCGATCTATTAATTAGATCATCTTCAGGGATAAGAAATAAGAATTATTTATCACAGAATAATGAGAAAAGCGAGTGGTAATCCTTGTCATTCAGTCTGTTTAAAAAATTTCTGAAGTTTGAAAAAAGGATTTCTGAAGTTTGAATGACAAGGATTACCACTCGCTTTTCTCATTATTCTGTGATAAATAATTTCTTATCTTATGCCCTGAAGATGATCTAATTAATAGATCGAAACACTGCAGCGTCGGCCAATAAACTCACCACTTAACCCATTTAAACCTGTGTTTTTTCATTTTTCTTGATATATTACATACTGTCGGATTTACTTCCTTTCTTCACATATGTATATATATATATATATATATATATGAAGTGGTCAAACAATGTGTTTGAAATGGCGAAGGCCGACATTTCAAACACATTGTTTGACTACTTCATACTGTCGTGCCATAAGTCACCCAAAAAGTGCGATATACATATCAGTTTAAAATTAACCGAGAGATTCTAGGGACACCAGCTAGTGTAGTGGTTAGAATGTCCGCCTGTCAACCTGACAGGTAGGGTTCAAATCGCGCACAAAGCACTGCCCTGTCTATAGCTCTGCTGATGAGGCCTAATGGGCTGAAATGTATATACAGAGATCGACTTTTTCTTGATTTGTTTATGCTTTACATTTAAACTGATATGCACGCCTAATTCATTTAATTATAATTAATTAATTAATTAACAAATTAGGTATGACTTTAATTAAGCACATAATCTCCCAAAATATATATATATATATATATATATATATATATATACACACACACACACACTGTTGTAAATTAAATAGTTATTTCCTTTTTAATGACCTTAACCTTTGATTAACCTCTAATTATCTCCCCTGCCCGCTAGGATTATCGTAGATAAATATAAAAATGGGCATTTTGTAGAACTGTTATAACTGGTGTAATTATTTTGATATTGATGTAATGAATATGTAAATACTTAGGTACCCCCCTCACTATAATCTAATTGGATAGTGTCCTCTATAAATATTCGACACTCAGGTGGTACAAGTGCCTACTAGCCTACGCCTACTAGTCAGAATACCACCACGACTGCTCGGAAGACGCACTGCTATTCGACGCACCAGCTACTACTGCAATAATATACCTTACTACCAACTTCATAATATATCCCTTAACCTGGATATATCAGGTATTAAAGTTGATTTGAAAAGCAAAGAGTAGAACAATATTGAATTGAAAAGAATAGAATTATTGAAGTCAGTTAGTCTACTGGTGGTTTTAATAACGGCAGCTAATTAAGTATAACTCAAGCAGTGTCCAAGACAGCTGGTATAAATAGGAATCAAGAATGATCCATTCATGAATCTGGGTGATTTGGGTGATTCCACTCCTTGAGTTCTGATTGGCTGCTTGATTTGAATGACATTGTGGAGTCTTATATATACTTTGTCATTTTGCAGTGGACCTTGTAACATTCGGGTTTGTATTTGAGTTACAATCATTTGTTGCCTTGTCTTCCCAGTTCGACGGTAATTGGAACTTAATTATTCTTCAAGAATGATGAGACTGATAAACCATTTAGATAGGTTTTAATATCAAAACAATTACACCAGTTATAATAGTTCTACAAAATGCCCGTGTTTATATATATCTACAATATACACACACACAATGTTTTGGCCAATGTAACCTTCTTTAGGTATTTCTTAGAATAAGAATCCGTCATGAAACTTCAAAACAAACCCTTTATTTAATCCATTGGGGTAAATTGTTCTCATTCTGTTAACCGTGACCGGGTACAAGTATTATGTTAAGTATTCTATGCTATTTTCGCTCGTAGTCAGGATTGAACCTGAAACCTCCAGTTGTCACTTAGAACTGTATTAACCCATTGCCTATATCCATTATGCCATGAGTTCTACTCAACAATTCAGAGTAATGATAATGAACAGTTATATACTTTCAAGTAGTGGGAAGCACGTGGTGTAATGGTTAAAATCATAGGAAATGGACTCGTCGCCCCGAGTTCAAATCCTGGACGTGGTAATTGCATTTCACTTAGCGCTAATACCCTTGGGAAAGGTATGAATTCTACTCTCCCTCCAGCTATGGGTAAATAGTAGGGCAGACTGGGCTCTTTAACCTTGGTTAGGCAACCGGTCTAGGAGAAGGAAAACTCTGAATTCAAACCTGTTAAACTCTGCTTTAAAAAATTGACTTTGTGTCACATCCTACTCATGCGGAAGAGTTGGTAAATATATATATATATATATATATACTTTCAAGTATTTCTATCTAATACTAATAATTTGCACAGTTATATGGTTTCAAATATTTCAAGCTTATTCTTCCAAGCTGTAGCCATGTGAATACTACTGTATGGTTGCACCACTTGGACTTTAACAAAATGCTTGGAGAAAAAGCTAGATAGGAACTACACAAGGATTCTGTGTGCTATTTAGAACCAATTCTGGAAACAGATACTCCACTGATTCATATGTAGGTAAATCCTATCATTTAGACAAGAACTATGTTTGTCATACTATAAAGAATATTTCTCAAGGAAGATCATTATTTGATAATAAATTAATTGTTGTGGTGTGACAAGGGGTTTTAATGTTTAGCTGGTTAGTCTTTGTGCGTATTCCTAGGGTTTGCTTATAACCACATCTTATTTGGTGGTCATCCTGAAAAGGAATTCAAGGAAAGAAAAGGAAGAAACAAAGATATTGAAGTCAGTCAGTTAGACAGTCAACAATTGGTTTGACTGGCCAAGCCTAACATGAAGTTACTAGTTCATTAATGAACCACTATACAGCTTAAATAATTCCTGCCACTGCTGCCAGGAAGAGTCCATTAAGCTGAGGAGGTGTTTGACTGTTCTACTGTCCAATAGTTAACAATCTGTAACAGTCATTTCCAGACTGCAGGTTCAATCCTGGCTAAGGGTGAAAGTAACACAGAATAACAATTATCAGTATTCTACAAAAGACAAAAGGGAGTTTTAGGGTTTAGGCTTTATTCACGGGTCATATATATATATATATATATATATATTGTGTGTGTGTGTACTCGGTCATGGATAACAGAATGGGAATAATCTACTCTAATGGATTAAATAAAGTGTTCAGTTCAAAGTTTCGTGAAGGCTCCCTATTATGACAAGAAATACCCAAAGAAGGCCAGAGGGCACATTGGCCAAAACGTATATATATATATATATATATATATATATGAAATTTAACATTATGAAAAAACATATGATGTTTGTTATGTAATTGCATAACAAACATCATATGTTTTTTCATAATGTTAAATTTCATACTGTCGGATTAATTTCCATCTATTTTTCATATATATATATATATATATGTTTTGGCCAATGTGCCTTCTTTGGGTATTTCTTATATGAGGGAAATGGGGTTGGAACGAATCTGAAAGAATGAGGTAAAATAAGGAATGAAAGAACAAAACTCAGACAAAAATGTGTAGTATATTTCACTGCAACATTAAGTTCTGCTTCCTCAAGCCTTTTTAGAAGGACAACAGTCTAAAAATGAAAATAATGCAACATTCACAAATGAATCAAATTTCATCAGCTTTGAATAACGCATCAGGGGTTGAAATGCCATTAAACAAAAAAAAGAAGAAAAAAAAATACAACACAAAAAGGTTCACAGTTGTTATCTTTATTAATTCATCGATAGTTTTGAAGCAAGAATGTATCCGTAAAATATATCATTGGTCAGAAGAAGGGTTTTTTTTTATGATGGTGGTCACTTTGTCGCCATCATGCTTGAGTAAATCGTTTTGTAAAGCTGGCATGATACAGGGAACTAATGGCTTCTTCTTTTTGTTCAGTGTTGGGGGACACTATGGCAGTACTGTAGTTAACTGGCCGCTAGTGTCGTTTGGGCAAGGGAAGGAGAGAGATAGAAAAGAACAAACAACTGGACACTATTAAATGGTGCAAACACTTTGTTGCAATAATCATAATAATAAGTAGTAGTAAATAATAATAATAATAGTAGTAATAATTAATAATGTTATTGATAGTTATATATTTAAATGAAATAGAGACATGACTACGAATGGACAGGGGGTTTAAAAAAGGTGGGGAGAACAGGAAGATCTTCTGTAGTGCTTCATTGGAAGACATCAGGGACAGAAAGAGGGACTGAGATTTGCCACGTGTTAGTAAGGTGTGGGTGGCTTGATAGTCCGTATATTCTCAGCAGTGTGGGTGTGTGTATATTTGTGTTTGATCAGCAGTGTTGGTAGTATTTCTTTAGCATTACTTGCTTCAGTTTTGCTCATCTTTCTTCTTTTTCTTTACTTTTTTAAATTTTTTTTTATTTTTTTGTTATTGGTCTGTATTAAACAATTGGAGAATAATGATGGCCGTGTTTAATGAAGGACTGTGAACGTTAGTGAATAAAAATGAGCCAACATTTTTTTTTAGGAGAAGAAGGATAGAAAAAACATGAAAACTGTTTATCCTATCTCTTCTACCATCTCCCCTCTCCGTTGAGTTTTTATTTATTTATTTTTTAAATTATTATTTTTTTTATTTATATATATTTTTTGTGGTGGGATGATGACTGTGCGAACTAAAGCCGTGGTGTGCAGGCAGATAGATGATTGGGGGGTGGGGTGTCTGTTGAGATGTTCTAATCTAGCCGACAATGGGAAGAGACAGTAAAAGGGAATGGATCGGGTACAAATCAGCCAGTTTTACTCATAGTTACCTCCCTTTAAAGCATCATCAGTATTTGCTCATAGTTACCTCCTTTGAAGCATCAGCAAACAAGATGGCTCAGATTACAAACTTTTCTTTTGTTTTTTGTTTTTAAAACAAAATCGTTCAAACCCATTTTCTGAGAGGGATGAAGAAAGAAAGGGGATTACCTTTTTTTTTTTTTTTATTGGTGGGGCGGGGGAGTATAACATGCCATTTTTTTTTTTCTTGGGTCTACTCATAATTGATGAAAATGTTCGTTTATGTAAATTTACACACAAATTGAGAATTGTTAAATCCCAACGTTGAGGGGTGGGTATTTGGAGAGCTGGGTAGGCAGATCAGTCACAGGGTACACACGTTTATGGACATCTGCTGGTAGCATAGTGTTTATTTTTTTGTGGGTTTTTTTGTTTTTTTTGTAATCTTTTTTTTTTTTTTACTTTCTATTTTTCTTCTTTTTTTTTTACTTTCTTTTCTTTTTTTTTTTATTTCTTTCTTTTTTTTTGGTAATGAATAAAAAACAAAATAGCAAACAACAACAACAAAAGTATAGAACTGAAAATTATTTTCTAGTTTTACAAATGTCGATACAACGTAAAATGTGAGCACAATAATATCATAATGATGATGATAACAGTAAATTGTCTTTTCGCAACACTTGCTCCATCAAAAATGACATTTAAATAAAACAACTGTAAAATCAATTTTAAAAAAATTTCTTTTTTTTTTTCTTTTTCTTTTTTTTTTTTTTTTACAGCAAGAACAGCAAATTCTTAGAATGTCTTTAGATTTTTTTTTTTAAGTTAAAGAATGAATGTGAACAATAGGAAAATATTTAAAAAAACAAAAAACAAACAGCAACAATGAAAAAAAATCCCCAAACAATAAATACCACCTTCCCATGAAGTGAAAATATTAGATTTGATTTTCTCTATATATTAAGATAGTGGAACTACAAATTAGATTTATTAACATGTTTGGAAATCTCATTAATAACACCCTTTATTGTTGAGAAAGATTTCATTTTAATAATACTAACTGCTCCGTAATATAATTTATCAAGCTCTGTTCATTCTGGCATATATTGCTTTTGGTACTTGTTTTTTTTTTTTGTCTAAGTAGGCACTCACCTAACGCTCAAGACTGCTTAATTTTAGTGATCTCTCAAAAACTGGTGTAACTGCCGCTAAACCGAGCAGTTAATTATTTCTTATTTTTATATAAATATTTTTGTTTATAAAAATTAACTACAACCACAGTAGGCAATTTAGGGTAGTTTAATGGGTTTAATACTATTTGGTGCCGACCATTAGTTTCTGTGGTCTATGAACCCTAAGGGGAAAGGGAAGTCAGAGTAGAGTTTTACTGGTCGGATAAGGCAAAAAACGGTAAGAGTCTCCTATTTCTTTGAGGATTTTCACATTTCTTAAAAGTATTTGCTGTATTCATTATTAAATGTTATTTGTTTGTCCTTGTACAGTTTCACGGTGTTTATTAAATAAACTTAATAACATCAGTAAAGGAGGGTCATGTCATTCCCTTTGTTCGAGACCAATAGGCAGTTAAAACTGGTGCTTTAAGCATGACAATGGTTTTTGTTCCTAAGTCTGCACCCACCTGAGCTCATCACCACTTTCAAAAACGTGTGCTTTGAGCATGACTGTGTAGGGACAGGAAGTAGAAAAGGTAACGTCCCTTGTCAGGTTGGGTGAAGAACCCTCTTTCCGGTTTTGGTACCAACGTGTGAGCCTCATAGAAACAAGCTCTTGTCTCAGTCCTTTGTGACTGAAGGAACTTTCCCTTCAGTGAGGGAGTAACAACTGAAGACTCAACCTGAACACCCCTCTCAACAAGGGAGATATATGAACTGTAAGTACTGCCTCTAAGTACTTGTTATATTGACTGTTGTTGAGTTTGCATGTGAATAAATAAAGTTAAAAGTACATGTGCTTTCCCTTTTTGGTCATTACATTCTGTGAACTTATATTTTGTTCCCTTTAGACTGTAGACAGCTATTCTTACAACTGCTGTTCATAAGTGGTCACCCACCTAAATACTGAACAGGCTTATTGCTGCTTAACTTTGGATATATCTATAATAGTTGTTATTTACTAAGCTTTGCTTACACTGTCATAAAGGCCTCAAATTTCTTATTGTACCTGCTGGACATGGACACCTACCTAAGTCCTGAACAAGCTCATCACTAATTAACTTATATTTTCAGACTGGCATACAGGCCTCAACTTGCATATGGTACTTGCTCTTTCTAAGTGGACACCTATCTAAGGACAGAACAGGCTCATAACTGCTTAACTTCAATACAGGCCTCAAATTGCTTATGATACCTGAGTTTTCCAAGTGGTCACCCACCAAATTACTGAACAGGCTCATTGGTGCTTAACTTCAGATTTGTTGTTTTGATTTAAGCTTTTTTTCAGACAAGCACACTGGCCTCAAATTTTTTCTGGTACTTGCTCTTTCCAAGTAGACACCCATCTAAGGACTGAACAGGCTCATAATTGCTTAACTTCAATACAGGCCTCAAATTGCTTATGAGACCTGAAGTGCCTAAGTGGTCACCCACCTGATTTTAGTGATCTATCAGAAACTGGTGCTTTGAGCATAACTTTGACTATTATGGGATATGACATCCCATAATAGTTGCTACATTTAGTTTATGAAGTTTATAGGCAAATGTAACGACTATAATCAGACAGGAGTATTTAATAAAAATTTGTAGACAGTTCTGAACACCAAATCAAAGATGGGGAGTGTTGATTATCTCCCTTGATCCCAAGTTGTGTGCCCTTGATAAGTTTAAATTTGTGAACTAGTTCTTACTCAGATATCATTAAACAATATTTTAGACTTTTTTTTTTAATTGCTTATTTTATTATTTTTCTCCCAGAAAGGAAAATGAATTTATTTTAAATAGGTTAAGCTATTATTGAGGAAATTAAAAGATAAACTTTAAAACGTCTAATATTAGAATAGTTAAATATGTAGTAATGTTGATTCTTAAAAAACAAAAAACTATTTGGGTAATTTGAGGTTGTGTGTACATATGTGTTTAATGCCTTGTATATGTTGAAGATTGATATCATTGACTTCGCTGTATTCACCTTGACAACAGCAGCAGCATCAGAGACTTTGGCTCTGAACATTAACACGATCAATAAATCAAAGATAGTCTTGATTATCTCCCTTGATCTAGAGTTGTGTGCCCTTGATAAGTTTAAATGGATGAATGCGTTCTTATTCAGATATCATTAAACAATATTTTAGACTTTTTTAAATTGCTTATTGTTATTACTTTTCTAGTAGAAATGAAAATTTCTGCCAGTTTCTATCGTTGGAATTTATTTAGTCTCGCTTATTTTCGATATGTCTTATGGTACATAAAACTATTTGGTACCAAAATGTTCCCAAGTGACAGACCTTGTTATTATTTTCATAATTATCTGAATTAAATAATTTAAATCTTTCTCATATTGTACCTAAATAATGAGAATGGAATCGGCTGTTTTACCTATAAATAATGTCTGACAAAAACCTTAGGAGAGAGAAGCGAGATCTCATGAAACTTAGCAATTGCTAATTACTGTTACCTTTTCCCCATCCTTAATATTCATTGTTTCTTGCTATTATTTCTCTGTTAATTCTGGTTCTTGAGTTACAAAACTCTTTTAGTTCCATAAGACATTGTATTTCAATTTCTTAACATTAACATTAAAAAAAAAAAAAATTTCTATTCTTTTAAAATGTCTCTTTTCTCTACTCACTTCAGAGGTATCACTTACATGGGAATTGGTCTCAAAGTGTAGTTTTTTTTTTTGTTTTGTTTGTTTCTTAAGATCTAATTCGCCCATTTTTAAAATTTTTTCTCTTTTTTTAGACATTCACTTCAGAGCTAACACTTTCACAGGAATCAGTCTCACACAGTAGATATATAATTTTTAAAAAATTTTGTTTAATATCTATTACCCCCAAATGTTTTTTTTTTTTTTTTGTGTGTTGTGTGTGTGTGTGTAGGTGTTGTTTCAGGATGAATGTAAATAGTGGACAAGATAAGTCATGTTACACTTTTATTTACATTAATGGACAATTACAATCTTTTTTTTTTTTTTTTTTTTAAAATTTTAAGAATACTGAATAAAGAAACAATGAAAAGAAAAAAAAAAGGAATTCATGATTACATACTTCTGTAGTTGTTGATATTGTGTGTCTTTTTTTAATATGTAGACATAAAACAGTGAGAAATATGAACAGTCCTGTATGTATGTGCATTTGTCTGTTTTAGCAATTCATGTCTTTTCTCATAGCTTCTGATACTAGAAGCTATATATATATATATATATATATATATTCATAAAAAAACAACAACATCTCTTTTATTGGCATTAGACATTTTGTGCAGTGTCTATTTTTGTAGGTGAAGTGGTTGCTTGCTTCTTCCGTTCAACCGCAGAATTAACGGCCATTGTTAGAAGAGAATCTGTCAGACTACATGACTACCTGCCATCTAGTGAGCCATCTAACCCATCTATAGTGGCAGAGGACAACAATGGAGGGAGGTAATCCAAGGTGGGGGGGGGTTGAGGAAATTTGGAGGGAGATTATACTACTAAATGTGTGAATTCATCACAACACCAGGCGATTGTGGTTTTCAGGTTATCTTGGTGGGGGAGGTTTTTGTGATGGTACGATACATTTTGGGGTCTGGAAACAATGCTACTTATATATAAAAAAAAAAAAAATGAAAACACTTCAAATACCAATAAGAATTTCCTCTCAGTCATTTTTTTCTCCAAATATTGTTATTGGGAAGACTTCTCCATCAAAACCAGTGACAGGGATTATAATTATGGCACAATATCTTTTTTTATGCCTGTTTCAGCCATGTTGGAAAAAACACAGTGAATAGGATTTTAGGATTTATTTAGACACAGATTAGTAGATTATATTAATAATGTACTAAAAATGTCTGTCTTTATATAAAATCATAGTCAAATATTTAGCATTACAAATACTTCTGGGGAGGTATGTTTTTTTTAATGTTTTTTTTGTTTTTTTAATTTTAAAAGAAATGTTAAAACAAATATCTACTAGTATAAAACTTTACAAAATTAAATAAGTCCGTTTTTTTCTGAAGTTATTGGTGGTTAAGTGTTAAGTTTATTATACAATAGAAATGTGGTTTGCTTATTTTGTTTCAAACTGAATTTAGTGTTTTGAAGAGTAAAGGTTGCCAAAAATCACCAACAATAACTAAAAAAAAAAGAAAAGTTGATAATGGGACGATCTTTGGCCATTAGAAATGAGTCACTAATGGGACGATCTTTGGCCATTAGAAATGAGTCACGGACTGTATTGGTCACAACTGAGGGAATGAGTACAGTGATAATATTTTGGAAAAAGTAGTTCTTTCCCTGCATGTTTTTTTAGAAAAGAGGCATTCCTCATTCTTGTGTTCCATTATTAGACAAAATGTCTGTGTTAGTCCATTTGCCAGGATTTTTAGATGCTAAAATGGTTTACTTTAAAAAACAGGAAAGTAACTAATGATTTAAATTATGTATTTATCGGTATATGCTATATACAATCCTATTTAAAATTAAAATTATATAATGTACTAAAGAAGGTCTGGGTTTTTTTATAAAGCTATAGTCAAAATTACTAACTATAATTAATTCTAACGTAGTTAATATTGCTAACTTTTATTAGTAAGTAAAAGTAAAGTCGACGGGGCGGCCTAAAGTCGATATCAGCCAGTCAGCGAGGGAGTCTATCCCCTTTTCAATAGCGCTAGACCAAGGAGATTGTTTTAGCATCTGAGGTGGAGCGCCACACCTACCATCAGCTCCTTACTTTACCGCACAGATCCCTGTGCTACTCATACGTTGAGTTGGCGAGGACTGGTATCGAACTAGGAACCTTGTGGTTTCTAGCCGAATGCTCTACCGACTGAGCTAACCGACGAACATAGTCAAAATTACTAACTTTAATTTGTAGTAACATAGATAATATTACTAACTTTAGAATTTTTCACTAAGCTAATACTGATTAATTTTAACTAGTACTAACATACTCAAAATTACTAGAAAATGACTTATTTAAATTTTGTATCTCTGTTCTGTAAAATCCTATTTAAAGTTGAAATTAGATATAAATCAGTATTAAAAAAGATTAATAATTTCTGTATTAAATGCTGGAAAAATAATCTCAAATTAATGGAATAATTATGTGCATCTTATCACCTCATTTTGAGTTTTAAGTCAGTCTGAGTTATCTCCCTTTTGTTAAGTTATCTCCCTTTTACTATATTCTTCTTTATATCTGATAAGAAAGAGTCTTTCTTTCTTAACAATCTAGAAGGTCACAAGGACTGCTCCGCAGAATCAAATATTTACCATGTTACATTATAAAAAGTCTGCTTACTATGCTGGTATTATTACTCACTAACGAAGATACTTTTCTATGTGCTTAGAGTTAGCCCAGTTGCACAATAGTAGATATAATAATTTGGTAAGATGACAGTCTCTGTATGTTGTCAGAGAGAGAGAGAGAGACTGCTTTCTTTCTTTCTTTCAAATGACTGGCAAATATATTTTCTGATTAGATTGGAAACAAGAGGAATACTTTATGAAATTTGCAATCGGAATTCTGAACCAGATGTGAGAAAGAAGATACAGAATTCCTCGGAGAATTCCAGCAGTTATTTCTTTTCTTTTCTCACTTGTGATATTTAACATTTAAAGGTGGGTGGAGGTGGAGGGTAATTTAAATCAAAGTAGATCATGGTTAGGAAGGGGGGTCAAGGGTCAAATATGAGTCATTATAAATGAGGAGGGTACGTTGAAATGTGGTTTGGTAATAGGACAATTATTAGAAGTAAGTTAAATACAAAGATGTAAGGATATTTTTAAATTTCCATCAGAACAGAATAAATAGGTGTTAGGATTTATCGATCCGTTACAAACGGAATACATAAGTGCTTATTTATCTAATAAGAATGGAAGGTATTTTTTTTGTATTGATTAAAAAAAAAAAAACAAAAAAAAAAAACGACGTATATGTGAAAGCATTTATATATCCATGCTGACTTTTTCCTATGTTAGTTATTTGGCTATTCATAGCAGTGACATCGTGTGCATCAAAATAATTTCAATCCATAAGAGTGATATATATGCATTTACCCAACCCCTCCGCATGAGCAGGATGTGACACGGGGTCAATTTTATTTTTTAAAGCGGAGTTTAACAGGTTTGAATTCAGAGTTTTCCTTCTCCTAGACCAGTTGCCATACCAAGGTTAAAGAGCCCAGTCTGCCCTACTATTTACCCATAGCTGGGGGAGAGTAGTTGGATAAATACCTTTACCATATTAGCACTATGTGAAATACAAATAGTGTCATCCAGGATTTGAACCCGGTTAGCCGTGTTCGTTTTGTATGACGATAACTATTACATCACAAGTGACATAGGTAACTATGTGTGTAGATATTATCCTATACATAACAGTGATGAGTTTATGTAGATATTTAAAATGATAAATGATTAAGTGTTAACCTATTCGTAAAAAAGACATCATATAAAATTTATATAACTTGGTCAGGAGGGACATATGTAAATATTCATCTATTCTTTTTTTTTTAAACAATAATTGTATGAAGGTAAAAGTAGCTATTTTCATTTAAAAAAAAAAAAAAATTGTTTAATCCAAAATGAAAAATTGTATTCAAATAATGCTTTCTTTTATCTTTTTTTTTTTCATTTTTCTTTCCTTTTTTTTCTTTTCTTTTTCTTAAAATCTCCCATGAATAACTCGAGATTCCTCATTTTTAATGTGTAAATAACCACATTTTCATTGAAAGAGATGATCATACTTTGGACCTGAAAGACGCTAACTTGGGTGTGGTCACCATCATGTAAGGGTCTTCCAGATGCGGCGGTGGTGGGGGAAAGTCTTCGTAATCTGGTTCTGGAATTGCTGGAATAGCATAGTCAGTCTCCATAGTGTTGCGCGATGGAGTATTAGAAGATGGGGAAGCAGAGTCCATGAAATGTCGGTCGGCACCCAGCCCTGGCAAGCTAACTCCACCCATGGGACCAGTCGACTTGCGGAGGTGCGTGTACGCGTTGTCCTTGGCACCAGTTCTCATGCTGGGTGAAAGTAATTGCTGACTTTCATGTCCATCATGACGGGTAGCACGAACCAAATCAGGTCGACGGGCACTGCAATGACAAAAGAGGAAAGTGATGATGAGATCTGAATACGACAAATATGATTATGATTATGAAATAGTACACAGTGAAGTTTATCCTAGAATAATATGCTATACTAGCAGGAGCTGTGGATATACCACAGTATGATAATTTAATTATTACAACTTTTGATATGTTTACTTAAGAGCTATTGCAAAATACTTCAATATGTAAAAAGTATAATAGTGAAGTACTAGTAGGACCTGTGGATATAACACAGTATGATAATTATTACAACTTTTAATATGTTTACTTAAGAGCTATTGCCAAATAGTTCAATATGTAAAAAGTATAACAATCTTGATTTAGCTCTATCTTTTTTTACCTTTCTTTCCTTCTTTTCATTATATTCGACTGGAACCAATTAGCGTTACTCTCTTTTTTTCTTATTATATTTTTTCTGTGTTGCATGTACTTTTCTTCCCTGTCTTTCTTTATAATAAAATGGAATGGTCCATTATAAGATATATCAATTATTGTTAGTATATATACATATTTAAACCTCCCCCACCGCCCCGCCCTGCATGAGCAGGATGTGACACAAGGTCAGTTTCTGGAGGGAGAGTATGTGAATGCATACCTTTCCCAAGAGTATTGAAGAATTCAGAGTTTTCCTTCTCCTAAACTGGTTGCCTAACCTAGGTTAGAGCCCAGTCTGCCCTACTATTTACCCATAGTTGGAGTGATATCTTTCCTAAAATGTTTGTTTGTTTTACGGCATATCAACCTTGGTGGAGTCATTTAATGCTGATAAAGTTTTGAAATAAATTCATTTTTTAATGGATACTCAATTTTTCTTATAAATACATTTTTTTTATTTAATCCATAGATGGGACCCTAACAGGTACTACCACTCTGGGTCAGAGTGGACCAGGGAGAAATGGTGATGAAGGGGTGCGCCACATTCCTCAACCTCCAAAACTGGAACCTCACATCAGTTAGAGTTTAACATCATTCCCAGGACATGTAGACCCTCAGCACCACCTCCTAGCACCCCATATGAAAAAAGGCTGGGGTTGCCATAAGAGCAATTGGATTGGGCAATCATATAGGTGCTAGGGCTTGACATGGCCAGCCGATTGATCAAAGGGGGCCTCTCCGCCTGCCCGTGTAGACCAAGAAAGGGTCAAAGTGGAGTATTGCAAGTC
Organism: Doryteuthis pealeii; assembly: GCA_023376005.1. Lineage (NCBI taxonomy): Eukaryota > Metazoa > Mollusca > Cephalopoda > Myopsida > Loliginidae > Doryteuthis > Doryteuthis pealeii. Next base: position 72,190,472 of record CM042166.1, read on the forward strand.
ATGGACTGCTCAACCCCTGGGTTCTATCCTTAAGCATCATAGGTCGCCACTCACGGCCAACAGGTGGCCCCATTGGGGGAGTCTTACCCCTCTGCAGAGGTGCAGTCGGTGCATTCTAATGCCCCAGCTGACAGGGCGGTCATTTAAGGATTTGAAGTTAAGTCGCTGATTCCATTTCCTATGATGATAACCATTACACTAGTCATGTCTCATTTAGTGTTTTATACTGAATCTTGAACTCAAACAAGAACAACAACCACAATGTGAAACATGTCAAACACCTTTGACTGTTAAACACTTATTTATGGAATGCAAGTTTTTTGCTCACATCAGAAACCGTTATTTCAAAGCAAACAATAACAATATGAAAGATCTATTTGAAAATGTCAACATGGAGGACATTCTGTCATTTTTGAGGGAAATAAAATTATACCATTTTGCTGCCCTGTCTTACCAATTCGACAGTAATTGGAACTAGTATGATTATTCTACATCATCCAGTTCTTCTCATGAACATTTTTTTTTTTTAACGAAAAATATGAAATGTTTTTACGCTGACTAACTTTTTTTTATCTATTAATAAACATGAACTTAATCAATACCATACAACATGATCCCCAATGGTGCTAACACATTGTTAAAACCAATTACTAACAAGTATAAATATAAATACACAACATATATTACTTCCTAACTGTTTGGCATGACATAACCCCAGATGGGTTGACAAAAAAAAAAGAGTGAGAGTTAAATCAAAATTATTTTACATATTGAACTATTTCGCAATAGCTCTTGAAGCAAACATATCAAACGTTGTAATAATTAAATTATCATACTGTGGTATATCCACAGGTCCTGCTAGTAATAATCAATATTGGTGGAAAATATGAAAATGAATCTGACTGTATGTAGTATTCCAAAGATAAATTTATTAATAGATTGAAAGTTACTCAACATTAAAATATTTCGCTTTTTTTTTTTAAATCAAAGGAAAGGTGGTAATAAAGGACTATTTGCTTCCCTACCATAAAATGGGTGTTCAGTTGTCCGTGTTTTTGCAATAAACGTTTTATTTTCTTGCGCCCGTTATTTTATAATACTAAATATATTTCCTTTATTTATTTTAATATTCACTTCAATATGTATATTCTAAAAGCTTTTATTTTGTGAGAATGGTTACTTTTAAAGTGGGGGTTCGTTTCTACACTTCAACTTTTTACTTGTAAATTCCTACCATAAAATGCCCAAGCCTAATTTTATGGCAGGAATTTACAAGTAAAAAGTTGAATATTACTTTTTGTTGTTGTTATTTCTTTTTGGCTTTGGTACTCTAAAATAAAAACGTCAGATTTTAATCATTGTCGACAAAAAAACAAAATTACGGTCATAAAAGGAGGATCCAATTTATGCCTAAATTGTAAAACGAGCCCCCACTTTATTACTAAACATTCTCACAAAATAAAAACTTTTAGAATATGCACATTGAAATGAATATTAAAATAAATAAATAAAATATATTTTGTATTGTAACATAATGGGTGCAAGAAAAATAAAACATTTATTGCAAAATCACGGACATAAAATGGGGGTTCAGTTTATTTTATGTAGGAATTTACGAGCAAATAGTCCTTTATTACTGAAAGGTTAGACAAGTTTTTCATAACATACATTCAAAATGGTGTGTTCAAGTTTTTTCATAAACTGAAAGCTTAAACAATTTCCTATCTTTTGTTGAAGTGAGTTAGCGTACTGTTGGTTTGAACAACAGCAACTAGCTAAACACAACTGAACCAGTGCCAAGACAACTGGTACTTATGGGAATCCAGAATAGTCCACTCATGCATTTGGATGATTCCATTCCTTGAGTCCTGATTGGCTGCTTGGTTTCTATGATGTTATGAGGCTTCATAAATAACCTGGCATTTTGCAGTAGTCTTTGCAGCAAGACAGATTCATATTAAGTTACGATTTTGCTGTCATCCAGTTCTTCTCATGAACATTTTTTTTTAACAAAAAATATGAAATGTTTTTACGCTGACTAAATTTTTTATCTATTAATAAATTCATCGTATGGGATACTTAATTGATTATAGGAATGTAAATAAGAAAAAAACTATCTATAAACATTATCTATTGAATAACAAAAAATAGAAAAAAGTGAAAATTTCAATAAATACCTGGACCTTGCCAGAGAGCTGAAAAAAGTAGCTAGGATAGTTAGAATAGTCCTGGAGATCTGAAGAAACTTTCTGTCTCTCAGACTTCAGTGAAAAAGCACCAGTTAAAACTGGTATGAAAAACTCACAAGAAGTAAATTAATATTAATGATATAGAACCTGGAAAAGAGGAAGACTATCTAGACCACAGCATTGTTAAAATCAGTTAGGATATATTGAAGTCAGTAAGCCTACTGTTGGTTTGAATAACAGCAGCTAACTAAGTACAACTTAAGCAGTATCCAAGACAGTTTGTATATATAGAAATCAAGAATGATCCATTCATGAATTTGGGTGATTTGGGTCATTCCATTCCTTGAGTTCTGCTTGACTGATTGATTTGAATGATATTGTGGAGTCTTATATATATCCTGTCATTCTGCAGCAGACTTTGTGACATTCGGGTTTGTATTTAAGTTACAACCATTTGTTGCCTTGTCTTCCCAGTTTGACGGTAATTGGAACTTTAATTATTCTTCAGGATATTTAGAAAAATCTTGGAGGCATGAGACATAGGGTTGGGGCAATCATATATATTTATATATTTACTAACTCCTCCGCACGAGCAGGATGTGACACAAGGTCAATTTCTTAAGCGGAGTTCAACAGGTTTGAATTCAGAGTTTTCCTTCTCCAGAAGACCAGTTGTCTAACCAAGGTTAAAGAGCCTAGTCTGCCCTACTATTTATCCATAGCTGGAGGGAGAGTAGGATTCATACCTTTCCCAAGGGTATTAGTGCAAAGTGAAATGCAATTACCACATCCAGGATTTGAACTCGGGGCGACGAGTCCATTTCCCATGACTTTAACCATTACACCACACGAAATGGGGCAATCATATAGGTGCTAGGACTTGATATGACCAGCCAATTGATCGGAGGGGGCCTGTCCGACCGCCCGTCTAGCCTAAGTAAGGGTCTAAGTGGAGTGTTGCAGGTCATGGACTGCTCATCCACCAAGACTCCGTCCTTAAGCATCACGGGTCACCACCCATGGCCAACAGGTGGCCCCATTTGGGGGAGTCTTACTCCTCTGCAGAGGTGCAGTTGGTGCATTCCAACGCTCCAGCCGACAGGGCGGAGTTTTGCTGGTTGGCTGACATTGGTGTGTCCATGTATAGAAGTCCATAGAACAGTACATAAGTTTGTCCTTTCTTGTCCGGCAGTACGTAGCATGTCTTGCTCGTCACACTTGGATAGTTTGTATAATAAGAGGTTAGAGGATATACAGCTAGGGAGCTGCTTCAAGGATTTGTTAAAAACAGTATCTTGTGTAGTTCCTATCAAGATTTTTTTTCAGGTGTTTTGCTAAAATTTAGGTGGTTTGACCATACAATAGTACTGACATAGTTACAGCTTGTGGTGCAACCATACAATAGTACTGACATAGTTACAGCTTCTTATAATAGTTTGATCATTTTTTGTTTACAAAAAGTTATTGATTTTGTGATTTTTCCATGATGAGAATATTTTGCAATTGTATGTATGTGTATATATATATATATATAAAATTCCGACTCCGAACATGAACGTTCGTTTGTACCCCTCCTGTTTTTAACAGTTTACTTATTCCGTCTCTCCATCATAAATATTTTGCTCTTGAAGAAGACCGTTTTAATAAAAGGTCGAAACAGATTTCTGTCAGCGAACTATAACATCATCTGTTTTTTCTAAAAATGTTTAATTCATACTGTCGGATTCACTTCCATTTACTTTATATATATATATATAAGTTAAAAGAAAGGAAATGAATCCGACAGTATGAGTATGAAAAGGTGGAATGAAAACATCACACAATGCTGTTAAAGAGAAAACAATTTATAATATAATTATAGCTGATATTGATCAATAAATATCAGCTATGATTATATTATAAATTGTTTTATCTCTTTAACAGCATTGTGTGATGTTTTCATTCCACCTTTTCATACTCATATATATATATAAAATTCCAGGTTAGGTTGGGCTGTTTCTTCAGTCTCTTACTGATCCTGTGACCTTGGTTTGAATAACCTAGCAGAGCCCATCCCTCTCCTCTGGCTTTAATTCAGTTTTTCTTCTCCTGGACTGGTTGCCATACCAAGGTTAAAGAGCCCAGTCTGCCCTACTATTTACACAGTTACAGGGAGAATAGTTGGATTCATACCTTTCCCAATGGTATTAGTGCTATGTGAAATGCAAACAGTTCCCTTTCAACAAGCATATTCTGCATCAAATTTATCTTTTTGCCATAAATTTAAAAAAAAAATTATTTATATATAATTACCAACCTCTCAGCACAAGCAGGATGTGACACAAGGTCAATTTATTAAGCGGAGATTTAAGAGGTTTGAATTCAGAGTTTTCCTTCTCCTAGACTGGTTGCCTAACCAAGGTTAAAGAGCCCAGTCTGCCCTACTATTTACCCATAGCTGGAGGGAGAGTACATGGGTGCATACCTTTCCCAAGGGTATTAGCACTATGTGAAATTAATTTTTGATATATACAGATATTCAATCATTATTTGGATGCTGCACATTGTGTTATAGCTAGCAAACTATTCTAGATCATCATTGTGAGTGAGTTCGATTCTCACTGGGTGCCCCATATTTCTGGCCTAGTGCCAAGTTAAGGTTAGAAATAACTACTATAAAAGTTTATTAATCTAAAAACTTTATATTTGCAATTTGAGAACACCTTAACTCTTAACATCCTGTTGAGAATTTTCCAAGTCCAGAGCCCCATTCCTATAAGGATTTATCAATAAACGGCTAAAAATGGCATTTTCATTTAAAGTTAGCTGTTATTTCCCATAAATCAAAGACTACTAAATATGTTTAATATTACATTTTTAATATTACATTTAAACAAAGGCTATCGTTTGGGGTAGATTAAGAAAATGAATGTGACTCCCAGCGGGGTGGAATGAGGTGGTATAGGATGTTAAGAGTTAAACACTATTTCTCATATATATATATATATATATATATATATATATATGAGGGTGGGCTAAAAAGTTCATATGACATTTCTGCTGTAGATTAATTTTTGACCAGTGGGATCGAAGCACTGCATCAATGATGCAGAAGAGTGTGGACTATGTAGAAAAATAAACCTCATTTGGTCAAATTCCATGAGAGTATCTTAATCATCCTATGAGCTTTTCAGCCAACTCTCATATATATATAAGTTAGGGTAGTGAAGACGACATCAATGTTGTTTGGTAATAGACAATTTCTCGCCTATGCAATTTTCAAAATTGTCTCTCAGTTACCAAGTGACATTGACTTCATGTCTTTCCTACCCTAACTTAAGGATACATGCTTTATCAATGATATTAAGCACTCTTTACTTATAAATACAGCAAACTATATTATCTATATATATATATATATATATATATATATATATATAAAGGAAAAGTTGACTTACTGGTGAATTTGGTCATGATGGTTAGTAAGTGTGGAATTCAGAGGGGTAAGTCAGCGATATAACAAGTACAAAGTGCTCAATACTAAGTAGAGCAAATTTATTATAAAATGGGTACAAGAGATAACCTACTCGGGTTTCATTATAAGGATCTTCAGGGTTAAATCCACTGAATTAATCGAGACACCGATTAATAGCAGTCAATTTCACGTTTGTGGTCATTGCATTAAAATGTTCGTTGTGAAAGAATGCTGACTTGTTCTTTCGCAATGAACATTTTAATGCAATGACCACAAACGTGAAATTGACTGCTATTAATCAGTGTCTCGATTAATTCAGTGGATTTAACCCTGAAGATCCTTATAGTGAAACTCGAGTAGGTTATCTCTTGTACCCATTTTATAATATATATATATATATATATATATATATATATATATATATATATAAATATTGATAATGTAGTTCGCTATATTTTTGAATAAAGAGTACGCAATATTGGTGATAGGGCATATGTATCTAAATTAGGATAGCATTGACACAGTCAGTAGCACTTGGTGATTCAGTTTATTGCTTATGTGATCATCTGATAAAGTCAAGGTGAGAAACTGACATTTACCAAGTGCTGTTGACTCTGTGTCTAAACTATATATATATATATATATATATATATATATTTTATTTTTGATCTTTTCGAGTTTTCTGGCCAACTTTTTAATATTTGGGCGGAATTCGTGGATAAGTCCACCAAAGTTCAGGTCCGAGTACTTTCGGCACTTCGAAGTGCCATCATCAGGGGTGATGTGTTCCAGTTTTTTTTTTAATTATATTAATGTGGAGGCTGGAAGGAGAAGAATTGATGAGAAAGGTGTTATAGGCATTTTAAAATGTGTGTGCATTGGAAATTAATTTTGTTTAAGAATGGTTTGTATTGTTTTATGTATAAAGTTTCTAGTATTTTGAATTAAAACAATACAAACCATCCTTAAACAAAATTAATTTCCAATACAGTACACACATTTTAAAATGCCTATAACACCTTTCTCATCAATTCTTCTCTTTCCAGCCTCCACATTAATATAATTTAAATAAAAAAACTGGAACACATCATCCCTGATGATGGCACTTCGAAGTGCCGAAAGTACTCGGACCTGAACTTTGGTGGACTTATCCATGAATTCCACCCATATATATATATATATATATATATATATATATATATATATATATATATATAAAGGTTTGTAATGATTCTGATAATGTAAGAAAAAAGATGATAGTATGGAAAAGTGGATAGACATGTTTCACTATAGGAATAGCATCATTAGAATGAATTTATTAAACCACACACACAAAAGAAAAAAAAAAGTGATCAAATTTAAAATCTAACTAAAGCATATATAAAATAAAAAATTTCCAAAACCAGATATCATATTGTTGTAGTGACCATTTATAAATATCAACAATTATCAACAAGTCCCCATTATTAATTTAACTACTGTCTTGACTTAACAAGACTTGTTCGTTTGGTTTTCATCAGCCATATTTGACATGTAATCCATTATTCATATTTTACCTAAAAGCATTTAGATTTTATATCTTGTGTATTACTTTCTGCTAAATTCGTATTAACTATTACCTCATAGATTTGTTTTATTTTAATATATAATTAAAGTTATCTAACACATAGATTTTTACAAGAAAATTATTTACAAACAAGAAATCATCATATAAACTACTACTTAAACAAACTATATATAAATTAATAATACTGGACATATATTTATCAAAACTTGTTATAAAAAACACTGTGGACCATCCTTTGTTGTGTACTACTTTCTGAGCATATATATTGATATATCCGGGTTAAGGGATATATTCTGAAGTTGGTATTGGTATATTATCACAGTAGTAGTTGGTGCGTCAAATAGCAATTCATCTTCCGAGCAGTCGTGGTGTAGTCTGGTGAGTAAGTTTAGGCTTGTATTTATATGTGTCCCACTTTCACACGATATGGCACAAGGTCCATTAATTAAACACTGTCCAGGGCCGAAGCTCACTGGACTGGTAGGCTTAGGTGCTTGTACCAACAACAGTGTCGAATATTTATATATGACACTGTCCAATCAGATTATAGTGAGGGGGTACCAAGGTATTTACATATTCATTACATCATATATATAATACAGCATTCTCTTTATTTTATGTAGTAATGATATTTATACTCATTGATAAAGTTATTTAATTACTGAAATATCAGTGACATAGTCTTAGTCACATATAGATTAGCGGGTGTTAGCTTCAAACTAACACCTGCATAATGCACAAGGTTATCCAAGATTAGATAGAAGTAAATTTTCATTGTGGAAATAATTGGAGAAAATAATCAAGACACACTTTCAGCTATAATTCATACAATTTTATTCAACTTGCCAAAACCAAAAAAAAAAGTTGCCCTGTCAATGTAGCTTAGAATGTGCTTAAATATATATCCCTGCAGAGGAGTAATAATAAACTCATTCTGATGATTTGGTTTGGTTTGTTTTGTTTTACGGCATATCAACCTCAGTGGGTCATTTAATGCCGATAAAGTTTTGAAATAAATCAATTCTTAATGGATAATACAATTTTGTTATAAATACATTTTTCTATTTAACCCATAGATGGGACCCTAACAGGTACTACCACTCCGGGTCAGAGTGGACCAGGGAGCAATGGTGATGAATGGGGTGCACCACATTCCCCAAACCTCCAGAACTGGAACCTCACCATCAGATAGAGTTTAACGTCATTCCCAGGACATGTAGACCCGCAGCCACCGCCTTCTAGAACCCATATGATAAAAAGGGGTTGGGGCTTGCCATAAGGGCAATAGGGTTGGGAAAATCATATAGGTGCTAGGGCTTGACGTGACCAGCCAATTGATCAGAGGGGGCCTCTCCGACCACCCGTCTAGCCCAAGATAGGGCCAAAGTGGAGTATTGCAAGTCATGAATTGCTCATCCACCTGGGCTCTATCCTTAAGCATCACGGGTCGCCACCCACGGCCAACAGGTGGCCCCATTGGGGGAGTCTTACCCCTCTGCAGAGATGCAGTTGGTGCATTCTAACACCCCAGCCACTTAGTGATAGATAATACACATTTCAGGATTTTAAATCCACTAATAACATAGACAGTTTTGAAGCAAATCTAACTCCGATTTTCATAGAGACATCTATATCATATAAATTAAATTTATTTAAATAAATATTTTTTAAATATTTTGACTATAAATCAAATACTCATTGATGAACTAACGCAATTCCCGAAGGTATAGTGACGTAAGCAGGGACGTTGTTTCGGTTACAGAGAGACAGACCACGAATCTCCATTATACTAAGATGGCGATTGTAAGTATTCATTGTTACTCGGGTTCATATTTTTAACATAATTTACTATTTGTCTAACCTATTATATGAGATGAATTTTAGTATCTAACAAAGATTGTTTCAATATACAATACATAAACTAGATGTGACTGAGCAGGTTTGCACAGTTGATACTTGACATCTGACCATTCTACAAAAGAAAAACGATATTTTCTTTTAGTCACAGTCGCAAATGCTTGAGTGTATCAAGCAAAACCTTCTGGAGTTGGATCCTGGTAAAGTACTGCTTAAAGTTTGAGAATAAAGTAAGTGGCTGCTATTTTGATTGATCGAGACGACTAAAAACAAATACAAAACGAACGATACTGTGAGCGTTCACTGGCTTATGATGAGTAAGAGTGAAACATGTTAATCTGATTTTTCCATATTGCCTTCTGTTTTTCTTCTCATATTTAATAATAATACCTGTTGACTTCTGAAATAAAAACATTTTTAACCTAATATCGAGCAAATATAAAATATTATTAAATTTTATTCCTACTTTACCAGAAGAGACCATAACATAATGACTTATATCACCATAACAACGGAACTTCTCATAACATAAGGTTTCGTGACTGATAAATAAATATCTATATATATAAAGTCACATTGCATTTTTATATATAAGTAGATTATAACTTACTGGGGTAGAGAATGTTTGTCATGGATAGCTTCATGGTACTGGTCCTCTTCTGGAGGCATTTGACGTGGTCGACGTTGTGTACGTCTGAAAAGTATATAAACGCGTTTAAAACAAATCCTTCTTTCCTTTAGAAGAAGCAAGAAGAATTAAGAATGCAAAAACTAAGTTGTTTTTTTTTTTTCGAATTAGAATTAAAAAGAAGAGTGAGCAGGTTCTTTTATGAGAAAATTTTGATCAAAGATTTTTTTTTTTTTTTTTTTTTTTTACAATTTGATTTGGTTTTTGTTTTTCATATTATTAACACTCTTCTTTTTATTATGTATATAAATATATATATATATTTTTACTTATCTTTAACCCTTAGCTACCAGGTACCAAATGCACATTTATAACCAGACGTGCAGGCTGAAAATCATACTCTGCATCTCAGAAAATTAGAATCTTCAAATTATGAATAATCCTAGGGGTGAGTCAAAAGTTTTGCAATATTTTGGTATATGCTAGTTTGCGGTGCATATATTACATGACTGTAGCAGTTGAAGTACACAGTGTGGTTGAAGAAGTTCAAGCCATGGAAGTTGTGCTTGGTAGTATTGTGATAGTTGGTGTGCTGATATTTTTATAATACCTATATTTGTCTCATACTCCACGAAGCTCATGGGTGTGAAGTCAAGTGGTCTACGAGTGATCCCCCGTCTCACACTCCACGGGGGGTTCGAAACAAGACGGCAACGGCAAAATCCCGTCTGTCGCGGATGTCAAGTCGGTTGACCTGTTCGCGCATGCCGCGATGACAAGCCACGCCCAACGGAGACGGCAAACCACCCCGCCGAACGCAACAGCCACCGCTACTAGCGATAGATGACCGCTATGGCAGGCTCCAGCGAAATGAAAAGAGATGCCTTTCGTAATACCATTGCGTTTTATGAGTTCAAACTGGGCTATTACACAGTATATATTTGTCTCATACCCCACGTTAAAATGAGTGTGAAAGAACAAAAAAAACAGCATTCCCCCTGGGCTATTACACAGTGGAAGCAACCAAAGACATTTGTTGTGCAAAAGGTGTAGGCACAGTTGATCACAGTACAATAACCAGATGGTTCAAGAAATTTTGCCTTGTTTGTAAAAACCTTAATGATCAGGCAAGATCAGGTAGGCTTAAATCTGTTGGTTCTGAGGCTGTACTCCAAGTCATAGAGGCAAATCAAGTAAGTTTGGCATCTCACAGTCTAGTGTGGTTCATCACCCTTCACGTCTGCAGTAAAGTATCATAGATGTCGAATTGTGCCTCATGTTATCAAAATATTGCAAAACTTTTGACGCGCCCTAGTTTATTGAAGACATGTATAACAGTCTTCTTTGCCAGAGATTTTTTCACCAATGTTTGGAAATGGTAGGTAAGAAGTTAAATATAAGTAAATTTTTATTGCGGAAATAATTGGGGGCAAATAGATTTTTTATTGTATTTTTAAACGATTTTTTTTTTTTTTTTTACATTTATTTTTTTTTAAAGTTTTAGCATTTTGCATTATTCACTAATATTTCCCCTTCCACTGCAACTGCATTTTGTTTTTTCAAAGATTCCAAGATTTTAGACACTTTGTAGTTTTGAAAGATTGATTTCGGTAATTCATTTTTACTATTGCCATTAAAGGTCATGGCAACATGGCAACAACGAAATTATAACACAGTATTATTTAATAATTAGCGATGTCTGCAGTGGTAGGACAAACTTATTGCTTGGTGAACAAAGATTCACCTACAGGACACAAAAGATTAGATGTAAATAAAAATTTTTGTTGTGGAAATAATTAAAAAGAAAAGAAAAAAAAAAGATTCTCAGTAACATTGTATTTTCACTTACCTTCTACATTGGCAAATAAGGAGTCCAAGCAGTGTGAAAACTACAAAGAGAGCACCTGCAACTGCTCCGGTCAAAATTGGGAACGGAATGGAAATATTAGTCCAAGCATAGCCCTCTGCAATTGAGAGAAAGGCATGATTGGAATAAGCATAAATACACAACACTATCACAACAATAATAATAATAATACCAGCATAATACATAAATATATATATGCTTATAATATAAAACAGTACAACTGAGAGAAAGGTATGATTGGAATAAGCATAAATATTATATCAAATACAACACTATGACAATAATAATAATGATACAAACATAATACATAAATATATATATCTTATTATAATGGAGATTGTGTGTTTGTCTGTCTGAAGCCGAAACTAAATCACTACTCAAGTCACAATTCCCTTAGTTATTGACGTCACATTCACCATGAATTTATTTTTATTTAAACCTCAGTTATTGATAAAATTGTTATACCTTATTAATACTTTTGACTTTATCTACATTCTAATAACATGCAATTGTATTTATATATGCAACAAAATAGCGGGTTACAGTGTGAACGAGAAGGCTAATTTGCATATTAATATTAAAAAACCGAATTTAATAAATATGTGCTTAGTATTATTGATTTCTAACTGTTTGGTTTTATTTTAATGAATATAAGCAAAAATCTCTTCAATGAATCTTAAATGAAATCCATTAACAAGATAAATAACTCATTTTATTCTTTACTTCCTCTTTTAACTAAATACTTAAATTAGAAAAAATAACAATGAAAGACGAGAGTGATGGAAGAGTAAGTTTCAGTTGTTCCATTTTTAATTATACTCCCTCTGTTTCAAATCTTTTATTATACTCCCTCTGTTTCAAATCTTTTTATCTGTATTCTTATTTAGTTTCATTAGCCTTTCTAATTTAATACAATATTTTATTACATTAAAACTTAAATACTTGCACCCGGAGGGTGCATATATTTGCTAGTGCTTATAATATAACACAGTACAAGAATAACCCTCTGCAATTGAAAGAAAGGATTGGAATAAGCATAAATACACAACACTATCACAATAATAATAACAATACAAACATAATACATAAATATATATGAGGTAGGTAAAAGGATAGTGAACAAGAAATGATAACTGAAAACAAATCTAAGAGTTGAAACGTTTTGTCCGATTTATACAGACATCATCAGTCAAATGATTTTTTATTGAAAGCAAAATTATGTGCAAGTACAAGTGATTTGGTGAGTTAGTAGCGGAAGTGAAGGGAGGGAGGATAGGGGCAGACATGAAAGAAGTGAGGGTAGTTTACAGGAAGTAGAGAGAGGTTGGGAGTAGATAGGCACAGGGGTAGGTTAAGGGAGGGGGGTAAAGTTGTCTGCCCCTATCCTCCCTCCCTTCACTTCAGCTACTAACTCACCCCCCCCCTCACCAAATCATTTGTACTTGCACATAATTTTGCTTTTAATAAAAAATCATTTGACTGATGATGTCCGTATAAATTGGGTGAAACGTTTCAACTCTTAGATTTGTTTTGAGTTATCATTTCTTGTTCACTATCCTTTTACCTACCTCATACTGTCAGATTCTACTACATCCGTCCTATCTTCATAAATATATATATGTTTATAGTATAACACAGTACAAGAATAACCCTCTACAACTGAGAGAAAGGTATGATTGGAATAAACATAAATATTACATCAAATACAACACTATGACAATAATAATAATGATACATAATTGTTAGTACCCTAACACTTATTTACAGTAGTGTAGAAACCAAAATGGCTGTTATAAGTTGCAGCCGGCGGCCTTGAAGGATTGAGTGACACGGCTTGACCTCATCCTGATCCTCCTTCCGGTGGATACCGTGAGAATTGGTGGAGAAGACCTCTTCCGGTTTAGATTAGAAAGAGAGTTTTAGTTCAGATCAGCCAAACCACAAAGGTATTTCTTGTCGGACTTGGGAACCTTCTTTTCTGACTCGGGAACTTTCTTGTCGTAATCGGGAGCCATCATGTCGTAATTGGGAGCCATCACGGAACTTTGAACCTAACCCTTTATTCAGTCCATGGGGGTATTCTGTTCTCATTCCACTAACCATAGCTGGGGTAGAGGTGTTAAGCTGTGTTAATTATTATTCTATGTTACTGCTGTCCTTGATCAAGATTGAACCTGCAATCTAGAGATAACTGTCACTTAGAACTGTCTTAACAGGATACCCCCATGGACTGAATAAAAGGTTAGGTTCAAAGTTCCATGATGGCTCCTGATTACGACGTGATGGCTCCCGATTACGACAAGAAAGTTCCCGAGTCCGAAAAGAAGGTTCCCAAGTCCGTGAAGGTTCCCTAATCTGACAAGAAATACCTGAAGAAGGCCGGAGGTCATATCGGCCGAAACGTTGTACAGATAACAATGAAGATGAGGACAATAGTCCGGATAACGCAGATAATACTAATCATCAAGCCTCATCTCAAACATTCAGAGAAATAAAAATTAAATGTTTTCAATGTGAAATGTATTCCCTAGACATGGTAGACAATGATAATGATGATACTACAGAGAATCAGTATTTCTCAAAAAAGACTTAAAGTTCAATTTAGCCAAATGGCTGAGTTTATTTGAGCTTCTTTTTGTTGTTGCTAGAATTGTAAGTCAAGGTACCATTGTATATTAATGTATGTTTATAATAAAACATTATCCAAGAACATTCATCTGGAATTGAGAGAAATACAACATAAATTGAAACAATACAACATGACATTGGAATAAGCACAGAAACACATAATAACAATACATATATACTAGGCTTGCTTGGTGGCTAGAATAGTTGCATATTTCTCACTGAGATCAGTGGTTCATATTTGAGCTCAGGTAAAGATCAGGATTTTCAATGTTGATACTCTCCCTCAGTTGAATGACTATTTCCTCCCATTTTGATCTGTATTGAAACTCTCCCCCAGTTGAAAGACTATTTCCTCCCATTTTGATCTGTATTGAAAAACTCTCCCCCAGTTGAAAGACTATTTCCTCCCATTTTGATCTCTGTTGATTGAACTCTCCCCAGTTGAAAAGACTATTTCCTCCCATTTTGATCTGTATTGAAACTCTCCCCCAGTTGAAACTATTCCTCCCATTTTGTTCTGTATTGAAACTCTCCCCCAGTTGAAAGACTATTTCCTCCCATTTTTTCTGTATTGAAACTCTCCCCCAGTTGAAAGACTATTTCCTCCCATTTTGTTCCTGTACTCTCCCCAGTTGAAAGACTATTTCCTCCCATTTTGTTCTGTATTGAAACTCTCCCCCAGTTGAAAGACTATTTCCTCCCATTTTGTTCTGTATTGAAACTCTCCCCCAGTTGAAAGACTATTTCCTCCTTGTATTGATACTCGATGAGAAATGTTGGAAATAGAAATAAGTGATGTTCAAAACATTATGCAAGACAAATAAAAGAAATTTAAACTTACCTATAATTGGAGGGCCAAAAGTAACGGATACTTCTCTCAGTTCTGTGATTTCAATCCATACAAATAAAGATCTGCATTGAGGAAAACAAAAGAAAAAATTGTAGTGAATGACAAACAATAAGAAACATAAATGTTTAGGCATATATTTAAATGATTTGACTTATACCTCATAAAGCCAGTAGTCTAAGCTGTTCAGCTAGGAATCTCTCGCCTATTTATGGTCCAATCTTTATATATAGTTCAGTCATGGACTGGGTACTTTTGCTAGTATATATATATATCTTATTATAATGGAGATTGTGTGTTTTTCTGTCTGTAACCGAAACTATATTACTACTCAAGTCACAATTCCCTTCCTTATTTACATCACATTCTCCATGATTTTATTTATATTTAAACCTCAATTATTAATAAAATTTCTTCACCTTTTTATTAGTATTGTCCATATCTACATACACATAACATGCTATTGTATTTATATATACAAAAAAATAGCTGTTTTCAGTGTGAATGGGAAGGCTAATTTGCATATTGATATTAAAAATGTGATTTTATTAAATATGTGCTTAGTATTATTGATTTCTAACTGTTTGGTTTTATTTTAATGAATATAAGCAAAGATCTCTTCAATGAATCTTAAATGAAATCCATTAACAAGAAAAAATAACTGCCATTTTATTCTTTATTTCCTAATTTAACTAAATTGTTAAATAAGTAAAATTCAGCAATGAAAGAAGGGAGTGATGGAAGAGTAAGTTTCATTTCTATTTTTCTATTATATTTCTGTTACATATCTTTTTGTCTGCCTCTAATTTAATACGATATTTCATTACATTAAAACTTAAATATTTGCACCCGAAGGGTGCATATATTTGCTAGTATATATAATTTAATATACCAAGCGTGTTGGTAAATCCTTGCGGTGAGAAAAAACCCAGCAAATAGTTTGATTGTAAAAATATACTACCAAACATCAACCAGGGAGAAAAAAATTTTTGAAAAAAAGAAAAGACCAAGATATTCGTACCAACAAAAAATAATCTATTGGTACAGTATTTGGCCAGAAGAAAAAACAATTTATATGTATATATATGTATATAAGATATATATATATTCATATAACCGCTAGGAGAAAGCTAATAAGTAAAAAGTGCTCGATACCTAAGTAGAGCCAATAATAAAGATAATCTAATGAGTCAGACGAACCTACTATTAGTTTTGCATAAAGCTCTTCAGGGCTAAAATCAGATTTTAGCGCTGAAGAGCTTTATGCAAAACTAATAGTAGGTTCGTCTGACTCATTAGATTATCTTTATATATATATATATATATATATCATTGTTGTCATAAATTTTGTGAATATGGAGATTTTTTTCTTGTTATATAACTTCTTCTTTCAATGAATCCCATTATTTTTGTAAAACCCGTCTAATGAGACTGGGCTCTTAATAATTAAAAAAATTTTTTTTTTTAAATTTGTTTTGAGCTTCTGGTCAAAATGAATTATTACGGGATGACGGTTTGTTAATTTTTTTCCTTTGAAAGTTAAATATTGCTCTGTATATAATCTAATTTATAGATTATTATACATTGAGCTCTCTTTAGGGATTTATAAAAATCCTTGTATGAGTATATGTTTGCACCTACAAGAGCGTACAGTATGATTATACAGTGAGATTTTGAAGATCCCAAATAGAATCCCTTACAACCAGTCATTTGGATTACCTTACACACACACACACACACACACACATATATATTAAGAAATTTGAAAAAACAAGTGTTCCAAAAATAAGATTAATTTATTTATTGACGCTTAAACGTTTCGGTTTCTTTAAACCTTCATCAGGATGTATTATGGGGTGAAGAAATTGATGGATGTTTTATAGATGACAGGAGATTAAAAAAAAAAAAAAAAAAAAAAAATCTTTATAAATTTTTTTGTTGTGTAACTGTATTTGTTCAGCGTTATATTTTTGAAAGACAAATCACGATCTGCACATGCGAAGATGTCATGATGCATGACATAACTCGAAGAAATGCATTCAACAAAAGACAAGAAAAAGTATTAATGGACTGATTTTATGGGGACAAAGTGGGAATGATAACTAAATAATTAAATAAAGCCTGGTATTTTGTAGTTATTTAAAACTATTTTAGCTAGAAATGGTGATATGTTAAAAAATCCATGTCTATTATTAAGGGAGGGCAAAAGCAAAATTGCACAGGCTTCAAAAATCTGTTGTAGTCTTTTGTTGTGAATATGGGCTAATATTGTGGCATCATTGAAACTAAAGTTATGATCAGTTTCAGACATATGTTGGACGAGGGTGTTCTGAAAATTGCCTAATTTAATATCACGTTTGTGCTCATATAAACACTTCTTGAGAGTTCTGGCAGTTTCTCCAATGTATATTTAAGTATGTAATTTCATAAAAAGATGAAAAAAGCACAAGTTTAATTTACGAGTGATAAGCCAACACTGCAATGTTTCGGTTTGTCTAACAAACCTTCATCTGGGCCTTTCTTTGTTTAAAGAAAAATAAATTATTAGTGAAAACAAAAGTCTGTGAGCCTCTGCTTTTGTTGATATTCAAATATGTGAAGAAAGACATACTTTAAATTAATAAAAAATTTAAGTTATAAATACCGACTGACATGAGTGGGGAGCCACTTCTAGTTTAAAATAAATAATGAAAATTATTTTAAATTAAAATCATTTTAGGACTCTAGGAAGGCTGAAGAATATACCTGTTGACATGAGTTTAAAAAAAAACTATAATAATGAAAATGACCAATTTTAGAAAATGGTGGAATCACTTACTTAGTCTTTGGAATGACATCATTATCACTGGCTATCACCCAAAGAGTGTAATTTCCAATGTCATTTTCCTGAATGGCATTCTGAAGCTGGAGGAGTCCCGTTTGTTTATTCAGTTCAAAAAGCCATTTTGTCTGAAAAGAGAAATCATTGCAATTGAGTTGTGCACATCTATTAATAATAGAGATTTGGTCTCTATTTGTCTGTAACAGAAACTATGTCACTCCTTACATCACAGTCATTTCAGGAATTAACTAAGTTTATCAATGAGTATTCTACAATTCTAATTTTTAAATAAATACACGTACACATTTCTATTGGATTTTGTGTAAAGTATTCAACTCTGTTACAAGATGAATGCAAGACTAAAACTAGAGTTTGGTAGGTGGCTTATATGAAGCTTTGGATTGTTCCATTATGAACTCAGGCAAGTTCATTTCCTGAGTTCTGATTGGCTGTTGGATTTCAGGGTTAGTAAGAACAGGGATAAGTACCCACTCCTCAGCCACCACTTTGCATTATGCCAGCAGCATGCAAGGACTGTATTAAGTTACAGCTTGCCTGTTGTTCTCGTCTGCTAACTTGACGGTAGTTAGAACCCCATTGCGATTGTTTCTATATCTGGCGAATAACTTCTACAATTTCTTTTCCCAAACTTAAGGAAAAGAAATTAAAACAAACACACAAACACAATCCTTTTCCCAAACTTAAGGAAAAGTGATTAAAGCAAACACACGAACACAAATCCTTTTCCTAAATTTAAGGAAAAGTGATTAAAACAAATGTTTACACAAAAATCAAAATTGATTGGCTAGGTTAGCATTGCTCACTACTACGTCCGTGCGTTTGCGCCAAAAAGTTAATTACTTTTTGATCCGATCAAGTATCATAAAAGATGAAAATGAAATCAACAATTAGACAGACTTCATCTCGCTTTCAAACCGGACACATCCGACGACCACAAACAAACACACAAATCCCGTCTTGCTGCCAGATAGAATACAACCAAGTCAACACAATTACTACTATTATCATTCACTCGTACCACCACATTCGACATCAGGAATCCATTTCAGCAGGTTGTGTATACAAACTTGATTCTCAATTCTGTCCACATCTAAACAAACTTTTCCAAACTTAACATACAAACTTTTACATTACACATTTCTTAGAAAACCTTTCCACATCATATATACACATTCTATCTCTTTTGTACATTCACATTTTGTTGATTATCGCGAATTTATTTTCTGAATAAATTTATTTGTTATTTAATAATCATATGCATTTATTTTATCATTTCTCTGTATTTTCTACCTAAACTGTGTCATATTTTTATTCGTCATTCCTAATATTATTGAACACATTCTCATAACCCTCTACATAGTCAATATTATTACTACATAAAAGTATTAAAATTCTATGAAAAAAATCAACTAATTGTCAAATTTTCACAAAAATTTTGATACTTATTCAACTTTAGATGAATTTATGTTTAAAATAGTTTTTTTCTTAAAATATATTAGGGAAATAATTCTTTTAATAGTTCACCTTTTTGAAAATTTTAAGAAAATATATTTTACTCGTATGATTTAAAAAATTTTCTTAAACGAAATAGTCTGAATAAATGAATCAGAAATTTTTAGAAACATTTTTACTGTTGTAAAACAAAACAAATATCTCAGGGGAGTGAATATGATGTTTTTTGAGTAAGTAATTAATCTTTAAAAAGTATAAAACACTTTAATTTTAATTATCTAATCCCCCACCACCAGGCAATATCATTCAAAAATTTATTTTTACACTATCCAGAGGGCATTTTTGCTAGTCTGTATATAATGGAGCACTGGTTACATCCCAATACCCTCAAGAATTGTGTAAGTTTATCTATGAGTATTTAATTTGTAGTCAAAATCATTAATACATAGAATAAAGAACAAAGCTGAATTATATATACTCAGAAATTAAGTATGCTACATTAAACAGTCAACATTGTTTGTCAAAACAAGTTTTAATAAATCCATGCACAATATTATTGATTTATATATATATTGTTTTATTCTAATATATATTTAAAGCTATCTTTAAGCATAAGTAAGGGCCAAAGTGGATTGTTGTATATCATGAACTGCTCAGCCACCAGAATTCCATCGTTCACAGGGTTACCACAGGTGGCCCCATTGATAAATAAATTTTGTTTTGTTATAGAAAATTTAAAAAAATAGTGGATGTGTGATTATAGAAGATAAATAAGTTTTGTTTTATTACAGAACATTTTAAAAAATAGAAAAAAAAGAGTGATTATAGAAGATGAATAAGTTTTATTTTATTATAGAAAATGTTTAAAAACTTTTTTTACCTTGGCATTGTTTGTCTGCATTGAATATGTGATATTTTCATTTGATCCTTTATCACCATCAATTGCAGTGAATTGAAAGAGTGTACTTCCAACTGTCGTGTTTTCTGATATTGATAATATCAACGGGTCAGTTACACCTACAAAAGAGAAATTAGACATGAATAAAAGGAGGTTTATAAAACTTTGTATCATTTCAAATGTACCGAGTGTTTTAGAAAAACTGATATCATTTTGTAATCCAATAATGTGACCGATTCTTGCTCAGATGATCCTCAAATTAAGATTAAGGGATCCAATTGAAATTTGAAATTATTCCAGTTTAAATCTATTTAAAAATGAATTAATCATGTGATAACTTTATTTACAGGGAACATGTACAAGGTGTGTCAAATAAGTATCAAGATTTTCGGTATTTTTATGACACACCTTGTATTTTGAAAAATTAACGTTACATTCATTCTTGATTTCTATCTTGGTAAATACAGTTTGAATCTTGATACTTTTTTGATACAGCTTTATACACACACACACACACACACACACACACAGAGGGTGTTTCAGATAAAATTGATATAATTTAGTAATCTAATAACTTGACGATTTCTTGCTCAAATGGTCTCAGATTTTAACTACATTCAAAATTCTATGTTTAATATCTAAATGCCTTTTATTTTCCAGAAAATAGCATTTCTATACCTGAAAGGTAAGTAAAGTAAAGTCGACGGGGCGGTCTCAAGTCGGTATCAGCCAGTCAGCGAGGGAGTCTATCCCCTTTTCAATAGCGCTAGACCAAGGAGATTGTTTTTTAGCATCTGAGGTGGAGCGCCACACCTACCATCAGCTCCTTACTTTACCGCACAGATCCCTGTGCTACTCATACGCTGAGTTGGCGGGGACCGGTATCGAACTAGGAACCTTGTGGTTTCTAGCCGAACGCTCTACCGACTGAGCTAACCTCATTGAGTATTCTTTCTCCATGGCCTTGTGTCATACTATGCGATCTTTACTGAGATAGTTTAATAATTATATAAAATTTCATATCATTTCAGATGTACAAGGTGTTTCAGAAAAATTGATATAATAATTTTGTATTCTAATAACTTGATCGATTCTCATTCAAATGATCTGAAAATTCTATGTCTAATGTTCAAACAACTTTTTTAAATTTTTGTTGATATGTCTACATTTAGAACTAGTTTCTAAATGTAGATATATCAACAGATTTTATCTGAACACCGTGTGCATTAACATCTAAGCATGTTTTTGAATACAAGTCTTGTGTAAAAAGATTCTTTCATGTGAACATGCATCACATTATACTATAGAAGGAAAAAAAATAGAGGGGGGAAAATAAATATTTGAGTCAACAAGTTCCTGCTGAGGGGGGACCAAAAAGAAGCGCCAAACTTTCTTTTGGTCAACACAGTCTTCGTCTTTAACGAGCAGCTGAAAAGCCGTCGTCGTCAAAATATTTTAGCAGCTGAAAATCACGACTCCCATTTAGTTTTGTTTCTTTGTTGGATTAAAATCAGATTCTTTGTTGGGTTGTTCACAAAGCGCTTCATTGCTGACTGCCGTCTCGCGTCGGCAAACTGCTTCTCCTCAGCGATCCACTCACTTGTTATTCATGGACACAGTCCCCCAACATCCGGGCACCTGAATTACACCTCGCGTCCATCCAGCGCCTGAATTGCTTTTCTTTGCATTCCGGAGGGCGCGGGTTCGACTCTGGCAGGCAAGACAATTTCTTGCTCTTTTTTTAAATGAGTAGTGTTACACACTGGACCTGTCAAAGAACACAAACACTTGTATTTAGGAAAATGTAAGATGAGATGTTTATTCCCTCGGTTGTGTACAGCTGAGAGTTGTTGGCAGGGTTATGCAAACGTGGAGCCTTCGGGAGTTCTTTTCAAGTGATCTCGAACCTGTCTAATTGATCTCTACGGGCTTCTTTTATTGTAGTCTGACCCCCGGTGTCACGCCTCTTTTTTCGTGACACCTACGCAGTTTTTCTGTAGATATGCCCCTTCGCCCACACAGGCTGTTTTCATTGGCTATGGGCTACACCTACAGATTTCTGCACCTAAATCATGTCAAATGTTCACCTGCATTTCCAGGTGCAAAAGGTCAGGTCAGGTCAGGGCCACATCCTGTTTTCGTTTCCAGGCTGCACCATGCACTTCCTATTCAGCCTGGTCCTTGGGTGCACTGATCAGACAATATATTACAGTAGTACTCGTTCTCCGTCACATTATACAAATACTTGATCAATGACTTTTTACTATTCAACCATCTGAGGATTGCCTAATATGCGTGAAACCCAAGTAACGGTAATATATTCCCATAACAAGACACCTTGAGAATAAGCTAGATGGGAGCTGCACAAGAATGCTGCGTGTGGTCTTGAACAAATCGTGGAAACAGCACCCCACAAGGAAACAGCTGTATGGTCACCTGCCCCCCATCTCACAAACCATTCGAGTGAGACAGACAAGGCATGCTGGACACTGCTGGAGAAGCAAAGACGAGCTCATAAGCGATGTTCTCCTGTGGAAGCCAACACACGGACATGCTAGTGTGGGCCACCCATCAAGGACCTACATTGACCGACTATGCAAAGATGCTGGATGCTGCACAGAGGACCTCCCTGGGACAATGAATGATAGTGAAGGTTGGCGAGAGATTGTCATGGATATCCATGCACGATATGATGATGATTATATATATATATATATATATATTGTAATACAGGTACAAGTAATAACCTACTCGAGTTTCACCATAATGATCTTCATGGTTAAATCAACTGGATTAATCAAGATATTGATTAATTGCAGTCAATTACACGTGTGTGTCTTTCGTGATAAATGGTTCGAAACCGTTTATCGCGAAAGACACACATGTGTTATCGACTGTACCTGTATTACAATAAATTTGCTCTACTAACGTATTGAGTACTTTTTATTTGTTATATCGCTGTCTTACCTTTCTGAATTTTGCATCAACTAACCATTGTGACCATTTTCACCGTTAAGTCACCTTTTCCAAAATACACACACACACACACATATATATATGTACAGACAAGTTTTTGGTTGATCCTTTTATTACCTCCCATTTCTAATTCCTTGCTACTACTCGTTCTCGTTAAAAACAAGACACGAAACCATACCATCGTTTCCTACCTGATGATGGCAAACTGTATTGCCGAAAGCGCTTGTATCGAAACCTTTGGTGAACTGTTACACCAGTTACACTCCGACACCAAAAAGATGGCCCGAAAATTAGAAAGGATCAACCAAAAACTTGTCCGACAAGAATTGTCTGTACAGTTCAACAAAACTTGTATAAAAGAAAAAATGCTGCCAAAATACACTTATATATATATATATATATATATGATATATCCTATGAGTGCCTCCATGTAAAAATAGTAGTTCAACTGAGAAAGCATTAAAAAAGAAAATCAGTCAGATTTATTCCATACCTATGAAATATGGTTGGTAAAAATTCGTATTGTTGGAGATCATTTTCACGCGGATGTAAATTTCATCTTTGACATCCTGTTTGGTTGCCTTCTCAAGGGGTGCAACATTTCGGGCTCTGTAAGACAGCTGTAGGCAACACACACAAGGGAAAAGGAAAGAAAAAAGAAGACATTAGAACTGTTATTATATATACAATACAAGACATACTTACCTAGTGAATCTCACAAGTACTTATCTGGTTCAACTTCAGGAGGTTGCCACTGTGAAGCAGCACCTCCCTATAGCACAAAAAAGGAGAGGGAATAAATTGGTTGAAATAATTTTCATTAGCTTCATGCATAGCAATAAATAAATGGTGGTTGACACTCAGCCACTACCTTTTAGCACCCATATGATTAAAAAGGGTGGGTGTTAAAGAATGCATATGGTAAAAAGGGGCGGGTGCTAAAGAATAGATATGATAAAAAGGGGCGGGTTTTAAATAATGCATATGATTAAAAAGGGTGGGTGTTAAAGAATAGATAAGGTAAAAAGGGGCGGGTGCTAAAGAATAGATATAATAAAAAGAGGTGGGTGTTAAAGAATAGATAAGGTAAAAAGGGGCGGGTGCTAAAGAATAGATATGATAAAAAGGGGCGGGTTTTAAATAATGCATATGATAAAAAGAGGTGGGTGTTAAAGAATAGATATGATAAGAAAGGGTGGGTTTTAAATAATGCATATGATAAAAAGAGGTGGGTATTAAAGAATACGTAAAATAATAAATAGAAAATAAAATAAAATAAAGAATAATTAGGAGTATATAGTTAGAACAATCATAGAGTTGGTTGGGTTTGATATGACCAGCCGATTGATCAGATGGGGCTTCTCTAACCACCTGTCTAGCCCCAAGTATGGGCTGAAGTGGAGTGTTGGATGTCATAGGACTACTTAGTACCCATTCAGCCACCACAATCATGCTAGGGCTTGACATGACCAAATGATTGATTGGATGGGTCCTCTCCAACTGCCCGTCTTCATCAGTTGCCAGCTATGGCCAACAAGTGGCCCCATTGTGGAGGTCTTACCCCTCTGCAGAGGTGTAGTCAGTGTATTCTACAGACCCAGCTGACAGGAAAGAAATTCAAACGGGATGGAGATTAGATGAATAGAAATATATATATATATATGTAAAATAAAAGGAAATTAATCCGACAGTGTGAATTTGATATATTGAAAAAACAAATGATGTTTACAAATGCTTGGGATCATCAGGAGAGAATGTGCACCGTTTCGGGGCCTTCCTCTCAACGGTTTTAACTGCACATCGCCCCCCCCCCTCACTGATGTGAGGTCCCTCGGAATATCTATATCGACCGTATGTAATAGATTGGTCTTCAACAAAAGTAAAAACGGAATGAAATGACCGTTAGAAGAAGAATGCGCAAACAGAACTCTGTTAGTCAAAGTTGGAATTTTTCAAAAAATGCGTTATCTGTATTAAAAATAAAATGAATTTTATTTTAAAATTCTTCTTCTAACGGTCATTTCATCCCGTTTTTACTTTTGATGATCCCAAGCATTTGTAAACATCATTTGTTTTTTCAATATATCATATATATATATATATACTAGACAAAACGTGACCTGTTGGGTCACCCATTGAGCTCTGGGTAGATAATTGAGATTAGGGAAAATGAGTTTGCAAAGCGAATTAAATTTAAAAAAAATAAATACGGACGGACAAAGCATTAAAATCATTTTGTAAGATTTCTAAGAAAGGGAACATTTGACCTAATTTAAGCTATGGGTTGCTGCTTATGAAATTTAACATACAAATATATTTCAAATTCTCCCATCTCTCTCTCTCTCTCTCTCTCTCCTTCCAGAGAAACTAACATATATAATGAGGAGGGAATCAAGATATACACAGAGAGGGGGAAAGTAATAGGCAGAATGTAAAGTAAGGGACAGGTCAGTTTTTGACTTAATTGCAAATTACGACTAATTAGAACCAATTAAAATGGAATTTTTTAAAAAACATAACTCAATCCTAGAACTAAGGAATAATTTAATATAACTTTCATGTCATTAAACTAAACAGTAAAAACGCCGCCTTTTTGGAGACAAACGTTGATTTGCTCAGCTTTAGTATAATAATAGATATATATATATATATACTTACCAAAGCGACACTGAAATTCTCTGGTTTCCACTTGTTGGTGGGCAGAGGTTTATTGATAATCAGCTTGCGTAAATCTTTTGAAAGAGAGAACACTTCGTGGAAAAGGTTCGTCATTTCTGGATTTTCATTTGGAATAAACTGGATATCATATTTCACCTTGGCATTTCGACCTGTGTCAGGGTCCACAGCATCAGGCAAGTGCCACTTTTTATTTCCTTGAGTATTCTAGCAATGATAAAGAGATGTTTTTTTGTTTTTAGAAATCATTAAAAATTCTGAAAGGTTAAAATATTACAGATGGACTTAGAAATTAAAAAAAAAAAAAAAAAAAAAAAAAATGGTTTTCACACCTCCTTAAGTAAAACCTTAAATATTTGAATTAATTTGAATTTAACTGTTAGAAACTTGGTTTTATTAGAAAGAAAATATTTATTTGAATTTTGATAGTAAGACTATTTTTTAAAAAAACTATTATGTCTATCATTAAAAAAATATGAGATTTCAAAGATCTGTTAAAATTATAAAAAAAAGACAAGCATGGTAAAACCACCGGGGAGTGTTTTTTTTTGCTAGTGCAAATAATTACAGTATATATTTTTATCCAATTTTTTTACATACAAGAAATAGTCACATAATATCCTTCTATCTATTCATAACATTTTGTTTTATGATAGTAAGTAAAACATTTTATATTTTATTATACTGTGACAAAAAAAAGTTATGTTTCGATTATCATCAGTCAAAAAATTTTGGTTTACGACAGACGATAATCAATACAATGGTTTTCACACCCCGTTAAGAAAAACCTTAAATATTTGAATTAATTTGAATTTAACTGTTAGAAACTTGGTTTTATTAGAAATTTTGACAGCAAAACTATTTTTTTAAATATTAAAATTTGAAGGCAATACAATGCGTATAAAAAATTTGAAGGCAATACAATGCATATAAAAAATAAAAACAAAAAGATGTTGTTTTTTTGTCTTATCGATTTCAATACGATTTTTTATACGCATTGTATTGCCTTCAAATTTTAATATATTATAACATACTTAATAATGTTTTTTTTTTTTAAACTATTATGTCGATCATTAAAAAAATATGAGATTTCAAAGATCTGTTAAAATTTTTAAAAAAGAAAAGCATGGTAAAACCACCCGGAGGGGTGGGGGTTGCTAGTGCAAATAATTACAGTATATATTTTGTATCCAATTACTTACTTGTGGTATTTCAATAACATAAGTTGTGTTATAACCAGCAAAGTTTGGCATGTTGTCATTGATATCTGTGATGTTAATTATCAATTGGGTGGAGCCTGTCTTTGGAGGGAGGCCGTTGTCCACCGCATAAATTGTCAAGGCGGCTTGGGATAGATTTAGGCTGTCTCTATCAATTTTCTTGTTCAAGCTGATCCATCCGGACGAAGAAATACTGAAGTAATCTGGAAAATAAGACAGAGGTTTTACAAGTGATATTTACTAAACTTAGTCTGGCACAAGGTTATAAGTGTGGAGCACTCAGTAAGGATCAACATCACAGTAGTAATTGTTGTTTTTATTTAAGGTGAGAATAAGAAGGTAGCACCTATTAGCAGGCATTCAAAATGTTGGAAAATCACAAAAAATCTATTTCTCTGAATGTTTGAGATGAGGCTTGATGATTAGTATTATCTGCATTATTCGGACTATTGTCCTCATCTTCATTGTTATCTGTACAACGTTTTGGCCGATATGCCCTCCGGCCTTCTTTAGGTATTTCTTGTCGGACTCGGGAACCTTCTTTTCGAACTCGGGAACTTTCTTGTTGTAATCGGGAGCCATCACAGAACTTTGAACCTAACCCTTTATTCAGTCCACGGGGGTATCCTGTTCTCATTCCGCTAACCATAGCTGGGGTAGGAGCTGTGTTAATTATTTTTCTATGTAACTGTCGCCTGTCAGGATTGAACCTGGAATCCAGAGATAATTAACACAGCTCCTATCCCAGCTATGGTTAGTGGAATGAGAACAGGATAGTCCGAGAAGGTTCCCGTTAGTGACAAAAGATAGAGATGGACAGAGCAAGATTGAGGGAAATGGTATCATGAGGGGAAATTTGGGGTAGATGGGAAACTACAATTGGCAGATTCCCTGACCAAAAGAGGAGCATCTATGATCAAATTGTTAGAAGTACTTGATACATCTCAATTTGAAAAAAATAAAAATAACAAAAATAAAGTAGTAAATTTGTTTGTTTGTTTGTTTTGTTTTACGGCATATCAACTGCAGTGGGTCATTTAATGCCGACAAAGTTTTGAAATAAATTCATTCTTAATGGATAATCAATTTTGTTTATGAACTCATGTTTTTCTATTTAAACCATAGATGGGACCCTAACAGGTACTACCACTCTGGGTCAGAGTGGACCAGGAAGAAATGATGATGAAGGGGTGCTCCACATTCCCCAAACCTCCAAAACTGGAACCTCACCATCAGATAGAGTTTAATGTCATTCCCAGGACATGTAGACCCTCAGCCACTACCTTCTAGCACCCATATGATAAAAAGGGTTGAGGCTTGCCATAAGAGCAATAGGGTTGGGGCAATCATATAGTTGCTAGGGCTTGATGTGACCAGCCGATTGATCAGAGGGGGCCTCTCCGACCGCCCATCTAGCCCAAGAATGGGCCAAAGTGGAGTATTGCAAGTCATGGACTGCTCAACCACCTCGGTTCTATCCTTAAGCATCATGGGTCACCACCCATGGCCAACAGGTGGCCCCATTTGGGGGAGTCTTACCCCTCTGCAGAAGTGCAGTTGGTGCATTCTAACGCCGCAGCTGACAAGGTGGTAAAATTGTAAAGTGAGCTGCAATGTGTACCCATATTCTTACCTGTCCAGTTGATGTTATTATCAGCTGAAGGTGAGCTGATCAAATGATAAGCAATTTTATCATCTGGATCTTCATCGCTTGCTTTGATCTGCATTAGTTTGTGAATAATTTTCTCTTCGGTAACGTTGGCCCGGAACATGACAGATGTAAATTTGGGTGCATGTTGGTTGAGTTGAATTACTTCAATGTGCACCTGGAAAAAAAGGATAGATAGATAGATAGATAGATAGATCAGTTCAGAATACCCAGAATGAATTACTGAGAATATTAGGTTGTTACAAAAATAATGGCCGATTGAAGTGCTCGGTTTTGAAATGTCATTTTAACACAGAATTTGTTGTTTATTTCAGGTGAATTTTTGCATATATAATAATTAATGTGTGCTCAAAAATAAACTTTAATTTATTTTCAGATAGAAAGTATTTTTGAAAAATAGGGGCCTTCAAAGATGAACATGCCTAAACATGACCTTTGCTTTCTTATGTTGCATGAGTTCAAGCTTGGGCACAATGCCTCCGAAACTGCTGCCAATATCAACAAAGCATGGGGAGATGAATCCACAAGTGATCGGACAGTACGAAAGTGGTTCCAGAAATTCTGCAGTGGAGATGAGTCTTGAAGATGAAGAAGGTAGAGGACGGACATGCAGTCTTGACAATGAACAATTGCAGGCAGTTGTTGAGAAAAATCCATGACAAAATGTCAGAGAGGTGTCTCAGACACTTGGTGTCAGCATTGCAACAGTTTCATGCCATTTACAGAGTATTGGAAAGGTGAAAAAGCTTGATAAATGGGTTCCTCATGAATTCAATGAGCACCAAAAACTTTTACTCAGTGAGCCAGCAGAAAGTAAACAAGACAAAAAAGTGAGGAAGAACGAGTGAAGAGAAGAGGGACAAATACACGGAGATAAAGTGAAGTTAAAGAGGAAAACAAGTGAAAAAGAGAGAAAGAGGTGAGTAAGGAGAAGCTAGAAAGGATAATGAAGAGAAAAAGGAGACAGACGGATTAATTGGAGAAAGAGAGAAAGAACGAGTACAGAAACGAAGAAGGAAAGAAACAAGAAAAAGAGACAGACGCAGGTTGTAACAAATCAATTATTTACTCTCATTTTTTTTATCATTTGCTGTTTTTATTTTGTTATTATTTTGTTGTATTTTATTTTTATTTTGTTGAGCTAACTTCAAAGCTCACCTTATTAAACCATTAAGCCAGATAATAGAAATTGTTCTTACCTTTGCTATGTCACTCAAAGCATCAGGATAGCCACCATCTTTGGCTTCGACAAATAACATTCGGGATCCAGACAAACGATCTTGAAATGCTACTTTGGTTGTAAGGAGTCCAGTTTTTGGATCCAGTGAAAATTCCTCAAATGGATCTCCTCCTAAAAATCAAAACAAGATGGGTCAAATGGATTTAGAATTTAGAATCATAGAAAAAAATTATTCGCACGGTGTAAAAGAAAAAAATAATTTTTATTGTCAAAATAATTAAATTTGAGATGAATATGAAACTAATGGCTTAAAAATAAGCAGTCATATCTGCCTGCATTGGTCATGTGATCTGTATTTCAAGATATCCACTTCATTCCAAAACAAGCTGAACCAGCTCGAGCAGGGATTGATGAAGGAGAACAGCTCGAGAGAAAGAGGGACCGAGCCAGGAAATTTGATAGCGGCTCATCTTCCGGACCCCGGAGGTACAGTTGTCGTAAGTTCAACCTACATCTCTATTGATTTTATTTTTTTCTGGAGTCAAAAATTTTGCACGGTATAAAATAAAAACATACTATTTAATAAATGATTTAAAATAAGGTTTATATTTATTGAACATGTTAGATCCAGAAATAAAAGATGAGCAATTGGTTTAGGGTTAGGGTTGCAATTATTTTTAAGAAAAAGCCAGAAAAAACCTAACCCAAACCTAACCCTAAACCCCCCTAGTTAAAATTAACAGTTTTATTACAAAATTTGTGGGTTCTGTTTTTTCTGGGACACTCTAATTTACTAAACAAAAGTTCTTGATTACCCCTTTACCTAAGTGACCCAGCAATTATTTTTTAAATTGTACAGGGTGACCCAGAAAAAACAGAACCCAAATTATTAATTTATTTTCCTTTTTATCTTGTCACAAATGAGACAGAAATGATGTATGTTGTTTCTCATTGGTCACTCACAGCTTAAAAGATCAGTGGCAGTTGCTTTTTTATATATACATAGGTCGCTGTAGTGAAGGCACATAGCTTTTTAAAAAAATTAGGTTTGGGAGTAGTTTTTTTTTTTTTGTGTGTGCTGAATGTTACAGTGTTCTTGGTGGACTTTTGCTACAGGATCGCCTGCTGGAATAGTTGTTTTGGTAGGGCTGCTTGGGATAACGAGTATGATGTTGGAAGACCCAAAACTTGTTATGACCCCAATAACATCACTGATCTTGCACACTCTTTGCATGTATGATTATGATATAGTGTTCTTGTGGGTTTTTAAAAAAAATTCTAAATGCACATATTAGAACTTAGCTGTAGGTTAATTCATTCTGAGTATCAAAGTTCATTTCTTGGCTTCTCAGCTTCTCTATAGGAAGAGGTAAACCATCTGCTTGAATTCCTCCTTTCGTATTGGAAGGAAAGTGCTCGGAAACACATTTGATTGGAGATTTTGCTGGCTCTATACATTTTAAAAATGTCTAGAGTTCAGCCATCATAGTTTTGTTTGCTGTATAAGATTTTGTTACCTGACCATAAGCTTGTGCCTCCGCGCGATAACGGCTGAAAGCCTCTAAGCTGGAATCACGACCAGTGTCACCACGGTATTACAAAAGGCGTCTCTTTTCGTTCCACTGGAGCCTGCCATAGTGGTCGTCTGTCGCTAGTAGCAGATTGTGGCAGATAGATTGGCAATATGTCAACCAATATTGGCATTGATATAAAGCTGGGCATAGTAAGTTTTATTTACAAAAGATAAGGTACAATGGGTTTTAGACTCACCTATGATATAATAAGAGATTTCTCCATTTTGCCCTTTGTCTTTGTCTGTGGCAGATAGAGTGGCAATATGTCGACCAATGGTGGCATTGGTATAAAGCTGGGCGTAGTAAGTTTTATTTACAAAAGACGGACGGTTGTCATTCATGTCCTCCACTGTCACACTAAAAGGTAAAATAATCATATAAAAATAATTGTCAACACAACATTTTACAATTAGACAGTTTCCGATATATAAAGATAACATTTGTGGGGATTAAAATAATAAATAAAGTAAAAAAAATAATGAAATAAATAAATACAAAAAAAAACCCAACTATCTCTGACAGGAAGAACCATCTGGGCATGCTCAGAAACAACCAGAGGCTTCCTGGCACCAAAAAGAAACCTTAGTAAGTTCAATGAATATCGTTACTGGGGACACACACTATTGCTGGCATGGGAAAATATTTAAGGAAAGCTTATATTAAAAGTACAAACATTTTGGTAATTTATGAGGAAGTGCGTCCCGATCTCCTGCCTCAAAAATTGCTACCCGGTGACTATTAAAATAACGACCCAGCCCAGTCTATTCAAAACTATCCATCTTCATATCTATCTCTCTATTTATCTATCTCCATTTGTTCATATTTATCTATATTACTTTAAATACTAAGATTTTTAAAATTCATTCATGTTTGTTTAATGTCTTGTTTTTAGTTTAAATAAACAAGAATTACGACAAAAAAAGATTCGCCCCCCCCCAAATACATTTACTTGTCGAAAATATCTATCTATCTATCTCCATTTGTTTGTTTGTTTATCTATCTATCTATCACAGTCTATTCCAAACTATATATCCATCTTCATATCTAAACAAGAATTTTGACAAAAGAATTACGACAAGCTGGGGTTGTTATTTTGATAGTCACCGGGTAGCAATTTTTGAGGCAGGAGACCGGGACGCACTTCCTCATAAATTACCAACATTTTTTGTGAAATAACATGAGTTTCTTTTCTTCCTTAATTTAATTAAAAAGATAAAATTCTATTTTTTAAAAATCAATTTGAACAATTTAAGCATAGTCTGCTATATAAATGGTAATTTCTGTCTGTCTGTGTATAACTAGGTTGCTATTGAAAATCCAGTATGGAACTGTGAATAACTTCACCTTTTATGGGTATTAACGGGTAATGCAGCTTGTAATGACAATTATCAATACAACATTTAAAAATTAGACAGTTTTCAATATAAATTTAATATTATAGAGTTCATATACAATTGTTTACAGCTGGTAAAGAATTTTGTTTTACAATTACTTTGATGAAAAAGAAATGTAAAATTAGAATAATCAATTTTTTAAAGTCTATTTTTGAGACAAGGAATTGTCATTATATTTAAATATGAAGGATTTTATTTTATAATTATTGTAATAAGAAATGAATTCTATGAATTGAAACTTAGCTTGCTCTTAAAGGAGTAGACCATTGTTAGTGAGTTTGATTCTCACTGAGTATCCATACTCTGGTTTTGGGCTAACAGTAAGACAAGATGAAAGGCGAGAGAGAGAGAAAAAAAATGAAATAAACAATTACCATATTTGACGGCATATAGGATGCACTTTTTTTCCAAAATTTTGGCTCAAAAAATTGCCCTGCGTCTTATACATCGTAGGTGAAGTTTGAGACCTCCCGTAGGCCTAGGCTAATCTTTTCTATGATGCTCACTAACCCAGTTTATGCTCAGTACTTTTACCTACCCTAAACTCTATGCATTCTTATTTTATTGCTGGTATTGTTATAATCAAGGTTAACAGGAGTGTATGATGGCTAAGAAAAAAACAATACACTAAAAACTTTTATTCCTGAATCTGACCTGCTGAAATGGGGTGTGTGTGCGTCTTATATGCCGTCAAATACGGTACTATCATCAACAAAAAAAAATTAACCTGTTTTATTTCTCTGAATGTTTGAGATGAGGTTTGATGATTAGTATTATCTGCGTTATTCAGACTATTGTCCTCATCTTCATTGTTATCTGTACAATGTTTCGGCCTTCTTCAGATATTTCTCAGGAACCTTCTTTTCGGACTTGGGAACCTTCTTTTTGAACTCGGGAACTTTCTTGTCATAATCAGGAGCCATCACGGAACTTTGAACCTAACCCTTTATTAAGTCCACGGGGCCGAAACGTTGTACAGATAACAATGAAGATGAGGACAATTGTTTGAATAACGCAGATAATATTTAAGTTTAGGTTTGGTTTGTTTTATGGCATATCAACCTCAGTGGGTCATTTAATGCCGACAAAGTTTTGAAATAAATTTATTCTTAATGGATAATACAATGTTTATAAACATGTTTTTTCTATTTAACCTATAGATGGGACCCTAACAGGTACTACCATTCCGGGTCAAAGATAATATTAATGAACCTGTTTGCATAACAACCTTGGAAAAGCAGCAACAAACTTACTTTAAGATAACTGGTGAGGAATATCGTGGGAAATCTCCTCCATCGGTACATTCAGCATATAGTTGGTAGCTTCCTGGGTGAGTTTCATGGTCTAGACGGACAATAGTCTCCAAAACTCCCGTCTCAGCTGCACAAAGAAAAAAAATAGCAAATGAAGTGTAGGGAAAAAAATGAAGTTAAAATAAAAGAACAATTTGAAGAACATGGCCTCAAGTTACACATATAGATACTAGGGGTTGACATGACCAGCTGATTGATCGGATGCGGCTGTTGGGTCAGTAAAATATTAAGTCTAATTAATAGGGTTATCTTCTCTTGCTGCAGTTTTCCTTCTCCTAGACTGGTTGCCTGAACATGGCCTCAACTTACTCATATAGATACTTGGGCTTGACATGACCAGCTGATTGATTGGATGCGGCTGTTGGGTCAGTAAAATATTAAGTCTAATTAATAGGGTTATCTTCCCTTGCTGCAGTTCGTTCGACGTTATGTATCTGTTTTGTATATCTTTGTCTTGTATGTGTTTCTCCATTATTAAGAATTCTGGGGTATGGGGGTTATCGTCCTTTGTCTGCGAGCCTCTGTTTCAAACCAACCAATCATGAGCCAGCATACTTTGGCAGCAAAGCCGAATAAGCAAACGCATGCCACCTCTTCTGATTCAGCCCTCACCGGAGACAGATCTAAAAAATGGTCGCTCCTATTCTTCAACAGACAACCAGAATCGGAGTCAGACGCAAGCAGAAGTCCATCATATACCATTTTCCGTAATTCACCTTTTCCAAAATACCACACACACACACATTATATATATGTACAGACAAGTTTTGTTGCCTTTTTATTACTCCCATTTCTAATTCCTTGCTATACTCGTTCTCGTTAAAAACAAGACACGAAACCATACCATGTTTCCTTACCTGATGATGGCAAACTGTATTGCCCGAAAGCGCTTGTATCGAAACCTTTGGTGAACTGTTACACAGTTACACTCCGACACACAAAAAAGATGGCCCGAAATTAGAAAAGGATCAACAAAAACTTGTCCGACAAGAAATGTCTGTACAGTTCAACCAAAACTTGTATAAAAGAAAAAATGCTGCCCACCAAAACTAACCTATATATATATATTATATATATGATATATCCTATGAGTGGCTCCATAGTTAAAAATAGTAGTCTCAACTGAAAGAAGCATTAAAAAAGAAATCAGTCAGATTTATTCCATACCTATGAAATATGGTTGGTAAAAATTCGTATTGTTGGAGATCATTTTCACAGGGATGTAAATTTCCATCTTGGACATCCTGTTTGGTTGCCTTCCAAGGGGTGCAACATTTCGGGCTCTGTAAGACAGCTGTAGGCAACACACACAAGGGAAAAGGAACAAGAAAAAAGAAGACATAAGAACTGTATTATATATACAATACAAGACATATCTTACCTAGTGAATCTCACAAGTACTTATCTGGTTCAACTTCAGGAGGTTGCCACTGTGAAGCAGCACCTCCCTATACACAAAAAAAGGAGAGGAATAAATTGTTGAAATAATTTTCATTAGCTTCATGCATAGCAATAAATAAATGGTGGTTGACACTCAGCCACTACTTGTTAGCACCCATATGATTAAAAAGGGTGGGTGTTAAAGAATGGCATGATGGTAAAAAAGGGGCGGGTGCTAAAGAATAGATATGATAAAAAGGGGCGGGTTTTAAATAATGCATATGATTAAAAAGGGTGGGTTGTTAAAGAATAGATAAGGTAACCAAAGGGCGGGGTGCTAAAGAATAGATATAATAAAAAAGAGGTGGGTGTTAAAGAATAGAAAAGGTAAAAAGGGGCGGGTGCTAAAGAATAGATATGATAAAAAGGGGCGGGTTTTAATAATGCATATATAAAAAGAGGTGGGTGTTAAAGAATAGATATGATAAGAAAGGGTGGGTTTTAAATAATGCATATGATAAAAAGAGGTGGGGTATTGAAAGAATACAGTAAATAATAATAGAAAATATAAAATAAAATAATAAGAATAATTAGGAGTATATAGTTAGAACCAATCATAGAGTTGGTTGGGTTTGATATGACCAGCCGATTGATCAGATGGGGCTTCTCTAACCACCTGTCTAGCCCCAAGTATGGGCTGAAGTGGAGTGTTGGATGTCATAGGACTACTTAGTACCCATTCAGCCACCACAATCATGCTAGGCGCTTGACATGACCAAATGATTGATTGGATGGGTCCTCTCCAACTGCCCGTCTTCATCAGTTGCCAAGCTATGCCAACAAGTGGCCCCATTGTGGAGGTCTTACCCTCTGCAGAGGTGAAGTCAGTGTATTCTACAGACCCAGCTGACAGGAAGAATTCAAACGGGAATGGAGATTAGATGATAGAATATATAGATATATATGTTAGAATATAAAAAGGAAATTAATCCGACAGTGTGAATTTTGATATATTGAAAAAACAAATGATGTTTAACAAATGCTTGGGATCATCAGGAGAGAATGTGCACCGTTTCGGGGCCTTCCTCTCAACGGTTTTAACTGCACTCGCCCCCCCCCTCACTGATGTGGAGGTCCCTCGAATATCTTATCGACCGTATGTAATATAGATTGTGTCTTCAACAAAAGTAAAAACGGAATGAAATGACCGTTAGAGAAGAGAATGCGCAAAACAGAACTCTGTTAGCTCAAAGTTGGAATTTTTCAAAAAATGCGTTATCTGTATTAAAAATTAAAATGAATTTTATTTTAAAATTCTTTTCTTCTAACGGTCATTTCATCCCGTTTTTACTTTTGATGATCCCAAGCATTTGTAAACATCATTTGTTTTTTCAATATATCATATATATATATAATATTACTAGACAAAACGATGACCTGTTTGGGTCACCCATGAGCTCTGGGTAGATAATTGAGATTAGGGAAAATGAGTTTGCAAAGCGAATTAAATTAAAAAAAATAAATACGGACGGACAAAGCATTAAAATCATTTTTGTAAGATTTCTAAGAAAGAACATTTGACCTAATTTAAGCTATGGGTTGCTGCTTATGAAATTTAACATAAAATATATTTCAATCTCCCATCTCTCTCTCTCTCTCTCTCTCTCCTTCCAGAGAAACTAACATATAATAATGAGGAGGGAATCAAGATATACACAGAGAGGGGGAAGTAATAGGCAGAATGTAAAGTAAGGGACAGGTCAGTTTTTTGACTTAATTGCAAATTACGACTAATTAGAACCAATTAAAATGGAATTTTTTAAAAAACATAACCAATCCTAGAACTAAGGAATAAATTAATATAACTTTCATGTCATTAAACTAAACAGTAAAAAACGCCGCCTTTTTGGAGACAAACGTTGATTTGGCTCAGCTTTAGTATAATAATAGATTATATATATATACTTACCAAAGCGACACTGAAATTCTCTGGTTTCCACTTGTTGGTGGGCAGAGGTTTATTGATAATCAGCTTGCGTAAATCTTTTGAAAGAGAGAACACTTCGTGAAAAGGTCGTCATTTCTGGATTTTCATTTGGAATAAACTGGATATTCATATTTCACCTTGGCTTCACCTGTGTCAGGGTCCACAGCATCAGCAAGTGCCACTTTTTATTTCCTTGAGTATTCTAGCAATGATAAAGAGATGTTTTTTGTTTTTAGAAAAATCATTAAAAATTCTGAAAGGTTAAAATATTACAGATGGACTTTAGAAATAAAAAAAAAAAAAAAAAAAAAAAATGGTTTTCACACCTCCTTAAGTAAAACCTTAAATATTTGATTAATTTGAATTTAACTGTTAGAAACTTGGTTTTATTAGAAAGAAAATATTTATTTGAATTTTGATAGTAAGACTATTTTTTTAAAAAAAACTTATTGTCTATCATTAAAAAAATATGAGATTTCAAAAATCTGTTTAAAAATATAAAAAAAGACAAGCATGGTAAAAACCACCGGGGAGTGTTTTTTTTGCTAGTGCAAATAATTACAGTATATATTATCCAATTTTTAACAAGAATAGTCACATAATATCCTTCTCTATTCATAACATTTTGTTTTATGATAGTAAGTAAAACATTTTATATTTTATTATACTGTGACAAAAAAAAGTTATGTTTCGATTATCATCAGTCAAAAAATTTTGGTTTACGACAGACGATAATCAAACAATGGTTTCACACCCCGTTAAGAAAAAACCTTAAATATTTGAATTAATTTGAATTTAACTGTTAGAAAACTTGGTTTTTATTGAAATTTTGACAGCAAAAACTATTTTTTTAAATATTAAAATTTGAGCAATCAATGCGTATAAAAAATTGAAGGCAATACAATGCATATAAAAATAAAAACAAAAAGATGTTGTTTTTTTGTCTTATCGATTTCATACGATTTTTTATACGCATTGTATTGCCTTCAAATTTAATTTATTATAACATACTATAATGTTTTTTTTTAAACTATTATGTCGACATTAAAAAAATATGAGATTTCAAAGATCTGTTAAATTTTTAAAAAGAAAAGCATGGTAACCACCCGGAGGGGTGGGGTTGCTAGTGCAAATAATTACAGTATATATTTTGTATCCAATTACTTACTCTGTGGTATTTCAATAACATAAGTAAGTTGTGTTATAACCAGCAAAGTTTGGCATGTTGTCATTGATATCTGTGATGTAATTATCAATTGGGTGGAGCCTGTCTTTGGAGGGAGGCCGTTGTCCACCGCATAAATTGTCAAGGCGGCTTGGGATAGATTTAGGCTGTCTCTATCAATTTTCTTGTTCAAGCTGATCCATCCGGACGAAGAAATACTGAAGTGAATCTGGAAAATAAGACAGAGGTTTTACAAGTGATATTTACTAAACTTAGTCTGGCACAGTATTATAAGTGTGGAGCACTCAGTAAGGATCAACATCACAGTAGTAATTGTTGTTTTTATTTAAGGTGAAATAAGAAGGTAGCACCTAATTAGCAGGCATTCAAAATGTTGGAAAATCACAAAAAATCTATTTCTCTGAATGTTTGAGATGAGGCTTGATGATTAGTATTATCTGCATTATTCGGACTATTGTCCTCATCTTCATTGTTATCTGTACAACGTTTGGCCGATATGCCCTCGCGGCCTCTTTTAGGTATTTCTTGTCGGACTCGGAACCTTCTTTTCGAAACTCGCGGAACTTTCTTGTTGTAATCGGAGAGCCATTCACAGAAACTTTGAACCTAACCCTTTATTCAGTCCACGGGGGTATCCTGTTCTCATTCCGCTAACCATAGCTGGGTAGGAGCTGTGTTAATTATTTTTCTATGTAACTGTCGCTGTCAGGATTGAACCTGGAATCCAGAGATAATTAACACAGCTCCTATCCCAGCTATGGTTATGTGGAATGAGAACAGGATAGTCCGAGAAGGTTCCCGTTAGTGACAAAAGATAGAGATGGACAGAGCAAGATTGAGGGAAAATGGTATTCATGAGGGGAAATTTGGGGTAGATGGGAAACTACAATTGCAGATTCCCTGACCAAAAGAGGAGCATCTATGATCAAAATTGTTAGAAGTACTTGATACATCTCAATTTGAAAAAAAAAAATAACAAAATAAAGTAGTAAATTTGTTTGTTTGTTTGTTTTGTTTACGGCATAATCAACGCAAGTGGGTCATTTAATGCCGACAAAGTTTTGAATAAATTCATTCTTAAGGATAATCAATTTTGTTTATGAACTCATGTTTCTAATTTAAACCATAGATGGGACCCTAACAGGTACACCACTCTGGGTCAGAGTGGACCAGGAAGAAATGATGATGAAGGGGTGCTCCACATTCCCAAACCTCCAAAACTGGAACCTCACATCAGATAGAGTTTAATGTCATTCCCAGGACATGTAGACCCTCAGCCACTACCTTCTAGACACCCATATGATAAAAAAGGGTTGAGGCTTGCCATAAGAGCAATAGGGTTGGGGCAATCATATAGTTGCTAGGGCTTGATGTTACCAGCCGATTGATCAGAGGCCTCTCCGACCGCCCATCTAGCCCAAGAATGGGCCAAAGTGGAAGTATTGCAAGTCATGGACTGCTCAACCACCTCGGTTCTATCCTTAAGCATCATGGTCACCACCCATGGCCAACAGGTGCCCCATTTGGGGAGTCTTACCC
Source organism: Doryteuthis pealeii (assembly GCA_023376005.1). Classification (NCBI taxonomy): domain Eukaryota; kingdom Metazoa; phylum Mollusca; class Cephalopoda; order Myopsida; family Loliginidae; genus Doryteuthis; species Doryteuthis pealeii. The sequence continues at coordinate 72,230,795 of CM042166.1, forward strand.
CTCTGCAGAAGTGCATTGGTGCATTCTAACGCCGCAGCTGACAAGGTGGTAAATTGTAAAGTGAGCTGCAATGTGTACCACTATTCTTACCTGCCAGTTGATGTTATTATCAGCTAGGTGAGCTGATCAAATGATAAGCAATTTTATCATCTGGATCTTCATCGCTTGCTTTGATCTGCATTAGTTTGTGAATAATTTTCTCTTCGGTAACGTTGGCCCGGAACATGACAGATGTAAATTTGGGTGCATGTTGGTTGAGTTGAATTACTTCAATGTGCACCTGGAAAAAAAGGATAGATAGATAGATAGATAGATAGATCAGTTCAGAATACCCAGAATGAATTACTGAGAATATTAGGTTGTTACAAAAATAATGGCCGATTGAAGTGCTCGGTTTTGAAATGTCATTTTAACACAGAATTTGTTGTTTATTTCAGGTGAATTTTTGCATATATAATAATAATGTGTGCTCAAAAATAAACTTTAATTTATTTTCAGATAGAAAGTATTTTTGAAAAATAGGGGCCTTCAAAGATGAACATGCCTAAACATGACCTTTGCTTTCTTATGTTGCATGAGTTCAAGCTTGGCACAATGCTCTCCGAAACTGCTGCCAATATCAACAAGCATGGGGAGATGAATCCACAAGTGATCGGACAGTAACGAAAGTGGTTCCAGAAATTCTGCAGTGGAGATGAGTCTTGAAGATGAAGAAGGTAGAGGACGGACATGCAGTCTTGACAATGAACAATTGCAGGCAGTTGTTGAGAAAAAATCCATGACAAATGTCAGAGATGAGTGTCTCAGACACTTGGTAGTCAGCATTGCAACAGTTTCATGCCATTTACAGAGTATTGGAAAGGTGAAAAAGCTTGATAAATGGGTTCCTCATGAATTCAATGAGCACCAAAAAACTTTTACTCAGTGAGCCAGCAGAAAGTAAACAGACAAAAAAGTGAGGAAGAACGAGTGAAGAGAAGGAGGACAAATACACGGAGATAAAGTGAAGTTAAAGAGGAAAACAAGTGAAAAAGAGAGAAAGAGGTGAGTAAGGAGAAGCTAGAAAGGATAATGAAGAGAAAAAGGAGACAGACGGATTAATGGAAAAGAGAGAAAGAACGAGTACAGAAACGAAGAAGGAAAGAAACAAGAAAAAGAGACAAGCGCAGGTTTGTAACCAAATCATTATTTACTCATTTTTTTATCATTTGCTGTTTTATTTTGTATTATTTTGTTGTATTTTATTTTTATTTTGTTGAGCTAACTTCAAAAGCACCTATTTAAACCATTAAGCCAGATAATAGAAATTGTTCTTACCTTTGCTATGTCACTCAAAGCATCAGGATAGCCACCATCTTTGGCTTCGACAAATAACATTCGGATCCAGGACAAACGATCTTGAAATGCTGTACTTTGGTTGTAAGGAGTCCAGTTTTTGGATCCAGTGAAAATTCCTCAAATGGATCTCCTCTCTAAAAATCAAACAAGATGGTCAAATGGATTAGATTTAGAATCATAGAAAAAAAAATATTCGCACGTACTGTGTAAAAGAAAAAAAATAATTTATATGTCAAAATAATTAAATTTGAGATGAATATTGAAACTAATGGCTTAAAAATAAGCAGTCATATCTGCCTGCATTGGTCATGTTGATCTGTATTTCAAAGATATCCACTTCATTCCAAAACAAGCTGACCACTGAACCAGCTCGAGCAGGGATTGATGAAGGAGAAACAGCTCGAGAGAAAGAGGGACCGAGCCAGGAAATTTGATAGCGGCTCATCTTCCGGACCCCGGGGTACAGTTGTCGTAAGTTCAAACCTACATCTCTATTGATTTTATTTTTTCTTGGAGTCAAAATTTTTGCACGGTATAAAATAAAAAACATACTATTTAATAAATGATTTAAAATAAGGTTTATATTTATTGAACATGTTAGATCCAGAATAAAAGATGAGCAATTGGTTTAGGGTTAGGTTGCAATTATTTTAAGAAAAAGCCAGAAAAAACCTAACCCAAACCTAACCCTAAACCCCCCTAGTTAAAATTAACAGTTTTATTACAACAAATTTGTGGGTTCTGTTTTTTCTGGGACACTCTAATTTACTAAACAAAAGTTCTTGATTACCCCTTTACCTAAGTGACCCAGCAATTATTTTTTAAATTGTACAGGGTGACCCAGAAAAAACAGAACCCAAATTATTATTTTATTTCCTTTTTATCATTTCCACAAATGAGACAGAAATGATGTATGTTGTTTCTCATGGTCACTCACAGCTTAAAAGATCAGTGGCAGTTGCTTTTTTATATATACATAGGTCGCTGTAGTGAAGGCACATAGCTTTTTTTAAAAAAATTAGGTTTGGGAGTAGTTTTTTTTTTGTGTGTGCTGAATGTTACAGTGTTCTTGGTGGACTTTTGCTACAGGATCGCCTGCTGGAATAGTTGTTTTGGTAGGGCTGCTTGCGATAACGAGTATGATGTTGGAAGACCAAAACTTGTTTATGACCCCAATAACATCATGATCTTGCACACTCTTTTGCATGTATGATTATGATATAGTGTTCTTTGTGGGGTTTTAAAAAAAAATTCTAAATGCACATATTAGAACTTAGCTGTAGGTTAATTCATTCTGAGTATCAAAGTTCATTTCTTGGCTTCTCAGCTTCTATAGGAAGAGGTAAACCATCTGCTTGAATTCCTCCTTTCGTATTGGAAGGAAAGTGCTCGGAACACATTTGATTGGAGATTTTGCTGGCTCTATACATTTTTAAAAATGTCTAGAGTTCAGCCATCACTGAGTTTTGTTTGCTGTATAAAGATTTTGTTACCTGACCATAAGCTTTTGTGCCTCCGCGCGATAACGGCTGAAAGCCTCTAAGCTGGAATCACGACCAGTGTCACCACGGTATTACAAAAGGCGTCTCTTTTCGTTCCACTGGAGCCTGCCATAGTGGTCGTCTGTCGCTAGTAGCAGATTGTGGGCAGATAGATTGCAATATGTCAACCAATATTGCATGATATAAAAGCTGGGCATAGTAAGTTTTATATTTACAAAAGATAAGGTACAATGGGTTTTTAGGACTCACCTATGATATAATAAGAGATTTCTCATTTTGCCCATTGTCTTTGTCTGTGGCAGATAGAAGTGGCAATATGTCGACCAATGGTGCATTGGTATAAAGCTGGGCGTAGTAAGTTTTATTTACAAAAGACGGACGGTTGTTCATTCATGTCTCCACTGTCACACTAAAAGGTAAAATAATCATTAAAAATAATTGTCAACACAACATTTACAATTAGACAGTTTCCGATATATAAAAGATAAACATTTGTGGGGATTAAAATTAATAAATAAAGTAAAAAAAATAATGAATAAATAAATACAAAAAAAAACCAACTATCTCTGACAGGAAGAACCATCTGGCATGCTCAGAAACAACCAGAGCGCTTCCTGCACCAAAAAGAAACCTTAGTAGTTCAATGAATATCGTTACGGGGACACCACATATTGCTGGCATGGGGATAATTAAGGAAAAGCTGTATTAAAAGTACAAACATTTTGGTAATTTTCATGAGGAAGTGCGTCCCGATCTCCTGCCTCAAAAATTGCTACCGGTGACCTATTAAAATAACGACCCAGCCCGTTATTCAAAACTATCACCATTTCATATCTATCTCTCTATTTATCTATCTCCATTTGTTCATATTTATCTATATTACTTTAAATACTAGATTTTTAAAATTCATTCATGTTTGTTTAATGTCTTGTTTTTAGTTTAATAAACAAGATGGGGACCTGGTATCGAACTAGGACCTTGTGGTTTCTAGCCGAAACGCTCTACCGACTGAGCTAACCTCATTGAGTATTCTTTCTCCATGGCCTTGTGTCATACTATGCAATCTTTACTGAGATAGTTTAATAATCATATAAAATTTCATATCATTTCAGATGTACAAGGTGTTTCAGAAAAATTGATATAATAATTTTGTATTCTAATAACTTGATCATTCAAATGATCTGAAAATTCTATGTCTAATGTTCAAACACCTTTTTTTTTATTTTTGTTGATATGTCTACATTTAGAACTAGTTTCATATCAACAGATTTTATCTGAACACTGTATGCATTAATATCTAAGCATGTTTTTGAATACAAGTCTTGCGTAAAACTATTCTTTCATGTGAATATGCATCACATTATACTATAGAAGGAAAAAAAAATAGAGGGGAGAAAATAAATATTTGAGTCAACAAGTTCCTGCTGAGGGGGGACCATAAAGAAGCGAGTCCACCGTCTTCTCACAGGCTAAACTTTCTTTTGGTCAACACAGTCTTTGTCTTCGACCAGCAGCTGAAAAGCCGTCGTCGTCAAAATATTTAGCAGCTGAAAAATCGCAACTCCCATTTAGTTTTGTTTCTTTGTTGGATTAAAATCAATTTCTTTGTTGGGTCACTGACTGCCGTCTCGCGTCGGCCAACTGCTTCTCCTCAGCGCTCCACTCACTTGTTATTTATGGACACAGTCCCCCAACATCCGGGCACCTGAATTGCACCTCGCGTCCATCCAGCGCCTGAATCGCATTTCTTTGCATTCCGGAGGGCACGGGTTCGACTCTGGCAGGCAAGACAATTTCTTGCTCTTTTTCTAAATGAGTAGGAAAATGTAAGATGAGATGTTTATTCCCTCGGTTGTGTACAGCTGAGAGTTGTTGGCAGGGTTATGCAAACGTGGAGCTATTGGGAGTTCTTTTTAAGTGATCTCGAACCTGATCATTGTCTGTCTAATCGATCTCTACGGGCTTCTTTTATTGTAGTCTGACCCCCGGTGTCACGCCTTTTTTTTTTTTGTGACACCTACGCAGTTTTTCTGTAGACACGCCCCTTCGCCCACACAGGCTGTTTTCATTGGCTATGGGCTACACCTACAGATTTCTGCACCTAAATCATGTCAAATGTTCACCTGCATTTCCAGGTGCAAAAGGTCAGGTCAGGGCCACATCCTGTTTTCGTTTCCAGGCTGCACCTGACCCCCATGCACTTCCTATTCAGCCTGGTCCTTGGGTGCACTGATCAGACAATATATTACAGTAGTACTCGTTCTCCGTCACATTATACAAATACTTGATCAATGACCTTTTACTATTCAACCATCTGAGGATTGCCTAATATGCATGAAACTCAAGTAACGGTAATATATTCCCATAACGAGACACCTTGAGAATAAGCTAGATGGGAGCTGCACAAGAATGCTGTGTGTGGTCTTGAACAAATCATGGAAACAGCACCCCACAAGGAAACAGCTGTATGGCCACCTGCCCTCCATCTCACAAACCATTTGAGTGAGACAGACAAGGCATGCTGGACACTGCTGGAGAAGCAAAGACGAGCTCATAAGTGGTGTTCTCCTGTGGAAGCCAACACACGGACATGCTAGTGTGGGCCACCCATCAAGGACCTACATTGACCAACTATGTGAAGATGCTGGATACTATGCAGAGGACCTCCCTGGGACAATGAATGATAGGGAAGGTTGGCGAGTGATTGTCATGGATATCCGTGCTAATTGCACGACATAATGATGATTATATATATATATATATATATTGTAATACAGGTACAAGTAATAACCTACTCGAGTTTCACCATAATGATCTTCATGGTTAAATCAACTGGATTAATCAAGATATTGATTAATTGCAGTCAATTACACGTGTGTGTCTTTCGTGATAAATGGTTCGAAACCGTTTATCGCGAAAGACACACATGTGTTATCGACTGTACCTGTATTACAATAAATTTGCTCTACTAACGTATTGAGTACTTTTTATTTGTTATATCGCTGTCTTACCTTTCTGAATTTTGCATCAACTAACCATTGTGACCATATTCACTGGTAAGTCAACTTTTTCAAAATAACATATATATATATATGTAGTAGATTAAGAAAAATTGAAAAAACACAGGTTTAAATAAGTTAAGTGGTAAGTTTATTGGCCGACACTGCAGTGTTTTGATCTATTAATTAGATCATCTTCAGGGCATTTGTTGGTATATGGAAGGTGATAAAAAATTTTTATCACAGAATAACGAGAAAAGCAAGTAATAGTCGTTGTTCATCAGTCTGTTCAAAATTTGAAGTCTCAAGAAAGAACGCTGAAAAAAGTGGACGGTTTGAAATATGACGTCAAATATTCTCTTTTACGTTGTGAGTATGAGAAAGATTTATATACACATGCGCAACCACACACACAAAACACCTAAAAAAAACAAAAAAAAAACATGCACAATGCCTTTTTTTTCGATTCACACACACTCATACTCACACCGTAAAAAAAACTGTTTTTTTCAATTTTTCTTAATATACTACATACCGTCGGATTCACTTCCTTTTCTTCACACACACACACACACACACACACACATATATATATATATATATATATATATATATATATATATATATATATATATATATATATCCTATGAGTGCCTAGTAGTTCAACTGATAAAGCATTAAAAAAGAAAATCAGTCAGATTTATTTCATACCTATGAAATATGGTTGGTAAAAATTCGTATTGTTGGAGATCATTTTCACGCGGATGTAAATTTCATCTTTGACATCCTGTTTGGTTGCCTTCTCAAGGGGTGCAACATTTCGGGCTCTGTAAGACAGCTGTAGGCAACACACACGAGGGAAAAAGAAAAAAAGAAAAAAAAAAAAGAAGACATTAGAACTGTTATTATATATACAAGACATACTTACCTAGTGAATCTCACAAGTACTTATCTGGTTTAACTTCAGGAGGTTGCCACTGTGAGGCAGCACCTCCCTATAGCACAAAAAAGGAGAGGGAATAAATTGGTTGAAATAATTTTCATTAGCTTCATGCATAGCAATAAATACTGGTGGTTGACACTCCGCCACTACCTTTTAGCACCCATATGATTAAAAAAAGGGTGGGTGTTAAAGAATAGATAAATAAAAAGGGTGGGTTTTAGATAATGCATATGATAAAAAGAGGTGGGTGCTAAAGAATAGATATGATAAAAAAATAATGCAATGATAAAAGGGTGGGTTTTTAAATAATGCATATAGATAAAAAAGGGGTGGGTTTTAAATAGCATATGATAAAAAGGGTGGGTTTTAAATAGTGCATATGATAAAAATGGGGTGGGTTTTAAATAGTGCATATGATAAAAAGCGGTGGGTGTTAAATAATGCATATGATAAAAAGAGGTGGGTGTTAAAGAATAGATATGATAAAAAGGGGTGGGTTTTAAATAGTGCATATGATAAAAAGGGGTGGGTTTTAAATAGTGCATATGATAAAAAGAGGTGGGTGTTAAAGAATAGATATGATAAAAAGGGGTGGGTTTTAAATAATGCATATGGTAAAAAGGGGCAGGTGCTAAAGAATAGATAAGCTAAAAAGGGACGGGTATTAAAGAATACATAAAATAATAAATAGAAAATAAAATAAAATAAAATAAAGAATAATTTGGAATATACGGTTAGAACAATAATAGTTGCTTGGGTTTGATATGACCAGCCGATTGATCAGATGGGGCTTCTCTGACCACCTGTATGGGCCGAAGTGGAGTGTTGGATGTCATAGGACTACTTAGTACCCATTCAGCCACCACAATCCTGTTCTCAGGCAGATAATCATATAACTGCTAGGGCTTGACATGGCCAAATGATTGATCAGATGGGTCCTCTCCAACTGCCCGTCTAGCCCAAGTAAGTGTCACAAGTCATGTGATCACTGCTCAGCCACTAGGATCCCATCCTCAGGCTTCATCAGTTGCCAGCTATGGCCAACAAGTGGCCCCATTGTGGAGGTCTTACCCCTCTGCAGAGGTGTAGTCAGTGTATTCTACAGACCCAGCTGATAGGAAAGAAATTCAAACGGGATGGAGATTAGATGAATAGAAATAAATATATATATATATACTAGACAAAACGGCAGCAGTATTGATGCCTCCAAGTCCATCATGAGATCTTCTCCCCAGAGAAAAGCTGGACTGTGTTTGAAAACTCACAATATTAACTACTCCCCAAACTTTATGGACATGAAGTAACAACTCATTTTTAATGGCTTACTGGTATTTCTTTTTTTTTTTTTTGGTTGTTGTTGATGTAATCTTTCTGTTAGGAATGTAATGCTGTTGTAGCTTTTGATATTTGTATTTTTTGATCATTGAGCTCTGGGTAGATAATTGAGATTAGGGAAAATGAGTTTGCAAAGTGAATTAAATTTAAAAAAAATAAATACGGACGGACAAAACATTAAAATCATTTTGTAAGATTTCTAAGAAAGGGAACGTTTGACCTAATTTAAACTATGGGTTGCTGCTTATGAAATTTAACATACAAATATATTTCAAATTCTCCCTTCTCTCTCTCCTTCCAGAGAAACTAACATATATAATGAGGAGGGAATCAAGATATACATAGAGAGTAGGAAAGTAATAGGCAGAATGTAAAGTAAGGGACAGGTCAGTTTTTGACTTAATTGCAAATTACGACTAATTAGAACCAATTAAAATGGAATTTTTAAAAAACATAACTCAATCCTAGAACTAAGGAATAATTTAATATAACTTTCATGTCATTAAACTAAATAGTAAAAAAGCCTTTTTGGAGACAAACGTTGATTTGCTCAGCTTTAGTATAATAATAGTATATATATATATATATACTTACCAAAGCGACACTGAAATTCTCTGGTTTCCACTTGTTGGTGGCAGAGGTTTATTGATAATCAGCTTGCGTAAATCTTTTGAAAGAGAGAACACTTCGTGGAAAAGGTTCGTCATTTCTGGATTTTCATTTGGAATAAACTGGATATCATATTTCACCTTGGCATTTCGACCTGTGTCAGGGTCCACAGCATCAGGCAAGTGCCACTTTTTATTTCCTTGAGTATTCTAGCAATGATAAAGAGATGTTTTTTTTTTTAGAAATCATTAAAAATTCTGAAAGGTTAAAATATTACAGATGGACTTAGAAATGAAAAAAAAAAAAAAAAAAAAAAAAAATGGTTTTCACACCTCCTTAAGTAAAACCTTAAATATTTAAATTAATTTGAATTTAACTGTTAGAAACTTGGTTTTATTAGAAAGAAATATTTATTTGAATTTTGATAGTAAGACTATTTTTTTAAAAACTATTATGTCTATCATTAAAAAAATATGAGATTTCAAAGATCTGTTAAAATTAAAAAAAAAAAAAGACAAGCATGGTAAAACCACACGGGGGGGGGGGTTGCTAGTGCAAATAATTACAGTATATATTTTTATCCAATTTTATATTTTATTATACAGTGACAAAAAAAAGTTATGTTTCGATTATTATCAGTCAGAAAATTTTGTTTTACGACAGACGATAATCAAAACAATGGTTTTCACACCCCGTTAAGAAAAACCTTAAATATTTGAATTAATTTGAATTTAACTGTTAGAAACTTGGTTTTATTAGAAAGAAAATATATTTTATTTGAATTTTGACAGCAAAACTATTTTTAAAAATATTAAAATTTGAAGGCAATACAATGCGTATAAAAAATAAAAACAAAAAGATGTTTTTTTTGTCTTATCGATTTCAATATGATTTTTTATACGCATTGTATTGCCTTCAAATTTTAATATATTATAACATACTTAATAATGCTTCAAGCAAATTACCAATTATTTTTAAAAAACTATTATGTCTATCATTAAAACAATATGAGATTTCAAAGATCTGTTAAAATTAAAAAGAATAGAAAAGCATGGTAAAACCACCCGGGGAGGTGTTTTTTTTTTGCTAGTGCAAATAATTACAGTATATATTTTGTATCCAATTACTTACTTGTGGTATTTCAATAACATAGGTTGTGTTATAACCAGCAAAGTTTGGCATGTTGTCATTGATATCTGTGATGTTAATTATCAATTGGGTGGAGCCTGTCTTTGGAGGGAGGCCGTTGTCCACCGCATAAATTGTCAAGGCGGCTTGGGATAGATTTAGGCTGTCTCTATCAATTTTCTTGTTCAAGCTGATCCATCCGGACGAAGAAATACTGAAGTAATCTGGAAAATAAGACAGAGGTTTTACAAGTGATATTTACTAAACTTAGTCTGGCACAAGGTTATAAGTGTGGAGCACTCAGTAAGGATCAAAATCACAGTAGTAATTGTTGTTTTTATTTAAGGTGAGAATAAAAAGGTAGCATCTATTAGCAGGCATTCAAAATGTTGGAAAGTCACAAAAAATCTATTTCTCTGAATGTTTGAGATGAGGCTTGATGATTAGTATTATCTGCATTATTCGGACTATTGTCCTCATCTTCATTGTTATCTGTACAACGTTTTGGCCGATATGCCCTCCGGCCTTCTTCAGGTATTTATTATCTACACTATTTCTCTGAATATTTGAGATGAGGCTTGATGATTAGTATTATCCGCATTATTCGGACTATTGTCCCCATCTTCATTGTTATCTACACTATTTCTCTGAATGTTTGAGATGAGGCTTGATGATTAGTATTATCCGCGTTATTCGGACTATTGTCCTCATCTTCATTGTTATCTACACTATTTCTCTGAATGTTTGAGATGAGGCTTGATGATTAGTATTATCTGCGTTATTCGGACTATTGTCCTCATCTTCATTGTTATTTGTACAACGTTTTGGCCGATATGCCCTCCGGCCTTCTTCAGGTATTTCTTTTCGAACTCGGGAACTTTCTTGTCGTAATCGGGAGCCATCACGGAACTTTGAACCTAACCCTTTATTTAGTCCACGGGGGTATCCTGTTCTCATTCCGCTAACTATAGCTGGAGTAGGAGCTATGTTAATTAATTTTTCTATGTAACTGCTGCCTGTCAGGATTGAACCTGGAATCCAGAGATAATTAACACAGTTGGGGCAATCATATAGTTGCTAGGGCTTGAAGTGACCAGCTGATTGATCGGAGGGGGCCTCTCCGACCGTCCATCTAGCCCAAGAAAGGGCCAAAGTGGAGTATTGCAAGTCATGGACTGCTCAACCACCTGGGTTCTATCCTTAAGCATCACAGGTCGCCACCCATGACCAACAGGTGGACCCATTTGGGGGAGTATTACCCCTCTGCAGAAGTGCAGTTGGTGCATTCTAACGCCGCAGCTGACAAGTTGTAAAGTGAGCTGCAATGTATACACATATTCTTACCTGTCCAGTTGATGTTATTATCAGCTGAAGGTGAGCTGATCAAATGATAAGCAATTTTATCATCTGGATCTTCATCGCTTGCTTTGATCTGCATTAGTTTGTGAATAATTTTCTCTTCGGTAACGTTGGCCCGGAACATGACAGATGTAAATTTGGGTGCATGTTGGTTGAGTTGAATTACTTCAATGTGCACCTGGAAAAAAAGGATAGATAGATAGATAGATAGATAAGATAAGATCAGTTCAGAATACCCAAAATGAATTACTGAGAATATTAGGTTGTTACAAAAATAATGGCCGATTGAAGTGCTCGGTTTTGAAATGTCATTTTAACACAGAATTTGTTGTTTATTTCAGGTGAATTTTTGCATATATAATAATTAATGTGTGCTCAAAAATAAACTTTAATTTATTTTCAGATAGAAAGTATTTTTGAAAAATAGGGGCCTTCAAAGATGAACATGTCTAAACATGACCTTCGCCTTCTTGTGTTGCATGAGTTCAAACTTGGGCACAATGCCTCCGAAACTGCTGCCAATATCAACAAAGCACGGGGGGATGAATCCACAAAGGATAATGAAGAGAAAAAGGAGACAGATGGATTAATTGGAGAAAGAGAGAAAGAACAAGTACAGAAACGGAGAAAGAAAGAAACAAGAAAAAGAGGCAGACACAGGTTGTAACGAATCAATTATTTACTCTCATCTTTTTTAATCATTTGCTGTTTTTATTTTGGCAAATAAATTAGTAAATCTCTGTTCAAATTATTTGTTGAGCTAACTTCAAAGCTCACCTTATTAAGCCATTAGCCTTATTAAACCTTTAACCTTATTAAACCATTAAGCCAGATAATAGAAATTGTTCTTACCTTTGCTATGTCACTCAAAGCATCAGGATAGCCACCATCTTTGGCTTCGACAAATAACATTCGGGATCCAGACAAACGATCTTGAAATGCTACTTTGGTTGTAAGGAGTCCAGTTTTTGGATCCAGTGAAAATTCCTCAAATGGATCTCCCCCTAAAAATCAAAACAAGATGGGTCAAATGGATTTCGGATTTAGAATCATAGAAAAAAATTATTCGCATGGTGTAAAAGAAAAAAATAATTTTTATTGTCAAAATAATTAAATTTGAGATGAATATGAAACTAATGGCTTAAAAATAAGCAGTCATATCTGCCTGCATTGGTCATGTGATCTGTATTTCAAGATATCCACTTCATTCCAAAACAAGCTGAACCAGCTCGAGCAGAGATTGATGAAGGAGAACAGCTCGAGAGAAAGAGGGACCGAGCCAGGAAATTCGATAGCGGCTCATCTTCCGGACCCCAGAGGTACAGTTGTCGTAAGTTCAACCTACATCTCTATCGATTTTATTTTTTTCTGGAGTCAAAAATTTTGCACGGGGTAAAATAAAAACATACTATTTAATAAATGATTTAAAATAAGGTTTATATTTATTGAACATATTAGATCCAGAAATAAAAGATGAGCAATTGGTTTAGGGTTAGGGTTGCGATTATTTTTAAGAAAAAGCCAGAAAAAACATAACCCAAACCTAACCCTAAAACCCCCTAGTTAAAATTAACAGTTTTATTACAAAATTTGTGGGTTCTGTTTTTTCTGGGACACTCTAATTTACTAAACAAAAGTTCTTGATTACCCCTTTACCTAAGTGACCCAGCAATTATTTTTTAAATTGTACAGGGTGACCCAGAAAAAACAGAACCCAAATTATTAATTTATTTTCCTTTTTATCTTGTCACAAATGAGACAGAAATGATGTACGTTGTTTCTCATTGGTCACTCACAGCTTAAAAGATCAGTGGCAGTTGCTTTTTTATATATACATATGTCTCTGTAATTTACTAATCTGTCTCTCACTCACTGTTCCCATAACCGCGTTTTAGTCGTGGGGGTGCTTACTCATGTAGCATGTCTTGGCCAGGAATAGCCTAGCGGATATCATCCCTCGCCAGGTTTACAACTGCTTTGAATTCAGTTCACGTTCTCTTATACCGGTTGCTATACCAAAGTTTGCCCTACTATTTACACAGGACCAGCGCTAGAAGTGTGGGGCCTAATTAGAAAATTGTTAGTGGGCTCCACTAACAATTTTTACTACAAAAAAAGGAAGTATAAATACCTAATCAGAAAATTATTTGTGGGTCCTTCTACCCTATAAAATCATTTTAAAGTTAATGTCTTTAGTCATTTTATTATTTAGTCTGAAATTGTTGACCATAGGAAATGCTTAATAAGTTTTTGTTTGGAAAAAAACTTCTTTCACATCTGAGTGGGATTCAATTAGGCACATAGCTTTTTTTAAAAATTAGGTTTGGGAGTAGGTTTTTTTGTGTGTGTGTGCTGAATGTTACAGTGTTCTTGGTGGACTTTTGCTACAGGATCGCCTGCTGAAATAGTTGTTTTGGTAGGGTTGCTTGGGATAACAAGTATGATGTTGGAAGACCCAAAACTTGTTATGACCCCAATCACTGATCTTGCAGACTCTTTGCATGTATGATTATGATATAGTGTTCTTGTGGGTTTTAAAAAAAAAATCTAAATGCACATATTAGAACTTAGCTGCAGGTTAATTCATTCTGAGTATCAAAGTTCATTTCTTGGCTTCTCAGTTTCTCTAGAGGAAGAGGTAAACCATCTGCTTGAATTCCTCCTTTCTTATTTGAAGGAAAGTGCTCAGAAACACATTTGACTGGAGGTTTTGCTGGCTCTATACATTATTGTTATAGGTGATATAGACAATATATAGACAATAATGGAATGCGCCGACGGCTACTATAAGTAATAGGAACAATTGTGGCTTGACAGGAAGCAAATGCGAGTCAGCTCGTAACTATATTGGTCGGATGCAATCTCTACTTTCTTTGCTGTAAATTTCTACTCTTTTGTTAAATACATTTGTCTACATTGTTACCTGTCGTGTTTGTCTTATTTTGACCCCTTAAAACCCCACAACAATTATAACATTTTCTAGATAACATTTACTAAACAAAAGTTCATAATTACCCCTTTACCTAAGTGACCCAGCAATTGTTTTTTTTAAATTGTACAGGTTGACCCAGAAAAAACAGAACCCAAATTATTCATTTATTTTCCCATTAATCTAACCCTAAACCTCAACCCTAAACCACCCTAGTTAAAATTAACAGTTTAATTACACAATTTGTGGGTTCTGTTTTATTCTGGGACATCCTAATTTACTAAACAAAAGTTTATAATTACTGGTAAAGGTGTATAATATTGTAAGACCTGAAACACCCCAAGATCTTTGGATAACATCACTGACGATATGGTCAGGTGCACTTTTCAGGTATATTTCTTGATATGGGGTCCACAAGATTTAATTTTTATTTATAGAGGAGTGCATGAAATTTCAGATAGACCTTGAAATAGAAAGGGGTCTCAGTTCCAAAATATATATATATATATATATATATATTAGTTGAATGAAGTGACAAATAAAAGTTTTAGCTTTTATTCATTTATTTGGGAACAATATTACTACCAATGGTTTCCTGCTAAAAGCATTCATCAGGTAAACGAAATAGTTTTTTTAAAAATGACAGAAATGGTGTAAATGGTCAAATGTGTGCGTTTTTTAACTGTATTCTCGTGTTGCATGTTTACGTGTTTATGTGATGTCGAATGCGCTTTTTGTTTGTACGTGTGCGTATTTTTGTATGATGTCATGCGTGTGCGCGTGGAAATGCGTGAAAGCTGTGATGATATGATTGTGTCATATATATATATATATATATATGACATATGTTTATCTATCTATCACAGTACATATATATATATATATATATTGTCTGTGGCAGATAGATTGGCAATATGTCGAACAATATCAGCATTGATATAAAGCTGGGCATAGTAAGTTTTATTTACAAAAGATAAGGTACAATGGGTTTTAGACTCACCTATGATATAATAAGAGATTTCTCCATTTTGCCCTTTGTCTTTGTCTGTGGCAGATAGAGTGGCAATATGTCGACCAATGGTGGCATTGGTATACAGCTGGGCATAGTAAGTTTTATTTACAAAAGACGGACGGTTGTCATTCATGTCCTCCACTGTCACACTAGAAAGTAAAATAAATCATATAAAAACAATTGTCAACACAACATTTTACAATTAGACAGTTTTTGATATATAAAGATAACATATGTGGGGATTAAAATAATAAATAAAGTAAAAAATGATGAAATAAATAAATACAAAAAAACCCCAACTATCACTGACAGGAAGAACCATCTGGGCATGCTCAGAAACAACCAGAGGCTTCCTGGCACCAAAAAGAAACCTTAGTAAGTTCAATGAATATCGTTACTGGGGACACACACTATTGCTGGCTTGGGAAAATATTTAAGGGAATCTTATATTAAAAGTACAAATATTTTGGTAATTTATGAGGAAGTGCGTCCCGATCTCCTGCCTCAAAAATTGCTACCCGGTGACTATTAAAATAACGACCCAGCCCAGTCTATTCAAAACTATCCATCTTCATATCTATCTATCTATCTATCTATCTATCTATCTATCTCAATTTGTTCATATTTATCTATATTACTTTAAATACTAAGATTTTTTTAATTTATAAATTTTAAAAAAAGATGCGACCCCCCCCCCCAAATACATTTACTTGTCGAAAATATCTATCTATCTCCATTTGTTCATATCTATCTGTATTATTTTGTTTGTTTATCTATCACAGTCTATTCCAAACTATATATCCATCTTCATATCTAAACAAGAATTTCGACAAATTACGATAAATAAACAAGAATTACGACGAGCTGGGGTTGTTATTTTGATAGTCACCGGGTAGCAATTTTTGAGGCAGGAGACCGGGACGCACTTCCTCATAAATTACCAACATTTTTTGTGAAAATGATAAAATTCTATTTCTTTTAAAAATCAATTTGAACAATTTAAGCATAGTCTGCTATATAAATGGTAATTTCTATCTGTCTGTGTATAACTAGGTTGCTATTGAAAATCCAGTATGGAACTGTGAATAACTTCACCTTTCATGGGTATTAATGGGTAATGCAGCTTGTAATTATATAATGACAATTATCAATACAACATTTAAAAATTAGACAGTTTTCAATATAAATTTAATATTATAGAGTTCATATACAATTGTTTACAGCTGGTAAAGAATTTTGTTTTACAATTACTTTGATGAAAAAGAAATGTAAAATTAGAATAATCAATTTTTTAAAGTCTATTTTTGAGACAAGGAATTGTCATTATATTTAAATATGAAGGATTTTATTTTATAATTATTGTAATAAGAAATGAATTCTATGAATTGAAACTTAGCTTGCTCTTAAAGGAGTAGACCATTGTTAGTGAGTTTGATTCTCACTGAGTACCCATACTCTGGTTTTGGGATAACAGTAAGACAAGATGAAAGGCGAGAGAGAGAGAAAAAAAATGAAATAAACAATTACCATATTTGACGGCATATAGGATGCACTTTTTTTCCAAAATTTTGGCTAAAAAAATTGCCCTGCGTCTTATACATCGTAGGTGAAGTTTGAGACCTCCCGTAGGCCTAGGCTAATCTTTTCTATGATGCTCACTAACCCAGCTTACGCTCAGTACTTTTACCTACCCTAAACTCCATGCCTTCTTATTTTATTGCTGGTATTGTTATAATCAAGGTTAACAGGAGTGTATGATGGCTAAGAAAAAAAACAATACACTAAGAACTTTTATTCCTGAATCTGACCTGCTGAAATGGGGTGTGTGTGTGTCTTATATGCCGTCAAATACGGTACTATCATCAACAAAAAAAGATGAACCTGTTTATTTCTCTGAATGTTTGAGATGAGGTTTGATGATTAGTATTATCTGCGTTATTCAGACTATTGTCCTCATCTTCATTGTTATCTGTACAATGTTTCGGCCGATATGCCCTCCGGCCTTCTTCAGGTATTTCTTGGACTCGGGAACCTTCTTTTTGAACTCGGGAACCTTCTTTATGGACTTGGGAACCTTCTTTTTGAACTCGGGAACTTTCTTGTCGTAATCGGGAGCCATCATGGAAATTTGAACCTAACCCTTTATTAAGTCCACAGGGTCGAAACGTTGTACAGATAACAATGAAGATGAGGACAATTGTCTGAATAACACAGATAATATTAATGAACCTGTTTGCACAACAACCTTGGAAAAGCAGCAACAAACTTACTTTAAGATAACTGGTGAGGAATATCGTGGGAAATCTCCTCCATCGGTACATTCAGCATATAGTTGGTAGCTTCCTGGGTGAGTTTCATGGTCTAGACGGACAATAGTCTCCAAAACTCCCGTCTCAGCTGCACAAAGAAAAAAAGAAAAGTAAATAAAGTGTAGGGAAAAAAAATGAAGTTAAAATAAAAGAACAATTTGAAAAACATAGCCTCAACTTACACATATAGATACTAGGGGTTGACATGACCAGCTGATTGATCGGATGCGGCTGTTGGGTCAGTAAAATATTAAGTCTAATTAATAGGATTATCTTCCCTTGCTGCAGTTCGTTCACTGTTATGTATCTGTTTTGTATATCTTTGTCTTGTATGTGTTTCTCCGTCACTTACAGAATAAATATTATTACAACACCTTTGTTGGAATGTTTTTATGTACACACTTGTACCCATGTTGGGAGGTTACTTTAAGCCTTCCAACATTAATATAATTTCCTCATATATATATTTACCAACCCATCCGCACGAGCAGGATGTGACACAAAGTCAATTTCTTAAGCAGAGTTCAACAGGTTTGAATTCAGAGTTTTCCTTCTCCTAGACTGGTTGCCTAACCAAGGTTAAAGAGCCCGGTCTGCCCTACTATTTACCCATAGCTGGAGGGAGAATTGGATTCATACCTTTCCCAAGGGTATTAGTGCTAAGTGAAAATGCAGTTAGCGCGTCCAGGATTTGAACACTAATGGTGACGAGTCCATTTTCCTCATGTTATAGGGCCACTCTGACCACCCATCTATCTCAACAAAGGGCCAAAGTGGAGTGTTGCAGGTCATGTGAGCACTAAGTACCCAAATCACGGACCGCTCAGCCACCGTGATCCTGTCCTCAGCCAACAGGTGGCCTCTGCAGAGGTACATTTGGAGTATTATACAGCTAAAGAGGAGATATGATTGAAGTCTATAAATATACCCATTGATTTTATTGAACAAACTTTAATCTATTAAATGTTGCTCAAAAAGATCAATACCAGGGGTCATAAATTAAAACTTTCTAAAGAATTTTGCAAACCAAATGTAAGGCAAAATTATTTTAGTAACAGGGTAGTAGATTCATGGAATAAACTACCATCATCAGTAGTGAATGCTCCATCTCTGAACTCTTTTAAGGCAAGGTTGGATAAATTGTGGAAAGAATATAAATATTCAGGGAAAATAAGATGAATGTATTAAACATAAGGAACAGCTGACATGTCTCAGACCTTAAATACTAGCTGAAAAAGATATTATTATTATTATAGCTTTTTTTATAATAATTTTTTATATTTACCATTAATATATTTACCATTATTATAGAATTTTTATATTTATTTCATTTTCATATTTACCATTAATATAGAATTTTTATATTTATTTTATTTTCATATTTACCATTAATATAGAATTTTTATATTTATTTTATTTTTATATTTACCATTAATATAGAATTTTCATATTTATTTTATTTTTATATTTACCATTAATATAGAATTTTTATAATATTTTTTAATATTTACCATTTAGAGCAAATAAAGAATCAATGGTCAACAGCTGATAACGGATGTTGCTTCTCTCATCAGCGTCCAAACAACGAACCCGTAATACCTGAAAATAAATTTGATAAACATTTCATTAGATACAACATATTGAATAGTTCAGAACTAAATAAATTAAAATAACAGAAAAAGAAAAAAAAAATTTCTGTCAGGGGAAGCTACTCTTTTTCAGAGTTACTTCCCTTTATAAAACGCTTATAATCGACAAACTACAACTGAATTATCAACTAATCATAACTAAATTATCAACAAATTAATCAAAACTGAATTATCAATAAACTACAATTAAATTATCAACTAATCATAACTAAATTATCAACAAATTAATCAAAACTGAATTATCAATAAACTACAATTAAATTATCAACTAATCATAACTAAATTATCAAAAATTAATCAAAACTGAATTATCAATAAACTACAATTAAATTATCAACTAATCATAACTAAATTATCAACAAATTAATCAAAACTGAATTATCAACAAATTAATCAAAACTGAATTATCAACAATCAAAGCTGAATTATCAACAAACTACAACTGGGATAGCTCAGTCGGTAGAGCGTTCGGCTAGAAACCACAAGGTTCCTAGTTCGATACCGGTCCTCGCCAACTCAGCGTATGAGTAGCACAGGGATCTGTGCGGTAAAGTAAGGAGCTGATGGTGGGTGTGGCGCTCCACCTCAGACGCCTAAACAATCTCCTTGCTCTAGTGCTATTGAAAAGGGGATAGACTCCCTCGCCGACTGGCTGATACCGACTTTAGGCCGCCCCGACGACTACTTTTACAACTGAATTATGTAAATTGTTAATACTTGAAATAAAATGTATATCATATTCAAACCTTTCAAATTCAATAAATGAATTAGGTTCTCTTAAATTGCTTTCAAAATATTAGTGTGGAGGATTTTTAGTGATCTTGAAGTTATGAAATAAAAATAATTTGAATAAATATGATTGACGGTGAATTTATCTGTTATATATATTATTCAGCAAATGATAGGGTCGAGTTAGCTCAGTCGGTAGAGTGTTCGGCTAGAAACCACAAGGTTCCTAGTTCAATACCGGTCCTCGCCAACTCAGCATATGAGTAGCACAGATAAAGTAAGGAGCTGATGGTAGGTGTGGCGCTCCACCTCAGATGCCAAAAAACAATCTCCTTGGTCTAGCGCTATTGAAAAGGAGATAGACTCCCTCGCTGACTGGCTGATACCAACTTTAGGCCACCCCGACGACTTTACTTTTTTATTACTATTAATTAAGATTTGTTCAGTCAGCTTCACAGGCAAAAGGTTGTTTACAATATCTGACAAATACTAAGCAGGTTCATTGCTTTTGTTACATAATTATTAAATACCTAATATTTATGTGCAATAGTGTAGAAATAAAAATGGCGGTTATAAGTTACAGCCCACGGCCTTGAAGGATGAGTGACAAGGCTTAACCTCAGTCCTAACCTTCCGGTGGATACCGTGAGAATCGGTGGTGGAGACCCTCTTCCGGTTTAGATTAGAAATAGATTTTAGTCAGTCAGCGAGAAACCACGATGGTGGTGAGTCATGTTATACACGCTCCGACTCACTCTGCGCAGATGTCTGGTTGGGGATTTAAAAATGAAGTAAGATGAAAGCAAATCGGAGTCTTGTGTTATTACCTCTAAAAACTAACAATGACACAGGGCTTCTGATAAAGAGAAATCCCCAATAGAAGACCAAACCCAAAGTCCCCAAGAAAATCCAGACCTTAGAAGATTCCAGACCAAGACAAGATGTTATAAGATTCCAAAGACGGCCAGAAGAATAGAGTAAGAAAGAAGTAAAGAAGTAAGTAATGAAGAGGGTATACAACACTTTGAGCCTAGTATTCCGGTGGTACTAAAGGGCCAGGTTAGCTCAGTCGGTAGAGCGTTTGGCTAGAAATCACATGGTTCCTAGTTCAATACCGGCCCTCGCCAACTCAGCGTATGAGTAGCACAGGGATCTGTGCGGTAAAGTGACTAGCTGATGGTAGGTGTGGCGCTCCACCTAAGAAACAATCACCTTGGTCTAGCGCTAGTGAAAAGGGGATAGACTCCCTCGCTTATTGGCTGATACCAACTTTAGGCCACCCTGTCGACTTTACTTTAATCTACCTGAACACAGTAGCACTGGTTTACCATTGTGGAGATCACACTTAACACGTCATGGTCTCAAACAACCTCCGGGTCATCACCCATCAATCAAACTTAAATGATCCAAAGGTCTTTTCTTGTGACAATTTTAAATCATAGTTCTTTATAATAGTATTTTGTCAGCCTATTATATTACTGTTGATTTATTGAAAATTGGGTAATTTATGAGGAAGTGCGTCCCGGTCCCCTGCCTCCGAAATTGCTGCCTGGTGAATTTTAAAATCTTTTTTGTTTAAAAAATTGTTTGTTTATCTATCTATCTATCTATCTATTTACTTGTTGAAAATATCTATCTCTGTTCAAAACTATCTAAACAAGAAATATGACAAATTTCTATAAATAAACAAGAATTACGACAAATTACGTTAATAATAATTACGACAAAAAAAGAAAAATAAGAATTACGACAAATAAGGTTTAATGTTTTTTTCTTTCGAATGGAAAAAATAGATAAACAAGAATTAAGAAAAAAAAGAGCCCCCACCCCTCAAATACATTTAACGCCCTAAGTTGGTTGTTTTCTTTCAAGTAACACCGCTGTGGCGCTGAAGGTTGGTGTCATTATTTCAAAATTCACTGGGCAGCAATTTAGGAGGCAGGGGACTGGGACGCACTTCCTCATAAATTACCGTAAATTGTTCTTGCATTTATTTTGTATGAAGTGGCAAGATTCAATCAACAATTCTTAACACGTCATGGTCTCAAACAACCTCTGGGTCATCACCCATCAATCAAACTTAAATAAACCAAAGGTCTTTTCTTGTGACAATTTTAAATCATAGTTCTTTATAATTGTATTTTGCCAGCCTATTATGTAACTGTTGATTTATTGTAAATTGTCCTTGCATTTATTTTGTATGAAGTGGCAAGATTCAATCAACAACCGCTATTCTTCGATGTATTTTTTGTAAAGTCATTTTTTTTTGCTCCTTACTAGTGAAAATCTGTGGGGATTAATAAAGATTAAAAAAATCAAACAAATAATAAAATATAAAAATAAAATAACAGATAAAATAAAAATTTGGATTATTTGGACTATTGTCCTCATCTTCATTGTTATATGCACCTCGTGGTGTAATGGTTAAAGTCATGGGAAAGGGACTCGTCACCCTGAGTTCAAATCTTGGACGTGGTAATTGCATTTCACTTAGCGCTAATACACTTGGGAAAGGTATGAATCCTACTCTCCCTCCAGCTATTGGTAAATAGTAGGGCAGACTGGGCTCTTTAACCTTGGTTATGCAACCGGTCTAGGAGAAGGAAAACTCTGAATTAAAACTTGTTAAACTCTGCTTAAGAAATTGACCTTGGGTCGCATCCTGCTCGTGCGGAGGGGTTGGTAAATATATATATATCTTCTATTAATAATGGAGATTCGCTTACGGTTACAAAAATTACGTCACATTACCCAAAATCGTCATAACAGAATAAATACACTCAAAATTTGAACATGCAATATTAGACAGTCCTCATTGTTTTTTAAAACAAGTTTTAATAAATATATGACTGGTATTATATATCTATATATAGTTTGTTTTTTCTTTTAATACATATTTAAAGTTTACATTTCAAATTGTTTTATTTTTTAACCCTTTAATGAATTTGATGATTTTACTTACTTAGGGTACAAACTCACATTGAATTTTTAACTCCCACCCTTCAGGCAATATGTTTCAAAAATCTATTTTTTATTTTGTACTAGTAAGACCTAATATAGAATATTATACTCAGGTCTGGGCTTCAGTGTCTACACATGGAAATTGGAGTGTAACATTGAAATTGATGAGTATAGAAAGAAGAGTGACAAAAATAATAAAAAGAGTAAAAAGGAGGGATTAAAGAAATTAACTACTAGAAAGAAGAATGAGAAGTGATCTATTTCTCTGAATGTTTGAGATGAGGTTTGATGATTAATATTATCTGTGTTATTAGGACTATTGTCCTCATGAAGAAAGCCGGAGGACATATCGACCGAAACATTGTACAGATAACAATGAAGATGAGGACAATAGTCCGAATAATGCTGAGAAACTTTCAAAATAATAAATGGAATTCCTAATTATGGTTGACACATTTTAACTCCCACCCCTCAGGCAATATGTTTCAAAAATCTATTTTTACATCGTCCGGAGGGTGTTCTTTATTTTGCTAGTATATATAATAAACTATATAATCTTTATAATATTATTTCATTGGCTAAATAAGAAAATATTTTAGTGAAGCCGATACATTCACCATAAAGCTAGTCATGTGACCAACATGTATCTGATCTTATTCCTGCCACCATTTATAACATCTAAAAACATTCAAACAACTTTATATCAAAGTTTCTGTCTGAATCCCTTTTGGCCAGAAATCTGATGATCTCCAGTGGATTCAAATAATCTTAGAGGTCAACTTTGTCTCGTCTAGGTTGGAGCCAGACATGAAGTCAATATCCATGTAAAGAAATTAAATCCCTGGGACTTTTCTTTTGGCTTTGATCCTCGGAGAGAAAGACACACATACGCAAACCATTTGCATGGGAATTGAACAGATTAATTTCAACAAAGTAAAGAGAGATGAATCAATATCTGACATAAATTATCAATGTAGACATTTCAAGCATTCTCAATTTTAATTTCGGGTTTGACGGCTGGGGCTGTAGAATATGTTGCTGCACCTCTGAAAAGGGGTAAGACCCCCCACCCCGTCCACCGATAGGGTCAGAATTCCGAAATTGAAACCTCACCACTGGATGCATTTTAGTGTTATGCCCAGGTTTAACCCACCCTGTTGGCTGGGGCATTAGAATGCACCAACTGCACCACTGCAGAGGGGTAAGACCCCCAATGGATAGAACCCAGGTGGATGAGCAGTTCATGACTTGCAATACTCCACTTTGGCCCTATCTTGGGCTAAACGGGCGGTCAAGCCCTAGCACCTATATGATTTTGCCAACCTATTGCCCTTATGGCAAGCCCCAACCCCTTTTTATCATATGGGTGCTAGAAGGCGGTAACTGAGGGTCTACATGTCCTGGGAATGAATGTTAAACTCTATCTGATGGTGAGGTTCCAGTTTTGGAGGTTTGGGGAATGTGGAGTACCCCTTCATCACCATTGCTCCCTGGTCCACTTTGACCCGGAGTGGTAATACCTGTTAGGGTCCCATCTATGGGTTAAATAGAAAACATGAGTTTATAAACAAAATTGTATTATCCATTAAAAATGAATTTATTTCAAAACTTTCTCAGCATTAAACATTTTTTTTACCAATAGAAGTATTCGGCATAAAATGACCCAAGGGGTTGACATGCCATAAAAACCAACCAACCAGCTTTAACTCAGTCAGTAAAGCACCTGCTTAGGAATCGCAAGGTTCCTGGTTCAATACTGGTCGCCGCCAAATAAGTGCATAAGTAGTACAGCTTAGGTAATCTGTTCTATGCAGTAAAGTGGGAAGCTGATGGTAAGTGTGGCGCTCCAACTCAGCAAAAAAGACACTCTCAGGTCTAGCACTAGTAAAAAGAGGATAGACTCCTTCACTGTCTGGCTGTTATTATAGGATTAACTCCCATATTTTTATGTGCATGTGGAATAAAACAATTAAGTTTTCTTAAACAATACAAAACTAACACACTCTTATATACTCAAACAAGAACAACAACCACAATGTGAAACATGTCAAACACCCCTGACAGTCAAACACTTATTGATGGAATGCAGATTTTTTGCTCACATCAGAAAACATTATTTTAAAGCAAACAATATGAAGGATCTATTTGAAAATGTTAACATTGGGGATATTTTCTCCTTTTTAAGGGAAATAAAATTATACCATAGAATATAGACATGAAACAAATCAATGCCATACAATATAATTCCCAATAATGCTAACACATTGTTAAAACCAATTACTAAAAGTATATATATGAATACACAATATGTATAACACCCCAACCGCTAGGCATGATATAACCCTGGATGGGTTGATATGCCTTTAAAATTAATAAACCAACCAACCAACAATTAGTTTTACATATATTATGATATAGGTTTTGAATTGTGCAAACAAAAGAGAATAGAAAGAAAAATAGTTTTATAAATATTTTAGAACAATAGCTAAAATGTAAATAATCCCAAGCTAACGGTTTATGAATTATGTAAGTAATACAAATATTCGATACTGGAATTTTTTTATATACATCATGAAATGCTGATGTATGCATAACAAAAAAAGATTATAAAAACAGTTAAAAGATTGAGTTGGAGAGAGGACACTGTCTGGAGACACGACTAATAACTACATCAGGTCCTGTGACAGAGAACACGAGGTGAGTGGCGAACGTCCAGGCCTGCCGTATTCTCGAAGGAAGCGGGCTAGGCTTTGCCTGACATGTCGGACTGTAGAATCGAACCTGCTTCCTTCAGAATGCAAACATTGGCACCGAAGTCGAGATGCTACAGTCCCGGATGTAAGCGCCAGGTGCCCAGATTATAGCTATGAGGATTCCGGCGGTCGGGTTTGGCTCGAGAATCTCATGTGTGGGGCGCAGACACCTGGATGTTGAGGAGAAATTAGTATAAGTAGAAGTGGGGTGATGACAGGAGGCGAGTCACGATTTTGAGTTGTTGAAGATTTTACGACGACGGATTTTACAGCTGCTAAAGATCTTTGAGTTGATAAAGATTTTTTGACGGCGACGACATTGTCAACAAGTCGAATATTTATTATTTTTCCCCTTCTATTTTTTTTCTCATTCTAGAGGTCCATCTCTTTTTTGTTTTGTTTTTCTCTCTCTCCCTCTCACTGTCTCTGACTCTCTCTCTCTCTCTCTCAACTCGGCACAAGCTCACTCACTTATCTTTTGTTTTACAAAACTGCTAGAATTTTGAAACATACATCAATGGACACTAGCAGTCACAAACATAAACAAAAACATATGCAGCTCACACACACAATTACCTACAGCCATATACTGTTCTCAACACGCTTAAAGAACATTGAATATTCAAATTGTATATATTGTATATAAATTTGATTCTTATATCTAAATTGTTTTTCTTTTGTTTTCTGTGGAAACCATGTTTCCGTAGTCTCGTGTGTTGAAGTTGTGGGAACTGACATTTGAACTGTCATCTTCTACCCAAAATTCTGAACGCAAGGCCACCATGCAAAACTAATTATGGGAAATGTAAAAATTCAACCAGACAAGATATCATTTTGATATAGTTGATTTTACATAACAATGCATATTGATTTTACATACAGATGCATAACACATATGCATGCATGCGCACACATACATGTATATTGTTACTGGTTTGGTCTGGTTTGGTTGGTTGGGTTTTACGGCATGTCAACCCCTTGGGTTATTTTAAGCCGAATACTTCTATTGGTAATTTGGTATTAAAAAAATGTTTAATGCCGACAAAGTTTTGAAATAATTTCATTTTTAATGGATAATACAATTTTGTTTATAAACTCATGTTTTCTATTTAACCCATAGATGGGACCCTAACAGGTACTACCACTCCGGGTCAGAGTGGACCAGGGAGCAATGGTGATGAACAAGAGCTCCACATTCTCCAAAACTGGAACCTCACCATCAGATAGAGTTTAACGTTATTCCCAGGACATGTAGACCCGCAGCCACCGCCTTCTAGCACCCATATGATAAAAGGGATTGAAGGCAATAGGGTTGGGAAAATCATATAGGTGCTAGGGCTTGACGTGACCAGCCGATTGATCGGAGGGGGCCTCTCCGACTGCCCGTCTAGCCCAAGATAGGGCCAAAGTGGAGTATTGCAGATCATGAACTGCTCATCCACCCTGGCTCTATTCTTAAGCATCATGGGTCACCCCCCACGGCCAACAGGTGGCCCCATTGGGGGAGTCTTACCCCTCTGCAGAGGTGCAGTCGGTGCATTCTAACACCTTGTTACTGTATGCTGTTCATGTTCCTGACACTAATACATTATTCTGTGTACTAGACATGAGACTTTGATGAGTTGTGGTGCACCTGAGCACTGTACACAATAAATTTCATTATTATTATTACTAGCAAATATATGCACCCTCCGGGTGCAAGTATTTAAGTTTTAATGTAATAAGATATTGTATTAAATTAGAAGGGCTAATGAAACTAAATAAGAATGCAAATAAAAAGATTTGAAACAGAGGGAGTATAATAAAAGATTTGAAACAGAGGGAGTATAATAAAAAATGGAACAATTGAAACTTACTCTTCCATCACTCTCATCTTTCATTGTTATTTTTTCTAATTTAAGTATTTAGTTATAAGAGGAAGTAAAGAATAAAATGACAGTTATTTTATCTTGTTAATGGATTTCATTTAAGATTCATTGAAGAGACTTTTGCTTATATTCATTAAAATAAAACCAAACAGTTAGAAATCAATAATACTAAGCACATATTTATTAAATTCGATTTTTTAATATTAATATGCAAATTAACCTTCCCGTTCACACTGTAAACCGCTATTTTGTTGTATGTATAAATATAATTGCATGTTCTCAGTATGTAGACATAGTTAACAGTATTAATAATGTAAGACAATTTTATTAACAATTGAGTTTTAGATAAAAATAAAATCATGGAGAATGTGATGTTAATAACTAAGAGAATTGTGACTTGAGTAGGAATATAGTTTCGGTTACAGACAGAAAAACACACAATCTCCATTATAATAAGATTATTATGAGAAAGATAAGACAGACTGTGTATTGGTATACCAGTGGCTTGTATTAACATGGCAGCATAAATGCATCTATATTCTAAGATTTCTTATTGTTTGCAAAAGAAATGAAAGAGAGAGACAGAGAAACTTTCTTGATTTTCTGTTTTTGCTTACCGATTGATAAGGAGGAGCTTCTTCTCGTACAGCAGCATTGTATTGGGGCTGCTCAAAGACTGGATCATTATCATTAACATCTTCCACAGACACAATTGCGGAGCAGCTTCCATTTAGAGATGGGTCACCACCATCTTGAATCTAAAATAAATAAATATATATATATATATATATAACTGATTAGAAATGTTGATAATGACACCAAGTTTGTAAAAACTAATAGAGCACTCAACATCAAATAGGGTTGGGACATTCATATAAGTGTTCATGGTGTGTGTGTGTGTGTGTATATATATATATATATATATAATATATATATATATATATATATAATATGAGTAAAGAAAAGAAATGTAGACGAATAAAAATGAATTTAATCGATATCACTTTTAATCGATATCACTGACACATGTGTTTCGGTCTGTTTATCAAAATGTATACGGATTTACGTTATTATTATTATTAAAATAATCAGATAGAGTTGAAATGATGATGATAATAATAATAGGAAAAATGCGTAAAATGTTCCGTACACAGATTTTGCCGACCTTCATCAGAGTATTATTTTTATTTTTTGAGTTGGAGACAAGAATAGAATTTCAAAAGTTTGAAAAAGAATATTATTGCGTTCATAAACATTTTAAAAAATAATATTCTTTTTCGAACTTTTGAAATTCTTTTCTTGTCTCCAACTCAAAAAATAAAAATAATGTTAAGTGTATAGTGAATGTGTGAATATGATGTTATTAATCGTTAATTTTTATATGTAAACAAACGCACATATAAAAATTAACAGTTAATAACATCATATTCACACATTCACTATACACTTAACATCTTTCATTTTGTCCCTCACAAAAAACATTACTTAACAGTGTCCTGAAGATGGTATAAAATACCGAAATACTTAAGTATTGACACATAAAATTGTTTCCATTGATCGTAACATCCTGTGTTTGTTATATTTTTGAAAATATTTTCTTCTCATATATATATATATATATATATATATATATGAGAGATGCTGCACACTTTAATTAGAAAACAGTATGTTTATATTTATTTACTTTTTTTTTAGAGATTTTTAATTAAAAATCTCTAAATAAATAAGTCATTTTCATTTTGTCAATCAAAACCATTTTTTCTTAGAGATTTGAGAATGATGTCTCTTTTCTTTTTACTGTAAGATTTAAAAAATAAAATATATAAACATACTGTTTCCTATGTGCAGCATCTGTCATATATATATACACGCACTTTACATAGATAACAGTATATTATATATATATATATATATATACACACACACACACACACATTAACAAATCTTATATGCATACATATATAATTATTCACACATACTATGTATATACACACAAACACACACACACATATATATATATATATATATATATATAGATGCACACACACACACATATATATACACACACACACAAGCATAAAGAAGTTATATATATATATATATATATATATATATATATACACAAATGTAGACAATGAATGTGTATATATTCATATATGCATACACACACACACAAGCATAAAGAAGTTATATATACATATATATATATATATACACAAACATAGACAATGAATGTGTGTATATTTATATATATATATATCATCAGAATACAGCGTCCCATACTCACGCCATAAAATAGAATATCTGACGTCATATTTCAAAACCGTCTACTTTTTCAAACCTCAAAAATTTTTTAAACGGACTGAATAACAAGGACTACCACTCACTTTTCTCACTATTCTGTGATAAATAATTTCTTATCACCTTCCACATACCAACAAATGTCCTGAAGATGATTTAATTAATAGATCGAAACACTGCAGCGTCGGCCAATAAACTCACCACTTAACCCATTTAAACCTGTGTTTTTCATTTTTCTCAATATATATATATATATATATGTATATATATATATACACAAACATAGACAATGAATGTGTGTATATTTATATACATATATATATATATATAAAGAAGTTATGTATGCATACACACACTATATATATATATATATATATATACTCACATAAACAAGTCATATTTGCATACATATATATTTATGCATACAAACACACACTATATATTGGAATCAACACCTAGTTACTGACAGTTTCTAGTCTATACAATCTTCATACAAAACTTTTTTATTTTTTGATCTGAATATCACATAGGCGACAAACTGTCAGTAAACAAGTGTTGACTCCCTGTCCACGCTACCTTAACTCAAATATAAATGCTCTATCAATGATATTGAGCACTGTCTGCTTGGCAATATAGCACTTATCTACAATATATATCTATATATACACAATTTTAGATGTTGGTATTTATATACTGTTGGAAATTGGGTTATCTGCCCACCCGGAAGTCCGGACAATAGGGCACAGAGAGCATAGAACCCTGAATCAGCAGAACCAATACTGCAGGCACTAGCAGAAGACCAGAGTCGGCACGCTAGAGAAAGACGTCAACTCCAACAAGCAGACAACACCGAGACAACAAGATAAGTGCACACAAATCTCTTGTATAACCTTTATATATCCCACCAGTAGAAATTCTCTGGCAAACTCTTAAAGACACTTGCACAAGAATTACACACACACATTAAATACTATCCCAGAAATAAAACTGTTAACCCATTTATAAACTTTATAATTTGCCTTGTCTCCTTCCTTTACAACTGAGATACTAATTCACCCCAGTATTTCTGTTAATACTTATGTACGCTATTTTCTCCATTTTTCTTTTTGCAATATTGTAAAAAGAACTAAAAAACAAATAATTGAATCTCAATATAAAAATCTTGAATAAAAACCTTGCAGACGACACTATTCACAAACCCCAAACAGATAAAATTCACTGCAGACAGATTTTATAATTATCGACAAAACCGTTTTTTTTTTTTTGGCCTGATGTAAATGGTTGACCAAAATCTTTTTTTTTGGTTGTTTTTAATTGAAATGAAAATTGAGACACTTCATTAAAACAATTCCTTCATTTCTCTTGGGAGAATGAAATTCTGCAGCAACAATATTATTATCAGGTTTTTAAGCCCAATCAGATAATCAATCTTTTTCTCTCTTGAAAATTCATTCATTTTATTTTATGAATATTTGGCTAGTCTTTTTTTTTTTCTTATTGTTGTTTCAAATCAAAACTTTCGAAATATAATTACTTCCAACTGTTTAAATAACTAACATGAAGTAAGAATAAAGTAGTAGATTCTATTAGATTATTTCAACTCTAAAATGAAGGATTTTCATTATTCATTTTTGGTTAGTCTTTCCTTCATTTTATTGTTATCACAACTTTCTTGGTTGAATATCTTTCAACTTCTAAAATAACTAACATGAAGTAAGAATAAAAAAGTAGTTTTTATTAGATTATTTCAATTCTAAAATGAAGAATTTTCATTATTAATTTTAGATGAGATCTTCCTTCAACATATTGTTGCTTTTCATCACAATGTTTTAGCATTAACGAACAAGATATTGGTTGATAATAAATGTATCTAAAGAAGACCTTTCTGAATAACTTTTAGATGCTCAAAGTAATATGAAGTAAAGATAAAGAAGTAGTTTCTATTCAATTATTTCAACTCTAAAATGAAGGATTTTCATTATCAATTTTTGGTTAGTCATTTCTACATTTTATTTGTTGCTTTTTATCACAGGTTTGTTGGTTGTTTTGTTTTACAGCATATCAACCCTTTTCAAGTCATTTGAACCTGCTGTTGCTTAAATGGTCACCCATCAAAGTATTGAACAGGCACACAATGTTCTTCCAATTGACACTCTCCCAACAGTATCATGCTCGTCTCAACAACAAAATGGTACCGCAGTTGTTCTCTTGTGGTCTGGGAGGGCGGGTCTTCTCAGCCACATCGTCATTGTGAGACTCCGCCATCACATCCTCTGCCGTTACAGGCCCTGTACCAACCACTGACATAGTCCCTGACTCACTCTCAGACGACGTATCACTGTCTTTGTCTTCCTCAAACGCAGTTGGTCTATAGCGTCTGCGAAGATCCTTTTATGCCTAACTTTGGTGATCTAGTGGGAACCTCAACTCTAAAATGAAGGATATTCATTGTTAATTGTTTTTAAGATGGTGGTCCATGTTGACTGCAGGTATGATAAGGACAAGCAGGTATGGTCGGCTACAGGTGAAAGTCTGGTCAGGCAATAAAGTCTGTATTGCTGTTATATTGTGTTTGGATTTTACTACATACATGTTTACCTATGTTAGAGATTTCTCTGAAGCCTTCTAACGCAGTTTTGGCCACTAAAGATAAAATAGTTAAATTCTACTTAATGGACATAAATTCCACTATCGTATGTTACCCCACCGAAAGAAAAAAAAACCCCAAAATCAGGGAATTAACCGAATTTAATGAAATTTTCAGTGTTGATACATTAATGAATAAAAGATATAATGCACCAGTTATTTTCTTTAAAAGCTTTTACATTTTTTCAGGTCAGTTAACTTTGAACCACGTATGTTTGTGAATCTGTGTTATGCCTCAAAGATATGTGGTCCAAAGTTAACTGACCTGAAAAAATGTGAGAGTTTTCAAATAAAATAACTGGTGCATTATATTGTTTATTCATTGATGTATCAACACTGAAAATTTCATTAAATTCAGTTAATTCCTTGATTTTTGGTATTTTTTATCTTTCGGCTGAGTGACACACGATGGTGGATTTATGTCCGTTAAGTAGGATTTAACTGTTAAAACTATATTCAATTCTTATAAGATAAATAACACAGATACAAAGAATCTGTTTAGAAAACTTACCAATATTGTCAGATTGTATGTATTTACAGTTTCCCGGTCCAGTATTTCATTTAGCATCAGATCACCCTTGTTGTTGACTTTAAAAGTGTTTCCTATAAAAAAAATAAAGACAGATTTTATTTTAGATGTTGGGTCAGTAAAATGTTGATTCCTGTATATAGAGTGAGTGAGGGAGAGGCTCTGTGATTGGATTTATCAATCACGTGATAGCCCAGAGTTTAGGCGCAATATCCAAAAAGCAAGGCAGACAGATTCCAACAGCGGTACCACGAGGCAACGAATTCAGGGGCTCAAAGAAATCACCCTAAGATATCTTCTCCAACGCGCCGGTAAGTCCCTTAAACTCAACTTTATATACAGGAAGGACTTTATATTGTTGTTTGTTGTTTTATGTCTAGCCAATAAATTGTTTGAATTAGAGGAAATATTAATTCCTTTCTTGTTGTTGTTAGTCTTAGAATTGAATGCTAAACTAACACAATATAGACAAAAAAAAAAAACATAAGTAGAAAGAAAATACAATAGTGTCCCCTTTTATCTGTGACATGTTTTGAGCTTCAAAGGATTAAAAACATCTGAATTATAACATTTATTGTATCACTGGAGGCACAGAGGGAAATTATATATATATATATATATATATATATATATATATGAGTTGTTGATGAGGAGGGCCTCGAGTACAGCTAGGAGTAACTTGTTGGTTGAGGACGCAGTAATTTATGAGGAAGTGCGTCCCGGTCTCCTGCCTCAGAAATTGCTACCCGGTGACTATTAGAATAACGTCCCCAGCTATGTCGTCTCAGATTTTCTTTTATTCATGTTTGTTTAATGTCTTGTTTTTAGTTTAAATAAACAAGAATTACGACAAAAAAGAAGCGACAGCCCACAAATGCATTTACTTGTAGAAAATATCTATCTATCTATCTCCATTTGTTCATATCTATCTATATTATTTTGTTGTTTATCTATCTATCTATCTATCTCAGTCTATTCCAAACTATATATCCATCTTCCTATCTAAACAAGAATTATGACAAATTACGATAAATAAACAAGAATTACAATAAATTTCTATAAATGAACAAGAATTACGACAAATTACGATAAATAAATAAGAATTACGCCCAAAAAAGAGAAGCCCCCTCCCTCTAAAATACATTTAACGCCCTAAGTTGGTTGTTTTCTTTCAAGTAACCACCGACATAGCTGGGGACGTTATTTTAATAGTCACCGGGTAGCAATTTCTGATGCAGGAGACTGGGACGCACTTCCTCATAAATTACCGAGGATGCCAAGATAGTGAACATTGAGGGGTTATATGCTAATGAATAATCCTGATTATGCTTCAGAAAAAATATAAGAAAAAAGAGAGAGGGGATGAGTACGTCGAAGCAATAATGCTAATCTGTTTCAATCAAATATAATAAAAAGATGAAAAGAAAGGAAAAAAAAAGAGTGAGAGAGAGTTAAATCAAGATTATTATATTTTTACATATGGAACTATTTTTTAATAGCTCTAAAGTAAACATATCAAATGTAATAATTGAATGATCATACTGTGGTATATCTACAGGTCCTGCTAACCCAATTTTATTTCTTTTCTTATTAAATAGAGAACATTCACCTTTTTTTACTAAAAAGAAGCACTTTACCATTTCTCTTTATCATATTTAAATTGCCTGGAACATTACTTTTGTGCTTTGAGACCATTATCAAAAAAAGCTTATGAATTTTTCATTTTTGGTACTGATGGGTTAATGACTGTTTTAGAATGTGGGTGGGTACCAGAGTGAATAACTGAATAATTGAAGTCAGTCAGTCAGTCGGTCAGCAATTGATTTGAGCAATGTGACTGGCCAAGCACAACTGCACCAGTGTCAAGACAACTGGTATTTATGGGAATTCAGAACAGTCCACCCATGCATTTGGGTGAGTCCATTTCCTGAGTCCTGATTGGCTGCTTGGTTTGTAGGGTCCTCTGAGGGTCCATAAATCCTGCCACTTTTCAGTGGTCTTTACGGCATCTCAGAATCGTATTCAGTTACGACTGTTTGCCGTCTTGTCTTGCCAATTCGACGGTAATTGGACTTAGTATTCTATACAAGATCTATAATTTTTTTTCTTAACATTGTAAATTTACGCCAACTGCACCTTTACAGAAAGGTAAGACCTCTTAATGGGGCCATCTGTTGGCTATGGGTGGTGACCTGTGATGCTTAAGGACGAAATCCTGGTGACTGAGCATCTTGGGGGATTGTCATTGTCAGTGACATTCATACATACAGTACTTGACTTTGGCCCTTATTTGGGCTAGACAGGTGATCCTTCAATCAATCAGCTGGTCATATCAAGCCCTAGCACCTATATGATTGTCCCAACCATATTGATCTTATAGCAAGCACCAACCCTTTTATCGTATATGTGCTAGAAAGATGTGGCTGAGGATCTTAGTGTCCTGGTTATGACAAACTGCATCTAGTGGTAAGTTTCCAATTCTGGAGCTCTGGGGAGTGTGGGGTAGGCCGGAAGAAGAGACAGGGTGTAGAAGATGATCAAAGATGGAACAGACTGCATCAAAACTTGACTCAATTTTAGAATAATATTCTTAAGGTATATCTGTATATTTCAGTTTTTTCAAATAATCGTTTGATTTTCTTGGTTACAGATAATAACTCATTATAGACAGAAGCCTTGTGTTGAAATAACCCATAGTTTTAAATTTATACTTAATTTAGTATTATCTGTGTTTTTGGACTATTGTCCTCATTAGTATTATCAGCCGATGTACTTTTTTGTCAATACAGGTGTCTGCATTTACTTTTGTGTTGTTCCTTCTTTGTCCGACAATTTGCCTTCAACTACGGAGAAATAAGGGCTCCTTCGATTCCGTAAATACTCTTAATCAGAAAAAAAGGGTGGGGTTGGGTGTTAAAGAAAAAGTTAATAAAATCACCAACTGAAAATGAATACTTTTCTTACCAATGTTACCACCAATAATGCTGAATTTAAGTTTCGAATTTTTCCCTACATCTTCATCTGTAGCATGAATTCGTCCAACTAACGAACCAACAAATGAATCTTCAACATGCGTGAATTTGTACAACGGAAAAGTGCATCTTGGGGGATTGTCATTGGCATCAGTGACGTTCACAACAATCTGAAAGAAGAAGAAGAAAGAAGAAAAACGGTTTGAAATAGAAAATTTTTCAGGAATTTGGTAAACTTAATCATTTATATATATATTTACCAACCACTCAGCACAAGCAAGAAGACAGCTATATATATATATATATATATAAATATATATATAAAAAATACAGGTCAACACACAACACCATTGTTACCGTATTATTATTTTTTATTTATTCCAAACTGCATTGTGATAGCCTTCTAAATCAACCTCCTAACCAATAATATATATATATATATATATATATATATATATATATATCACACACACATATATATATATAAAATATATATAATAAAAAAATACAGGTCAACACACAACACCATTGTTACCGTATTATTATTTTTTTATTTATTCCAAACTGCATTGTGATAGCCTTCTAAATCAACCTCCTAACCAATATATATATATATATATATATATATATATATATATATATATCACACACACACACACATACTTGAAACTCAAAAGAAATATTGGTACATTTGTGTCGAATTGTCAAAATTGTATTCTATTTATCTATCTATCTACCTATTTATCTATACATAAATAAACGGCAGTTGGTGTGTATATATTTATAAATAGAGATAAGTGATTTATTACTATTTAAACTCCAGGCAATGCTGGGTAGTTTTTCTAATAATAATCTTATTATAATGGAGATTGTGTGTTTTTCTGTCTGTAACCGAAACTATATTACTACTCATGTCACAATTCTCTTAGTTATTTACTTCACATTCTCCCTGATTTTATTTTTATTTAAACCTCAATTATTAATAAAATTGTTTTACATTATTAATACTGTTAACCATATCTACATACTATAAACATGCAATTATATTTATATATACAATAAAATAGTGGTTTACAGTGTAAACGGGAATGCTAATTTGCATATTGATATTAAAATTTGATTTTAATAAATATATGCTTAATATTATTGATTTCTAATTGTTTGGTTTTATCTTAATGAATATGAGCAAAAATCTCGGGGATAAATCATAAAAGAAATCCACTAACAAGAAGAAATAACTGTTATTTTGTTCTTTACCTCCTATTTTAACTAAATAGTTAAATTAAGAAAATTTACCAATGAAAGACGGGAGTAATAGAAAATGATGGAAGAGTTAGTTTCAAAGTTGTTCTATTTTTCAATCATACCCCCTCTGTTCCAAATTTTTTTTCTGCATTTTTATTCAGTTTCATTAGCCTTTCTAATTTAATATGATATTTTATTATATTAAAACTTAAATACTTGCACCCGGAGGGTGCATATATTTGCTAGTAACAATAATAATGAAACTCCTCTTTCCATTTTTGAAAATAGTGTATTATATATGTACATAAGAAAGACAAAACAATCCTTATATATTTCATAAATATATATATATTTTTTTTTACTGACCCCTCCGCACGAGCAGGATGCAACACAAGGTCAATTTCTTAAGCGGACTTTAACAGGTTTGAATTCAGAGTTTTCCTTCTCCTAGACTGGTTAGCTAGCCATGGTTAAAGAGTCCAGTCTGCCCTGCTATTTACCCATAGTTGGAGGGAGAATTGGATTCATACCTTTCCCAAGGGTATTAGCGCCATGTGAAATGCCAACAGCTTCG
Organism: Doryteuthis pealeii; assembly: GCA_023376005.1. Lineage (NCBI taxonomy): Eukaryota > Metazoa > Mollusca > Cephalopoda > Myopsida > Loliginidae > Doryteuthis > Doryteuthis pealeii. Next base: position 72,268,485 of record CM042166.1, read on the forward strand.
TTCAGGAATTGAACTCGGGTTGACGAGTCCATTTCCTGCGACTCTAACCATTAGTCCACGCGCCCTCATAATTTAATCATTTATATGCTTTGCTATTCACTCCAATATATTAAGGAAAGTTTACTTTTTTTTAAACGGAATAATTAAAAATGTTTTGGTAAAAGATTTTTTATGTTTGATAAATTAAAGTACTTAAAAAACTTGTAATATAAACTTTTGAATAATTTAGTTTGAAATAGTAAAAATTAGGGAAAAAATGATATATATATATATGATGTCAGAATCCATATTAATAAAAAAAAAAAAAAAATATATATATGATATGAATCCATATATTCTCCCTCCAGCTATGGGTTAAATAGTAGGGCAGACTGGGCCCTTCAGCCTTGGGTAGGTAACCAGTCTAGGAGAGAGATAACTCTGAATTCAAAATTCCCTCCAGCTATGGGTTAAATAGTAGGGTAGACTGGGCCCTTCAGCCTTGGATAGGTAACCAGTCTAGGAGAGGGATAACTTTGAATTCAAAATTTCTGAGGTCGGTCGTTGATTGGGTTTGTGGCAACCCTTGATGCACCAATTCTTTCCTATCGACTGTGCCAAAAAGTGTGGATGGTCCAACACAAGCCTTCACCACTATAAACAAATCACTGTGTGGGTGTTCATTGTGTGTGTGAACCCTCATGCATCGAAAATTGACGAGAGAGTCCATATATTTCAAACTGTTTGGTAGACATTAACTTTTGGCAAGAAGTTTCACAAAGATTTGTAGCATAATCTATGCAGTTGCATAGATTATTGTCACCCCCCCCCCTGTATTTCTGAAGGGATGATCCTTTTCATATCACAGGCGGAACTTTCCATGGAATATTACAGGAAGTACGTGAAGTCATGTGCGACCGAGTAAACCCGTCAGTTCCAGCTTGGACATCAGGCAGAAAAGATGTCTGCCTTAGCATGGGCTCATTATGCACATGCGTGTTGTGTTAGTTAGAAGAAGAAGAAGAATTTTAGTTAAGTAAATAAAAGTTTAAATAAATAAGATGGTGTTCTTGATTGATGAATGTCTTGGCAAAAAGACTGACCAAGAAGAAGGAATGCATCAAAGATGAACAGCCAACAAGAATCTAGAAATAGAATTCAACATGGAGAGAAAGAATAGAAACCACTAGAGATCACCAAATGGCCAAAGAAGTAAGTTACGCAGCCCTCTGTCTACCTGTGTTTATCTCTCTCCCCTCTCCAGTATGTAACAAATTCTCAAATAAATTACCAAATTTTAGTAAACCTCATACTGTATATACAAGGGTGAGTCAAAAAAAATAATGCCATTTTGTTTAGGACAGGTATAATTACCAACACAGGAACATATATCATACATCAAAATAAAGCTGGTCCTCTGTTAAGCAATTAGTGTAGTAGGAGCAAAACAATTAAAATCACCTTGTGTTGCATTTTGCCTCTGGTGGAAGGGTTGGGTAAATACTGTAATTTTTCCGTTTCTGACCTTAAGTGGCTTCCAAGAAAAACAGGTATAGTAGATACAAATATATATATATATATATATATATATATATATATATATTTACCAACTCCTCCGCACGAGCAGGATACAACACAAGGTCAATTTCTTAAGCGGAGTTTAACAGGTTTGAATTCAGAGTTTTCCTTCTCCTAGACTGGTTACCTAGCCATGGTTAAAGAACCCAGTCTGTCCTGCTATTTACCCATAGCTGGAGGGAGAGTAAGATTCATACCTTTCCTAAGGGTATTAGCGCTAAGTGAAATGCAATTACCACGTCCAGGATTTGAACTCGGGGCGACGAGTCCATAATATATATATATATATATATATATATATATTATTATTATTTATATTTTTGCCAATTACAATGTGTATCGCATAAAATTATACTTATATAAAAATAAATCTTGACAAATGAATCAAAATTTTTGTGTACATCCATTGTTTCTTAAGTCTAATATGTATACACATTTCCCTCCGACAAAAATCTTTAATATACAATAATTTTCAAATTAAATAATTAATAATATACTTTATTAATTCTTCTTAATACTTCCAAATTTTATTATATATATTATAGTAGTATATATAATATATATACATATATCAAATGGGAATATATATATATATATAATATATATTACATGGCAAGTATAATAGATAAAAATAATGATGCTGGGTAACTTACTGCAGCTGATGCAACCGTCTGCCCATTAGCATCAACAGCTTCAACTGCAAATTGTTTTGTTGAACTGGACAGCAACTCTCGGTCAAGATCTGCATTGGCTGTGATAACACCCTGAAAATAGAAAGTAAAACATTGAGTGATGTGCAACACTTAAAATGAAATCAATTCTTCAGAATTTTTAGATGAGGCTTGATTATTTGTATTATTCTGGCTATTGTCCTCATCTTTATTGTTATATACACAATTTTTGAGGTGAGGCTTGATAATTTGTATTAAAAAAAAAACATAGAATAAAACATTGAATGATGTGTGCCACTTAAAATTCAATCTGTTTTCAAAGTTAAATTAAATATTTGTTTTTTTATATTTCCCCTTCAGCACTCTACCAGATGGCCTGGTTCATAGCCTTAAATATTCTAGATAAACGACCTTGTTGTAGAGTAGCTAACACCTCTTTAGCATTCTACCAGATGGACTGGCTCATAGCCTTAAATATTCTAGAATTAAGGACTTCAATAGTGATTAATAAGTGGATTAATATTCGTACTGATTTACTGCGTTTGGCTTACTGCATTTGACCTCCTCTATTTCTTGTAAGTTGACTCGTTGTTTTGTAACTTATTGTTCTGTGTTTTTTGTATGTATCTATTAGCATTGGATACTGGTGCTGAACAAATTCATTAAGCACTCAATTTCTTCTGTGTATCCCTTCACCTCAGCAAGACAATTTGATAAGTAAATAATATAATAATAATAGTGGCTATTAGTTTGAAACCATCATCATCATCATCATCATCATGTTGTGCTAGTAGCACGGATATCCATGACAATCTCTTGCCAACTGTCCCTATCATTCATTGCTCACGAGAGGTCCTCTGCGCAGCATCCAGTATCTATGCAGAGCTGATCAATGTAGGTCTTTGCTGGGCAACCCACACTAGCATGCCCATGTGTTGGTTTCCACAGGTGAATGTCACTTATGAGTCCGTTCTTGCTTCTGCAGCAATGCCCAGCTTCTATACTTGAGTCTTCTTACTCTGTATTATTCTATGTTCTTCCATTTATTCTTTTTGTCCAATTAATCGGCTGGTCAAGTCAAGCCCTAGCACCTATATGATTGCCCCAACCCTATTGCCCTTATGGCAAGCCCCAACCCCTTTTTATCATATGGATGCTAGAAAGTGGTGGCTGAAGGTCTTCATGTCCTGGTGGTAAAGTTCCAGTTCAGGAGGTTTGGGGAATGTGGAGCACCCCATCATCACCATTGCTCCCAGGTCCACTCTGACCTGTAGTGGTAGTAGGGGGACCCTAACAGGTGCCTTCAGCCACCACTTTCTAGCACCTCTATGGGTTAAATTGAAAAGAATTGTCTATAAAAATTTGTTTAAATATATCTTTCTACCAAACTATTGCTTATAACAAACTTGAACTTTACCCTATAAACTTATCCCTTAAACTGATTTCCAATTCACTTAGCAACAAAAAACTGCAAACAACCTACTGTCAAAATCAATAAGAATCATTGAAAAAAAAGACATAACAATAAATTTGACCATCCCTCACAACCTACCGCTTGGCATAAAATAACCCTGGATGCCGTTAAATCAATCATTTATTCTTACTTTCTAAAATATTTTCCATTTTTCTTTCCTTCCAAAATATTTTCCATTTTTCTTTCCTTCCAAAATATTTTCCATTTTTCTTTCCTTCCAAAATATTTTCCATTTTTCTTTCCTTCCAAAATATTTTCCATTTTTCTTTCCTTCCAAAATATTTTCCATTTTTCTTTCCTTCCAATTGATTATAACATTATTTCTGTTGAAAAGATTTTCTTTATCAAAAACTGAAAAGTAATTTCAATTTCAATTTGAAATCTTCATTTGGCAACAATAAACCAATTGACACTATTGATAATAATGCACAGTTTAATTAAAAATACAAACTCTGGAATTGACTAAAAGAATTAAAAAAATATTATTCTAAAATACCAAAACAGAAGATAATGACTTTTGAATTTATGAATAAAAAATATTAGATGATCAAAGTGATTAGACTCTTATTCTTTTAACATATTGAAAACAAAAATCAATTTAAAATATTATATAAAAGAGAATAATTTATTTCTTTAATGCACCAACTTTGGTCTTTTGGCCAGGTGTGCTTGGGGGGTGAGGGAGTCCCAGTGGCACTGTAGGTAATATACTGGACTGCAACATCATAGTAAACGAGTTCAAACTCTAGTCACACTATTACATTCACTTTTGGCAAAAGTATTGTAAGGTTCAAATTATAATAAGTTGAACAAAACAACTCTGACCGAGTGTTACATCTGTAAGAAAGGTTCAAAGTTATATATATTGGATACATGACTCCGACGAAGGTTAACAGACAAAACATTTAATATAGTACAGCACATGGATATGACGAGATACAAAGTACATAGGTAAAAAGATAAATACACATTCATGAATGGTACAAGATATACAAAAGGTACAGACATGAGACTAGGGATAGTCCATGCTGTAAATAACTTACAGTAATGTAAGGGGGGGCGGAGCCCCAACGAGAAGGAGTAGACCAAAATCTACCCCATGTGTCTCGTGCTTACTGGAACAGGAAAAGAGACAGAAGGGTTTGAACCCAGCGCTTAAATACTATAGCCCCCTAGCGGGTACCAGCAAACTAAACGGGAAGATAATCCCTACACATCTATTAATAATGGAGATTTGCTTCCGGTTTTTGTTTGTAACAAAAATTACGTCACTGCTTATGTCATATTACCCAAAATCGTCATAACATAGAATAAATACACTCAAAATTTGAACATGCAACATTAGACAGTCCTCATTGTTTTTTTTTTTAAAACAAGTTTTAATAAATACATGACTGGTATTATATATCTATATAGTTTGTTTTATTTCAATACATATTTAAAGTTTACATTTCAAATTGTTTTATTTTCTAATCCTTTAATGAATTTGATGATTTTACTTACTCCCACCCCTCAGGCAATATGTTTCAAAAATCTATTTTTATTTTGCTAGTACACATAATGAACTTTAATACAAGCACATGGAAGTGATACATATAACAGAAATACAAAGAAGATATAAAAGAAGGACACATTCATGAATAGAGATACAATAAGGAGGTATACAAGAGATACCTAAATGTACATATAAAGTAATGGATAGTTATGGAGAGTCCATAGTGCAATGTCACTTACTAGCGTTGCATTGGGGGCAGAAGCCCCCACACGAGAAGAGTGTAGACATAAAAGTCTAACCCATGTGCGTGAGGTGCCGCAGAAGAAAAAGAAGAGGCTGAGGGTTCCAAAACAGGCGCTTAAATACAAAAAAACCCTGGTGGTCAAAAACGGGAACCCAGAGGGAAGATAACTCTTCCAGCCAAAAAGGAAGACAATCCCACAGTATGAACCTCTGCAGAATGCCCTGTTTAATGTTTGAGGGTTTGTATCAGAAATAAGTAAAATCAAATTTATTAAAAAATAAAACAATTTGAAATGGAAACTTAGTCCTGTCCCCTTGAAATGAAATATTGCATGTATCAAATAATTATTTCAATTATTTTACACATACTCATAGGTATTTATTCAATTGTAAACATTTTAGTTAGCCTCTTGTTACTGAAAAAAAAGGGACGAGAGTAAAAGATAATTTTAAAAACTGATTCCAGGGTTGTACTTTATTCTAAGTGTAAATGATTTTCAGTATTGTGATGTAAGTAGTGACATAGTTTCAGTTACAGACAAATGGAGACCGAATCTCCATTATTAATAGATAATTATCATCAAATTTCATAATTTTTAGACAACTTTGAGTTCTGCAATAAAGTACTCTCTCATTTGTCGATTAAATTCTACTTAACGGACCTAATTTCCACCATCGTATGTCACCCCGCTGAAAGAAAAAAATACTAAAAATCAAGGAATTAACAGAATTTAATGAAATTTTCAGTGTTTATATATTAATGAATAAAAGATATAAAGCAGCAATTATTTTTATTTAAAAACTTTTACATTTTTTCAAGTCAGTGAACTTTGTACCAAATATATTTGAGAATCTGTATTATGCCTCAAAGATATGTAGTTCAAAGGTAATTGACCTGAAAAAATATAAGTTTTCAAATAAAATAACTGGTGTGTTATATATTTTATTCATTAATATATCAACACTGAAAATTTCATTACATTCGTTAATTCCTTGTTTTTTAGTATTTTTTTCTTTGGCGGGTGACATACAATGGTGGAATTTAGGTATTTTTTATCTTTCTCTGTTTCTTTCTTTCTTTCTTAAAGTATCCTCTCTCTTCTCTTTTCTTTTTCTTTCTTTCTTCTCATATGTTTTTTTATCTTTCTTCTTTCTTTCTTAAAGTATCTTCTCTCTCTCTCTCTTTCTTTCTTTCTTTCTTCCTCATATGTCTTTTTATCTTTCTCTGTTTCTTTCTTTCTTTCTTAAAGTATCCTCTCTCTTCTTTCTTTCTTTCTTCCTCATATGTCATTTTATCTTTCTTTCTTTTAAAGTTTAATGTTGAAAAATGTCTTACACAATTTAAACATAAGGTAAGTGGTTTCGTTTTTATTTAAAAATAAAAAAAAAATTTTTTGAAATAACAACAGGAAGTTATTTGAAAGTTAGAACTTTGAAATATAACTTTTTTTTCTCTAAAATAATGACAGACCATCATAACAATAATAAGGGATACCTTTTCTTTTCGACTTTTTTTTTTAAGTAAGAATAAACTTACAAAAAATATTTGTATATTATTTTATTTGAAAAAAAAATTTTTTTTTTTTTTTTTGGACTTTTTTTAAAAAGTAAGAATAAACTTATGAAAAGTATTTAGTTGTATATTATTTTATTTGTGAGAAAAAAAAAAAAGGCTGCAGAAGAATGTCTATATAGCTGCATGTCTTTCTTTCCTGTAAATAATATATCCTGATGTGGATTGCAATTTATTGTACTATTTGTTTGTTTTTGTGTCATGAAAGTATTTAAATATTCAAAATGTAAAGCAAATATCAAATAAATAATCAAGCCCCACCCACCACTAAGAAAAAGAAAAAAAGAAAGAAAAGAACATTTGAAAGTACATGATATGTTATTTCATTTTTTAATGTTTTTTTTATTTATTTATTTATTTATTTATTTTTTCATGGGAAAAATTGTTTGAAGAGAAGCAATATCTAAGTTTGGTTTCTTTGTGTCTCTTAGGAGATTCTATATTGCCGATTTGTGTGTGTTGTATTTCAGAACCACAAAGCAATTACCTGTTCCACAAATCAGAAGAAAAAAAACCCCAAAAAACATACAGAAACAGGAAAAATAATCTGTTATTGTAGTATGAAAAAAAAAAAAGATGTAAAAACGTTTCCTCATTTTCTAACACACACACATATATATATACATACACATACACATGCGCGTGTTTATATATAAGTATATGTATAGATACACACACATATATATATATATATATTATACATACACATGCGTGTGTGTATATATACATATATATATATATATATATACACACACACACACGTGTGTATATACATATATATATATACACATACACGTGTATATATATATATATATATATACACACACACACGTGTGTATATACATATATATATACACATACACACACACACACATATATATATATATACACACACACGTGTGTATATTCATATATATATATATATATATATATATACACATTAGTGTATATATATATATATACATAAACACGTGTTTGTGTATGTTAGAAAATGAGGAAAGGTTTTTACATCTTTATATATATATATATGTATATATGTATATACATATACACATGCCTGTGTATAATATACACTGTATACATATGTATGTGTGTGTGTGTATGTATGTATGTATATATACATATATATATATATATATTTTATTTATGTCTGTATATGAATTTATATATAATCAATGTTTACGTGAATCAATAACTCATCTCTGATTGATGATCTACAAAATAATTCCTGTCTCAATACCGACCTGTTTGTACCACAACCACTTTCCCTCTTATTATAAGTACTAGCTGTTGTACCCGTGCTTCACTGTAACATTTTTTCAAGATATGATTTCGATTTACAATCTTGCAACAAAAAGAAGAAAAAGGAAAAAAAAAAATTAATAAAGATCAACCCTGATATCTGTTTCATACTTTTGAATATAAATATCCCCCACCTCCATTGGTCCAACAGAACCTGATTTATTTTAATGGCATGTCAACATGAATAGGGTTATTTTATGCCTCAAGGTTAAAGAATCTTTGTATGTTTATTGTTACATATGTGTATAAGTTTCTGAATTTGTAGATGTATGAGTTTGGTTTTGTTTGGTTTGTTTTACGGCATATCAACCTCAGTGGGTCATTTAATGCCGATAAAGTTTTGAAATAAATCAGTTCTTAATGGATAATACATTTTTTTTATAAATACATTTTTCTATTTAATCCATAGATGGGACCCTAACAGGTACTACCACTCCAGGTCAGAGTGGACCAGGGAGCAATGGTGATGAAGGGGTGCTCCACATTCCCCAAACCTCCAAAACTGGAACCTCACCATCAGATAGAGTTTAACGTCATTCCCAGGACATGTAGACCCGCAGCCACCACCTTCTAGCACCCATATGATAAAAAGGGGTTGGGGCTTGCCATAAAGACAATAGGGTTGGGAAAATCATATAGGTGCTAGGGCTTGACGTGACCAGCCGATTGATCGGAAGGGGCCTCTCTGACTGCCCATCTAGCCCAAGATAGGGCCAAAGTGGAGTATTGCATGTCATGAACTGCTCATCCACCTGGGCTCCATCCTTAAGCATCACGGGTCACCACACACGGCCAACAGGTGGCCCCATTGGGGGAGTCTTACCCCTCTGCAGAGGTGCAGTTGGTGCATTCTAATGCCCCAGCAGACAGGGCGGTAACACCAATGGATTTCTTTTTTTAGGGCATAGTCATAGAACAAGAAGGCTGCATCCCCAAAGAGTGAAAAAGAAAGGAAAGAAACCGCTACGGAAAAGAAGGAAGGAGAGACAACAGCAACTCCAGCAAGCATCACTGTTTGTTTGCAGTTACTGCTCCAGAGACTGTCATTCAAAAATTGGTCTGTTCAGCCACTCCCGTAGTTGCAGATACCCCCAACCCCCCCAAAAAAAAAAAAAAAAAACAGTGGGCACTATGCCATCATGGTTATTAAACATCATATGATGAAAGTAAATAAATTTTAATGAAAAAAAAAAAAAATTTTTTTTGTCCCAGCAGTGATATACCTGAAGTAGAAAAATATTGCATCACTTGTGAATCCTTATAAAAAGAAATGCATTCCAGTTCTAGCAAACACACCTAAACTGGTAATTTTGAGGAATTGTATTTCATTCATTGAAATAGAAGAGAGCACCAGCTTGGTGATTTACCAAAAATTATTTGATGTGCCCTCGGAAATTCTATTCAACTACAATTTGATATATTCTTCATGATGGAGCACCTACACATTATGCACGGACAGTAAGAGAGTATTTTTATCAAGCCTTTCCACAGCATTGATTTGGAACCAGGGGCAGCATTGAATGGCCACCTGAACTGACACCAATGGATTTCTTTGTTTTAGGGCATAGTCAAGAACAAGAAGGCCGCATCCCCAAAGACCTACTGTATGGCGAATTAGCAGAGGGCACCCGACTAGTATGGAGACCACGTCTCCGCTTTAAAGATGTCTATAAGAGAAACATGAAGACATGCCACATTAACACCAAATTGGAGGCTTATGCAGAAGACCTGGCAACTCATCATTATCAGCGAATCTCCATTATTAATAGATGTAAATAAAACTGAACTCTTAAATCTTTTTACTTCATACGGCACTTTATTCTCAGTCCAGTTATGTTGAAAATTAAAACTGTGACTAATAGCAATGGAAGGGTACTCCACATCCCCCAGAGCTGAAGAAAATTAAAACTAAACAATTGATATTATTCAAATATTGATGACCTTTTTTTTTTATTGTTTTTCTTTTTCCTGTTTTTTTCCTCATCAGGTGTGTTGAATTGGACTGTTGGGATGGCCGAAATGAAGATCAAGAACCCATAATTACACATGGAAAAGCTATGTGCACAGATATTCTATTTAAAGTAAGCCAATATTCACAACAAGGAAAAAACATGTTTTATATAATTATATATGTATATATATATATATATGATTCTGTTTCTATGTATGTATGTATATGATTCTTTATCTGTCTATTTCATTCTGAAATTTCATATAAAAACTGCAGAGAATACCATGTCTTACGATGAAAGTTGTACTTTTGGCAGAACAGACAAAGAACGAAAAGGAGTGAAATAGAAAGGAAAGAAGCCGCTACGGAAAAGAAGGAAGGAGAGACAACAGCAACTCCAGCAAGCATCACTGTTTGTTTGCAGTTACTGCTCCAGAGACTGTCATTCAAAAATTGGTCTGTTCAGCCACTCCCGTAGTTGCAGATAAAAAAAAACAAAAAAAAAACAAAAAACAGTGGACACTATGCCATCATCTTTAGTAGATGGACAGATGCCAACAATTGCTTTGTATAAGTTTGACTATATATATATATATATATATATATCTATATATATATATATATACGTTTGTTTCATTAAAAGCAACTGACAAGGTAATTTTAACAATTTTTCATTGATTTTTTTTCTTTTCTTGCAAATTTTTTTTAATTTGGTTTCATTTTCTATCAAAATTGTCCAAAATTTTTTCCTTAAGAGTTTTCCACCATTAATGGTAAATTTTGAAGGCGTATAGTCAAGATGTTTTTGTTTTTTTCTCTAAAGTCCAGTGAAACTTTTGTTTTTAGATATCTGAAACAATTTTTGTGAAAGTAAATTTTGAATATTTGTAGTTTTTTCTGTCTTCTTTAATTGCATCAAAGATTTTACATTTAGATTGTTCAAGCACTTGTCGGATGGAAATAAACATTATTCTCCCTATATATATATGTGTGTGTGTGTGTGTGTGTGTGTCTCCTTCTTCTAGGCTAATTCTTTTTTTTGAGCTGGGTAATGTGTGCTCATTTTTTGTTTGTAATAAATAAGCAAGACTTTGTTGTTGTTTTTTAGATGTTTATTGTTCAAAACCCACAGCCCAAAAAGGTTTCTAACTGCATGGTGAGAAGTTGGCATTTTAGGAGCGAAAGACCCCTACATCTGCTCCTTCTGACTAATGGTTGAAATCTGCCTAACTAACTTAATTTCTGTTCTCATGCCTTCCCATGAATAATACTTGTTTAAATTATATTTTAATTGGTTTCTATATAAAATCATTCATAGTATTGTGTTAGTATTGTGTGTGTGTGTGTAAACTATACATATGCAGATATATACATTTAGTTTCATCACTTGTGTTACAGCTTAACACTTTCACCACTGCATTTTCTCAGTTCTTCCCAATGCCGCATTTTCCAGCAACCCCCCCCCCCCGAAAAAAATCTGTTTTCGAAAAAAACATTACTTTAACATAATCAAATCAACATAAAATGTTTTTATAATCAATTAAATCAATAAAAAGCACAGAATGAAATCAGTAAATTTCCCGCCTTTTTCTTTCTCTCTCCCCTCTCCCCCCAACTCCACCGCCCTGTCATGTACATTATGTACGTCAGCATGCGTATTGTTTCTATCTGATTCATCGTGTTTCAAACCTGATTTTCTAATCGTTAATTTCCCTTAATTATGAATATGAACCATGCATAATTTCTTCAGCAACAACCTGTTCAGTACGAAGTGACTAATACTGTTTAGCGTTTCTAGTTTCCATGGCAACAGATTGAATGAAAAATATACTAAAAATAATCCAATTTGGTCTCGAAATAAGGAGAAACATCTGCAGAATCCTCCAGCAAGTCAAAAGTGCAGGCCAACAAACAGAACTTAGTATAAAATTCAAATATAGTTGTAAATGGCACACAGTGCTATAAACAAGGTTAAAGAGCCCAGTCTACCCTATTGTTTACCCATAGCTAAGTCCGCCCTGTCGGCTGGGGCGTTAGAATGCACCGACTGTACCTCTGCAGAGGGGTAGGACTCCCCCAATGGGGCCACCTGTTGACCGTGGGTGGCGACGAAGGATAGAGCCCAGGTGGATGAGCAGTCCATGACATGCAATACTCCACTTTGGCCCTATCTTGGGCTAGACGGGCGGTCGGAGAGGCTCCCTCTGATCAATCGGCTGGTCACGTCAAGCCCTAGCACCTATATGATTTTCCCAACCCTATTGTCCTTATGGCAAGCCCCAATCCCTTTTTATCATATGGGTGCTAGAAGGCGGTGGCTGCGGGTCTACATGTCCTGGGAATGACGTTAAACTCTATCTGATGGTGAGGTTCCAGGTTTGGGGAATGTGGAGCACCCCTTCATCACCATTACTCCCTGGTCCACTCTGACCCGGAGTGGTGGTACCTGTTAGGGTCCCATCTATGGGTTAAATAGAAAAATGTATTTATAAAAAAATTGTATTATCCATTAAGAATTGATTTATTTCAAAACTTTATCGGCATTAAATGACCCACTGAGGTTGATATGCCGTAAAACAAAACAAACCAAACCAACCCGTCAAGAGAAGAAGGATATGACATAAGGTCAATTTTTAAGCAGTGATGATTGTCTCTTTTATTTTATATATATTTACCCAACCCATCCGTATATTAGATTAAAGAGCCCAAGAAATAAAGGTTTACATAATATGTAGTGTGGTTAATTTGCATACTGGTTTCAACAAAACTGGGTTTAATAAATAATTACTTGCTGTTATTTATATTATTTCTTTTATTCTCCAACATATTAAAATCAATCCTATGAAGGATTTTTATATAGAAACCAATTAGAATATAATTAAGTGTAATGGGTTTTTATTCAATTTGGTTTGTCTTTGTCATGATATTCTGAGAAATCTAAGAATATCCTGAATAATATAGAACAAGGGTTAACTATTTATTGGGAAAAGAAAAGAGAAAAAGTATAAAAGTTTTAAAGAATAAATGGAAAGTAAGAGTTGCTGCCCTTGGCCAAGAAAAAAAAAGGGGTTAGTTCCCTTTGGTTTTGTTTTGATTTAAAAAATGACCGGGAAAAAATTGACTGAGACAGACGATAGGGCAAAGACGGTAACTGGACACGAGAAGGGATAGACGGTTAGAGAATGGAGTCGAGTCAGTAACAAGACAGATGATAGAAATAGACAGAGTTAATAATGGTTTTGTGGAGAATAGTTTTTGGATTCGACGGTTGAGAATGTAAGAGATAAGAAGAAATTGGATGGAAAGAAAATAAGTTTATTGAAAGTGGATTATCGAAGAAAATTAAGAAGAGTGAATTGGTAGGACTGAGCTGAAGTCAAAAGGTAAAAGTTTGTAGAATGTGAAAAGAGATTTTTTGAAGAAAACTGAATTAATTTGAAAAGGAAAGAAAACGAAAAGTGATTGTTTTTGGAAACGGATTTAAAGAAAAAGGAAAGGAGAAAAAAGGAGGAACTTATATTTAATGGAAAAAATAAGGAAAGAAAAAGAAATAATAACAAAAGAGGAGCTTATGTTTTAACGGAAAAAAAAGAAAGGTATTTATTGGACGTAAACAATTTTGTTTCATGGACTTTTATGTATTTTGCACCCGTCTGTTTACAAAAAAAAAAAAAAAGTAAATAATAATTATTTTTTATAAAATAAAATAATTATTTATCACTTATAAATTGTCTTATTGACTGAATTTTTTAATTTATTTTGCTTGAAAAAAAAAACATTCCATATTTTTTCCCCTGAAATATTTTTTCCTTGAAGAGTCAATTGCCTAACCACTTAGGACCCACACGACTCGGCGAAGGTGTTTGAATAAATAGACAGAACACTTCGTGACAGTCTTTCTAATTTAATTAATTCATTACTGTTGTGAGGTTTTAAGAGGTCAAATAAGAACAAAACGACGGGTAACAAATGTAGGAAAATGTTTTAACAAAAAGTAGACAAATACAATACAGAGAAGTGGGAATTACGTCCGACAAATAGAATTGTGAGCTGACTCACATTGGCTTACTCTCAAGCCACAATTGTCCCTGTTACTTATAGTAACCCGTCGGCGCATTCAATTAGTCTTATAGGGTGTATCACCTATAACAATTACATTAAAACTTAAATACTTACACCCAGTAGGCACATATTCTTGCTAGTATGATTAGATAACTTATCATTACTATGTTAAAAATAATACAGGAACAACAAAAATCGTGATCGGTAATGTACTGACCGTGGATGAATTAACGGCAAACCAGTCGACAGGAAACATCATGTGATAAGTGAGGTTGGCCACATCAATATCTGACTGACGTGTCCGAGCCATTTTCAATCGGAATACACGTCCTCCAGGACGGATGTCTTCTGGTACCTTTAACTGGTAGATGGGATGCCGAAATTCTAAGGGTTCAGTGTCTGATGCAAAGATCTGTAAAAGATAAAAAGCAAAAATATTTAAATGATTCTACCAGACAACATTCAAGAATTCTTGGTTGATTGGTTGCTGTTTAATGGCACGCCAAACCATTATGGATTATCTAATGGCATTTTTTTTTTTTTTTCAGATATATGATTTGTTTAAACTCTGATACAACTTCTTTCTACTTCAAGGCAAAGATTAAAACTGATTCTACATTTTTCTCAGTCAAGACTCTGAGATGAACAACTTTGAGAACCGATCAATAGACAAGGATTAAAACTGATTCTACATTTTTCTCAGTCAAGACTCTGAGATGAACAACTTTGAGAACCGATCAATAGACAAGGATTAAAACTGATACTACATCTTTCTACTTCGAGGACAGATCAACAGACAAGGATTGAAACTGATACTACATCTTTCTACTTTATGAAAGAATCAAAGTTTGTGCCACAAAGGATCTCCACTGTAAAACTGCTTTCAACTACAGCCTTAAAATGGACACATGAATCGTAACAACTGTTACCACTTGTTACGATTCGTAAGGCGGGAAATAGGAGAAAGGTGGCAAGTAAGAGATGTAATCTCTACATTTACAATTGAATACATTATTTGTATTAAAAATAGTTTCCTAAAGCTGTAATTGTTGGTAAATGATGATTTTTATTAAACTGGGAGTGGTTACCCGGCGTCGCCTGTGTAGAGGGGGATTTTTAAAAAGTTAGTCTTGCAGATCCATTATTACCCATCACAAGTTAGATCCTCACTGGACACCCCATAAAATTCCCACGTAAATATATAACAATACAATAAGAAATTTTAATTCAATAATTTACAATTAATTGCTAAATTTTTTTTTTCCAGATATATGATTTGTTTAATTTCATGTGTATCAAGTCAAACTCCCCGCCTGGCACGGTCCCCTTTTTCACCGGGTGAGCGAGGAAACGAGGAAGTGGTGGTATTTCAGGGCCGATGACGCCGAACAACGCTGGTTGTGTAAATACATACTAGAGAGTAATTCCACTGTTAGAAAACACAAGATGTTATGTCATGGACTCTTCTAGTGACATAGAAAAAATAAAGTAGCACTTGGAGAATATCAGGCGAGCTCAGTGTGGTTCATCACTTTCACAATATGTGCAAGAGCATCTGTACCTCATGTTGCCAGAATTATTGCAAAACTTTTACTTGCCCAAGTATATCTGTTTATTAAACAACTATTTTTCTGAAAATTTTACAATTATTAAAATAAAATTGAAATTTGATAAATCTAATAAAAGATTTTCAAGAAAAATATTTCTATTTAAAGATTATTTAATATTATTTAAAATTTTATTGGAAAATAAAAATTTTCATTATTGATCTATAAAATTATCATCATAAAATTATATCAATCGATAAAATTAAGATTATAAAATTTTATTTGAAAATAAAAATTTTCAATAAAACAAAATACAATTATAAAATTGAAAACAATTATAATTGTTTTGTTGTTCCAGTGTGGTTCATAACTTTAACAACATCAGCAAAAATATCTGAGCTGCCAAATTGTGCCTCATGTTATCAGTATATTGCAAAATGTTTGCTCATCCTATCATATGTGTTCATTAAACAACTATTTTCCTGAAAATTAAATCAGAATTGCAATTGAATTTATACACTGAACAGGAGTATAGAAATATTGGACCATATTACCTGAAGGCACCCCTTTTCAATTTCATGTCACTAGGCCATTTTTTTTCATTTACACCATCAATATCCTGTTGTTTGTCAGGGGTTAGGGTCAGGGGTTTGGGTTAGGGTTAGAACCCCTAACCCTAACCCCTAACAAACAACCGGATATTGACGGTGTAAATGAAAAAAATGACCTAATGACATGAAATTGAAAAGGGGTGCCTAAATGTAATATGGTCTGAAATATTTTCTGCTTTAAATTTAAGCAAAAAAAAAAAAAAGAAAAGAAAAGGGGTATTTGCCTCATACCCACTTGTATGGGCTGGGCACAAGGCCTCGTTTTAATGTGGGCTTACCCACAAACTGAAGCTCATGGTTGGGAAAGAACAAAAATTGTGTCGATCCCTTCGGAAAGGAAAAGAAAAGAAAAGGTGTTTCTTTTGTACCGAGTCAGTGTTAACGTAATGAGAACAGTCTACCCTCGTAGATTGAATAAAGGGTTCGATTTAAAGTTCTAGCTTCTGATTACAACATGAAGGTTCCTGAGTTTGACAAGAAACACCTGAAGAAGGATGGAGGACACATCAGCTGAAACTTCCAAATAATACAAAGGTATTTCTTGTTGAACTCAGGATCCTTCATGTCATTAATGTAAATTACATTTTTATGAGTCTTCATACTCCATGTTTCAGTCAAAAAAAAGAAAGAAGTTATAATTATCAAAGAATTGGAGAAAGTTTAATAAAAACATGTAGGAAATACCTGAGTGAAAGTTTAATAAAAACATGAAGGAAAAAACATCTAGGAAATACCTGAGTGAAAGTTTAATAAAAACATGTAGGAAATACCTGAGTGAAAGTTTAATAAAAAACATGTAGGAAATACCTGAGTGAAAGTTTAATAAAAACATGTAGGAAATACCTGAGTGAAAGTTTAATAAAAACATGTAGGAAATACCTGAGTGAAAGTTTAATAAAAACATGTAGGAAATACCTGAGTGAAAGTTTAATAAAAACATGTAGGAAATACCTGAGTGAAAGTTTAATAAAAACATGTAGGAATACCTGAGTGAAAGTTTAATAAAAACATGTAGGAAATACCTGTACAGTCGTGTTGGTTGTATGCAACGTATCCGTGGCAACAACTGTAAACTCTTTGTACAACATACCAGGGCTGAAAAGTGTCTCATCAATTTTGTCCGTTTGAATGATCAGTCCTGATTTATCAATTGTAAACTCCGAAGATGATGGTGAAAGGAAGTAGAGAACTTCAGAGTCCGTATCTTTGGCTTGGACGACAGTAATCGCTTTGCCAACAGGCGAATCTTTCGTTATCTGCCCTGTGTATATCTGACGGGAAAAAACGGGTGCTTCATCGTTGACATCGGTAACTTTTATTTCAATCGGTGCGACAGAACTGATGCTTGGATTTCCATGATCGTGGGAGAGGATGTTGAACGTGAAGTGCTTTCTTCGTTTTTCGTAGTCGAGTGACTTGTTAAGATAAAGACTGCCATTCCTTTTATCAATGTAAAAGAACTCCGAACGAGGCTCAAGAAAGAAAGACACCACTCCCCCTGGTCCGAGATCCCGGTCGCGAGCATCCACCTGGAAAATGATGTCGCCAACAGGCGTGTTCTCCGGTACGGACACTGTGTAGGCCTGTTGCGAAAACTCGGGGGCGTTATCGTTGACATCCTCAACGTAGACATTCACAACGGTGTGAGCCTGCTTCCTCGGGAAGCCCTTGTCTTGCGCACGGACAGTGATGTGGTAGATATCTTTCTTTTCTCGATCCAGCTTCGGCTGACTGATGTAAATGCTTCCATTTTTTTCTCCGATTTCAAACATCTCCATGGATCCGCTGACAATGGAGTATTCGATTTCACCGTTGACCTCGGAATCTTCGTCATCGGCGTGTACTGTACCAATGACCTTACCGATCGGCGAGTTCTCGGTGACCGTCATGTTGTAGGACGCGTACTGGAACTGTGGACTGTGGTCATTCACATCCAGGACTTTAATAAATAAGTAGATAACTGATGACCTGGGTGGGTCACCACCATCACGGGCTGTTATGCTAACGTTGTAATTGCTTCTCCATTCACGGTCAAGGGACCAATTGGCCTTGACATAAACAACGTAGCTGGAATTTTCAACTTTCCGTAATCGGAATTGGGTGGCGCCGTTTAAACTTAGAGTTACTGTTCCATTCTCTCCAGCATCGACATCTTGGACTTCTAATTGGTGTGCCTAAAAGTAGAAGAAGAAAAGAAGAAGAGGTTAGAAAATAAGAGCAAATAAAAAATACTAAAGGAATGGTTCATATTAACTATTATGGAAATGTGATTTCCTATTTGCGATATTCATAAGGTAATCAAACCAACTGTCTCATTTTTGTGGGCTTTTTTTTTTTGAAAATACAATATTTGATGTCATATAGGAATTGCACCACTAATTTAAAACAGGGAATATTAAGAAAAAAATGTTTAGCATATTTATGGGTAAGCATCTAATGATATAGAAATACAGAGTGTGTCTAAAACATATTGAGACACACTCTGTATTTACCAAGACAGAAATCAACAATGAATTTAAATATTAACCTTTATGGTTAATCGTATAGAAATACAGCGTGTGTCCAAAATGTATTGAGACACACATATACTAAGAAATCAACAATGAATTTAAATATTAACCTTTATGATATAGAAATACAGAGTGTGTCCAAAATGTATTGAGACACACTCTGTATTTACCCAGAAATCAACAATGAATTTAAATATTAACCTTTATGGTTAATCGTATAGAAATACAGTGTGTGTCCAAAACGTATTGAGACACACATATACTAAGAAATCAACAATGAATTTAAATATTAACCTTTATGATATAGAAATACAGAGTGTGTCCAAAATGTATTGAGACACACTCTGTATTTACCAAGACAGAAATCAACAATGAATTTGAATATTAACCTTTATGGTTAATGATATAGAAATACAGAGTGTGTCCAAAACGTATTGAGACACACTCTGTATTTACCAAGACAGAAATCAACAATGAATTTAAATATTAACCTTTATGGTTAATGATATAGAAATACAGAGTGTGTCCAAAATGTATTGAGACACACTCTGTATTTACCAAGACAGAAATCCACAAGGAATTTAAATATTAACCTTTATGGTTAATGATATAGAAATACAGAGTGTGTCCAATATGTATTGAGACACACTCTGTATTTACCAAGACAGAAATCAACAATGATTTTGAATAGTAACCTTTATGGTTAATGATATAGAAATACAGAGTGTGTCCAAAACGTATTGAGACACACTCTGTATTTACCAAGACAGAAATCAACAATGAATTTAAATATGTGTCCAAAATGTATTGAGACACACTGTATTTACCAAGACAGAAATCAACAATGAATTTAAATATTAACCTTTATGGTTAATGATATAGAAATACAGAGTGTGTCCAAAATGTATTGAGACACACTCTGTATTTACCAAGACAGAAATCAACAATGAATTTAAATATTAACCTTTATTGTT
Organism: Doryteuthis pealeii; assembly: GCA_023376005.1. Lineage (NCBI taxonomy): Eukaryota > Metazoa > Mollusca > Cephalopoda > Myopsida > Loliginidae > Doryteuthis > Doryteuthis pealeii. Next base: position 72,288,455 of record CM042166.1, read on the forward strand.
AATGATATAGAAATACAGAGTGTGTCCAATATGTATTGAGACACACTCTGTATTTACCAAGACAGAAATCAATAATGAATTTAAATATTAACCTTCATGGTTAATGATATAGAAATACAGAGTGTGTCCAATATGTATTGAGACACACTCTGTATTTACCAAGACAGAAATCAACAATGAATTTGAATATTAACCTTTATTGTTAATGATATAGAAATACAGAGTGTGTCCAATATGTATTGAGACACACTCTGTATTTACCAAGACAGAAATCAACAATGAATTTAAATATTAACCTTTATTGTTAATGATATAGAAATACAGAGTGTGTCCAAAATGTATTGAGACACACTCTGTATTTACCAAGACAGAAATCAATAATGAATTTAAATATTAACCTTTATTGTTAATGATATAGAAATACAGAGTGTGTCCAAAATGTATTGAGACACACTCTGTATTTACCAAGACAGAAATCAACAATGAATTTAAATATTCACCTTTATTGTTAATGATATAGAAATACAGAGTGTGTCCAAAATATATTGAGACACACTCTGTATTTACCAAGACAGAAATCAACAATGAATTTAAATATTAACCTTTATGGTTAATGATATAGAAATACAGAGTGTGTCCAAAATGTATTGAGACACACTCTGTATTTACCAAGACAGAAATCAACAATGAATTTAAATATTAACCTTTATTGTTAATGATATAGAAATACAGAGTGTGTCCAATATGTATTGAGACACACTCTGTATTTACCAAGACAGAAATCAACAATGAATTTAAATATTAACCTTTATGGTTAATGATATAGAAATACAGAGTGTGTCCAAAATGTATTGAGACACACTCTGTATTTACCAAGACAGAAATCAACAATGAATTTAAATATTCACCTTTATGTTAATGATATAGAAATACAGAGTGTGTCCAAAATGTATTGAGACACACTCTGTATTTACCAAGACAGAAATCAACAATGAATTTAAATATTAACCTTTATGGTTAATGATATAGAAATACAGAGTGTGTCCAAAATGTATTGAGACACACTCTGTATTTACCAAGACAGAAATCAACAATGAATTTAAATATTAACCTTTATTGTTAATGATATAGAAATACAGAGTGTGTCCAATATGTATTGAGACACACTCTGTATTTACCAAGACAGAAATCAACAATGAATTTAAATATTAACCTTTATGGTTAATGATATAGAAATACAGAGTGTGTCCAAAATTTATTGAGACACACTCTGTATTTACCAAGACAGAAATCAACAATGAATTTGAATATTAACCTTTATTGTTAATGATATAGAAATACAGAGTGTGTCCAAAACGTATTGAGACACACTCTGTATTTACCAAGACAGAAATCAACAATGAATTTAAATATTAACCTTTATGGTTAATGATATAGAAAGACAGAGTGTGTCCAAAACGTATTGAGACACACTCTGTATTTACCAAGACAGAAATCAACAATGAATTTAAATATTAACCTTTATGGTTAATGATATAGAAAGACAGAGTGTGTCCAAAACGTATTGAGACACACTCTGTATTTACCAAGACAGACATCAACAATGAATTTAAATATTAACCTTCATGGGTAAGCATCTAATTATATAGAAATACAGAGTGTGTCCAAAATGTATTGATACATACTTAGTATTTACTAATTTACTATATATCCATATAAATTAACTATATTAATTTAATGCTTCAAAAGATTTTCCATTAAGGATTTTTCTTAAAAATTTCTTTTTTCCCTTGTGAGAGAGGTCCTTTGGAAAAGATTTTTTCATTTATTTTATTGATTTTTTCATTTCAGAATTATCCTGATGATCCGTTAGGAGAAACCTAGGTAGATATTCTCTGATTCATTAGGCTTACTTTATTATTATTTATTAGCTCTACTTGAGCACTTTAGTATATTTAACTTAGGCAACTCTTACAATATTTTTTTCTTTTGGCCATTTTTATAGTACCATCCGATTATTTTCAGCAGGTGAAGATGATTTGGTCTTTTCTTTATATATATATATTTTTTTTTTCTCCAGGCAAAAAGTTTGTATTGAGTAATTACAAACTATAAAGCCGAGAGTTTTTTATACTGTCAGAGTTTAGAAATAAAAATAAATAAACATATATATATATATATATATATATATATATATGTTATATTTTTGCTTGAAGGCAATTACAATGCATGTATCGCATAAAATTCGATACTTTTTTTTATAGAAAATGAACTTGACAAGTGTAATCCTGGCAAAGGATCACTTGGTGTGTAGAACATCATACAGACTGTTTCGACTTTATTAAGTCTCATCAGCGATGTATACTAATGACTTCCCTCCGACAGAAATCGAAACTGGGACCTCAGCAGGCATAGTCAAAGACCATATTACCTCGGCCACAGTACACAGCGAATAATCCCTGCAAAATTAACCTTGTCAAATGATACTTACATGCCTCTACCATAATAGATAAGTAAGTTGAGTGAATAATAACAACAAACCAGGTCTTATGCTCTTCGGCGAAGTGAATAAGATTTTTGGATGTTTGTTTTTTTAGAAGCATTGTTGATAAAGTATATATAATATTTTTGCTTGAATATATATATATAATATATATATATATATAATATGCTCCCAAACTCAGTAGAGCTCTTTAGGGGTGACTTAAATTAACTTTCACTGCCAGCATATATAAAGCAATGATCGTCTGTACACAGACTGGATCTCTCTGGTGATCGTAAAATATATAAACAAATATATGTACTTAATAGATTAGACACCATCCCTTTACGGCAACTGTCAAATGGCTGAGAGGTTAAGAAGTCAGGTGGACAAAAAGTCAGTCGGATTTCAATCCTGGCCATAGGTAATTGTTGTGTCTAGCCACACTGAAGAGGAGTGAAATGCCGAAACATGGTGTCTGTGGATGACTTATTATTATGGACTCTCTCACAGGAATTTTGAATTCAGAGTTATCCCTCTCCTAGACTGGTTACCTACCCAATGCTGAAGGGCCTAGTCTGCCCTACTATTTAATCCATAGCTGGAGGGAATTTTGAATTCAGAGTTATCCCTCTCCTAGACTGGTTACCTACCCAAGGCTGAAGGGCCCAGTCTGCCCTACTATTTAACCCATAGCTGGAGGGAGAATATATGGATTCATACCTTTCCCAAGGGTATTAGCGCTATGTGAAATGCTAACAGATTCGTCTAGGAATTGAACTCGAATCGACAAGTCCATTTTCCATGACTCTAACCACTAGCCCACGCGCCTCCATGACTTATTATTTATATATATATATATATATCATCTTTTCAGTCAAACAAATTTTGTTGAATACAGTAGAATCCAAATTTTTTTGTAGTTTATTTTTCTTTTTAATCTTTCTAATAAGTTTGAGTTTATAAAGTTTCCATGATGTAAAACCAACCAACCAACCAACGAACCAGCCAGCCAACTTTGTGGATTGCATGTTATTTGAAGAGAAGGTTTGGAATATTTCTCATGGAAAAGGTGTAATAAAATATTTCCTTGATATTTTTGACGATTTCTTTTTTTGAACTCGACTTTTTCATTTCGGCTTTAGAAAAAAATGTTCCAGAAAATAATCTGAGCCATCCATCACCATGCAAATGGAGGTGTTCATTTTAAAAATACTTCACATACACACATACATATATATATATATATATCTATATATATAAAAGGAAGTTTGGTATGTACATGTCGATGTATAACTCCAAAGCGGGAGGTCACTCAGATTTGAAATCTTGCATACACCTTAATAACCTTCTAACTAAGAAGCACACCAAATTTGGTCATTAATTTTTACTGATTAAGGGATATAATTAATTAAACCAAAATCAACCGATTTGTGGAACTGTCCGTATACCAGCTGCTGCTGATAATAAAATATTGTTCGCTGCCTACTTTCTGTTATAGCTATACCAGTAGTTTAGTTTAATTTTAGTGAACAAAATCACAGTCTAAGTCGTTCAGCTCGGAATCTCTCGCCTATTTATGGTCCAATCTTTATATATAGTCCGGTCATGGACCCTGGGTACTTTTGCTAGTATATATATATATTTATGGGGTTCTCAGAATGCAATGCCTACTTTTCATTTCCACAAAAAACAACTACAGATACAGGGAGCACACTAATGGAAGCGCAGTAGCACCTTTGGATAGAGCAAGTTTTCAGCTACAGAGTTATCACCATTTCCTATGCATCTTTACTGGGATTGAATAAAAGGTTAAAGGTCAAGCTGTATGATCAAGTAATTAGGAGAACTCGGTTGTTTTTTTATGGCATGTTAATCCTTGGATTATTTTAGGCTGAAGACATCTTTGTTTTATACTATTGAAGTCAGTAAGTCTGCTGTTGGTTTGAATAACAGCAGCTAACTAAGTACAACTTAAGCAGTGTCCAAGACAGTTGGTATATATAGAAATCAAGAATGACCCATTCATGAATTTGGGTGATTTGGGTCATTCCATTCCTTGAGTTCTGATTGACTGCTTGATTTGAATGACATTGTGGAGTCTTATATATATCCTGTCATTCTGCAGTAGACTTTGTGACATTCGGGTTCGTATTTAAGTTACAACCCTTTGTTGCCTTGTCTTCCGAGTTCGACAGTAATTGGAACTTTAATTATTCTTCATATACCTTCTAGTTGGGTATTCAATATTTTTAGAACCCAATATGCCCTACTATTTACCCATAGCTGGGGGAAGAAGAAATGAATTCATGCCTTTCCTAAAGGCATTAGCATCAAGTGAAATACAAATAACTTCATCCTAGATTTGAACTCAGGCCTCCAAATCAATAACCATTATGCCATATGCAGTTCCCCTATTTTGGTAAGTTGTATGTTGAGGTTTGGTTTGTTTTGTTTTACGGCATATCAACCTCAGTGGGTCATTTAATGCCGATAAAGTTTTGAAATAAATCAATTCTTAATGGATAATACAATTTTTTTTTATAAATACATTTTTCTATTTAACCCATAGATGGGACCCTAACAGGTACTACCACTCCGGGTCAGAGTGGACCAGGGAGCAATGGTGATGAAGGGGTGCTCCACATTCCCCAAACCTCCAAAACTGGAACCTCACCATCCGATAGAGTTTAACGTCATTCCCAGGACATGTAAACCCGCAGCCACCGCCTTCTAGCACCCATATGATAAAAAGGGGTTGGGGCTTGCCATAAGGGCAATAGGGTTGGGAAAATCATATAGGTGCTAGGGCTTGACGTGACCAGCCGATTGATCGGAGGGGGCCTCTCCGACCGCCCGTCTAGCCCAAGATAGGGCCAAAGTGGAGTATTGCATGTCATGAACTGCTCATCCTCCTGGGCTCTATCCTTAAGCATCATGGGTCGCCACCCACGGCCAACAGGTGGCCCCATTGGGGGAGTTTTACCCCTCTGCAGAGGTGCAGTCGGTGCATTCTAATGCCCCAGCTGACAGGGCGGAAGTTGTATGTTGAATTTTAAAATAGCTTTTGATACAGTCATAATTTTAATGTTTCTGTAAAACAAACAAAAGTACATAAGAAAGGAAGGTAACTCACTGGTGTTTCCAAAATGACCTCAGTTCCCGATAAAGAATTCTCGGGTACAGTTCCATTTAGCGTACGTCCACTGACAAAATTAAAATCTGGGTTGTTGTCATTTTCATCCATTATATTCACAACGACCATCATTCGATCCTGGAAAAAAAAAAAGAATGGGAAATTATTCAATATGAAATATTGGGTTTAGACAACAAAAAAAAAGTGGGAAATTATACAATATCGAATATTGGGTTCAGAGAAATATAAAAAAAATAGAGGGTAATTATTCAACATGAAATATTGGGTTCAAAGAAATAAAAAATAAAAAATAATTGGAAATTATTCAATATGGTGGTGCCCTCAAATGACTAATCTCGGCCGAAACGTTTTACAGATAACAATGAAGATGAGGACAATAGTCTGAATAATACAAATAATGGTAATCTTTGTGTAGTTCCATCCTGGTTTCCTGCCTCAAAAACTGCTAGCCGCTGACTGCTGGAAAAACAGCACCAGCTATGATTGAAGTCTGTAGCCAAAGCGGTATCACTTGAAAAAAGAAAGAAAAAAAAACAGCTTGGGGCATTTTCCACTGAAAACCCAACCCTAACCCTAAACTCCCTGCTTCGGCTATGGACTTCAATCATAGCTGGTGTTTTTTTTCCAGAAGGCACCAGCTAGCAGTTTTTGAGGCAAGAGGCCAGGACGGAACTCAGCAAAGATTACCTAAATAATACTCCAATAATTATTTTTGAGTTTTTATTTTCATTTTATACCCTAGC
>CM042166.1:72302336-72352336 GCA_023376005.1 Doryteuthis pealeii
TATAATTCTACTTGAGACTTTAAAAATATACTTAGATCCTTTAATCAACAAGAGATTATTCTTTTTTAGATCGACAATTGTTGATCAATCAACGTTCTCCATTTCTCAGAAGAAATAGTACTGTTAACCGCGAGTGTGATATCTATTAATAATGCAGATTCGCTTCCGGTTTTTGTCTGTAACAAAAACTACGTCACTGCTTATATATATATATATATATATATATATATATATGGAGGTGCATGGGCTAGTGGTTAGAGTCATGGTAAATGGACTCGTCGGTTTGAGTTCAATTCCTAGATGAAGCTGTTGGCATTTCACATAGCGCTAATACCCTTGGGAAAGGTATGAATCCATATATTCTCCCTCCAGCTATGGGCTAAATAGTAGGCAGACTGGGCTCTTTAACCTTAGGTAGGTAACCAGTCTAGTAGAGGGATAACTCTGAATTCAAAATTCCCGAGGTCAGTTGTTGATTGGGTTTGTGGCATTCCTTGATGCACTAATTCTTTCCTATCAACTGTGCCAAAAAGTGTGGAATGGTCCTATACAAGCCTTCACCCCTATAAACAAATCACTGTGCTGGTTGTTCACTGGATGAACACTCATGTGTCGAAAATCAACAAGAGAGTCCATTTTTTAAAATTATTTTATATATATATATATATATATATATATGTATATATATATATACTAATTCCTACCGCTAGTGTTTGTTTAAACAAAACCTGTGAGCCCCTCCTACTACTAATTCCCACTGCTACTGCTTGTTTTAAAAACAAGACAATGGAAACATCCCGCCAATTCCACACCTGATGATGGCACAAAGTCGTGCAGAAAGCACTTGTGAAAAAACCTTTGGTGAATTCCTATACCAATTCCACCTGGATATTAAAAAGATGGCCAGACAGTTAGAAAGGATCGAACAAAAACTCATCCAACAAGAATTGTCCGTTGAGTTTAAAAACACACACACACACACATACACACACACATATATATATATATATATATTATATATAGTTTGATAGATAGATTGATATGTATTTGTAATTGTATTAAGGATATAAAGTAAGTAATGTAAAGTCGTCGGGGCGGCCTAAAGTCAGTATCAGCCAGTCAGCGAGGGAGTCTATCCCCTTTTCAATAGCGCTAGACCAAGGAGATTGTTTTTAGCATCTGAGGTGGAGCGCCACACCTACCATCAGCTCCTTACTTTACCGCACAGATCCCTGTGCTACTCATACGCTGAGTTGGCGGAGACCAGTATCGAACTAGGAACCTTGTGGTTTCTAGCCGAATGCTCTACCGACTGAGCTAACCCGGTCCCTAAATTAAGGATATAAAAGGTCCTAAATAGAAACATTTCCACCACCAACTCATCTGGTCTATTGTAGTATATATATATATATATATATATATATATGTTTATACTTATTTATTAAGCATATGTTCATAGTAGTAGAATAGATTTCTGTGAGATCTAACAATTAGAAAAACATTTATGATCAATACTTTTAAGTCTCGCCATATGAATAGACTAAGATGAACAGACATAGATAAGGATGAAATGAGATGTACGGGTATATATATATATATATATATATATAAACCAAGATGAATGATAGAAATGGACAGATCAAGATATATGGGTGAGTAGGTAGGAACAGAATGAGATTAATGGATGGTTGGGTGGGATATGAATGGACTGAAACGGACAGATGGTTGGGTAGATACGAATGGACGTTCAGATAAATATGAATTGTCGGAGGTAGATGGATGTTCAGGAAGATATAGATGAACTTAGATGGATATACGTTCAGGTAGATTTGGATGAATTGAGATGGACGGATGTTTGGGTAGATATGGTTGGACAGGGACTGATCGAGTGTCTGCTGGGTAGATATGGCTGGACTGAACGAGATGGACATTTGGGTAGATTGGTTTGGTGTGGTTTATTTGTTTAATGGCATATCAACTCCTAATGGGTTATTGAATGCCAAAATTTGTAAATGTTTCTGATATGTCCCGGGAAGGGATATATTAGTAGAAGTAGCAGCGTGGTACACTCGAGCAGGTAAGTATTAATACTGGTGCTACATTGTAGGCGTAGTAGTAGGCATTGTACTCTACATTGCTCAGTATTTATGGCTGACACTAGCCAATCATATTACTATGAGGAGGGGACCCAGGTGTATGCATATTCATTACATCAGTTTCATTGCAATCATAAGAATATTTTCAACATTCATTTAAAAAAGAATTGCACTTTGTTTATAACCGTTTGCTTGCACAGTTATATGGATTTGCGTATTCCTATTGTAGTGATTATCTTCCCCTGTTTGTACGACCATTATCATCTTTCAACACACATCGGTTAAAAATGAGATCATCCTAGATGAAAGGCAAAAATGGAAACCATGATTATCAGGTGTTGCTTATCCGTCGAATTCTTATTTCTTATGAGTGTCGTCACCTCAGCTAAATAATGGGCCATTCCTTCTTTATTATAAAGAAAGAAAAGAAAGAAAAGGGATATTCTATACATGAAAATATAAGAAAGAAAGAAAGATAGATAGATAGAGAGAAGGGGTAAGCGCGCGGAAGCAATGAGGCTAATATTTTTCAATCGAGCATAATGAAAATATCAAAAGAAGGAAAGAAAGAAAGAAAAGAATAAGAGATAAATCAAAGTTATTATAATTTTTACATATTAAAGTATTAATATGTAAATCCTAATTAAATGTAAATCCTAATTATCTGGTGTTGCTTATCTGCAGAATTCTCATTTTGAAATTTGAAGTGTCATCACCTCAACTAATTAACGGACCATTACGTTTTTATTATAAAGAAAGAAAGGGGAAGAAATAATACATACTACACAGAAAAAAAATAATCAAGAAAGAAAGAGTAGGAGAAAGATAGAGGGGTGGGTGAGCATGTGGGAGCAATAACTCTAATCTGTTTCAATTGAACGTGATGAGAAGATGAAAAGATGAAAAGTAAGAAAAAAAAAGAGCGAGAGAGTTAAATCAAGATTATTATACTTTTTGCATATTGAACTATTTTGCTATAGCTCTTAAGTAAACATATCAAACATTGTAATAATTAAATTATCATACAGTGGCATATCCAGAGGTCTGACATGTTTGATATTTTTTCATCAAATCTTTTAGAGAAAATTTACGGTAGTCATAGCATCGAATAAAATTACAAGAAAGTTGAAGAAATAATCGAATTAGATCTTTAGAAAAACAATCCTGGCTTCGAAGAAATAAAATAGATATTAACATTTTTAACATCTGATATATTTTTACTATGCTTGGTTGGGGTTGAGATTGGCAAAGGATTATCTGTCCTTGCTGCTTGGGTTTTACGTTTTTAACATACAGATAAATGTGTAGGAATGAAATGATAATCCAAGACCAGGTTGTAATAAAATTAAAAAAGTTTTATTTAAACACAGAGTAGAAACTACTTCTACTCTCAAGCGACATAACCAGGATCTGAACGCTGTGTTCAAATGTAAACAGACGCTATCCACATGTAAGATGGCAGAGACCTCATTTCTGGCTTTGGCAAATTAAAGGGGAGCAACTCTATTTTTTGTTTAAGTCTGTTAATTTTGTTTAGGTGTACCTAACAGGTTTGCCACTAGAGGGCATTGCAGCCTAGCTATTTAAACAGAGCCCTGGGAAAGTAAATCACTCTCTTTGATCTGGGATTCTCCAGATATGTACGAGACCTTTGTGTCTCCATACATTTGGACCTGGTGGGGGTGGGTGGGCTTACTCCCCCAACTACAGACTTATACGTGTCTTTATGTGGGCCCTTTCAGCATCACACCACCTTAGGGGCTCCGGCTTCTGATTTGTTTTCGGGTTTACTCCCCTAAGCCTTTTGTTGAAAGGCAGCAGAGGTTTTGTGTCAGACTTTTTCTGGACTTTGATGAGTTGCCAACCAAGGCTAAAGAGCCCCTTTTAACCCATTTGGAGATCCATGCGAGGAACAGATACCACAATCTTTCTGTTATTGGTGTTCTGTTTCGACATTCATGAATGTTGACTATTATTTATATTCCTGTGCAGAAAGTAATAAACCTTTTTTCCGGATTTTCAATATTGTATTTGATAAATTCATTCACAACAAATATATATGAATAAACACGAATGCTGAATTTTGTTTTTAAGATTAAATTTAGACATTTAATATTAAATATCAATCTAGAATTCTAAGGTTTAAAAAATATCTTCTTATTTTTGCAAGTTTCAAGAAGAATATTTATAAATAAAACATTCCCAAGGAAGAAATTGTTACTAATAATAATAATTCCCCCCCCCCCTCCAAAGTTTTATCTAAACACAAACTTTAAAATTGTGTCTTGCATTGCCTTTATCATCATAAATGAAATTTCTTGAAAATATATTTGGTGGGTTGAATTTTATGGCATGTCAATCCTTGTTGAGTTATTTTATGCCAAAGACATTTTGTTTTATTTATTCTTGATGGATATTCATTTTTTGGGGGATTTTATGGCATGTCAACCCTTGTTGAGTCATTTTATGCCAAAGACATTTTGTTTTATTCATTCTTGATGGGTATTCAATTTTTTTTGGATTTTATGGCATGTCAATCCTTGTTGAGTTATTTTATGCCAAAGACATTTTGTTTTTATTCATTCTTGATGGGTATTCAATTTAAAAAAAATCAGTTTAAAAAAATTTTTTTTTAAACTCATTTTTTCTATTTAACCCATAGACAGGACCTTAACAGATACTATCACTTCAGGTTAGAATGGAATTGGGAGTAATTGTGATGAAGGGGTACTCCATACTCCCCAGGGCTTCAAAATTGGAGTGGTAGTACCTGTTAGGGTCCCATCTATGGGTTAAATAGAAAAATATATTTATAAAAAAATTGTATTATCCATTTAAGAATTGATTTATTTCAAAACTTTATCGGCATTAAATGACCCACTGAGGTTGATATGCCGTAAAACAAAACAAACCAAAGAAAAACTGTGCTATATTATTATGGAATCACAGTTTTAGGTAAAGGACAATGCGTTCTATAATATAACAGATTAACAATAAAGTAAGTAAAGTTGGCAGAGTCACCTATTGTTGGTATTAGCCAGACAGTGAGGGAATCTATCCTCTTTTTGCTAGAACTAGACCAAGGAGAACATTTTAGGAACACATATGCAGTTTATACAGAATAAATAGTTTGTTTCTATAGAATAACACTTTGTACCTTCAAATAACAGAAGATTTGGTTTGGTTTGTTTTGTTTTACGGCATATCAACCTCAGTGGGTCATTTAATGCCGATAAAGTTTGAAATAAATCAATTCTTAATGGATACTACAATTCTTTTTATAAATACATTTTTATATTTAACCAATAGATGGGACCCTAACAGGTACTACCACTCCGGGTCAGAGTGGACCAGGGAGCAATGGTGATGAGGGGGTGCTCCACATTCCCCAAACCTCCAAAACTGGAACCTCACCATCAGATAGAGTTTAATGTAATTCCCAGGACATGTAGACCCGCAGCCACCGCCTTCTAGCATCCATATGATAAAAAGGGGTTGGGGCTTGCCATAAGGGAAATAGGGTTGGGAAAATCATATAGGTGCTAGGGCTTGACGTGACCAGCCAATTGATCAGAGGGGGCCTCTCCGACCGCCTGTCTAGCCCAAGAAGTGGAGTATCAAATCACAATGATTATTCATAAAGAATAACAGAATGAACATTCTGTGCTATAAAAGAACAGAATAGCAATTTCTGTTATACAGAACAGATAGTCTCATTGTTTATTTTATTTCTTTCCTTTAATTGGCCAATTTTCCTCGTCTCTGTTATTTCTATTTATTTCAGCCATTTATTCAAATTTAAATTCTAATCGACATTGGACACAAACTGCCACAAGCTGATTAAGTCCAAATATTAGCGGAAGAACGCTGGAGGGTTGATGGCCAAAACCTCGACAAGAAAGAAAGAACACAGACAGGGAAAATCATTCAATTAAAAGAAAAAAAAACAAAAACTTATTATAATAGAGATTCAATGTCTGACTGTTTGAAACTAAAACTAAGTAATTGCTTACATCACAATATCCTCAAGGAATTGTGTAAGTTTATCAATGAATATTTAATATATAGTCAAAATCATTAATACATACAATAAATCTTATTTATTAATAAAATTTCAATGAAAATTAGTTATATGATGGTTTGTTTTGTTTTGTTTTACAGCACATCAACCTCGGTGGGTCATTTAATGCCGACAAAGTTGTGAAATAAATTCATTCTTAATGCATAATACAATTTTGTTTATAAACTCATGTTTTTCTATTCAACCCATAGATGGGACCCTAACAGGTACTACCACTCCGGGTCAGAGTGAACCAGTGAGCAATGATGATGAAGGGGTGCTCCACATTCCCCAAACCTCCAAAACTGGAACCTCACCATCAGATAGAGTTTAACGTTATTCCCAGGACATGTAGACCCTCAGTCACCGCCTTCTAGCACCCATATGATAAAAAGGGGTTGGGGCTTGCCATAATAGTTATATGATTTTTAGTAACTAATAATAATACTTAATAAACAATTATAATGTAACTATTCTTAGTACACATAGTTAAATGGTTGACAGTATTCCTATCTAATATTAACAGAACTTGTGGCTTTGTGTATTCTTATCCAATACTAATAGTTTTTAAACAGATCAAAAGAATTATAGTTTCTTAAAGTTTCTTCGGATGTCAGATTGTGAAAGCCAACCAAAACCTTTCAGAAAGATAACAGAAATACACCATTATGAAGGGCTTGTGCATAATCTGTCAGGTGAGAAGAAAGTCAAGCGGTCCAAGAATTCTCCAACACCCACAAGGAAACTGGAGAAGAGTGTGAGATCTCGGAGAAAAGAAATTCAGCTGATAATGAACCTGGGCAAAGCAATTTGCAATATTATTTAAGGCTTGAGTGACCCTAAGTTCATTTCACTTAGAATCGGTGGTCAGGGAGTGGGATAGAATTCTAATAGTTTGCCCGGGGGCCAGTTGGGCCAAGAAAGTTAGTTAGGAGTGAGGGATGGGCGGGTGTGTTGATGTTTGAGATTACAGAAGCAAAAGTTAAGTATGAGTGTTAAGAAGTGGGTGCTGTGTGTGAGCACTGGGGTGGGTGAAGTGCGGGGTTTCTCCTAGTGGAGAGAGATGAAGAAATTGAGATTGTGTCCAGGAAATGTTATCTATGTACATTTGTAAGAAATATATTCCATCAAAGCAAAGTATCATTTCAATCTTAAAAACCTTTGATGAGTTTGTCTTGAAACTGCCCCACACCCCCAGGGCAGTCACATAATAAGGAATTTCATTGGGAAACCTGACAAATGTAGAGTTCAGTTGATGGATTTAAGTGCTTTTAGAATTTGTACGCATTGCACATTGCTATGTAAAAGTTCACCAAGATAATATAACTACTATGTGTGATAGTTTTGAAAGAAAGATGCATTGGAAGAGACTTTTACTATAAAAATGCATTAGAAATGATTTTTTACTATAAAATGCATTGTAAATGATTTTAAACTATAAAAATGCATTGGAAATGATTTTTACTATACAAATGCATTAGAAATGATTTTTACTATAAAAATGCATTGGAAGAGACTTTTACTATAAAAATGCATTGCAAGAGACTTTACTATAAAATGCATTAGAAATGATTTTTACTATAAAATTAGAAATGATTTTTTACTATAAAAATGCATTGGAAGAGACTTTTACTATAAAAATGCATTGAAGAGACTTTTACTATAAAAATGCATTGAAGAGACTTTTACTATAAAAAATGCATTAGAAATGATTTTTACTATAAATTAGAAATGATTTTTACTATAAAAATGCATTGGAAGAGACTTTTACTATAAAAATACATTAGAAATGATTTTTTACTATAAGAATGCATTGGAAGAGACTTTTACTATAAAAAATACATTAGAAATGATTTTTTTACTATAAAAATGTGTTGGAAATGATTTTAAACTATAAAAATGCATTGGAAGTGATTTTTACTATAAAAAGATATATATAAATGACTGAGAACCCCAATTAAGTGGTCTTAAATGGAGTTCAAATCCTGGACGAGGCTGTTTGTATTTTACATAGTGCTGTCTTTTTAACTGCTCAGGCAATATCTTTCAAAAATTAATTTTTACACCTCCCAGAGGGCGTTTTTATTTGCTAGTAGCACATAATGCTTGTTGAAGATAATGGTTGGGAAATTAAATGCTTTCTTGCATCTTTTTGGGGGGGTGCAAGTAAGGAGCCCGGATGAAACACAGCAATAGGATATTTTAAGGACCTGCCCTCCCAGATCGGGGGAGAAAGTCTGCAGTAGCATTTTTGGCTGTTGAAACGAGTGGAAGAGAAGATATATTTGGATAGCGCTAGTGAGAAGACTAGAACTGCTGGGAGAGCAAAGCAAGTACGACGACTACGACTGTCTGATAATCTGAAGGTCCCTGGTTCATTCTTGGGTTTCGGTACCACTGATAACCTGAAGGAAGAAGTTTGCTAAATGAAGACACAGAGAGAGATGAGAGAGAGGAAAGGAGAAAGTTTTAGAGAGAAAGAGTTTGAAAGGAGGAGAGGATAGTTTAGGGAAAAGAAAGCAATTATAATGAGATGAAAAAAGTCTCTTTTTTTTCTTTTTACAATGGAGGAATTTTATTTGCATCAAGGTATTTCGCATGTGAGGAGAAGTTGGAAGAGACAATTTGTGACTGGAAAACTACTTCATACTGTGAGAGAGGGAGGGAGGGAGGAAGAGAGAGAAAGTAATAGAGAGAGAGGGATAGAGAAAGTAATAGAGAGAGAGGGATAAAGAGAGAGAGAGGGAGGGAGGGAGAGAGAGAAAGAGGGAGGGAGGGAGGGAGAGAGAGGAGGAGAGGGAAAGAGGAGAGGGAGGGAAAGAGGGGAGAGGAGGGAGAGAGAGGAAGAGAGGAGGGAGGGAGGAAGGAAGGAGAGAGGAAGAGGGAGAGAGGAAGAGGGAGAGAGAGGAGAGAGAGGAAGGGAGAGAGAGGAAGAAAGGAGGGAAAGAGAGGGAGGGAAAGGGAGGGAGGAAGGAAGGTAGGATCACACATCATTGTGGCATATCAGGATTCCAGGTGTGTTAGGAAGATTTCCTTTCCAAATATTTTTTCTGCAAATTGTGGAATCCGCAAAGTTTAGGGAAAAGAAAGTTTTAAAGATGGGATGAAAAGAGAGAGTTAAGTTTGAAAGATGGAGAAAAGGGAAGCAGTTTGAAAGATATGAAACAAAAATTAAAAGAACCCTCTCTCTTTCAGTTTGTGGAGAGAGAGAGAGATGGTAGGTGTATGTATGTGTCTCTCTTTGAAAGAAACAGAATTCAGGGAAAAAGAGGGAACAGAGTTAGAGAGAGAGAGAAGAGAGAGAGAGAGAGAGAGAGAGAGAGAGAGAGTTTGAAAGAGAGGATCTAGGGAAAAAAGAAACATAATTTGAAAAACTCTCTCTCTCTCTTTGAAAGAAAGAAAATTTAAGGAAAAAAAGGGGGAGAGAGAGAGAGAGAGAGAGTTTCAAAGAAAGAGGACTTAAGAGAAACAAAGTTTGATGAGAGAGAGAGAGAGAGAGAGAGAGAGAGAGAGAGAGAGAGAGAGAGAGAGAGAGATTTTGTCCATCCCTAAATTACAAGGACATCTTAAGTTGCCCAATAACATTCAATAATAGTAAATTAAATAGGTTTTTCCAATATTAGATGAAAAACTTTCTATAATAGGATTTTAGCACCTGCTGGTTTTGCTGTATTGACTCATGTCTCATCCATCTTAACTGACCCCCACCCCCAAAGACCAAAAATAGCCTACTCTTAGTACACTGCAGGTAGAATTCAGGGGTAAGCTCAAGAGTCATTAGTTATAAAACCCAAGGTTAAACAGTTAAGAAAATAACCACAAGAAAATAACTACTTATGGATAAAAATGCGGCTATTAGTGTATATACAAAACAGGATGCCCCTAAAAGCCAAACCCTCTCATCTATTTCCATGAAGCCTACAACAGATACAGGGAAAACAATAACATTGTTGGTTTGGTTTGTTTTACGGCATATCAACCTCAGTGGGTCATTTAATGCCCATAAAGTTTTGAAATAAATCAATTCTTAATGGATAATACAATTTTTTTATAAATACATTTTTCTATTTAACCCATAGATGGGACCCTAACAGGTACTACCACTCCGGGTTAGAGTGGACCACGGAGCAATGGTGATGAAGGGGTGCTCCACATTCCCCAAACCTCCAAATCTGGAACCTCACCATCAGATAGAGTTTAACGTCATTCCCAGGACATGTAGACCCGCAGCCACCGCCTTCTAGCACCCATATGATAACATTGTTGGGTAGCAAAAAAATGATACAGTTTAAGTTGTTCTAAGTACCCACTATGGTTGGTAGTATTGTGGTATTTGGTGCCCTGACATGTTATGCTTTTCTTCAATTTATGTGTGATTTGAAAGCTGCACAGATGAATGTGCAACAGTCTAATTCAGGAACTTATACTTTATGAGTTTTAATTGGGCCAAAACACCTAAATGGAAACAACCAAAAACATTTGTGGTTGAACATATCCCAATAGTAAATATATAAACAAACAAATAAATAAGCACAATAAAATAAAAGATTAACAAAATAAAAAAAGATAATTGAATTTAAAAAATAAATAAAAAATAGTATTAAAGTCACGGATGGATCCTGTTGAGCTATATCTTATTATACTGTGTGTTTTTCTGTCTTTAACTGAAACTAAATCACTACTCAAGCCACAATTCCCTTAGTTATTAGAAATATTATTTAAGCAATTATCTCCCTTTGTCTATAGCAACAGAGCCCTAGTGACTTAGCCATAAACAGATGAGAAAACTCATCCGATTGGCTAAAGGCCTTTGTCGGCGACCAATCAGAGCACATGTTATGAGGCTCAGTTTGGGCCGCCAATTTTGATAGTGGAAAACTACTATCATGCCTCTTTTAGCTGGGACTCTGGTCAAACACGACGTGTCTTTATACAACAGATGTCGGGAAGATGGAGTCAATGGAACAGCATGGGGCCGTAGATTTTGTAAAAGTCAATACAAGAGACAGATAAGTTTAGCAAAGGCATTAATTTGCAAACCATTACACACCATTACATCATTATACAATACACTTTGTAAACCTGCATACATTTTGTACCTCAACCTTACATATTGTATTTCGTATGTTAATGTTTTCTTGTTTGATAAACATATTGTTTTGTTTATAAGCCTTGTTGTGTTCATTACCTGTAATCTTTATCCTTGTCTTTATCTTGTCTCTATAATTCCAACATAGTTGTTAATGTCACATTCTCCATGATTTGATTTTGATTTAAACCTCAATTTAAAAGTGAAGTACAGTGTTGATCACAGTACAGTAATTTCAAGTGAGTGATATTGGTAGCTTCATATCGGTAATTTTTTGAATCATCCCTTACTACCAATTTTTAGATACCTCACATCTATATATATATATATATATATATATATATATATATATTCTAAATTGAAATAGATCACTAAGTAGGCCTGAGCTTATTCTAGTAGTGACCACCCAAAGTGGAGAATTTTGAATTCAGAGTTTTCCTTCTCCTATACTGGTTGCCTAACCAAGGTTAAAGAGCCCAGTCTGCCCTACTATTTACTTATAGCTAGAGGGAGAATAGTTGGATTTATATCTTTCCCAAGGGTATTAGCGCTATGTGAACTGTGGCTTTGTCCAGGAATTGAACTCGTCGATGAGGGATGTTTGTACCTTTCCCAAATGTATAGTCCGAAAATTAACATAATGACGCTACTGAAGTTCAAACTCACTCCCACAGTCCATAACATTTGCCACTAGTAAAGATGGTGGAATGGCCTATTATTGGTATCAGCCAGACAGAAAAAGAGTCTATCCCCTTTTCGATAGCACTAGACCAGGGAGATTCTATTCAGATTACACAAATCGGTGGTACTCGTATGCTTTTTAAATGTTTATTTAGACTGGTGAATTTTTAATTACTACATAGAGTGATTTTCGTGCTCATTTCCTGTTACATTAGAATGATGCTGTTAGCGATAAAATTTCGAGAGTAGCTGGATTCATACCTTTTGCTATGTGAACTGTATCTTTGTCCATGATTTGAACTCGGGTTGACAAGTCCATTTCCTACAACCCTAACCATTACACCACGCCCCTCCAACCACAAAATTAAAATCACCCAATAAACATAACACTACCATTGTAAGGTTTAATGTGATAATACTTGAAGATAAAGCTCTGACAAGGGTTGATAGACAAAATATTTAAGAGGTATACAGCACATGGATAAACAGGGTACATAATACATAGAGGTGTACATAAACATACATACAAAAGTAGAGATAACAACACATTCATGAATGGTAAAAAGATAAACATAAAAGCCACAGACATGAGACTAGGAATAGTCCATGCTGTGTGAATCACTTACAGTAATGTAAGGGGGGGGCCAAAGCCCCAACGAAAAGGGGTAGACCGTGTCTAACCCATGTGTCTCGTAGGTCGAGCAACCGGAAAAGAGAAAGAGACGTTCAAACCAGCCGCTTAAATATAAACGGCCCCTAGCGGGAACCAGCAAACTAAAAGGGCAGACAACTCTCCAGGCAAATACGAAACTAACACCACACCATGAACATCACTTCCTCTCTCTCTCCTCTCTCTCTCTCTCTCTCTCTCTCTCTCTCTATATATATATATATATATATATATATATATATATTTTTTAATCCCCCCTCTCTGTTAATGTATGCATGATTGATTAATCAAATCTGACATCCTGGATGACTTTTTTATGCAATGTCCCCCAACTACGGTTACTTTCGTTTTCCCAATGGCTTTTACTAAAATCCATTCAGCTATCAAATCAAATTCACTCAAACAGGATTTTAACTGTAGATGCAAAATTCCTTAACCTAAATTCCTTGCTTTTCTTGGAATCGGTAAATAATTGTAATGTATATCTACGATTTAAAAGCCGGGTTAGCTCAGTCGGTAGAGCGTTTGGCTAGAAACCACAAGGTTCCTAGTACGATACCCACCCTCGCCAACTCAGCGTATGAGTAGCACAGGGATCTGTGCGGTAAAGTAAGGAGCTGATGGTAGGTGTGGCACTCCACCTAAGATGCTAAAACAATCTCCTTGGTCTAGCGCTATTGAAAAGTGGATAGACTCCCTCGCTGACTGGCTGATACCGACTTTAGGCCACCCTGTCGACTTTACTTACTTTATATCTACGATAATTTCCACAGAATTTCTATAAATGTCTTTGGTATTTGTTGTGTGACTATATATGTAATCATTATAGAGAATAAACATTTTGATATACATTTACTAAGTAAGTGTAATGCATTTCTATAATAAAATGATTTTTGCTATATTTCTATAATAACTTTTAGTGTGTGACTATATATGTAATCATTATAGAGAATGAACATATCCATGACAATCTCTCTCCAGCTGTCCCTATCACTGATTGTTCTTGGGAGGTCCTCTGCACAGCATCCAGTATCCACACAGAGCTGGTCAATGTACATGTTTGCTGGCCGGCCCACACTGGCATACCCATCTGCTGACTTCCACAGGAGGACATTACTTATGATTTCGTCCTTGCTTCTCCAGCAGTGTCCTGCCCGTTTTACTCGGATGGTTTGGGTGATATGGGACAGGTGGCCGTATGGCTGTTTTCTCGTGGGGTGTTGTTTCCACGTTTTGTTTAGGATTATACACAGCATTCTTGTGCAGCTCCAATCTAGTTTATTCTCTACGCGCTTTGTTAGGGTCCAAGTTGTGCAGCCGTACAGCAGCACTGATACGACAACGGCTTGGAAGAATTGTCTCTTTAACTTGTCTGTGAGTCTGGATGTATTATTTTTATTACAGTGAACAAATTTTCTGAAGGTTTTTTTAATTTCTTTAAAAAGAAATGTAGAAGTTGAAAGAAACTGTCACTTAGTACATAGAGATAACAACACTAGTCCTTGGATTCAATGACTTGCACATGAAGACAGTGACAGTTTTTTTTGTTTTTTTTTGTTGTTAGATAAAAACTGGTTGGAAGCAGACGATTTCTGCAGAATGATTAAAATAAAATAAAAAATTCTAATTAATGTTTTCAATTCTTTCTCATTTCGATGATTAAGCAATTATAATGAGATGAAAAAAGTCTTTTTTGTTTTTTCTTTTTACAATGGAGGAATTTTATTTGCATCAAGGTATTTTGCGTGTGAGGAGAAGTTGGAAGAGACAATTTGTGACTGGAAAACTATGTGGGAGGGAGGGAGAGAGAGAGGAATAGAGGGAAAGAGGGAGAGAGAGGTGAGGGGAGGGAGGAAGGAAGGGAGGTAGAGAGAGGAAGGAAGGAAGGAGGTAGAGAGAGGAAGAGAGGGAAAGAAGAGAGAGAGAGAGGAATAGAGAGAGAGGAAGAGAGGGAAGGAAGGTGAGAGAGAGAAGAATAGGAGAGAGGGAGAGAGAGTAATAGAGAGAGAGTAATAGAGAGAGAGAGGGAGAAAGGAATATAGGGAGAGGGGGAGGGAGAGAGAAGAAGAGAGGGGAGGGAGGGAGGAAGGAAGGGAGGGAGAGAGAGGAAGAGGAGAGAGGGAGGAGGAAGGGAGAGAGGGAGAAAGGAATATAGGGAGAGGGGGAGGAGAGAGAAGAAAGAGGGAGGGAGGAGGAAGGAAGGGAGGGAGAGAGAGGAAGAGGGAGAGAGGGAGGGAGGAAGGGAGAGAGAGGAAGATAGGGAGAGAGAGAGGGAGAGAGATGAAGAGAGAGGAATAGGAGAGAGAGAGAGAGGAAGGGAGGGGAAGGTAGGATCACAAATCATTGTGGCATATCAGGATTCCAGGTGTGTTAGGAAGTTTTCCTTTCCAAATATTTTTTCTGAAAATCATTCTATTCTTAAACTTTTATATTTGTTCAGGTCAGTTAAGAACATATCTTTGAGAATCTGTGCTATGCCTCAAAGGTAAGTTGTTTATATACAGGTCTGGGTTGTTCCATTATGTACTTTGGCCAAGCCCATCCATAGATTCTGATTGGCTGCTAGTTTTCAGTGTAGACACTTTGATCCATAAATACACATCATTCTGCATTATGGCCTCAGCAATGCAGGGACTGTATTGAGTTACAGCTTGCCTCTTTGTCTATCAACTAGATGCTAGTTATATTGCTTTTACAGTATCAACATATTGCAAAACTTTTGATTTAACCTCATATACATCTTATTATAATGGAGATTGTGTGTTTTTCTGTCTGTAACCGAAACTATATTACTACTAAAGTCACAATTCCCTTAGTTATTTGCATCACATTCTACATGATTTTATTTTTTATTTAAACATTAATTATTAATAAAATTGTTTGACATTATTAATACTGTTAGCCACATATACATACTAATAACATGCAATTGTATTTATATATACAACAAAATAGCGGTGTACAGTGTCTACGGGAAGGCTAATTTGCATATTGATATTAAATATTTGATTTTAATAAATATGTGCTTGGTATTATTGATTTCTAATTGTTTGTTTTTTTTCTCAATGAATACGAGCAAAAATCTCTTCAATAAATCTTAAAAGAAATCTTTTAACAAGAAGGAATAACTGTAATTTTATTCTTACTTCCTATCTTAACTAAATAGTTAAATTAGGAAAAATTAGTCATGAGAGACGGGAGTGATGGAAGACTAAGTTTCAAATCTTTTATCTGCATTCTTATTAAGTTTCATTAGCCCTTCCAATTTGAATATATTTTATTACATTAAAACTTAAATACTTGCACCCGGAGGGTGCATATATTTGCTAGTCAGAGTAAAGATATTAATATTATACAAAATTTAGATAGACATATCATGAGGCCCCAGAATCTAAACAGTGTAAATGATATGCATCTTAAGCATCCTGCTCTTGGGATGTGGAATATATATTCACTTATCTGTTGGGAATTTGTTTGGTTTGGTTGGTTGGGTTTTATGGCATGTCAACTTCTTGGGTTATTTTATGCCGAATACTTCTATTGGTAAAAATAAAAGTTTAATTCTAAATTTTGAAATAATTTCATTTTTAATGGATAATACAATTTTGTTTATAAACTCATGTTTTCTATTTAACCCATAGATGGGACCCTAACAAGTACTACCACTCCGGGTTAGAGTGAACCAGGGAGCAATGGTGATAAAAGGGTGCTCCACATTCCCCAAACCTCCAGAACTGGAACCTCACCATCAGATAGAGTTTAACATCATTCCCAGGACATGTAGACCCTCAGCCACCGCCTTCTAGCATTCATATGATAAAAAGGGTTGGGGCTTGCCATAAGGACAATAGGGTTGGGAAAATCATATAGGTGCTAGGGCTTGACGTGACCAGCCGATTGATCGGAGGGGGCCTCTCCGACCACCCGTCTAGCACAAGATAGGGCCAAAGTGGAGTATTGCACGTCATGAACTGCTCATCCAACTGGGTTCTATCCTTAAGCATCACGGGTCACCACCCACAGTCAACAGGTGGCCCCTCTGCAGAGGTGCAGTCGGTGCATTCTAACGCCCCAGCCAACGTTGACATGCCATAAAATCCAACTAACCAACCATCTTTGTTGATTATTCTACAAAAAATGTAGTTTTATTTCATAAAATTTTACTACATTTTTAATCTATTTTTTTTTTTTTAAACTTAAAATTTTTTTTTTTTTTAATGAGAAATAATGAGAGTTGTATATCTGTGTGTTTCTGGCCTGTATGAATTCAAGCTGGCAGAAATGGAGCCGAAGCTGCGACGAATATAAAATCTGCATTTGGTGACAATGCTGTTTGTTAATGAACAGCAAGATTCCAGTTTGAAAAAATTTTTGGGAAAATCATATAGGTGCTAGTGCTTGCCGTGACCAACTGATTGATCGGAGGTGGCCTCTCATTTAGCCTAAGTAAGGATCTAAGTAGAGTGTTGCATGTCATGAACTGTGTTCCATTCTTAAGCATCCATCATATTGGATTAAATGTCATTCCTTTTATACAAGACTACAGAAGAAAAAAATGATAGTGTATTTCACCAAATGCAAGGATTGTGAATAGGAAAAGAAAAACAAAAATAGACGTGTATAAGTGCTAAAAGGTATTGAAAATGAAAGCAATATAAAGGAGTGTTTGAATAGCAACAGTAGATCTTGATAACAATATATATATATATATATATATATATAACAATATATATATATATATGTATGTATGTATACCTACCTCAACATTATGACAAGTATCAGAGGAATCACTTATGGCCTCGACTCTCAGTACAAAGCGCCGGTCTCCAGCCTCGCGGTCAAAACTTCTATTCGTTGTGATGACACCCTGTAGGAAAATAAAAGGTAGTTTATTATAAGCAGTTGATGCAAAAAGAATGCGTGCACGCTCAAAGAATAATTTGTGCCTTGGTCACATTAGTGGCAGCTGTAGAGTAATAAAAGGCTTTGGGAACGCAACCTGCTGTACAATATAACATTGAATGGGCAATAGATGACATGGGGTGGAAGGTGGGACGGGGTGGCTGTTTGGTGTGAGAGTCTGAATAGAAAATATCTGCTTTCAGGCAGGTGGGTATGGGGTTGGAAAAACCGATGTTTGGTTCCGGATAAAAACACTTCAGAATTCTCCTGAAGCGCAGATGGAAGGTTCTTGATGAAACGGATCAGTGGATGATAAGTGTTCAAAGAATTTTCCGGAAAAAAAGATCCGTTTATTGGTGAATGCATTGTTCCAATTCTGGGTACAGTTTATAATTAGTTAAGACAAAATCCAGCATTGTTAAAAGGTTGTTTATATCTTTGCTTGTTTGTTTTGTTTTACAGCATATCAAACCTTGGTGGGTATTTAATGCTGGTGTAGCGTTAGTTTGTATTCGCCTGGTGGAGTTGTCTGCCCCTTTTTAGTTTGCTGGTGCCCGCTAGGGCGCTATAGTATTTAAGTGCCGGGTTCAAACCCTTTCGGCAGCTTTTTCCTGTTTCAGTAACTACGAGTCACATGGGGTAGATTTTATCTAACCCTCTTGTTGGGGCTCCCCCCCCTTACATTACTGTAAGTTCTTTACAGCATGGACTATCGCTAGTCTCATGTCTGTACTCTTTTATGTTATAATGTACCATTCATGAATGTGTCTTTATCTTTATTTGTGTACCCCTTTATATATGTAACTCTTTTACTATGTACGTTGTATCTACTGTATCCATGTGCTGTGTATATATTAAATGTTTTGTCCGTTAACCTTTGTCGGAGTTCTGTATATCAAAGATATAACTTTGAACCTTCCTTACACTGGCAAAGTTTTCAAAGATTCGTAGCCGTATGGCTGTTTCTCGTGGGGTGTTGTTTCCACGTTTTGTTTAGGATATACACAGCATTCTTGTGCAGCTCTCATCTAGTTTATTCTCTACGCGCTTTGTTAGGGTCCAAGTTGTGCAGCCGTACAGCAAGCACTGATACGACAACGGCTTGGAAGAATTGTCTCTTTAACTTGTCTGTGAGTCTGGATGTATTATTTTCATTATAGTGAACAAATTTTCTGAAGGTTTTTTTAATTTTTTAAAAAAGAAATGTAGAAGTTGAAAAAACTGTCACTTAGTACATAGAGATAACAACACTAGTCCTTGGATTCAATGACTTGCACATGAAGACAGTGACAGTTTTTTTTTTTTTTTTTTGTGTTAGAATAAACTGGTTGGAAGCAGACGATTTCTGCAGAATGATTAAAATAAAAAAAAAATTCTAATTAATGTTTTCAATTCTTTCTCATTTCGATGATTAAGCAATTATAATGAGATGAAAAAAGTCTTTTTTGTTTTTTCTTTTTACAATGGAGGAATTTTTATTTGCATCAAGGTATTTTGCGTGTGAGGAGAAGTTGGAAGAGACAATTGTGACTGGAAAACTATGTGGGAGGGAGGGAGAGAGAGAGGAATAGAGGGAAAGAGGAGAGAAGAGGTGAGGGGAGGGAAGGAAGGAAGGAAGGTAGAGAGAGGAAGGAAGGAGAGGAGTAGAGAGAGGAAGAGAGGGAAAGAAGGAGGAGAGAAGAGAAGGGGAGAGAGAGAGGAAGAGAGGGAAGGAAGGTGAGAGAGAGAAGAATAGGAGAGAGGGAAAGAGAGAGTAATAGAGAAAGAGTAATAGAGAGAGAGAGGGAGAAAGGAATATAGGGAGGGGAGGGGAGAGAGAAGAAGAGGGGAGGGAGGGAGGAAGGAAGGGAGGGAGAGAGAGGAAGAGGGAGAGAGGGAGGGAGGAGGGAGAGAGAGGGAGAAAGGAATATAGGGAGAGAGGGAGAGAGAAGAAGAGGGGAGGGAGGAGGAAGAAAGGGAGGGAGAGAGAAGGAAGAGGGAGAAGGGAGGGAGGAAGGGAGAGAGAGAAGATAGGGAGAGAGAGGGAGAGAGATGAAGAGAGAGGATAGGAGAGAGAGAGAGAGGAGGGAGGGGAAGGTAGGATCACAAATCATTGTGGCATATCAGATTCCAGGTGTGTTAGGAAGTTTTCCTTTCCAAATATTTTTTCTGAAAATCATTCTATTCTTAAACTTTTATATTTGTTCAGGTCAGTTAAGAACATATCTTTGAGAATCTGTGCTATGCTCAAAGGTAAGTTGTTTATATACAGGTCTGGGTGTTTCCATTATGTACTTGGCCAAGCCCATCCATAGATTCTGATTGGCTGCTAGTTTTCAGTGTAGACACTTTGATCCATAAATACACATCATTCTGCATTATGGCCTCAGCAATGCAGGGACTGTATTGAGTTACAGCTTGCCTCTTTGTCTACAACTAGATGCTAGTTTATTGCTTTTACAGTATCAACATATTGCAAAACTTTTGATTAAACCTCATATACATCTTATTATAATGGAGATTGTGTGTTTTTCTGTCTGTAACCGAAACTATATTACTACTAAAGTCACAATTCCCTTAGTTATTTGCATCACATTCTACATGATTTTATTTTTTATTTAAACATTAATTATTAATAAAATTGTTTGACATTATTAATACTGTTAGCCACATATACATACTAATAACATGCAATTGTATTTATATATACACAAAATAGCGGTGTACAGTGTCTACGGGAAGGCTAATTTGCATATTGATATTAAATATTTGATTTTAATAAATATGTGCTTGGTATTATTGATTTCTAATTGTTTGTTTTTTTTTTCTCAATGAATACGAGCAAAAATCTCTTCAATAAATCTTAAAAGAAATCTTTTAACAAGAAGGAATAACTGTAATTTTATTCTTACTTCCTATCTTAACTAAATAGTTAAATTAGGAAAAATTAGTCATGAGAGACGGAGTGATGAAGACTAAGTTTCAAATCTTTTATCTGCATTCTTATTAAGTTTCATTAGCCCTTCCAATTTGAATATATTTTATTACATTAAAACTTAAATACTTCACCCGGAGGGTGCATATATTTGCTAGTCAGAGTAAAGATATTAATATTATACAAAATTTAGATAGACATAATAAACATATTGTTTTGTTTATAAGCCTTGTTGTGCTCATTACCTGTAATCTTTATCCTTGTCTTTATCTTGTCTCTATAATTCCAACATAGTTGTTAATGTCACATTCTCCATGATTTTATTTTTATTTAAATCTCAATTTAAAGGTGAAGTACAGTGTTGATCACAGTACAGTAATTTCAAGTGAGTGATATTGGTAGCTTCATATCGGTCATTTTTTGAATCATCCCTTACTACCAATTTTTAGATACCTCACATCTCTCTCTCTCTCTCTATATATATATATATATATATATTCTAAATTGAAATAGATCACTAAGTAGGCCTGAGCTTATTCTATTAGTGACCACCCAAAGTGGAAATTTTGAATTCAGAGTTTTCCTTCTCCTATACTGGTTGCCTAACCAAGGTTAAAGAGCCCAGTCTGCCCTACTATTTACTTATAGCTAGAGGGAGAATAGTTGGATTTATATCTTTCCCAAGGTATTAGCGCTATTGTGAACTGTGGCTTTGTCCAGGAATTGAACTCGTCGATGAGGATGTTGTACCTTTCCCAAATGTATAGTCTGAAAAAATGAACATAATGACGCTACTGAAGTTCAAACTCACTCTCACAGTCCATAACATTTGCCACTAGTAAAGTTGGTGGAATGGCCTATTATTAGTATCAGCCAGACAGAAAAAAGAGTCTATCCCCTTTTCGATAGCACTAGACCAGGGAGATTCTATTCAGATTACACAAATCGGTGGTACTCGTATGCTTTTTAAATGTTTATTTAGACTGGTGAATTTTTAATTACTACATAGAGTGATTTTCGTGCTCATTTCCTGTTACATTAGAATGATGTTGTTAGCGATAAAATTTCGAGAGTAGCTGGATTCATACCTTTTGCTATGTGAACTGTATCTTTGTCCAGGATTTGAACTCGGGTTGACAAGTCCGTTTCCTACAACTCTAACCATTACACCACACGCTTCCAACCACAAAATTGAAATCATCCAATAGACATAAAACTACCATTGTAAGGTTTAATGCAATAATACTTGAAGATAAAGCTCTGACAAGGGTTGATAGACAAAATATTTAAGAGGTATACAGCACATGGATAAACAGGGTACATAATACATAGAGGTGTACATAAACATACATACAAAAGTAGAGATAATGACACATTCATGAATGGTAAAAAGATAAACATAAAAGCCACAGACATGAGACTAGGAATAGTCCATGCTGTGTGAATCACTTACAGTAATGTAAGGGGGGGCCAAAGCCCAACGAGAAGGGTAGACCGTGTCTAACCCATGTGTCTCGTAGGTTGAGCAACCGGAAAAGAGAAAAGAGACGTTCAAACCAGCCGCTTAAAATAAACGGCCCCTAGCGGGAACCAGCAAACTAAAAGGGCAGACAACTCTCCAGCAAAATACGAAACTAACACCACACCATGAACATTCACATTCCTCGTCTCTCCTTCTTTCGCTCTCTTCTTCTCTCTCTCAATCTCTCTACTTTATTTAATATATATATATATATATATATATATATTTTTTTAATCCCCCCTCTCTGTTAATGTATGCATGATTGATTAATCAAATCTGACATCCTGGATGACTTTTTTACGCAATGTCACCCACTACGGTTACTTTCGTTTTCCCAATGGCTTTTACTAAAATCCATTCAGCTATCAAATCAAATTCACTCAAACAGGATTTTAACTGTAAATGCAAAATTCCTTAACCTAAATTCCTTGCTTTTCTTGGAATCGGTAAATAATTGTAGTGTATATCTACGATTTAAAAGCTGGATTAGCTCAGTCGGTAGAGCGTTTGGCTAGAAACCACAAGGTTCCTAGTTCGATACCCACCCTCGCCAACTCAGCGTATGAGTAGCACAGGGATCTGTGCAGTAAAGTAAGGAGCTGATGGTAGGTGTGGCGCTCCACCTCAGATGCTAAAACAATCTCCTTGGTCTAGCGCTATTGAAAAGGGGATAGACTCCCTTGCTGACTGGCTGATACCGACTTTAGGCCGCCCTGTCGACTTTACTTACTTTATATCTACGATAATTTCCACAGAATTTCTATAAATGTCTTTGGTATTTGTTGTGTGAATATATATGTAATCATTATAGAGAATAAACATTTTGATATACATTTACTAAGTAAGTGTAATGCATTTCTATAATAAAATGATTTTTGCTATATTTCTATAATAACTTTTAGTGTGTGACTATATATGTAATCATTATAGAGAATGAACATATCCATGACAATCTCTCTCCAGCTGTCCCTATCACTGATTGTTCTTGGGAGGTCCTCTGCACAGCATCCAGTATCCACACAGAGCTGGTCAATGTACATGTTTGCTGGCCGGCCCACACTGGCATGCCCATCTGCTGACTTCCACAGGAGGACATTACTTATGATTTCGTCCTTGCTTCTCCAGCAGTGTCCTGCCTGTCTTACTCGGATGGTTTGGGTGATATGGGACAGGTGGCCGTACGGCTGTTCTCTTGTGGGGTGTTGTTTCCACGTTTTGTTTAGGATTGCACACAGCATTCTTGCACAGCTCCCATCTAGTTTATTCTCTACGCGCTTTGTTAGGGTCCAAGTTGTGCAGCCGTACAGCAGCACTGATACGACAACGGCTTGGAAGAATTGTCTCTTTAACTTGTCTGTGAGTCTGGATGTATTATTTTCATTATAGTGAACAAATTTTCTGAAGGTTTTTTAAATTTTTTAAAAAAGAAATGTAGAAGTTGAAAGAAACTGTCACTTAGTACATAGAGATAACAACACTAGTCCTTGGATTCAATGACTTGCACATGAAGACAGTGACAGTTTTTTTTTTTTTTTTGTTGTTAGATAAAAACTGGTTGTAAGCAGACGATTTCTGCAGAATGATTAAAATAAAAAAAAAATTCTAATTAATGTTTTCAATTCTTTCTCATTTCGATGATTAAGCAATTATAATGAGATGAAAAAAGTCTTTTTTGTTTTTCTTTTTACAATGGAGGAATTTTATTTGCATCAAGGTATTTTGCGTGTGAGGAGAAGTTGGAAGAGACAATTTGTGACTGGAAAACTATGTGGGAGGGAGGGAGAGAGAGAGAGAGAGAGAGGAATAGAGGGAAAGAGGGAGAGAGAGGTGAGGGAGGGAGGAAGGAAGGGAGGTAGAGAGAGGAAGGAAGGGAGGGAGGTAGAGAGAGGAAGAGAGGGAAAGAAGGAGAGAGAGAGAAATAAGTGAGAGAGAGAGGAAGAGAGGGAAGGAAGGTGAGAGAGAGAGAAGAATAGGAGAGAGAGAGAGGAGTAATAGAGAGAGAGTAATAGAGAGAGAGAGGGAGAAGGAATATAGGAGGAGGAGAGAGAGGGAGAGGGAGGAGAGGGAGGGAGGGAAGGAAGGGAGGGAGAGAGAGGAAGAGGAGAGAGAGGGAGGGAAGGGAAGGAGAGAAGAGAGGAAGAGAGGGAGAGAGATGAAGAGAGAGGAATAGGAGAGAGAGAGAGAGAGGGAGGGGAAGGTAGGATCACAAATCATTGTGGCATATCAGGATTCCAGGTGTGTTAGGAAGTTTTCCTTTCCAAATATTTTTTCTGAAAATCATTCTATTCTTAAACTTTTATATTTGTTCAGGTCAGTTAAGAACATATCTTTGAGAATCTGTGCTATGCCTCAAAGGTAAGTTGTTTATATACAGGTCTGGGTTGTTCCATTATGTACTTCAGCCAAGCCCATTCATAGATTCTGATTGGCTGCTAGTTTTCAGTGTAGACACTTTGATCCATAAATACACATCATTCTGCATTATGGCCTCAGCAATGCAGGGACTGTATTGAGTTACAGCTTGCCTCTTTGTCTACCAACTGGACGCTAGTTGTATTGCTTTTACAGTATCAACATATTGCAAAACTTTTGATTTAACCTCATATACATCTCTTATTATAATGGAGATTGTGTGTTTTTCTGTCTGTAACCGAAACTATATTACTACTAAAGTCACAATTCCCTTAGTTATTTGCATCACATTCTACATGATTTTATTTTTTATTTAAACATTAATTATTAATAAAATTGTTTGACATTATTAATACTGTTAGCCACATATACATACTAATGACATGCAATTGTATTTATATATACAACAAAATAGCGGTGTACAGTGTCTACGGGAAGGCTAATTTGCATATTGATATTAAATATTTGATTTTAATAAATATGTGCTTGGTATTATTGATTTCTAATTGTTTTTTTTTTCTCAATGAATACGAGCAAAAATCTCTTCAATAAATCTTAAAAGAAATCTTTTAACAAGAAGGAATAACTGTAATTTTATTCTTACTTCCTATCTTAACTAAATAGTTAAATTAGGAAAAATTAGTCATGAGAGACGGGAGTGATGGAAGACTAAGTTTCAAATCTTTTATCTGCATTCTTATTAAGTTTCATTAGCCCTTCCAATTTGAATATATTTTATTACATTAAAACTTAAATACTTGCACCCGGAGGGTGCATATATTTGCTAGTCAGAGTAAAGATATTAATATTATACAAAATTTAGATAGACATATCAGGAGGCCCCAGAATCTAAACAGTGTAAATGATATGCATCTTAAGCATCCTGCTCTTGGGATGTGGAATATATATTCACTTATCTGTTGGGAATTTGTTTGGTTTGGTTGGTTGGGTTTTATGGCATGTCAACTTCTTGGGTTATTTTATGCCGAATACTTCTATTGGTAAAAATAAAAGTTTAATTCTAAATTTTGAAATAATTTCATTTTTAATGGGTAATACAATTTTTGTTTATAAACTCATGTTTTTCTATTTAACCCATGGATGGGACCCTAACAGGTACTACCACTCCGGGTCAGAGTGAACCAAGGAGCAATGGTGATAAAAGGGTGCTCCACATTCTCCAGAACTGGAACCTCACCATCAGATAGAGTTTAACGTCATTCCCAGGACATGTAGACCCACAGCCACCGCCTTCTAGCATCCATATGATAAAAGGGTTGGCTTGCTATAAGGGCGGGGGGGGCGCTATGATGATGACCCCCATTTAGCCTAAGTAAGGTCTAAGGAGTGTTGCATGTCATGGACTGTGTTCCATTCTTAAGCCACCATATTGGATTAAATGTCATTCCTTTTATACAAGACTATAGAAGAAAAAAATGATAGTGTATTTCACCAAATGCAAGGATTGTAAATAGGAAAAGAAAAACAAAAATAGACGTGTATAAGTGCTAAAAGGTATTGAAAATGAAAGAAATATAAAGGAGTGTTTGAATAGCAACAGTAGATCTTGATAACAATATATATATATATATATATATATATGCATGTATGTATACCTACCTCAACATTATGACAAGTATCAGAGGAATCACTTATGGCCTCGACTCTCAGTACAAAGCGCCGGTCTCCAGCCTCGCGGTCAAAACTTCTATTCGTTGTGATGACACCCTGTAGGAAAATAAAAGGTAGTTTATTATAAGCAGTTGATGCAAAAAGAATGCGTGCACGCTCAAAGAATAATTTGTGCCTTGGTCACATTAGTGGCAGCTGTAGAGTAATAAAAGGCTTTGGGAACGCAACCTGCTGTACAATATAACATTGAATGGGCAATAGATGACATGGGCGGGTGGAAGGGTGGGACGGGGTGGCTGTTTGGTGTGAGAGTCTGAATAGAAAATATCTGGTTTCAGGCAGGTGGGGTATGGGGTTGGAAAAACCGATGTTTGGTTCCGGATAAAAACACTTCAGAATTCTCCTGAAGCGCAGATGGAAGGTTCTTGATGAAACGGATCAGTGGATGATAAGTGTTCAAAGAATTTTCCGGAAAAAAAGATCCGTTTATTGGTGAATGCATTGTTCCAATTCTGGGTACAGTTTATAATTAGTTAAGACAAAATCCAGCATTGGTAAAAGGTTGTTTATATCTTTGCTTGTTTGTTTTATTTTACAGCATATCAAACCTTGGTGGGTTATTTAATGCTGGTGTAGCGTTAGTTTGTATTCGCCTGGTGGAGTTGTCTGCCCCTTTTTAGTTTGCTGGTGCCCGCTAGGGCGCTATAGTATTTAAGTGCCGGGTTCAAACCCTTTCGGCAGCTTTTTCCTGTTTCAGTAACTATGAGTCACATGGGGTAGATTTTATCTAACCCTCTTGTTGGGGCTCCGCCCCCCTTACATTACTGTAAGTTCTTTACAGCATGGACTATCGCTAGTCTCATGTCTGTACTCTTTTATGTTATAATGTACCATTCATGAATGTGTCTTTATCTTTATTTGTGTACCCCTTTATATATGTAACTCTTTTACTATGTACGTTGTATCTACTGTTATCCATGTGCTGTGTATATATTAAATGTTTTGTCCGTTAACCTTTGTCGGAGTTCTGTATATCAAAGATATAACTTTGAACCTTCCTTACACTGGCAAAGTTTTCAAAGATTCGTAGCGATAGTTTGTAAGAAAAGTTTTAAAATTCAATTTTTTTTTTCATAAACAAATTTTCTATTTAACCCATAAAGAGCAGTTGTGTGTATATGTATGTCCAGAGGACACTTCAAAAATAAAACAATTAACGACAAAGTAAATATATATACACATTAAATATCACCAGGGCTTGGTTTTTGAGCAAAAATAAATAATAGAGATTTGATTTATATTTGTGAAGGTAATTAAAAAATAAAGTTTAAATGATAACAGTATGAATTTTTTTTTCATTTAATATTGTAGACAGTAGACATTAACATTTCTTTTCAGAGTAGCTGGATCAATGAAAAGTCTATTTTTTTTACATAGGGATTTAAATGGGGCATTCCACGAGGATTCAACTCATGATTCAGTAATAATGGATCTGTGGCGTTACTTTAAAAAATCCCCTCTACCCAGACAACGCCGGGTAGCCACTGCTAGTATGTATATACGTAAGTGAGAAAAATGGAAAGAAATCCTATAGATATGTTGGAAAAGCAATTGGAAGAAAAATATATAGACTTTGGTATGGTTAGAATTTATTATTATTTGTCAACAGTGGCCGGGTTAGCTCAGTCGGTAGAGCGTTCAGCTAGAAACCACAAGGTTCCTAGTTCGATACCGGTCCCCGCCAACTCAGCATATGAGTAGCACAGGGATCTGTGCGGTAAAGTAAGGAGCTGATGGTAGGTGTGGCGCTCCACCTCAGATGCTAAAAACAATCTCCTTGGTCTAGCGCTATTGAAAAGGGGATAGACTCCCTCGCTGACTGGCTGGTACCGACTTTAGGCCACCCCGTTGACTTTACTTTTTTTATTATTTGTCAACAGTGATATTTTGTTTCTATTATTTTATTTTATTCTATATCTAAAATAATTTTAGATAGAATACAGTGTGTGTAGACGGTTTTTGATTGAAACATGTGTTGACAAATTTCATCCAAAGTATTTACATTTTTCTTCCAATGTTCTTTTCAACATATATATATACACACACACACACACACACACACACACACATCTGCATACCAATATGTATGTAAAAAGGATAGAATACCGATTGAGTGCAAAGGACCAAGTCACCAATAGGCACCCTAGCCGAGATCAGTTTTGGAAAGAACTGAATTTTGTTTTTCACCGGTTGTTGTTGTTGTTGCTGTTGATGTTTTTGTTGTTGTTGTTGAATTTGATTACATGTAATCAAATTAATTAAGAATTAATGTGTTTTCATAATTTAAAAAAAATTATTGTAAGTGTTGAAAAATATTCCACCCAAATATTAAAAAGTTGGCCAGAAAACTTGAAAAAAATCACAAATAAAATTGTTAAACAGGAGATGTGTCTTTTGTTTAATTCAACATGCATATATATATATATATATTATAAAAAAATGGATATAAAAGAAACCTACTCGAGTTTCACCATAAGGATCTTCAGGGTTAAATCCACTGATTTAATCGAGGTACCGATTAATTCACACGTGCAATCGGCTGCAATTAATCGGTACCTTGATTAAATCAGTGGATTTAACCCTGAAGATCCTTATGGTGAAACTCGAGTAGGTTTCTTTTATATTCATTTTTTATAATAAATTTGCTCTACTCCGTATTGAGAACTTTGTATTTGTTATATCGCTGACTTAACCCCTGAATTTTGCACCTTCAATGATCGTGCCCATTTTCACCGGTAAGCAACCTTTATCTTTATAATACATATATATATATATATATATATGTTGAAAAGATAATTCGAAGAAAAATATAATTTGGTACGGATGAAATTTATTATTATTTATCAACATGTGTTTCGATCAAAATTCATCTACACACACAGTATTCTATCTAAAATTATTTTGAATATAGAATAATACAGAAACAAAATATCAGTGTCGACAAATAATAATAAATTCCATCCTTACCAAAGTATATATGTTTTTAAATGTGTATTTAGTTGAAGAATTTTTAATATCAATGAGTAATGTATTCCATAGTTTGGCGCCATGATAGTGAATTCATTTCATTCCATATTTCTGATTATTACTTGGAATTAAAAACAAATCTCCACAAGATGCCGAATTTGATATGGATGAACAGAAGAACCGAGAGAAATGAAATTGTAAAAAAACTATAATGATTTTTTGATACAAACTCAATTATCTTCTAAACCAAAAATACCAGGAATTACAAAGTTAATTTTCTTGTCAACTAAAGATATTATTTCAAGTGGGAAGCAAGCAGAATCACAGAGATGTAGATTGATATTTAGTTGGTTTGGTTTGGTTTGTTTAATGGCATATCAACTTCAGTGGGTCATTTAATGCCAACAAAATTTTGAAATAAATTAATTCTTAATGGATACTCGATGTATTTTTATAAACATTTTTCTATTTAACCCATAGATGGGACCCAGTCAGCTCTACTATTTATCTATAGCTGGAGGGAGAGTAGGCTTCATACCTTTCCCAAGGGTATTAGCACTAAGTGAAATGCAATTACCACATCATCCAGGATTTGAACTTGGGGCGACGAGTCCATTCCCTATGACTCTAACCATTACACCATGTTGGGTACAGTTTCTAATTCGTTAAGACAAAATACCTTCACAAATATAAATCAAATCTCTATTATTTTTGCTCAAAAACCAAGCCCTGGTGATATTTAATGTGTATACATATTTACTTTGTCGTTAATTGTTTTATTTTCGAAGTGTCCTCTGGACATCACATTTTGTTTATCAACTCATGTTTTTCTATTTAACCCATAGATGGGACCCTAACAGGTACTACCACTCCGGGTCAGAGTGGACCAGGGAGCAATGGTGATGAAGGGGTGCTCCACATTCCCCAAACCTCCAAAACTGGAACCTCACAATCAGATAGAGTTTAACGTCATCCCCAGGACACGAAGACCCTCAGCCACCGCCTTCTAGCACCCATATGATAAAAAGGGGTTGGGGCTTGCCAAGGTATTGCTTAACTTTTATTTAGTTATAGACCCACTGGAGTAACAGGGTATTATTGATTTCTATTTTTTCTTCAGATTGGGTCATTTCTAGTTGATAATTATTATCGATAAAGTAAATATATAAACACATTAAATATCACTGGTATTGGCTCTTTGTGTAAAAATTATGAAGATTTAATTTATATTCGAAGATATTTAGAAATTAAAATATACATAGAAATAGCATTGAAATACTTCTTTAAAATGTCCAATGTTTCTCAATCTCAAAAGTAAAAAAATCAATACACCAGCCCAAACAGTCGACGCTGGGTAGTCGCTTCTAGTATATTGTGTATTCTGTTTAAAGTTTATATTTTTTATGAATAATATTTACCATAAATTATTAGGTGTGAGATTCGATTATACGAGTGTAGTTCACCGTATTGTAAAGAACTATATATCTTATTATAATAAAATTGATTGTTCTATTTTCACCCCCCCCCTCTTTTCATTTCGTATATTTATTTTCAGGGTGTATGATTAAATTTGTTTGGCCTTGAAAAATATTGTGTCACTCATGATTGCATCAGATTTTTTTCACAACCAGGTACTATTGTCTCCCCTGTTGTTTAGTTGTCCTATGGCCATTGTCTGCAATGGATCTTACTCCAAGGATGTGTACAGAAATTGTAACGCTGCACAAACACACTGGCCAGCCTTACAGAGAGATCACGGATATTATAATAATGATGGAATTATTCATTTTGTTTCAATTAATTTGCACAAGGGTGTATGTATAAATATGTATAGACATGTATAAATTATATATATCATGATTATATATTTTTAAAGGTACTATTTATGTATTGATTTATGTATTATCTACCTATATTACTTATGTACTATCTACCTATATTACTTATGTACTATCTACCTATATTACTTATGTATTATCTACCTATATTACTTATGTATTATCTACTCAAGTTTTGATGTATAGTCAGTTTTATATTTTCTTACACTGTCAGTTTTGGTCAGTAAATATTTTTCTTAATATTTTACCCCAGTTTTGATATATGGTCTCCACAAATAACTTTCTTGATACAATTCAATTTTTATCTATTAGGATTTTTTCTTATACACCTTCAGTTTTCAT
The DNA here is from genome assembly GCA_023376005.1 of Doryteuthis pealeii. Lineage (NCBI taxonomy): Eukaryota > Metazoa > Mollusca > Cephalopoda > Myopsida > Loliginidae > Doryteuthis > Doryteuthis pealeii. The sequence continues at coordinate 72,333,522 of CM042166.1, forward strand.
ATTAATATAAAACCTTTTATATTTATAAAATAGGAAGCGCGTGGTGTAATGGTTAAAGTCATAGGAAATGGACTCGTTGCCCCGATTTCAAATCCTGGATGTGGTAATTGCATTTCACTTAGCGCTAATACCATTGGGAAAGGTATGAATCCTACTCTCCCTCCAGCTATGGGTAAATAGTAGGGCAGACTGGACTCTTTAACCTTGGTTAGGCAACCGGTCTAGGAGAAGGTAAACTCTGAATTCAAACCTGTTAAACTCCGCTGAAGAAATTGACCTTGTGTCACATCCTGCTCATGCAGAGGGGTTGGTAAATATATATATATTTATGAAATATATAATGATTGTTTTGTCTTTCTTATGTACATATCTAATACACTATTTTCAAAAATGGAAAGAGGAGTTTCATTATTATTGTTATTATTATTATTAGAAAAACTACCCAGCATTGCCTGGAGTTTAAATAGTAATAAATCATTTATCTCTATTTATAAAAAAAAGCTTTTAATCTGTTTTGAAAAAAAAGTGTTATTGTCCGCGTACACCACTTAGCTATATCGTACCGTGCATTTGACTGGTTGTTAGCACCAGCCAATCAGAGGCTCGGCAGAAAGTCTTAGCCCCGTCCAGAAACAATAAAAGCCAAACGTCTGTTAGTGTCTCATACATAATTTTATATAAAGAATTTTATATTATATATTGAATTTTATATAAAGGAAATCTCTATATAGAAATTTGTATGTATAGATATGTAAAGGGTTGTTATAAAAAAGTGACTTTTGATAGAGCCTGGTACTCCCTGTGGCAGGATCTATGCTTCCGTTGTCACCTTTATTAATTACCAGTCGGAAGAAGCCCACGTTCCTTTATTTATGTATAGATAAATAGGTAGATAGATAGATAAATAGAATACAATTTTGACAATTCGACATAAATGTACCAATATTTCTTTTGGGTTTCAAGTATGTGTGTGTGTGTGTGTGTGTATTCTCCTATATTTGACGGTTGCCTCTGGCCGCACGGGTAAGAGGCTTGGCAAACAAAAGTTCATTCAGGTCTCAAACCTGGCCAGGGGTATCTGTTAAGGTATAACCGCATTGATGAGAGGTGATACCTTGAAACACAAGTTTGTGGATTACTTATTTATTATATATATATAAATATATATATATATATATAGCTGTCTTCTTTTTTTTCGAAGTCCGTCGCAGACGACGCTGACGTCAACATCACTATTCTCTATCGCTGTGGAGCGTTTAAGTTCAAAACAATTCTTTTTTAAAACACTTCAAAATTCTCTGTATTTTGTCTGCTTTAATTTCATATAAATATATATATAGCTGTCTTCATTATTTTCGAAGTCCGTCGCAGACGACGCTGACGTCAATTCTTTTTTCAAACACTTCAAAATTCTCTGTATTTTGACCGCTTTAATTTCAAACATCAAGCATTTTACTCCAATGAAAGCCGTTAATCTTTGTATGCTTAAAGATTTTGTAGTTTTCAATTATTATTATTTTAATTTATATTTAAAATAATAATAAATAGAATACATGTGTACATGAACAAATTCTTGGCCAAAATACATGTTAATAAATCTATTTTATCCATTCAGCATTTTCTTTCCATTGTTCATTTTTCCTTTCAACACACACACACACACATATATATATATATATATATGGAATTTGATAATTTGCTTTTGAAGCATTGTTATGTAAAGTATATCATTATTTATATTTTTTGAAGGCAATTAAAATAATCATGACAAGCAATGAAACAGCTGTACGGTGTTCCATGTGGTGCACTTTATTTGCTGGGTTTGCTTGTCATGATTATTTTCAATAATCATCGAATTTTTACGATATACACATTGTAATTGCCTTAAAAAAATATAAATTATATATATATATATATATATATATATGCATAAAAGTAATTGGTAATTTACTTGAAGCATTGTTAAGTATGTTATAATATATTAATGATTTGAAGGCAATTACAATGCATATAAAAAATAAAAACAAAAAGATGTTATTTTTGTTTATGATTTCAAAGCAAAATTTTTTGATTACTGTCTCTGAAGATAAAGTTTTGCTTTGAAATCGATAAGACAAAAATAACATCTTTTTTTTTTTTAATTTTTTATATGCATTGTAATTGCCTTCAAATCATTAATATATTATAGTATATATATATATATAAATAAATATATATAAGTAGTAAAGTTGGCAGAGTGGCCTATTATCAGTATCAGCCAAACAGCAAGGGATTCTATACATATATTTTATACCTATATAATCCAACAACAACAAACACATATAAAATATACTTACGGTCGTGGGATGTATGTTGAAATCGGGATATTTTTCGACAAATCTGTAGATACTGTTTGGCTTCCCCATAAAATGTCCGACATTGATGACAACAGCGTCGGGTTTATTGTTCTCAGAGATGTTGACAGTTTTGGTCTGATCTCCAAATGTGTTTGTTTGCTCCAGGGAGAGGAAAATGCTGGTGCGGGCACAGTGGACAGAGGTGGATGAACAGATAAGGACGGAGAAACGCAGCAAGTTAGTCGTCACTTGGAATGCAGACAGCGATGTCAACACTTCGTTGAATGAGATTTGCTTGCTGCTTTTGAGCAGTACCCGTTCGCCAAAAGGTTCGTCGAAGACAAAAAACTCTTTCACCGAAGACTTCTCCATGTCAACTGAGATGGAATCGAATCCGTTCTTCTCGTAGCCAATATAGCCAAAATGGTAATCAACGGGGATAGGGCTGGTGGTCAGATGGAAGAAGAAGAATTCTTGTGTGAAGAGTGGTGTCTCGCACATCATATTACTGACCATTACTGTCACTTTGGTGGTTCCTGTTTTTGGCTTATGTCCACTGTCTTTTACCTGAAAACAAAGAATATACAAATTATTCTCATGTCTTATTTCAAAAGTTTGGTCATTTATGGAATTTATTACATAGGGGTGGGAGTAAAAAATTCAATGTCAGTGAGTTTGTACCCTAAGTAAGTAAAATCATCAAATTCATTAAAGGATTAAAAAATAAAACAATTTGAAATGTAAACTTTAAATATGTGTTACATACTGGGATTTTCATGCTACCCAGTCAGCATATAACGTTGTATACCTTTCTTACTTCTTACTGTGATTGTCTGTTCTTCTGGCCGGCTTTGGTTCTACCTTCTAACATCTTGGTCTGGTATATCTTCTAAGGTCTGGTCTTCTATTGAGGATTCTGGGTCTGGTTTCTGTTAGGGATCACTCCTTATCAGAAGCCCTGTGTTATTGTTAGTTTTTAGGTAATAAACACAAGACTTCGATTTACGTTGATGTTACTTTATTTATAAATCCCCAAACCAGACAATTTGTGCAGATGACAGGATGCGCATAGAAATGCGACTTACACCTTGCTAGCTTGGCTCCTAACTTCTAACTGACTAACTGAGTTGCTTACTCCTTAAACCGGAAGACAGGGTCTTCTATGGCTTCCGGTTCTCACGATCCATCCCCGCAAGGCAGGGTGAGAGGGAGGTCAAGCGCTGTCACTCACTCTCAAGGCCATCAGCTGCACTGATTGCCATAATGATTTCTACACTACCTTAAAAATGTATTAGGGATCCAATAATTATGTAACATATATATTAAAATAAAACAAACTATATATAAATATATAATACCAGTCATGTATTTATTAAAACTTGTTTTAAAAAACAATGAGGACTGTCTAATGCTACATGTTCAAATTTTGAGTGTATTTATTCTGTTATGATGATTTTGGGTAATGTGACGTAAGCAGTGATGTAGTTTTTGTTACAGACAAAAACCGGAAGTGAATCTCCATTATTAATAGATATACACAATGGTTTGGCCAATGCAATTTTTTTGACTAACAGTACTGATTTGTATTTATTTGTTTTTTTACGGCATGTCAACCCTTGTTGGGTCATTTCATGCAGAAGATGTTGGTTTTATTAATTCTTCATGGATACTCAATTTTTTTTAAAACACACTTTTGCAAACTTATTTTTTCTCTAAGAGTGGACCTGAGAGTAATGGTGATGAAGGGGTACTCCACACTCCCCAGAGTTCTAGCATTGGAACTTCACCATCAGATAGAGTTTAATGTCATACACAGGACAATAAAACCCTCAGCCACCGCCTTCTAGCACCCATATGATAAAAAGGGTTGGGGCTTGCCATAAGGGCAATAGGGTTGGGACAATCACATAGGTGCTAGAGCTTGATGTGACCAGGCGATTGATTGGAGGAGGCCTCTCTGACTGCCTGTCTAGCCTAAGTAAGGGCCAGAATGAAGTGTTGCATGTGATGAACTGCTCAGCATCATGGGTTGCCACCCATGGCCAACAGGTGGCCCCATTGAGGGAGTCTTACCCCTCTGTAGAGGTGTAGTCAGTATATTCTAAAGCCCCAGCTGACAGGGCTGGATTTTTCACAACAACTATGATGATTCACTCAACATTGTCATAATTACTCTGACAAGAAAACCAGCTAGAATGCATAGCATGTCAAACACCCTTTATTGTTAGCATATTCTAATAAAATGTGGGGATTTTGCTGTTTTTCAACAACGTTTTTACAACACAAACAACATGAGAGATACATTTGAAAATGTCAATATGGATGACATTATGTCCTTCCTGAATGAAATAAAATTATACCAAAAAATATGACAAACTTGAACTTTACCCGATAAACATATTCCTTAAAGTGATTTACAATCCACTTAGCAACAAACAACAGCAAATAACCTACTGTCAAAATCAAGAAAAATCCTTGAAAAAGACATAATAAATTCAACAACCTACCACTTGGCATAAAATAACCCTGAATGGGTTGACATGCCATTAAAATCAATCAATCATCATTATCATTTTAAGAGTGTTTGCAACTGTCATCCAAGCAAATTACATTAGTCTTATTGCTATACATGAGATTTTAAAATATGAGGGAACTGTATATACTCCAGGTTTTAAATGATATATATGGAAAAATTAACTGAGCTTATTGAAGCATGAAAAAAAAGGATACATATTCTGGGGATATGGTTGAAGCCTACAAATACACGCATGATTTTTATTCAACGAACTCTGACCTACTAAACATTGCTCAAAATATCAATACAAGGGGACATAAATTAAAACTCCTTAAAAAATCTTGTAAAGCAAACGCAAGACAAAATTATTTTAGCTACAGAGTGGTGAATACATGGAATAAACTACCTTCATCAGTAGTGAATGCCCCATCTCTAAACTCCTCAAGGCAAAGTTGGATAATCTGTGGAATGATTATAAATATTCTGTGGAATTAAAATGAATATTTATAAGGAACAGCTGACAGGTCTCAGACCTAATATACTAGCTGAAAGGATATTATTATTATAATTATTTACTCCTTTTGAGTTTTCACATCAGCATTAGCTGATGGTCTTTCACTGGAGTTTGAGTGACAGCAAGTCTCCTCAGGTTTCCAGGACTCTTCTAAGTATTCTGGCAGATTGCAGCAGTGCAGTGTTCTGAATGGTTTCAATCCTTCCTCTGATATCCAAACTTTCCAAACCCTTTTCTAATCCTTTTGGGACTGTTTCAAGTGCACCAACCACAATTGGTATCACTTTCACTTTCATATTCCATAACTTTTTCAGTTCTCTGGCAAGGTCCAGATATTTGTCCATTTTTCATTTTCCTTTAGCTTCACCCTGTGATCTGCTGGCACTGCAAAATCCACCAGTTGACAAGTTCTTTCTTTTTTGTTTATCAACACTAGGTCTGATCTTCTTGCTGGGATAAGGTGATCCGTTTTTATTTCAAAGTCCCAGAGAATTTTATGCGTTTCGTTCTTCTTCTTCTTTTTTCTTCTTCTTATTATATTCTAAAATGGAAATTTTAAAGTTTTAGAATTCATCATGAGGAATGTCATTACTTACCCAACCCCTTCTACATCAGAATTGGAATGATATGAATTAAGGAGGCCTTAAGATGTAGCTAATGGGCTGGATTAGCTCAGTCAGTAGAGTGTTCAGCTAGAAACCACAAGGTTCCTAGTTTGATACTGGCCCTCGCCAACTCAGCATATGAGTAACACAGGGACCTGTGCGCTAAAGTAAGGAGCTGGTGGTAGGTGTGGCACTCCACATCAGACTCAAAAAAAATCTCCTTGGTCTAGCACTAGTGAAAAGGGGATAGACTCCTTCGCTGACTGGCTGTAGTTATTGTATCTTTTGATTTCCTGTTGAGTATATTTTATGAATTTTATCCGTCAAAAAATTTAAAGTCAATATGTTTCAAAATTTTACATAAACAATGGATTGAACAGTTACAGATTAGTATTATTTGTATTATTCGTACTATTGTCCTCATCTTCATTGTTATCTGTACAACTTTTCGGCTGATGTGCCCTCCGGCCTTCTTCAGGTATTTCTTCTCGGACTCAGGAACCTTCTACTAATTATCAAGCCTCATCTCAAAAATTCAGAGAAATAGTTATAGATTAATAAGAAAAGTTTGATATCATGTGTATGAACTATTTAATATTTGTAAAAATACAAATAAAATAAAAACATCTAAAAGTTTCATTCACAAAAGAAAAACTTTAGAAAATTAAACATTATCACCAATTCATTTAAAAAACGTAGTCAGCATTAAATGACCCATTGAGGTTGATATGCCGTAAAACAAGAACAAATCAAATCAAACAAATAAAATAAATAAAAAATAAAAATGAAAATAAAAATAGAAGCACATTAAAAAATCAGGAAGAAAGGGATTGTCAATCGTCAGAATTAATACAAGAATACCTGATAGAATGGGAATAAAGCCTATATAATTTTGTGAATTCAAAAATTATGAGTTGAAAATGAAACAAATTTATGATTTCATGCACTGTCCCCCCCCTCCCCCCGTCAGACTCTAAATAATCATTTACTTTCAAAGAATTTGTATTCTTTAAAGTTTATGATAACGCCAAAATACATAAACCATTTCTTAGAAATTCTTGAAGATTAGACTCTTTGAAGATTTGTCACAAAGAGGAAGGATAAAGAAGAGAAAAAAAAAAACCTAACGTCTTATGATATTTACCAATATTTTCAATTACACTACCTGACACTAGAATTTCATGAACTAAAACTAGCAGGATTACCTTGCACTGCCCGGTAGAGGAAATAACATCATATACACATTTACCAAAGCCCTCCACACGAATTTCAAAATACAAGATGTGTTCAAAAAGTATCAAGACTGAAGCTGTATTTACCAAGACAGAAATGAACAATGAATGAAACATTAATTTTCTTCAGCTGTGTTCAAAAAGTATCAAGATTGAAGCTGAATTTACCAAGACAGAAATGAACAAGGAATAAAACATAAATTTTCTTCAAAATACGAGATATGTTTAGAAAGTATCAAGACTGAAACTGTATTTACCAAGACAGAAATGAACAAGGAATGAAATATTAATTTTCTTCAAAATACGAGATATGTTCAGAAAGTATCAAGACTGAAGCTATATTTACCAAGACAGAAATGAACAAGGAATGAAACATAAATTTTCTTCAAAATACGAGCTGTGTTCAAAAAGTATCAAGATTGAAGCTATATTTACCAAGACAGAAATGAACAAGGAATGAAATATTAATTTTCTTCAAAATATGAGTTGTGTTCAAAAAGTATCAAGATGAAGCTATATTTACCAAGACAGAAATGAACAAGAATGAAATATTAATTTTCTTCAAAATATGAGTTGTGTTCAAAGTATCAAGATTGAAGCTATATTTACCAAGACAGAAATGAACAAGGAATGAAATATTAATTTTCTTCAAATATGAGTTGTGTTCAAAAAGTATCAAGATTGAAGCTATATTTACCAAGACAGAAATGAACAAGGAATGAAATATTAATTTTCTTCAAAATATGAGTTGTGTTCAAAAAGTATCAAGATTGAAGCTATATTTACCAAGACAGAAATGAGCAAGGAATGAAATATTAATTTTCTTCAAAATACAAGGTGTGTTCAAAAAGTATCAAGAATGAAGCTGTATTTACCAAGACAGAAATGAACAAGGAATGAAATATTAATTTTCTTCAAAATACAAGCTGTGTTCAAAAAGTATCAAGATTAAAGCTGTATTTACCAAGACAGAAATGAACAATGAATAAAACATTAATTTTCTTCAGCTGTGTTCAAAAAGTATCGAGAATGGAGGTGTCTTTTTATATATTTACCAATCCCTCTGCACGAGCAGGATATGACAAGGTCAATTTCTTAGGCAGAGTTTAACAGGTTTGAATTCAGAGTTTTCCTTCTCATAGACTGATTGCCTAACCAATGTTAAAGAGCCCAGTCTGCCCTATTATTCACCCATAGCTGGAAGGACAAGAGTTGGATTCATAGCTTATTAGTACTATGTGAAATGCAAACAGCCTCATCCAGGATTTGAACTCATCTTGTTGTGTCTCTTTCCTATGACAGTAACCATTACATCATAAAACATGATATATAACTGTAAAGTATGAAAATAGGAGGTGCTTATAGTGTAATGGTTATTGTTAGAGCAAGTGGACATGGATACCTGAGTTCAAGTCCTGAGTGAGACTATTTCACATAGTGCTGATATCCTTGGGAAAGGTATGAATCCAACTATTCTCCACCTCAAGTTATGTGTAAACTGCTCTTGGAGAAAGAAAACTCTGAATTCAAATCAGTTGTTGACCTGGTAGCACCTACACTTGGTACTGGTGAAGGAAAACTCTGAATTCAAACCAGCTCTATTCTGCATAAAGATTGACCTTGAGTCAACTCCTAAATATATACATGCCAAAAAAAGATACTATGTTGAAAATAAATATTTGTTATCTAAAATAAATGTTTTATATATATATATATATATATATATCGACGTATGAGGTTCCGACAACCTCTTTCATTTAACCTTGTGTGTTAATCGCAGGTGACATTTCAGCCCTGCCAATGATTTGCAAAGAAGTCCACAGATGGAACAAGAGTGTGGATTATTAGAATGTATTGCTGGGAAACCAGCCAATGCTCTAGTCCTTTCTCTAGCTTGACGCAGCTTGGTGACCTCCGATGCTGCAAAATTCTTGATACCATTGTAACACAAAGTACTCCACATTTTATGATCAAATGCTGTGCTCTCAAAAGTAGCGTGAGCTATATTTACAGCTGAGAGGTTACTTTTCAACTTGTCCTTAAACCTGAGCAATGGTCGACCCACGTTTCTTTGACCACTGACAAGCTGACTGTACATGAGAATCTTTGGTATTCTGTCATCATGAATTCGCAAAACATGACCAGCCCAGTGCAATTGTGATTTCATGAGGAAGCTCTCCATTCCGTCAATGTTACGCATGGTGAATATATATATATATATATTTTCACATATATATATATACAAATATATATATATTTGTAAATTTTTTTAGAAGTACAAAATCTTATTAGAGCTTTAAAAAGACCAAATATTTTGAAAACAATAGAGGGAGGGGAAGAGAGTGAGAAAAAGGGCCCCATTTTAGAATCTATACGCTTTTTAAAGCTATTATTAAATTTTGTCTGTACCGCAAACTTATATATATATATATATATATATATATATATCAGTCATCCACAGACACGTGTTTAGAAGTTTATCTATCCTTGGGAAAGGTATGAATCCAACTATTCTCCCCCCTCAAGTTATGTGTAAACTGCTCTTGGAGAAAGAAAACTCTGAATTCAAATCAGTTGTTAACCTGGTAGCACCTACACTCGGTACTGGTGAAGGAAAACTCTGAATTCAAACCAGCTCTATTTTGCATAAAAATTGACCTTGAGTCAACTCCTAAATATATACATGCCAAAAAAAGATACTATGTTGAAAATAAATATTTGTTATCTAAAATAAATGTTTTTATTATATATATATATATATATATATATATGAATTTAACATTTTTAGAAAAAACAAATGATGTTATTAGTTTGCTAACAGAATCTGTTTCAATCTTTTAATAAAGCAGTCTTCATCAAGAGCAACATATGAATGAAAGACGGAATAAATAACCGTTAGATAGGAGGGTACAAACGAACTCTGGTGTTCGATGCTGGAATTTAAAAAAAAAATGTGTATTCTGTGTTAAAAATAAAATAAATTTTATTTTTAAAAATCAAAAGCATTATAATCCATAATAAAAACTTCAAAAGAGTTTCTTCAATTGTGCTGTGGACTTTTAACTTACTTTTTGTAGCATAAACATTTTTAATACTTATTATACACTTTTTTATATATTTTTACATCAAACTCTTTTGAGTTTTTATTATGGATTATAATGCTTCTGATTTTTGAAAATAAAATTTATTTTATTTTTAACACAGAATACGCATTTAAAAAAAAAATTCCAGCATCAAACACCAGCGTTCGTTTGTACCCCTCCTTCTAACAGTTATTTATTCCATCTTTCCTTCATATGTTGCTCTTGATGAAGACCGCTCTATTAAAAAGGTCGAAACAGATTTTGTCAGCAAACTATTAACATCATTTGTTTTTTCTAAAAATGTTAAATTCATACTGTCGGATTAACTTCCATTTACTTCATATATATATATATATATATATATTTGTAAATTTTTTTAAGGGTACAAAATCTTATTAGAGCTTTAAAAAACCAAATATTTTGAAAACAATAGAGGGAGGGGAAGAGAGTGAGAAAAAGGGCACCATTTTATAATCTATATTTAAAAAAAAAATGCATATGCTTTTTAAAGCTATTATTAAATTTTGTCTGTACCGCAAACTTTATATATATATATATATATATATATATATATATATCAGTCATCCACAGACACATGTTTCGAAGTTTACTTCTCATCAGTACGGCTTAAAAAGTCAAGCCGTACTGATGAGAAGTAAACAGCTACCTCTAGCTGGGATCGAAACCTGACAGAATTTTTGTCTGCCAAGTTCCTTACCCTTGCAGCGATCAGTGACTGTGAGTCTGGGGTGAATAATTAATCGATACATTCTTACAGGATATGTTTTTAAAATCACCAGAGAACTCAAGTCTGTAAACAACAACAGGAGAGTAATGGCTTACACTAAACGGTGAAATTTCAATTAATGTCTCCCCTGCAGTACTCTACCATGGGAATTGGGAGCATACATATATATATATATATATATATATATATATATTGGTTTGGAGTTTGATTTTGAAGGCTATCACAATGCAGGTGTAAAGAAAAATAATAAGGTAAAAATGGTGTTGTGTGTTAACCTGTACTTTATTCTTGAATTTTCGGGATAAAATCTCTTTTTCAGAAGATCACTGGAACTGAAGTCGTCTTGTTATGGCATTTCTAGCTAAATGAAATTTTTTTTTTTTGAAAATGATGGTATTTTTTATAACTGTATTCTCGTGTTGCATATTTACGTGAATGCGTTTTTGTCTTTTTGTTTTTTGTTTGTACATGTGTGTATGTTGTCATGCGCGTGTGCATGAAAATGCATGTAGGCTGTGACGTTATGACTGTATTCATGTGTGTGTGTGTGTGTGTGTGTGTATATATATATATATAAGTTAAAAGAAAGGAAATGAATCCGACAGTATGAGTGTGAAAAGGTGGAATGAAAACATCACACAATGCTGTTAAAGAGAAAACAATTTATAATATAATCATAGCTGATGCTGATCAATATTTCGATTTTACAAAAATCATCATCAGAGCTCATTCACTCTGTGGTGTTTGGGTCGGAGCCAAACACCACGGAGTGAATGAGCTCTGATGATGATTTTTGTAAAATCGAAATATTGATCAGCATCAGCTATGATTATATTATAAATTGTTTTCTCTTTAACAGCATTGTGTGATGTTTTCATTCCACCTTTTCATATATATATATATATATATAATTTATATATATATATATAGACACATTGTAATAATTAAATTATCATACTGTGGTATTTCCACAGGTCTTGCTAGTAAAAGATTATTTTTGTATACCATAGTCCCTATATTTTTGTATGTGTGTGTGTGTGTGTGTGTGTGTGATGCTTTAAAAAATGAGAGAAATAATAATAAGAAACCTCTTAAAATATTCTTTGTCTCCGACTTTCACGAAACAGTGTATAATATCCTCTTTTGTTTTCTGAATAAATATCCGTACTTTTTTATTTTTCAGTTCCAACTTTCTAATAAACCACTTTACAATCTGTCCCTTCTTACGACGTGTGGTGAGGATGACAGGTAAGTTGATAAAAAATAAATATATAAAGAATGAGAGAGAGAGGAGGGAAAAGGAACTTGGGAGACACAAAATTAAACAATACCTGACCGATCTAATTCGTAGAGAAAGCACACACACACCTACATGCACACATATAAAAAAGAAATAAAGTCCTTCAAATATTATCTTGAATTTTTCCCCTGGCTTCCCAATGGCAAATTAAATACAATACTTATTGTCTATTAGTTCTGTTATTTTGGAGAAATTTATTACAATCAAATCTAAAACAAGAACTACTCTCTTATAATAGAAAATTGTGTGCCCTAAAGATTATGAATTTTTGGTAGAAGTTCTTAGTGTTTGTTATTAGCAGATAGAGTGTATTGTTTCTTTCTTTGTTTTTGGTTTTTGTCTGTCATTTTTTTTGTTTATTTGTTGGTTCCTTTGCACAGCAGATAATGGTACATTCTATATTTTGCAAGAGGATTTCCATAATAGCTCAATATCTTGGAGCATTCCACTTGTCCATCCATCCATCCATCCATCCTAAAGGATTCACAAGATGGAGAGTCTGCCAAGTACTTGTCCTTCGTCTAGAGAACGAAAATTTATTAGGATATAGCGAAGGAAACATGAGTGACCGAGGCTTGAGGAATTTCTGCAAATACAACTTTGCTGATAATATGGCGCCAGTGTGCCATTGTCATTTTCACATTGGCACTCTGGGAAAAGAGTTTTGCATGTATGCTTTTTTTTGTTTTAGATAATAAATAATCATCAAGATGCCTACTGTAGTGGGATGCGTTTCTAAGATCATCTATCAAAATAATTTGTTAGGATATATATATATATATATATATGTAAAAATGAAACTGGAAGTGAATCAGACGGTATGTTGAAAGAATGAATAAAGGAAAGAAAGTATAGAATGGATAATAAAGGATAATTTTAATTAATATCACTTACACGTGTTTCGGTCAGGAGTTTATCTATGTGTACATTATTCAAAACTATTATTATTATTAAATAAACAAATGAAATGAAATATATATATATATATATATATACCAACTGAAATGAAATAATATATATATATATATAATATATATACCAACTGACATATATATATATATATATATAATACCAACTGACATATATATATATATATATATATATATATATATACCAAACTGACATGAATATATATATATATATATACCAACCTCTCTGCACGATGTGACACAAGGTCAATTTCTTAAGTGGAGAATAACAGGTTTAAATCCACAGTTTTCCTTCTCCTAGACTGGTTACCTAGCCAAGATTAAAAATACCAGTCTGCCCTACTATTTACCCATAGCTAGAGGAAGAGTAGTTGAATTCATACCTTTCCCATTTTCATTTTCACACTGGTAACTGGGAAAGAGTTGTGGGATGCGTTTATAAGATCATCTATCAGAATAATTTGTTAGTATATATATATATATATATATATATATATACTAACAAATTATTCTGATAGGCTGTATATATATATATATATATATATACCAGCCTATCTGCATGAGCAAGATGTGACACAAGGTCAATTTCTTAAGTGGAGTATATAACTCAGCAACCTGAGTTCAAATCCTGAGCAAGGCTGTTTGCATTTCACATAGAGCTAATACCCTTCGAAAAGGTTCATAGTTTTCCTAAGGGTATTAACACAACTATTCTCCCTCCAGCTATGGGTAAATAGTAGGGGAGACTCAAGGTGGCTTAGTAGAAATTTGTTTTCATGTCTACATTTGGATACAACTTCAGATTGTTTATTTTGGAGGTTGTTTTGTAAATACCTACTTCTTAATCAGCTGTATATTCATTTTGATGTCTCCGCCAAAAAAAAAAAAAAGGCAGCCTATCAACTGTATTGCAAATTAGCATTATAATGAGTGGAAATACCAACCCCCGGCCCTACTGTGCCTTCTCCCCAGGATGCAATGGCACTTTTGAGACCCCTGATTTAGATCCATGTTTTTTAAGAAAAACAACTTTATTTTTTCTGTCTTGAGAATTCTCCTCAGTCCTAAGCAGAGATTTCTGTTACAGATTTGAATCAACAGAAATTTTTACACGCCATAATTTTTTTTTCTGTTGAGATAATTTTGAATTCCAACTTCTAAAATATTCCAAGAGAAACCAATTCCCTTTTTTTTTCAAGACATAAAATATCTAATAGAAAGAAGAATCACTACTCTGGGCAACCATTTTGGTTTTAATTCAAAATGGCTACCCTCCCAAAACAGGGATTCTTAAACTGGCAGCTAATGGCATTCCTTTCTGTGACTTCTTGTTTTTCAAAATAACCTATCAATTTTTGTCTCTTTGAAGAAAGGAGATAAATGAGGAACTTTGAAGGAGCAGAACCATCACATGACTAATGGAAGTCACACCAACAATCCAAGGGAAAACTTTGTTTCCCTATTTGTTCACTCACTCAACTTAGTTTAGAATTTCCAGGAAATTTAAAAAAAAAAAAAATATATATATATATATATATATATATATGAGGAGTAAAGCATTTGAATAAATCCGACAAAATGTGTTGGAGAATAGAACCCATAAAAATAAAAGTATCATTACTCACACACCAACCCCACCCGACTTTTTCTCTCATCCCTCACCCATTTACCTTTTCACTATAAAAGCAGAATGTACAACTACTTAAGTCAATAAAGTTTTGAGAAAGGTTCAGTCAATAATGAGGCGAAATATCAATTGAATTTAACTGTTTGTGTTGTTATATCCACATTTTCCTCTATTCTCAATCACACACACACACACACACATATATATATATATATATATGTATAATTAATTAAAATAAAATAAAAAGAAATGATCAGACACACAGACATAAGCACCACGCACACACACATACGCTTACATTTACACACACAAGCACGCACACACACACACAAACACACACATAAGCAAGCACCCCAACCACACACATACAAACACAGAATTTGGAAGAACCAGGACAGAACGAATTTAGCAGCCGCTATGACAACTACAGTTCCAGTATTCTTCTGATGATGAGAATTTTCATCCCGAAATATTAAAGGAATAAAATGACAGGTTAACAAAAACCATTTTTTCTTTACACTCGCATTGTGACAGCCTTCAAAACCAACCAACAAATCAATATATACACAATGCTTCAAGCAAATTACAAAACCCTTTTATATATATATATATATATATATATATATATATGTATGGTTGGCACTACTACACTTGAAGAGGCAGTAATGAGCCAGTGTACTGTATTATTAAGAGAATGCTCAATATCTGTGATAAATCATTAATATATAAATTAATGAATGAATTATAAATATATATTTTAGTATATATTTATTTGCATGGAAACAAATTCATACACAGATACACGGGTAGCATATATTTAAATTTCACCTTAATATGCACCCCTGCAAGGTGCAACTGCAGCCATCTAATTATCAACAATGTATGGAGTATGCATTTTTTTGAACAGAAGTTAAGATGTCAATTTTTAAGATGAATGATGGATCTCATTTTTACCAAAATTTGTGAATCAACACAATACCCAATATGGGGGCACAAAAAATCCTAAGTAAATACAACAACACCCATTACAATATAGTAAAGTGGACACTCTTGAACTTTCTCAACCTTAAAACTCCTATATGACTGTCCAAACCCTAAGTTATTAGAAGACGGAGGAGGAGCCCTCTTTAACCTAGCTATGCCAACCAGTCTAGGAGAAGACTGTCTAGAATTTAGAATGGAGGCACTCATTGCGCTATGGTTATCATCATTGGAAGTGGACCCAGCTACACTAAATATATATATATATATATATATATATATATATATATATATGTATATAAATAGAAAAACAATGTCCGCCCTGTCGGCTGGGGTGTTAGAATGCACCTCTGCAGAGGGGTAAGACTCCCCCAATGGTGCCACCTGTTGGCCGTAGGTGGCGACCCGTGATGCTTAAGGATAGAGCCCAGGTGGATGAGCAGTTCATGACATGCAATACTCCACTTTGGCCCTATCTTGGGCTCAACGGGCGGTCGGAGAGGCCCCCTCCGATCAATCGGCTGGTCACATGAAGCCCTAGCACCTATATGATTGCCCCAATCCAATTGCCCTTATGGCAAGCCCCAACCCTTTTTATCATATGGGTGCTAGAAGGCGGTGGCTGCGGGTCTACATGTCCTGGGAATGACGTTAAACTCTATCTGATGGTGAGGTTCTAGTTTTGGAGGTTTGGGGAATGTGGAGCACCCTTTATCACCATTGCTCCCTGGTCCACTCTGACCCGGAGTGGTAGTACCTGTTAGGGTCCCATCTATGGGTTAAATATAAAAATGTATTTATAAAAAAATTGTATTATCCATTAAGAATTGATTTATTTCAAAACTTTATCGGCATTAAATGACCCACTGAGGTTGATATGCCGTAAAACAAAACAAACCAAATCAACCTTAAAAAGATAAGAGCATTAAGCGATAGATAGGTTTGAAAAATGCTTTATAGTAACTATTCATATTTAATAATGATCATTTGTTTATACATACTAACACCAATAATGTGAAAGGAATTATTTAGTTTCAATTACTATTCCTATCTAATAATAATAATTTGTTTGTACACAGTTATGTGGTTTCAAGTATTACTATCTCACACCAATAATTTGTTAACAATTATATGGTTTCAAGTAACTATTCCTATTAAATAATAATAATTTGTTTGTACATAGTTATATGGTTTCAAGTTTTTCAAACAATTATATGGTTTCAAGTAACTATTCCTATTTAATAATAATAATTTGTTTGTACATAGTTATATGGTTTCAAGTTTTTAAACAATTATATGGTTTCAAGTAACTATTCCTATTTAATAATAATAATTTGTTTGTACATAGTTATATGGTTTCAATTTTTTAAACAATTATATGGTTTCAAGTAACTATTCCTATTTAATAATAATTTGTTTGTACATAGTTATATGGTTTCAATTTTTTAAACAATTATATGGTTTCAAGTAACTATTCCTATTTAATAATAATAATTTGTTTGTACATAGTTATATGGTTTCAAGTTTTTCAAACAATTATATGGTTTCAAGTAACTATTCCTATTTAATAATAATAATTTGTTTGTACATAGTTATATGGTTTCAAGTTTTTCAAACAATTATATGGTTTCAAGTAACTATTCCTATTTAATAATAATAATTTGTTTGTACATAGTTATATGGTTTCAAGTTTTTCAAACAATTATATGGTTTCAAGTAACTATTCCTATTTAATAATAATAATTTGTTTGTACATAGTTATAGGGTTTCAAGTTTTTCAAACAATTATATGGTTTCAAGTAACTATTCCTATTAAATAATAATAATTTGTTTGTACATAGTTATATGGTTTCAAGTTTTTCAAACAATTATATGGTTTCAAGTAACTATTCCTATTAAATAATAATCATTTGTTTGTACATAGTTATAGGTTTCAAGTTTTTCAAACAATTATTTGGTTTCAAGTAACTATTCCTATTTAATAATAATAATTGTTTGTACACAGTTATAGGGTTTCAAGTTTTTCAAACAATTATTTGGTTTCAAGTAACTATTCCTATTAAATAATAATAATTTGTTTGTACATAGTTATATGGTTTCAAGTTTTTCAAACAATTATATGGTTTCAAGTAACTATTCCTATTTAATAATAATAATTTGTTTGTACATAGTTATATGGTTTCAATTTTTTAAACAATTATATGGTTTCAAGTAACTATTCCTATTGAATAATAATAATTTGTTTGTACATAGTTATATGTTTCAAGTTTTTCAAACAATTATATGGTTTTTTCAAGTAACTATTCCTATTGAATAATAATAATTTGTTTGTACGTTTGTACATAGTTATAGGGTTTCAAGTTTTTCAAACAATTATATGGTTTCAAGTAATTGTTCCTATTTAATTTGCAATCACATTTCCTCCGTGCTCTTTTTAACAGGATTTATTTCTTTGTTATAATTAAGAAATCCATAGAAAATTTTATGTAAGTTTTGGTTCTGTTCATCTTTTAAAAAAAATACTTTCTTGAAAACTAAAAAAGTCTCATTATTTTTTGGAACAAACTAAATAATTTGTCTGAAACCTCTTTTTCATATATATATATCTTATTATAATGGAGATTGTGTTTTTTCTGTCTGTAACTGAAACTATATTACTACTCAAGTCACAATTCACTTAGTTATTGACATCACATTCTCCATGATTTTATTTTAACCTTTTTAATAATTAATAAAATTGTTTTACATTATTAATACTGTTAACCATATCTACATACAAATAACATGCAATTATATTTATATATACAACAAAATAGGGGTTTACAGTGTGAACGGGAAGGCTAATTTGCATATTGATATTAAAAAATCAAATTTAATAAATATGTGCTCAGTGTTATTGATTTCTGACTGTTTGGTTTTATTTTAATGAATATAAGCAAAAATCT
>CM042166.1:72357336-72404836 GCA_023376005.1 Doryteuthis pealeii
GATGTTGGCAAGGGGTTTGAATTTAGCCTTCTCCTACAATGGTTGAATTAGAAAAGAGAAAGTTCTTGTAAGAGAAGATATTTCCTCTACAAGAAAGTAGGACTTGTCCAACAAAACACATAAGTAATATCAAAGATACTCATCAGTAAGAGAACTGAATTCTCCAACACAAGAACTGGTCTTATATCCTGAAGAAGGTCATGAAGACTGAAACGTTATAGCATCAATATTATCACCAAGAATAAATATTCATCCACTGTAACTCCCATGTTTGTCTACCTTTCTCCACACACACACACACACACACACACACACACACACACACATATATATATATATATATACACGCATCCAACACAGAGGTGTTAGTTAAATAAATTCATCCAATTTATTTTCACACGGTATTTTTTCTTATATATATATATATATATATATATATATATATATATATATATTTATGAATTTAACATTTTTAGAAAAAACAAATGATGTTATTTTTTCTAAAAATGTTAAATTCATACTGTCGGATTCACTTCCATTTTCTTCATATATATATATATATATATATATATATATAAATTAAAAGTAAGGAAATGAATTCGATGCTATATAAGGGTAAGATGATATAAAAACCACACAGATGTTGTTCCAATAAAGTTTTTTATTATGCTGATATTGCAATATTTCAATCTGTTAAAAATCTTTCTTCATGTTAATAAAAAGACAATTTTATGAAAATTGTGACCTTATTGTGATGGGATTAATTCATAATTATATATACATATATGTATATATATATATATTATACACACATATATAAATGCATAAGTACACATACACATATATATCTATCTACATACATAAATACATATAGACATATCTACATGTATATGTGCATACATATGGAAAATAATATTATCTATTTTTCACCTTATGCAAATAATAAACATAATAAGCCCAAAACAATTCTAATTATCTCACTTTGTCTATAGCGACAGAGCCCTAATGTCTTAGCCATAAACTGATGAGAAAACTCATGTGATTGGCTAAGGGCCTTTGTTGGCAACCAATCAGAGCACATGTTACGAGGCTCAGTTTGGACCGCCAATTTTGATAGTGGAAACTGCTATCCAGCCTCTTGCCGCTGGAATCTATCTCGGAAGGACGTAAATTTATACTCCAGGCGTTCACGGAACGAGAAGAAATTGGAACAGCAAAGACAGGGCCGCTGCAGCGTGAAAAGCAACTAACGAACTAGCAAGACTTTCTACCTGGATTTCAGATAAGTCCGCGATAAGTATCAAATCGCAAACAACTCACAATTTGAACATTTACAAACATTACACATTGTAAACTTACACAAACATTTGTACCAACTTGTATTGTAGTTGTATTGTATTGTATAACTTTGCCTTGCTACGATAAAGCCTCTGTTTTGTTTATAAGCCTTGTGTGTCATTAACTATTCTTTACAGCATCTAACTGAACTGTTTTCTTATAATATATACACATTTAGCTATCCATATGCACACACATTAATCTATTTATATACACATACTTATTTATCTATTGACAGACACACACACACACACACATACACATATATATATGACAACATACGCTCAAGTAAAAAAAAAACTGCATTCACGTAAACATACAACACGAGAATACAGTTATATAAAAATACCATCATTTTCAAAAAAAAAAAAAAAAAAATTAATTTAAATAGAAATGCCATAACTAGACTGCTTCAGTTCCAGTGATCTTTCGAAGAAGAGATATTATCTCGAAAATTCAAGAATTAAATACAGGTTAACACACAACACCATTGTTACCGTATTATTATTTTTTCTTTACACCTGCATTGTGATAGCCTTCTAAATCAACCTCCTAACCAATATATATATATATATATATATATATATATATATATATAAAGTAATTGGTAATTTGCTTGAAGCATTGTTAAGTATGTTATAAAATAATAAAATTCGAAGGCAATACAATGCGTAAAAAATAAAGACAAAAAGATGTTTTATATGTCTAATCGATTTCAAAGCAAAGCTTTATCATCAGAGATTTTTTCAGAAATGACATGCTTATGTTTTTTTTTATTTGTGTGGTTATAATTTCTCTTCTTATTTCCTTTTCCTCTCCTTTTTTTTCCTCTCTTTCTTCTTCTCCTCCTTTATGAATGGGCAAATAACTGTAATTTCTTATTTCTCTCTTTCTTTTTTTCTTTCTTAAAAGTTTCTTTCTTTTTTTTCTTTCTTAAAAGTTTGTTACAAACTTTTAAGAAAGAAAAAAAGAAAGAGAGAAATAAGAAATTACAGTTAATTGCCCATTCATAAAGGAGGAGAAGAAGAAAGAGAGGAAAAAAAAGGAGAGGAAAAGGAAATAAGAAGAGAAATTATAACCACACAAATAAAAAAAAACATAAGCACGTCATTTCTGAAAAAATCTCTGATGATAAAGCTTTGCTTTGAAATCGATTAGACATATAAAACATCTTTTTGTCTTTATTTTTTATGCATTGTATTGCCTTCGAATTTTATTATTTTATATATATATATATATATATATATATATATATATATATCCTACCATTTGATATTAACAAAATATAGAAAAGGAATTAATACAATTATTATTGATAGAATAGAGTTATTATATTTTTAGAAGGAAATATATTTGACTTTTGAATCAACAATGAGTTAGAAATGTAAAGTGTGAAGCAGAAAGAAGAAGAAATGAAACGGCCATTTTGATTCCCCTGCATCAAAATTTAAAATCATTTGTTGCTTGCAGGTTCTGAAAAGAATCATGAATGAACTTTTTGAATATTATCAGCTCAATACATAGGGCTTCATTTGGGCTTATCTTTTAAAACCTCTTTCTTTACTGTCTTATCTCCCTGCAGATCATTCTGGATTATTCTGCTTTGCAGCCATTAATCTAATGAAGTGGTATTCATTTTAAGAATTTTGATAAAACTTTACATGTCTTTCTTGCACAAAACAAATTCAAATAACTGTTCAATTGCCAAGAACCTTTTGTTAATTTAAGCACTACATAATAATAATAATAATAATAATAATAAATAACAATAATAATAATAATAATAATAATAATAATGGAGAACTAGAAAACTTCTAGAAACCAAATTTAACAGCAGAAATCTGATCAAAGGAATTAATACCCTGGCTGTCCCCATTATAAGATACTCAGGACCATTCTTAAAATGGGCAAAAGAAGAACTCAGATAGATAGACCAAAGGACGAGAAAATTAATGACGATGCACAAGGCTCTCCACCCTAGAGATGATAGAGATAGACAATTAAGCAGTGCACTAAGTCACACAGTTCAACAGACCATAAAACAAAATGGTATGCGGACAAAAAGTCAGTCAGGTTTCGATCCTGGCCATGGGTAGTTGTTGTGTCTAGCCACACTGAAGAGGTTGAAATGCCGAAACACGGATGCGGGTATGACTTATTATTATATGCTCCCAAACTCGGTAGAGCTCTGTAGGGGTGACTTGAATTAACTTTCACTGCAAGCATATATAAATCAATGATTGTCTGTACACAGATTGGATCTTTCTGGTGATCGTAAAGTATATAAACAAACGTATGTATTTAATAGTTTAAACACTACCCCTTTTATGGCAGCTGTCTAATGGCTGAGAGGTTAAGAAGTCAGGCGGAACAAAAAGTCAGTTGGATTTTGATCCTGGCCATGGGTAGTTGTTGTGTCTAGCCACACTGAAGAGGCATGAAATGCCGAAACACGGATGTGGATGACTTATTATTATATGCTCCCAAAACTCGATAGACCTCTGTAGGGGTGACTTATAAATTAAACTTTCACGCAAGCATATATAAAGCAATGATTGTCTGTACACAGACTGGATCTTTCTGGTGATCGTAAAGTATATAAACAAGCATATGTATTTAATAGTTTAAACACTACCCCTTTATGGCAGCTGAGAAGTTAAGAAGTCAGGCGGACAAAAAGTCAGTCGGATTTTGATCCTGGCCATGGGTAGTTGTTGTGTCTAGCCACACTGAAGAGGCGTGAAATGCCGAAAACACAGTGTCTGTGAATGACTTATTATATATGAGATAAAGACTATCATCTAATCACAACCAAAAGACTAAAGCTGGTATTGATTTACAGAAGAAAAAAAAACATGTCAACCTTGTAAATTTGTAGTTTCCAAGCAGATCACAGGGCATTAGATTGAAAAAAAAAAAAAAAATTACAAGACAGAAAAATACCAACACCTTGCCAGACAATGAAAAAAAATTGTGGAATATGAAAGAAAAGGAAGAAAAAGGAACAGGCTACACAGAAAAAATTGACCATGTCAAATGGTAAATTTTCTTAGTTCCAGCAAATCACAGACGTAGCATGAAAAAAATAAAGAAATTAAAAATTTAAAGATAGACAAATACCATACACCTTGCCAGGACAATTGAAAAAAAATTGTGGAATATGAAAGAAAGAGAAGAAAAAAGGACAGGCTACACAGAAAAAATTATATAAAAAAAGAAAGAAAGAAAGATAGAGAGTAGGTGAAAGCGCTAATATATTTCAATTGAACTTGATGAAAAGAAGGAAAGAAAGACAAAAAAGAGTGAGAGAGAATTAAATCAAGATTATTATAAAAGACGTTGGGTCGGCCTAAAGTTGGTATCAGCCAATCAGTGAGGGAGTCTATCCCCTTTTCACTTGCGCTAGACCAAGGAGATTATTTTAGCGTCTGAGGTGGAACACCACACCTACCATCAGCTCCTTACTTTACCGCACAGATCCCTGTGCTACTCATATGCTGAGTTGGTGAGGACCGGTATCGAACTAGGAACCTTGTGGTTAATAGCCGAACGCTCTACCGACTGAGCTAATCCGGCCCCTATTATATACTTTTTATATATTAAAGTATTTTGCAATAGCTCTTCAGTATTTTGTAATAGCTCTTCAGTAAACATATCAAACATTGTAATAATTGAATTGACATTCTGCGGTATATCCACAGGTCCTGCTAGTAATACTAATAATATGTAAAAGATTATTGGTGTTTCAATCAAGGAAACAGTGAATTCTGTTGTATACTAACATAAATGATTGGCTTGGGATGAAAACACACATTACACAAATTATATTATATATATTAATATATATACATATATTACACACACACATAAACATATATACACCACACACATATCTATACACACACACACACACATATACACACACATATCTATACCCACATATCTTATATATATTATATATATATATATACACACATATTTATATACAGACACACACATATATACACACACATACACACACACACATATATATACACACACATATATATATATATTATATATATATATATATATATACACATATACACACACATATATATATATATATATAAACACACAACACAACTAATTATAATATATACACACACACACACACACAGTAAACATATCAAACATTGTAATAATTGAATTGACATTCTGTGGTATATCCACAGGTCCTGCTAGTAATACTAATAATATGTAAAAGATTATTGGTGTTTCAATCAAGGAAACAGTGAATTCCTATAAGACCTATACAGTTTGTCTTTGCAGACAAAAAAAAGAAAGATGACTGAGGGGCATGCTTTTAGGTAATGGATATGCAGTCCTGATCACCATTATTAAAAGCCTTTCATGTTTTTTTTTTATTATATCTTTGGAAATAAATGGAAATAACCAAATTTATATAAACTTGTTTTATCATTTGCTGTTCCTTTTCAACCATGAATTGTCAACAGACCAAATCTTATTCATTCATTTTTCGTTTTTTGCAGGAGATATTCTAAATTATGCCTACATTAGATACTGAAATTTCCTGAGTGCTAATAATGTGACCAGGAATATATATATATATATATATTATATATATATATATATATATAATGAGAAAAAATGAGTAAGAAAAGAAATGTAGATGGATTAAAATGAATTTTATCGATTATATCGATATCACTTACACATGTGTTTCGGTATGGTTTATCAAAATGTATATGGATTTACGTTATTATTATTATTAAAATAATCAGATGGAGTTGAAATGATGATGATATAATAATAGGAAAAATGTATAAAATGTTCCGTACACAGAGTGGTTTTTTATTTTTGATGAAGGTCGTAAAAATCTCTCTGTGTACGGAACATTTCATACATTTTTCCTATTATTATTATCATCATCATTTCAACTCCATCTGATTATCTTAAACAGACCGAAACACATGTGTAAGTGATATCAATTAAAAGTGATATCGATAAAATTCATTTTTATCCGTCTACATTTCTTTTCTTTACTCATTTTTTCCTCATATTGTCGGATTCATTTTCCATTCTTACATATATATATATGTAGTTTTATGAAAAATGATAAAAAAAAACACAAGTTTCATTGATGAGAGATGTTTAATAAGCCAACGCTGCAGTGTTTCAGTTTGTTTAAGGAAAACAAGATATTAGGATTAATACGGAGGTCATTTCGATTGAATTTATTCATTATGTTCATTCAAATTAGGAAAGTCTATCATTATATTTGTTGAGGGTTTCTAAGATTAGTGTGTTAGTTATTGAAAATGTTTAGTTTATTATTACCAGTGTTAAACGCTATTTTATTAATGTTCGGTTTGTTGTCTTTTATACAAATTTCCTCAAGAATTTGTAGGCGTTTTTTATTGGTATTTTTATAAAGGATTTTGATATTTTTGGTGAGAATTTCTCTTAGGTGTTTTTTCACATATAAATGAGTATATATATATATATATATATATATATATATATATAGAAAAAAGTATTCCAAAAAGTTGTTTTCTTAATTTTTTAATAATACTTTTTATTATTTTCCATATTTTTATATATATATATATATATTGATAAACATAAGGCTAGAGTAACTTTGTTTACTTTTTTAATATTTATTCATGTTATCCAGACCATTATGAATTAAAAGAACACACATACAATATATATACATATATATATACATATATACATACATGACAGCAGGCCTCTTGCCACACGGGTAAGAGGATGGCGAACGAAAGTTCATTCGGGTCTCAAACCCGGTCAGGGGTAATTGTTAATGTATAACCACACTGATGAGAGGTGATACCCCGAAACACATGTCTGTGGATTACTTATTTATTACATATAATATATATATATATGAATAAAATTTGGGAATGAAATCTGACAGAATGAGAAGAGACAGTTTGGAAAATCACGTTGAATGTTTTCTTAGTTGTTTGGCAACATCAGAATGACAATGAATTTATTGCCAAAACCACAGAGTCTCCATTCACTGGAAGAATACACATGCTGTGAAGCCAGTGTCAGACAAGAATTTTGCTTTGAGCACTCTGTTTTACCAGGATATGTTTTAGATATAATGGATGCTTTGCAAGTGGAAGGTATTGCGTCTTCTCCCCTGACTGGCATATCATATCCATGTTTACGCATCATACAGCTGTGTGCTGATGACACAGGAGGCACTGTACAATGTCATTTTCACCATCAGTTTGGGATTTCTCTCTCCGCTCGACTCATTAGCAGGTAAGTGTTGTAGCGGCCTTCCCAGTCGTCGTGTTCAATCTCAATATCTATTAAGATTTTGTTGATGGGTGAATTGCGGTATTGGAACTAATGGACAATATCAAGTCATCAATTGTGATGACTAATAGTGTCATAGATACACTGTCCCTTTGATATTTTTCATCTTAAGAAGAAATACTGAAATAATCATTCACATTTTAATTTAACTTTACTTATTACGTTTTACAGGCAGTCTTTCAAATTGGTGGTGTTAAAATGATTATATAGAATTATTGTTTAGCTAGGATTAATAATCTCAATAAAAACCAGAAATGAATATTCTTTTAACCCTTAGCCACTAATTGGCTAGAATTTGGGCCACTAACTTGGTGTATGCCTTTTGTCATCAGCCTATCTAAAAAGTATTCCGATTAAATAAAAAAAATTGTCTGGTCTTCTGTAAGACTGCCACAGCTAAGGAAATAAATAATTCTTTTAACCCTTAGCCACTAATTGGCTAGAATTTGGGCCACTAACTTGGTGTATGCCTTTTATTATCAGCCTATCTAAAAAGTATTCCGATTAATTTTAAAAAAAATTTCTAGTCTTCTGTAAGACTGCCACAGGTAAGGACGTATTTTGCATCTCCAAGAGAAACTGACTTGCCTTTTATATCTCCTCACTGGCCGAACCACTCCAACCATCAGAGGTAACAGGATGCTTACCAAGTCACCACTCACAACCTTGTGAGTTGTGAGTTCAATTTGTAGTATCACAAGGTAGTTCAATTTACCTCCGCTATAAAAGTGTGTCTGGTTCTATACAAGCCTTCACCACTAGAAACAAGAAGGTTCCTGCATCTGACAAGAAATACCTGAGAAGGCGGAGGGCACATTGACTGAAACATTGTACAGATAACAATAAAGATGAGGACAATAGTCCGAATAATACAAATAATACTAATCATCAAACCTCATCTCAAAAATTCAGAGAAATCATATTCTTAGCAAACTATTTGACCCTCATATGTATTTACCAATGGTGACATAGTACACTGTCCCTTGATATCTATCATCTTGAGAAATATTGAAATAATCATTCACATTAATTAAAATTTTACTAATTAGGTTTACAGGCAGTTCTTCAAATTGGTGGTGTAAAATGATTATATAGAATTATTGTTTAACTAGGATTAATAATCTCATAAAAAACCAGAAATGAATAATTCTTTTAACCCTTAACCACTAATTGGCTAGAATTTGGCCACTACTTGGTGTATGCCTTTTTTATCAGCCTATCTAAAAGTATTCGATTAATTTAAAAAAAAATTGTCTGGTCTTCTGTAAGACTGCACAGGTAAGGACGTATTTGCATCTCCAAGAGAAACTGACTTGCCTTTTATATCTCCTCACTGGCCAAACCACTCCAACCACAGAGGTAACAGGATGCTTACCAAGTCACCACTCACAACCTAGCTAGGATTAATAATCTCAATAAAAACCAGAAATGAATAATTCTTTTAACCCTTAGCCACTGTACCAGAACGATGTATGTCGCATAGGACCAAGTTCAAGTTGTTGTAGTAGTAGTAAGTTGTCGTTAGTTCAGAAACAACACACGCAAGTTGTATAGTCACAGGGGCTGTTTATTTCTTTCACGCTCATGAGTTCTTTTTCAGAGAGAAGGTATGGTCAAATTATTCTATCTTTAACATAGTATCATGTTCTGTACTACCATCCCGAACCCATACGGGGAACCATGAGCCACAGCTGCTCCCACTAGAGCCCAGCTAAAAGAAGGGAGATTTTTCTCCTCTTCCATTTCTCGTCCCAGTGTTTACATCTGTTTCCGGTCAAACCTGGAACTTCTTTTTTATTTTTAAATCTATTTCCGGGTCCTTCTTCAGTCATTGGTCTTACCCCGTTGTGTGTTACTCTTCCAAATTCTAATCTTTGTTTTTCTTATTTCTTTTTCTTCTCTTTCTCCTTTCAATCCCCAAATTCCCTGCAAACCACAATAATTATGCTACACACCCAATTGGCTAGAATTTGTGCCACTAACTTAGTGTATGTCTTTTCTTATCACCTTTTATGTCTCCTCACTGGCCAAACCACTTCAACCAACAGAGGTAACAGGATGCTTACCAAGTCACCACTCACAACCTTGTTAGTTGTGAGTTCAATTTGTGTATCACAAGGTAATTCAATTTACCTCCGCTATAAAAAGTGTGTCTGTTTCTATACAAGCCTTCACCACTAGAAACAAGAAGGTTCCTGCATCTACAAAAATACCTGAAGAAGGCCAGAGGGACATCGACTGAAACATTGTACATAAAAAAAAGATGAGGACAATAGTCCGAATCTAATACAAATAATACTAATCATCAAACCTCATCTCAAAAATTCAGAGAAATCATATTTTTAGCAAACTATTGACCTTCATATGTATTACCCAATT
Organism: Doryteuthis pealeii; assembly: GCA_023376005.1. Classification (NCBI taxonomy): domain Eukaryota; kingdom Metazoa; phylum Mollusca; class Cephalopoda; order Myopsida; family Loliginidae; genus Doryteuthis; species Doryteuthis pealeii. The sequence continues at coordinate 72,367,408 of CM042166.1, forward strand.
GTGACATAGTAACACTGTCCCTATATCTATATCTATGAAATATTGAAATAATCATTCACATTTAATTAAATTTTACTAATTAGATTATAGGCAGTTCTCAAATTGGTGGTGTAAATATATTATATAGAATATTAGCTATTATAATCTCAATAAAAACAGAAAAAATAATTATTTTAACCTTAGCCACCCGTATGATAAAAAGGGTTGGGGCTTGCTATAAGGGCAATAGGGTTGGGAAAATCATAGGTGCTAGGGCTTGAGTGACCAGCCGATTGATCGGACTCTCTGACGCCCGTCTAGCCCAAGATAGGCCAAAGTGGAGTATTGCATGTCATGAACTGCTCATCCACCTGGGTTCTATCCTTAAGCATCACGGGGTCGTCATCACGGCCAACAGGTGGCCCCATTGGGGAGTCTTACCCCTCTGCAGAGTGCAGTCAGTGCATTCTAACGCCCCAGCTGACAGGGCGATGAGACGGTATATTACATCAAGTTAAAAATTGAAACTGATTTTATAGCATGATTGTTTTTCGATTATGACAATGAACGTTTCAAAAGAGAAGGTTCTGNCTTTCAGAACTTACTTTATATAAAATGGCAAATCATGTTATTTGATGGTGTGCATACTTGGAGCATTTCAGTCAATTTGGAATGGTCACATTGCTTTTCCAGACTGAGATATATTAACCAGCGTTGTCCTGCGTGCTTAATTCAAAAAGAGTCATGTTGTTAATAATTGCTTTCTTTTGAGAAAATATGACTAGCACGTCGATGTGAGTGTAAAGTATTGAAAAGACCTGAAAGAGAGTAAGATTAAGAAAATGTGGACACGATTCTATTTTACTATGAAAAATCTGATGCTTGAGATTTTATAGCTACTTTACCTTCCTACCTTGACTAAACTCTGTATAATTGTTAGAGATTTGTGTAGACAGATCAGTTTCAACTGTGTGCAAGTTTGAATCTGCTTCTGAGAATCCAGACGGTAAGTAGTTTAAATAGCAGGTTGCGGCTATCTACTATGTGGCATGGTAAGTCTATTTGATTTACGAAAATTGCTGGGACAACCAATCTATTTTCTACTATGAAAATCTGATGCTGAGATTTTATAGCTGTAGCAAGATGGGGATATTATTCCTGACTTTGTGAGCGAGGAACTACTATTATTAGAAAAGGAGGAAGAAGAAATAGTGAGAGAGTAAGGTTAAACAATAGGATGAGCAAAAACAGGATGACACAAAACAGTTGACCGGTGCGTGACTCCTTGAAATGGAGAATTGGGTGTCAACCGGAAGTCGGGGTTGACGGAAACCGGAAGTACGTGGTGACATGGAACAACGAGGGAAGGGAACCAGATTCTCTTGGATTTGGGACAGCGTAGGGTTAAGAATGTGCCCTTGGTCCCGTGTGGGATGACGGTAGTTTATATCTCCTCTCTTTCTCTCTGCCTTTCCTCCTTCTATACGAAAACCCATGAGAGAGCCTTACCCCTTGGAAATAAAGGCTAGCAGTTGTGACTACATTTTCTCGGTTGTATTTTTATTCAACAAGAAGACATTTTTTTAGTACCGTGAATAATCGCCACACCACCACCCACGTTATGTATTATCGCTTGGGTACTGTGACCAGATCTACGACAACGTTACAGATATCGTTTTTAGTCCGGAAAAAAAGGCACAACGGCACATGCCTACTTTTACCTTCCCATACCTGGACTAAAAACTCTGTTATATTGAGAGATTGGAAGTGATGAATATCCTTAATATGAATTGTTCCCTTGATGCAATGTTACCGTTAAATTGTGTAGAGAGATTGAGGGATTTGTGGGACTTTCAACAAACAAGCTCCCTCTCGATTCTCAGATATATATCAAAAATAGAATAATACTCTATTATTTTTATTTTTTTAAATTATTGCCCTTTCATGGATAACAAATTCAAGTTAATCTGATGCTTTTTATATGAAAATATAATATTTATAATCAGTTAACAACAAAAAAATTATGTGCCTTAAAATTATTACTTTGTGATTTTAACTGTAATGACGATGGCCGAGCGGTTAAGGCTGTCCGACTTGCTGTGATCAGTTTGGGGTTTTCTATCCCGGCTGAGTAGCCACAAATGTCTAGCCACACTGAAGGCCATCAATACTCATCATTACATTCTAATTGTGTCTATTACTCTCATTATTTATTCTAAGTCCATCAATAAACTCTATTATCTATTCTAAATTTGTTGTCTATACTCCTCATTATTATTCTAATCATCAATACTCATCATTATCATTTAAATTTGTGTCTACTGTCTATATTTTCAGTACATCCTCTTCTGTTTCAAATTAGAGGTTGAATTTCAGTTTTGCTTCCTTAGACTGGTACCTAGCCAGGTTAAAGAGCCCAGTTCTACCCTGCCTATTTTACCCCATAGCTGGAGGGAGAATTGGATACATACCTTTCCCAGATTAGCACCATGTGAATGCAAACAGCTTCGGCCAGTATGGAACTTGGGTCAACAAGCCCATTTCCCATGATTGTAACCATATATGGAGGCCATATATATATATATATATATATACGTGGGCTCTTACCATTGGCTAGGGGTAAACCAGTCTAGGAGAAGCAACAACTCTGAATCCAACCTGTTAAACTCTGCTTAAAAAAAAAATGATCTGTGTCGCATTCTGTTTTATGTGGCGGGTTATAAATATATATGTATGTATGTATAATTATATTATATATATGAAAGTTTGAAGGTGGTATGAAGTGAAATTGTATTAAGACAACGCGAAAGAAATATAAATCACCCTTCAAGTGTGTAAGATCTGGCTCCAAACAGGACAGGGTTGTGAGACGCCTGCCACACAGGAGCAAGTAGCTCAATTAATGCTAGATAAACAGGAATTCCAGAGCAGCGACGTAACTTCGTCGTCATGAACAAAACAAATGCCTGGATGGGAATTTTCCCCTGACATGTGACCACATCTGCAAGTCCAGAAGTGGACTAATGAGCCACCGTAGGGTCCACAAATGAAGAATGGAGTGACGTCATCATTGTCCTTGATGTACTCCAAAGAAGAAAAAGGAAACTATCATATATATTAAATATATTATCAAAGCCGAAGAAAAGATACCAGAGGATCTGAAACCGTGTTGCAATGTAAAACAAAAAGAATTTTTTAAAAATTTTTCTGAGAACAAAATCATTTTTGCGGACCTTCCTTTTTTATAAAATATTGAATTTTCTCCCGTTGGAAACCAGAACAACACTTTTTATATATATATATTATATTATATATATATATATATATATAGGAGAGAGATCAATAGATTACGAAAAAGAATAAAATTGATTGAAAACTATAATCATTGCAAAATCTTTGAGGCTTGTCGGTCATTGAAGTGTTAAAGGTAGTTTTAAAATTGGCACACCTATATTATCAAAGAAATGACAGAAGTATTTTCTTTTGTGTCTTCACAAAGATTTTTTTTTTTTCCAAAGATTTTTATTTTCACTTTCTTTCCAAAGAAAAGAAAAATCCAATGAGCGTGATATTCAATCAAAAGACTCTTGCCCAAACAGACTCTTTGAACCTTCAGGTACAACGGGAGAAATCAAAAAATAAAGAAATTTCCTTGTGACAAAAGCTCACATAAAAGCCCACTCCTTAGAAATAAATCTTTTAGGTCTACAAATTGTCTTCCAATTTGTTTTATTAAGAATTCTACCTTTCATAAGATATGCAGTGGAAGCGTGCTGGGCCCATAACCTGTTAAGTTTCTGACCGCCATCCTTGGTCAGTTGAAAAGGACTTAAAGTAAGTAAGTCCTGAGCTATAGAATCCTTTGGTAAGTGAATAAGTCCTGCGTTATGGAATCCTACGTAGTGTCAAAGGTCCAGTGATATAATCCTATCTTCTGTTGTCCACGAAGGTTCAAAGCAATGTGCGTAGGTATGACCAGAACAGCCAGTATAAATAACAATATCAGCAGCAGAGTACTGCCAGTGGTTGGCCAATAGGTTGGTCACATGGTTATCGGCGAGTCTATAAGTAGAAGTGGACATCTGGCACACACCTTATATCAAAAAACGCCAACAATAGGCTCCCAAAATGAACTCGGATTTTGAGACGTGTTTTTAACACAGATTTTTATTTTCACTTTCTTTCCAAAGAAAAGAAAAATCCAACGAGCGTAATATTCAATCAAAAGACTCTTGCCCAAACAGACTCTTTGAACCTTCAGGTACAACGGGAGAAATCAAAAAATAAAGAAATTTCCTTGTGACAAAAGCTCACATAAAAGCCCACTCCTTAGAAATAAATCTTTTCGGTCTACAAATTGTCTTCCAATTTGTTTTATTAAGAATTCTACCTTTCATAAAAATAGGCTTCCAAAATGAACTCGCATTTTGAGACGTGTTTTTAACCATTTATCTACCACTGCCATTCATAATAGCATGGTGAAATGGTTGACAAGCTGGAACAGAATAAGAATAAGAAATTTATTTATCAATAGTAGGTACAAGTTATAAAGAATAAGTAAAAGAAGAACTTTATTTTTGTTAAACTACTATTGAAGGGAGGCCATGCCTAATAGCATGAAGCTAAGCCCATGGACATGACCACCCTTGGACGCTCACAGGAAAGGATACAAGACACACTAGACAACACAAACATATAGATATATATCATGAGACAAATTAGCAGTGTGAGAATCTAAATGCAAATCTGTTGTTTATAAGAGGCAATAAAATGCTTTTTCAAAAGTTTTTTAACGACAAAATAATTTACTGGTATCATATTGCTGATCCTTTACTACTGAATAGAAAAGTATTTGCCTCTCATCCCACTTATGAGGGCATGACACAAGGACATTTTTATGTGGGCCCATCCACAAGCCGAAACTCATGGGTCGTAGGCACAAAAAATACGTTCATCCTGTCCGCATTCCCCCTCAAGGGGTGCCTCAGACACTGGGCAATAAACCTAGCCCTGCTCCTTTAAATCATAGGGGCAGGTGTTGCCTTACCCCACTTGTCGAACTGGGAAGGCACAAGGCCAAATACAACCCAAAACGAAGTCACTGCAAAATGACAGAGTATATAAGACTTGTCATTCAAATCAAGCCAGTCAAGCATTCCCCTCAAGGAATGGATCCTTCATTTCTATATATAAACACTGCTTCAGTTGCACTTAGCTGCTGTTATTCAAACCAACAGTAGGCTAACTGACTTCAATAGGCGGGATGGCCTCCTGGGATCAACGATGTCAACTTATGCAGTCCAGAAGTGCGGAGTTAGATATGTTGACCATACTACTGAATAGAAATGTATTCATTTAATTCATTTCTCTTTTTTAACTCTAAACCATTTTCTAAGAGCTGATGATCTTGGGCGTTTTCAGGGGATCTGGCATTTTGATTGTTGGGTGGTTTGGGGTACTCTGGTAGATAAAGGGTTAAATAAAGATAGATAAACTATATTTTTATTTCCAGTTTTATAATTAAGCAGTCGAAGGGAATGTTGATAAAAGGCAACAAAAATAAGATGGTATAAAACTAGTAATATAATGATAAGGAAGAAATTCTAAATACAGAGAGTTGGGAAAAATAAATTCAATTAAGATAATTTTATTTATTAGAACTAGCAAATATATGCACCTCCGGGTGCAAGTATTTAAGTTTAAATGTAATAAAATATTAGATTAAATCAGAAAGGCTAATGAAACTAATTAAGAATTCAGATAAAAAGATTTGAAACGAAGGGGGTATAATCGGAAAATAGAACAACTGAAACTTACTCTTTTATCACTTCTGCTTTTCAATGCTAAATTTTCCTAATTTAACTATTTTGTTAAAATAGGAAGTAAAGAATAAAATTACAATTATTTCTTCTTGTTAATGAATTTTTTTAGGATTTATTGAAGAGATTTTTACTCATATTCATTAAGATAAAACCAAATAATTAGAAATCAATAATACCAAGCACATTTTTATTAAAATCAGTTTTTTAATATCAATATGCAAATTAGCTTTACATTTACACTGAAAACTGGTATTTTGTTGTATATATAAATACAATTGCATGTTATTAGCATTTAGGTAAAGCCAACAGTATTAATAATGTCAAAAAGTTTTATTATTAATTGAGGTTTAAATTTAAATAGAAATCAAATCATGGAGAATGTGACGTAAATAACTAAGGGAATTGTGACTTGAGTGGTAATATAGTTTCGGTTACAGACAGAAAAACACACAATCTCCATTATAATAAGATGGTAACTTTTCCCTTTAAGACTTTTCAGACAACTTCTACAACAATGTGTGGCTAAACTTTTGCAGGCTACTTACAGCCAAGATTGAAACCTGACCAATTTATCATCAGTCAGGTTTAGTGGAATTAGTCACTTAAAAAGTGTTTTCTTTCTTTTTCAGAAAAAAAATTTATCATAGATGAACATGGAATGATTACAACAGATACATCCACGAATGTGTTTCCGGCTGACAGAATCTATACTCTTAATATTGAGGTAAGTCCACTATTGAATGCTTTATCATAATATTACTTTTTTTTTATTATTTGGATTTTTGGGACTATTGTTCTCATCTTTTTTTTTATATACACTATGTTTCAGCCAATGTACCCTTTGGCCTTCTTCAGGTGTTTCTTGTCAAAATCTTCTCGAACTCAAGAACCTTCTCTTTGAACGTTCATGTCATAATCAGAAAAACAATCATGTTATAAAATCAGTTTACACTTTTAACTTGATGTCCTACACCGTCTCATCGCCCTGTTGACTGGGGCATTAGAATGCACTGACTGCACCTCTGCAGAGGGGTAAGACTCCTCCAATGGGGCTACTTGTTGGCCGTGGGTGACGACCTGTAATGCTTAAGGATAGAACCCAGGTGGATGAGCAGTTCATGACTTGCAATACTCCACTTTGGCCCTGTCTTGGGCTAGACGGGCGGTCGAAGAGGGCCCTTCCAATCAATCGGCTGGTCACGTCAAGCCCTAGCACCTATATGATTTTCCCAACTCTACTGCTCTTATGGCAAGCCCCAAACCCTTTTTATCATATGGGTGGATAAGGGTTAAAAGAATTATTCATTTCTGGTTTTTATTGAGATTATTAATCCTAGCTAAACAATAATTCTATATAATCATTTTACACCACCAATTTAAAGAACTGCCTGTAAACCTAATTAGTAAAATTTAATTAAATGTGAATGATTATTTCAATATTTCTCAAGATGATAGATATCAAGGGACAGTGTACTATGTCACCATTGCGTAAATACATATGAGGGTCAAATAGTTTTGCTAAAAATATGATTTCTCTGAATTTTTGAGATGAGGTTTGATGATTAGTATTATTTGGATTATTCGGACTATTGTCCTCATCTTTATTGTTATCTGTACAATGTTTCAGTCAATGTGCCCTCTGGCCTTCTTCAGGTATTTCTTGTCAGATGCAGGAACCTTCTTGTTTCTAGTGGTGAAGGCTTGTATAGAACCAGACACACTTTTTATAGCGGGAGGTAAATTGAATTACCTTGTGATACTACAAATTGAACTCACAACTCACAAGGTTGTGAGTGGTGACTTGGTAAGCATCCTGTTACCTCTGATGGTTGGAGTGGTTCGGCCAGTGAGGAGACATAAAAGGTGATAACAAAAGACATACACTAAGTTAGTGGCACAAATTCTAGCCAATTGGTGGTGTAGCATAATTATTGTGGTTTACAGGGAATTTGGGGATTGAAAGGAGAAAGAGAGGAAAAAGAAATAAAAACAAACAAAGGTTAACATTTGGAAGAGTAAACGCACAACGGGGTAAGAGCAATGACTGAAGAATGACCCCAGAAATAGATTTAAAAATAAAAACAGAAGTTCCAGGTTTTGACCGGAAACAGATGTAACACCGGGACAAGAAATGGAAGAGGAGAAAAATCTTCCCTTTTTTTAGCTGGGCTCTAGTGGGAGCAGCTGTGGCTCATGGTTCCCCGTATGGATTCAGGGATGGTAGTACAGAACATGATACTATGTTACAAGATAGAATAATTTGACCATACCTTCTCTCTGAAAAGAACTCATGAGCGTGAAAGAAATAAACAGCCCCTGTGACTATACAACTTGCGTGTGTGTTTCTGAACTAACAACAACTACTACTACTACAACTTACTAACACATATCTCTCTATACGACATTACATCGTGCTACAGTGGGGTTTAAAGAATTATTCATTTCTGGTTTTTATTGAGATTATTAATCCTAGTTAAAATAATTCTATATAATCATTTTACACCACCAATTTGAAGAACTGCCTGTAAACCTAATTAGTAAAATTTAATTAAATGTGAATGATTATTTCAATATTTCTCAAGATGATAGATATCAAGGGACAGTGTACTATGTCACCATTGCGTAAATACATATGAGGGTCAAATAGTTTTGCTAAGAATAGGATTTCTCTGAATTTTTGAGATGAGGTTTGATGATTAGTATTATTTGTATTATTCGGACTATTGTCCTCATCTTTATTCTTATCTGTACAATGTTTCAGTCGATGTGCCCACCGGTCTTCTTCAGGTATTTCTTGTCAGATGCAGGAACCTTCTTGTTTCTAGTGGTGAAGGCTTGTATAGAACCAGACACACTTTTTATAGCAGGAGATAAATTGAATTACCTTGTGAGACTACAAATTGAACTCACAACTCACAAGGTTGTGAGTGGTGACTTGGTAAGCAATCCTGTTACCTCTGTTGGTTGGAGTGGTTCGGCCAGTGAGGAGATATAAAAGGCAAGTCAGTTTCTCTTGGAGATGCAAAATACGTCCTTACTGTGGCAGTCTTACAGAAGACAGAGTTTTCTTAATTTTTTTTTTTTTAATCGGAATATTTTTAGATATAAAAAGGCATACACCAAGTTAGTGGCCCAAAATTCTAGCCAATTAGTGGCTAAGGGTTAAAAGAATTATTCATTTCTGGTTTTTATTGAGATTATTAATCCTAGCTAAACAATAATTCTATATAATCATTTTACACCACCAATTTGAAGAACTGCCTGTAAACGTAATAAGTAAAGTTAAATTAAATGTGAATGATTATTTCAGTATTTCTTAACATGAAAAATATCAAGGGACAGTGTATTATGACACTATTAGTCATCACTATTGATGACTTGATATTGTCCATTAGTTCCAATACCGCAATTCACCCATCAACAAAATCTTAATAGATATTGAGATTGACACAACGACTGGGAAGGCCGCTACAACACTTACCTGCCTAATGAGTCGAGCGGAGAGAGAAATCCCAAACTGATGGTGAAAATGACATTGTACAGTGCCTCCTGTGTCTCAGTACACATGCTGTGAAGGCCAGTGTCAGACAAGAATTTTGCTTTGAGCACTCTGTTTTACCAGGATATGTTTAGGATATAATGGATGCTTTGCAAGTGGAAGGTATTGCGTCTTCTCCCCTGACTGGCATATCATATCCATGTTTACGCATCATACAGCTGTGTGCTGATGACACAGGAGGCACTGTACAATGTCATTTTCACCATCAGTTTGGGATTTCTCTCTCCGCTCGACTCATTAGGCAGGTAAGTGTTGTAGCGGCCTTCCCAGTCGTCGTGTCAATCTCAATATCTATTAAGATTTTGTTGATGGGTGAATTGCGGTATTGGAACTAATGGACAATATCAAGTCATCAATTGTGATGACTAATAGTGTCATAGTACACTGTCCCTTGATATTTTTCATCTTAAGAAGAAATACTGAAATAATCATTCACATTTAATTTAACTTTACTTATTACGTTTACAGGCAGTTCTTCAAATTGGTGGTGTAAAATGATTATATAGAATTATTGTTTAGCTAGGATTAATAATCTCAATAAAAACCAGAAATGAATAATTCTTTTAACCCTTAGCCACTAATTGGCTAGAATTTGGGCCACTAACTTGGTGTATGCCTTTTGTCATCAGCCTATCTAAAAAGTATTCCGATTAAATAAAAAAAAATTGTCTGGTCTTCTGTAAGACTGCCACAGCTAAGGAAATAAATAATTCTTTTAACCCTTAGCCACTAATTGGCTAGAATTTGGGCCACTAACTTGGTGTATGCCTTTTATTATCAGCCTATCTAAAAAGTATTCCGATTAATTTAAAAAAAAATTGTCTAGTCTTCTGTAAGACTGCCACAGGTAAGGACGTATTTTGCATCTCCAAGAGAAACTGACTTGCCTTTTATATCTCCTCACTGGCCGAACCACTCCAACCATCAGAGGTAACAGGATGCTTACCAAGTCACCACTCACAACCTTGTGAGTTGTGAGTTCAATTTGTAGTATCACAAGGTAGTTCAATTTACCTCCCGCTATAAAAAGTGTGTCTGGTTCTATACAAGCCTTCACCACTAGAAACAAGAAGGTTCCTGCATCTGACAAGAAATACCTGAAGAAGGCCGGAGGGCACATTGACTGAAACATTGTACAGATAACAATAAAGATGAGGACAATAGTCCGAATAATACAAATAATACTAATCATCAAACCTCATCTCAAAAATTCAGAGAAATCATATTCTTAGCAAAACTATTTGACCCTCATATGTATTTACCAATGGTGACATAGTACACTGTCCCTTGATATCTATCATCTTGAGAAATATTGAAATAATCATTCACATTTAATTAAATTTTACTAATTAGGTTTACAGGCAGTTCTTCAAATTGGTGGTGTAAAATGATTATATAGAATTATTGTTTAACTAGGATTAATAATCTCAATAAAAACCAGAAATGAATAATTCTTTTAACCCTTAGCCACTAATTGGCTAGAATTTGGGCCACTAACTTGGTGTATGCCTTTTATTATCAGCCTATCTAAAAAGTATTCCGATTAATTTAAAAAAAAATTGTCTGGTCTTCTGTAAGACTGCCACAGGTAAGGACGTATTTTGCATCTCCAAGAGAAACTGACTTGCCTTTTATATCTCCTCACTGGCCAAACCACTCCAACCAACAGAGGTAACAGGATGCTTACCAAGTCACCACTCACAACCTAGCTAGGATTAATAATCTCAATAAAAACCAGAAATGAATAATTCTTTTAACCCTTAGCCACTGTACCAGAACGATGTATGTCGCATAGGACCAAGTTCAAGTTGTTGTAGTAGTAGTAGTTGTCGTTAGTTCAGAAACAACACACGCAAGTTGTATAGTCACAGGGGGCTGTTTATTTCTTTCACGCTCATGAGTTCTTTTTCAGAGAGAAGGTATGGTCAAATTATTCTATCTTGTAACATAGTATCATGTTCTGTACTACCATCCCTGAACCCATACGGGGAACCATGAGCCACAGCTGCTCCCACTAGAGCCCAGCTAAAAGAAGGGAAGATTTTTCTCCTCTTCCATTTCTCGTCCCAGTGTTACATCTGTTTCCGGTCAAAACCTGGAACTTCTGTTTTTATTTTTAAATCTATTTCCGGGGTCATTCTTCAGTCATTGGTCTTACCCCGTTGTGTGTTTACTCTTCCAAATTCTAATCTTTGTTTTTTCTTATTTCTTTTTCTTCTCTTTCTCCTTTCAATCCCCAAATTCCCTGCAAACCACAATAATTATGCTACACCACCAATTGGCTAGAATTTGTGCCACTAACTTAGTGTATGTCTTTTCTTATCACCTTTTATGTCTCCTCACTGGCCAAACCACTTCAACCAACAGAGGTAACAGGATGCTTACCAAGTCACCACTCACAACCTTGTTAGTTGTGAGTTCAATTTGTAGTATCACAAGGTAATTCAATTTACCTCCCGCTATAAAAAGTGTGTCTGTTTCTATACAAGCCTTCACCACTAGAAACAAGAAGGTTCCTGCATCTGACAAGAAATACCTGAAGAAGGCCAGAGGGCACATCGACTGAAACATTGTACAGATAACAATAAAGATGAGGACAATAGTCCGAATAATACAAATAATACTAATCATCAAACCTCATCTCAAAAATTCAGAGAAATCATATTTTTAGCAAAACTATTTGACCTTCATATGTATTTACCCAATGGTGACATAGTAACACTGTCCCTTGATATCTATCATCTTGAGAAATATTGAAATAATCATTCACATTTAATTAAATTTTACTAATTAGATTTACAGGCAGTTCTTCAAATTGGTGGTGTAAAATGATTATATAGAATTATTGTTTAGCTAGGATTAATAATCTCAATAAAAAACAGAAATAAATAATTATTTTAACCCTTAGCCACCCGTATGATAAAAAGGGTTTGGGGCTTGCTATAAGGGCAATAGGGTTGGGAAAATCATATAGGTGCTAGGGCTTGATGTGACCAGCCGATTGATCGGAGGGGGCCTCTCTGACCGCCCGTCTAGCCCAAGATAGGGCCAAAGTGGAGTATTGCATGTCATGAACTGCTCATCCACCTGGGTTCTATCCTTAAGCATCACGGGTCGTCATCCACGGCCAACAGGTGGCCCCATTGGGGGAGTCTTACCCCTCTGCAGAGGTGCAGTCAGTGCATTCTAACGCCCCAGCTGACAGGGCGATGAGACGGTATATGACATCAAGTTAAAAATGTAAACTGATTTTATAGCATGATTGTTTTTCTGATTATGACATGAACGTTCAAAGAGAAGGTTCCTGATTTTGACAAGAAACACCTGAAGAAGGCCGAAGGGTACATTGGCTGAAACATAGTGTATATAACAAAAAAGATGAGAACAATAGTCCCAAAAATCCAAATAATAAAAAAAGTAATATTATGATAAAGCATTCAATAGTGGACTTACCTCAATATTAAGAGTATAGATTCTGTCAGCCGGAAACACATTCGTGGATGTATCTGTTGTAATCATTCCATGTTCATCTATGATAAATTTTTTTTCTGAAAAAGAAAGAAAACACTTTTTAAGTGACTAATTCCACTAAACCTGACTGATAATAAATTGGTCAGGTTTCAATCTTGGCTGTAAGTAGCCTGCAAAGTTTAGCCACACATTGTTGTAGAAGTTGTCTGAAAAGTCTTAAAGGGAAAAAGTTACCATCTTATTATAATGGAGATTGTGTGTTTTTCTGTCTGTAACCGAAACTATATTACCACTCAAGTCACAATTCCCTTAGTTATTTACGTCACATTCTCCATGATTTGATTTCTATTTAAATTTAAACCTCAATTAATAATAAAACTTTTTGACATTATTAATACTGTTGGCTTTACCTAAATGCTAATAACATGCAATTGTATTTATATATACAACAAAATACCAGTTTTCAGTGTAAATGTAAAGCTAATTTGCATATTGATATTAAAAAAACTGATTTTAATAAAAATGTGCTTGGTATTATTGATTTCTAATTATTTGGTTTTATCTTAATGAATATGAGTAAAAATCTCTTCAATAAATCCTAAAAAAATTCATTAACAAGAAGAAATAATTGTAATTTTATTCTTTACTTCCTATTTTAACAAAATAGTTAAATTAGGAAAATTTAGCATTGAAAAGCAGAAGTGATAAAAGAGTAAGTTTCAGTTGTTCTATTTTCCGATTATACCCCCTTCGTTTCAAATCTTTTTATCTGAATTCTTAATTAGTTTCATTAGCCTTTCTGATTTAATCTAATATTTTATTACATTTAAACTTAAATACTTGCACCCGGAGGGTGCATATATTTGCTAGTTCTAATAATAAAATTATCTTAATTGAATTTATTTTTCCCAACTCTCTGTATTTAGAATTTCTTCCTTATCATTATATTACTAGTTTTATACCATCTTATTTTTGTTGCCTTTTATCAATATTCCCTTCGACTGCTTAATTATAAAACTGGAAATAAAAATATAGTTTATCTATCTTTATTTAACCCTTTATCTACCAGAGTACCCCAAACCATCCAACAATCAAAATGCCAGATCCCCTGAAAACGCCCAAGATCATCAGCTCTTAGAAAATGGTTTAGAGTTAAAAAAGAGAAATGAATTAAATGAATACATTTCTATTCAGTAGTATGGTCAACATATCTAACTCCGCACTTCTGGACCTCATAAGTTGACATTGTTGATCCCAGGAGGCCATCCCCCCAAGCAACACCTGCCCCCATGATTTAAAGGAGCAGGGCTGGGTTTATTACCCAGCGCCTGAGGCGCCCCCTTGAGGGGGAATGCCGACGGGATTGATGCAATTTTTCACCCGCCACCCATGAGCTTCGGTTTGTGGGTGGTCCCACGTTAATAGAGCCTTGTGCCTAACCCGTACAAGTGGGGTACGAGGTAAATACCATGATTTAAAGAAGCAGGGCTAGGTTTATTGCCCAGTGTCTGAGGCACCCCCTTGAGGGGGAATGCGGACAAGATGAACACATTTTTTGTGCCTACGACCCATGAGTTTCGGCTTGTGGATGGGCCCACATAAAAATGTCCTTGTGTCATGCCCTCATAAGTGGGATGAGAGGCAAATACTTTTCTATTCAGTAGTAAAGGATCAGCAATATGATACCGGTAAATTATTTTGTCCTTAAAAAACTTTTGAAAAAGCATTTTATTGCCTCTTATAAACAACAGATTTGCATTTAGATTCTCACACGGCTAATTTATCTCATGATATATATCTATGTTTGTGGTGTGTCTTGTATCGTTTCCTGTGAGCGTCCAAGGGTGATCATGTCCATGGGCTTAGCTTCACACTATTAGGCATGGCCTCCATTCAATAGTAGTTTAACAAAAATAAAGTTCTTCTTTTACTTATTCTTTATAACTTGTACCTACTATTGATAAATAAATTTCTTATTCTTATTCTTATTCTATTCCAGCTTGTCAACCATTTCATCATGCTATTATGAATGGCAGTGGTAGATAAATGGTTAAAAACACGTCTCAAAATGCGAGTTCATTTTGGAAGCCTATTTTTATGAAAGGTAGAATTCTTAATAAAACAAATTGGAAGACAATTTGTAGACCTAAAAGATTTATTTCTAAGGAGTGGGCTTTTATGTGAGCTTTTGTCACAAGGAAATTTCTTTATTTTTTGATTTCTCCCGTTGTACCTGAAGGTTCAAAGAGTCTGTTTGGGCAAGAGTCTTTTGATTGAATATTACGCTCGTTGGATTTTTCTTTTCTTTGGAAAGAAAGTGAAAATAAAAATCTGTGTTAAAAACACGTCTCAAAATCCGAGTTCATTTTGGGAGCCTATTGTTGGCGTTTTTTGATATAAGGTGTGTGCCAGATGTCCACTTATACTTATAGACTCGCCGATAACCATGTGACCAACCTATTGGCCAACCACTGGCAGTACTCTTCTGCTGATATTGTTATTTATACTGGCTGTTCTGGTCATACCTACGCACATTGCTTTGAACCTTCGTGGACGACGGAAGATAGGATTATATCACTGGACCTTTGACACTACGTAGGATTCCATAACGCAGGACTTATTCACTTACCAAAGGATTCTATAGCTTGGGAATTACTTACTTTAAGTCCTTTTCAACTGACCAAGGATGGTGGTCAGAAACTTAACAGGTTATGGGCCCAGCACGCTTCCACTGCATATCTTATGAAAGGTAGAATTCTTAATAAAACAAATTGGAAGACAATTTGTAGACCTAAAAGATTTATTTCTAAGGAGTGGGCTTTTATATGAGCTTTTGTCACAAGGAAATTTCTTTATTTTTTGATTTCTCCCGTTGTACCTGAAGGTTCAAAGAGTCTGTTTGGGCAAGAGTCTTTTGATTGAATATCACGCTCATTGGATTTTTCTTTTCTTTGGAAAGAAAGTGAAAATAAAAATCTTTGGAAAAAAAAAAAATCTTTGTGAAGACACAAAAGAAAATACTTCTGTCATTTCTTTGATAATATAGGTGTGCCAATTTTAAAACTACCTTTAACACTTCAATGACCGACAAGCCTCAAAGATTTTGCAACGATCATAGTTTTCAATCAATTTTATTCTTTTTCGTAATCTATTGATCTTTCTCCCTATATATATGTATATATATATATATATATATATATATATATATATATAAAAAGTGTTGTTCTGGTTCCAACGGGAGAAAATTCAATATTTTATAAAAAAGGAAGGTCCGCAAAATGTATTTTGTTCTCAGAAAAATTTTTTAAAAATTCTTTTTGTTTTACATGTGCAACACGTGTTTCAGATCTTCTGGTATCTTCTTCAGGCTTTGATTGATATATATATATATATATATATAGTTCCTTTTTCTTCTTTTGGAAGTCCATCACAGACAATGATGACGTCACTCCATATCTTCATTTGTGGACCCTACGGTGGCTCATTAGTCCACTTCTGGACTTGCAGATGTGGTCACACATGTTGCAGGGGAAATTCCCATCCACATTTGGTTGTTCATGACGACGAAGACGTCGCTGCTCTGGAATTCTGTTTATCTCATTATTGAGCTACTTAGCTCCTGTGTGGCAGGCGTCTCACCAACCCTGTCTGTTGGAGGCCAGATCTTCCACACTTGAAGGTGTGATGTTATATTTCTTCAGCGTTGTCTTAATACAATTTCACTTCATACCACCTTCAACTTTCATATATATATATATATATATATACATACATACATATATATTTATTAACCCTGCCACATAAGCAGGATGCGACACAAGATCATTTTTTTTTTAAGCAGAGTTTAACAGGTTGGAATTCAGAGTTTTGCTTCTCCTAGACTGGTTACCTAGCCATGGTTAAAGAGCCCACACGTATATATATATATATATATATATGGCCTCCATATATGGTTACAATCATGGGAAATGGGCTTGTTGACCCAAGTTCAATTACTGGCCGAAGCTGTTTGCATTTCACATGGTGCTAATACCCTTGGGAAAGGTATGTATCCAATTCTCCCTCCAGCTATGGGTAAATAGCAGGGTAGACTGGGCTCTTTAACCATGGCTAGGTAACCAGTCTAAGAGAAGCAAAACTGAATTCAAACCTCTAATTTGAAACAGAGAGGATGTACTTGAAATATAGAACAGTTAGACACAAATTTAGAATAGATAATGATGAGTATTGATGGACTTAGAATAAATAATGAGGAGTATAGACACAAATTTAGAATAGATAATGATGAGTATTGATGGACTTAGAATAAATAATGAGGAGTATAGACACAAATTTAGAATAGATAATGATGAGTATTGATGGCTTCAGTGTGGCTAGACATTTTGTGAGCTACCTACAGCCGGGATAGAACCCCAATCGATACAGCAGCAGTCGGACAGCTTAACCGCTCGGCCATCGTCATTCACAGTATAATCACAAGTATAATTTTAAGAGTCACATTATATTTTTTTTGTTGTTAACTGATATAAATATATATTTTCATATAATAGCATCAGATTAAACTTGAATTTGTTATCCAGTGAAAGGCAAATAATTTAAAAAAATAAAAATAATAGAGTATTATTCTATTTTTGATATATATGCTGAGAATCGAGAGGGAGCTTTGTTTTGTTGAAGTCCCCAACAGATCCCTCAATTCTCTTCTACACAATTTAACGGATAACATTGCACCAGGGAACACATTCATATTAAGGATTCATCACTTCACAAATCTCTACAATATAACAGAGTTTAGTCAGGTATGGGAAGGTAAAGTAGGCTATGTGACGTTGTGCCTTTTTTTCCGGGCACTAAAACGATATCTGTAACGTTGTCGTATATCTGGTCACAGTACCCAAAGCGATATACATAACGGGGTGGTGGTGGTGGCGATATATTCACGGTACTAAAAATGTCTTCTTGTTGATAAAAATTACAACGCGAGAAATATGTAGTCACAACTGCTAGCCTTTATTTCCAGGGTAGGCTCGTCTCATGGGTTCGTATCAGAGAGGAGGAAAGGCAGAGAGAAAGAGAGAGAGAACTATTAAACTACCGTCATCCCACACGGGACCAAGGGCACATCTTAACCCTACGCTGTCCCAAATCCAAGAGACTGGTCCCTTCCCTCGTTGTTCCATGTCACCACGTGACTTCCGGTTCCGGTCAACACCCGACTTCCGGTTGACACCCAATTCTCCATTCAGGAGGTCACGCACCGGTCAAACTGTTTTGTGTTCATCCTGTTTTGCTCATCACTATTTTTTTAACCTTACTCTCTCACTTATTTCTTTCTTCCTCCTTTTCTAATATAGTAGTTCTCGCTCACAAAAGTCAGGATAATATCCCCATCTTGCTACAGCTATAAAATCTCAGCATCAGATTTTCATAGTAGAAAAAATAGATTGGTTGTCCAGCATTTTCGTAATCATTAGACTTGACCATGCCACATAGTAGAATAGCCCAACCTGCTATTTAAACTACTTACCAAGTCTGGATTCTCAGAAGCAGATTCAACTTGCAACACAGTTGAATACTGATCTGTCTACACAAATCTCTACAATATAACAGAGTTTAGTCAGGTATGGGAAGGTAAAGTAGGCTATAAAATCTCAGCATCAGATTTTCATAGTAGAAAATAGAATCGTTGTCCAGCATTTTCTTAATCATTACTCTCTTTCAGGTCTTTCATACTTTTACAACTCACATCGACGTGCCTAGTCAATATTTTCCTCAAAGAAAGCATTAATTCAACAACATGAACTCTTTTTGAATTAACGCACCAGGACACACGCTGGTTAATATGATCTCAGCTGGAAAAGCAATGTGACATTCCAAATTGACTGAAATGCTCCAGTATGCACAACCATCAAATAACAATGATTTGCACATTTTATATAAAGTAGCTTCTGAAAGGCTTTATATATATATATATATATATATATATATATATATATACAAGGTGTGTCATAAGATTATCAAGATTGAAGCTGTATTTACCAAGATAGAAATGAACAATGAATGGAACATTAATTTTTTTCAGAATACAATGTCATAAAAGTGCCGCGTTTGAAGCTGTAGTTACCAAGATAAAAATGAATAATGAATGGAATGTTAATTTTTTCAGAATACAAGGTTTGTCAAAAACTACAAAAAATCTAGATACTTTTTTTTATACACCTTGTATATATATATATTATATGGATGGAAAATAAAAGTCAGTTCTAGAATGTTATATGCACACACACACACACATATATGAAACTTTGAGATCAATAGAAAAATAAATTTACATATAAAGAACACTTTAACCAAATATATTTCAGAAACAAATCACTATTTTAATTTCAAATCTAACTTAGATATACATACTCCATCCAAGATATTGAGCACTCTTTACTAAGATCTTAATTACTATCTTAATTAGTATCCTATTTATTAACAGTGTCTGTATTAAGGTCAAGGTGAAATAGATTTGCCTCAAAACAGCTCATATTATCAATGTGTTTAAAATCCTGCAATGAGTGTTATATATTGTTAAGAAATAAATGTCTACACAATATATGGCGTGAATAATTTGTATACAGGTTTTTAATAAAAACGTGTTTAATAAATAATTACTTCGTGTTATTTATTTCTAATATGATTATTCAGTCCAATGTATCCTGTTCTCATTCCGCTAACCATAGCAATTGGACACATAGCCTAGTGGATAAAGGAGTTAGGATAAGACAGTTTTAAGTGACAGTTATCTCTAGACTGCAAGTTCAATCCTGGTCATGGGCAGCAGCAACATAGAATAATAATTAACACAGCTTAACACCTGTACCCCAGCTATGGTTAGTGGAATGAGAACAGGATACCCGTGGACTGAATAAAGGGTTAGGTTCAAAGTTCCGTGATGGCTCCTGATTACGACGAGAAGGTTCCTGAGACTGAGAAGGTTCCCAAGTCTGACAAGAAATACCTGAAGTAGGCACATCGGTCAAAATGTTGTACAGACAACAATGAAGATGAGGACAATAGTCCGAATAATACAAATAATGCTAATCATCAAACCTCATCTCAAAAATTCAGAGAAATCATATTTTTATCAAAACTATTTGACCCTCATATGTATTTACCCAATGGTGACATAGTGCACTGTCCCTTGATATCTATCATCTTGAGAAATATTGAAAATTGTTAGTTGGTTGGTTTGTTTGTTTGTTTCATGGCACATCAACACTTTTTGAGTCATTTAATGCTGAATCCAGTCATTAATAAATAAAGGACTCAAGAAACAGAAAGTACTTTGAGGAATCTTAGTGGTCACCCATCTAAGTATTGAACAGGCTTATTGCTGCTTAACTTCAGTGATCTTGCAGGAACCAGTGCTTTCAACATGACTTAGCGTGATGATTTATTTTTAACTGACGTACTCATAATCGAAGGTATTTTTGATATCAAGTTGCTTACAATTGGTTGGTTGGTTGGTTTGTTTTATGGCACATCAACTCTTTTCGGGTCATTTAATGCTGAATCCAGTCATTTTAATAAACAAAGGATTCAGGTTGCTCACAGTACCTTCTGTTGCTTATGTGGTCCCCCATCTAAGTATTGAACAGACTTATCGCTACTTACCGTATTTGACAGCATATAAGATGCACGGGCACATAAGACGCACCCCCATTTCAGCAAGTCAGATTAAGGAAAAAAAGTTTTTAGTGAATTTAAGCATATATTGTTGAAAACAGTCTAGTTGTGCATTACACAAGCAGAAACATAGCTGTATAAAAGCAATTTGGCAGTTTAGGGTAGGTAAAAGTACTGAACGTAAGCTGGGTTAGTGAGCATCATAGAGAAGATTAGCCTAGGCATACGGGAGGTCTCAAACTTCACTTATGATGTATAAGATGCAGGGCAATTTTTTGAGCCAAAATTTTGGAAAAAATGCGTCCTATATGCTGTCAAATACAGTATCTTCAGTGATCTAGCTGGAATCTGGGCTTTCAACATGTCTTAACTGTAAGCGTGATGATTATTTTTAACTAACCTGTACACATAATCAAAAATTTTGCAATAGGTAAAGTTTTTTAAAAAAAATCCATGTTTTACTTTAGGCAGAGCTTTCTTGTTGCTCCTGTCGCCAAATTTGATTTGCTGTCGCCATTAATGTTACCTTTGTGGTGCCATGTGTTAGCCAAGTTAATGGTTTGATATTTGTACTGCCATTATAAGATTGACATAATGCACTTGTGTCAGGTATGAACATTGCTGTTGTACTATGGGAACCCCATTTCAATCAAGAGATTGGACTGCTCGTAAGTATTTGAACACTCTGGTTGGTTTTAAGAGTTAAGAGCTGGAATGTTACTCAAGATAAAACAAATTTTATTGCCACTAATATAAAAAGGCATTTAGTGATGTTTTGTCATTTTTCTAGAAAATGTTTATTTAGTTGAATAAAATTCTTAAATGAAAAGAAAAAAAAAAGCAATTCTTTTATGTCCGTCTAAAAACTTATTTAGAAACTAATAAAAAAAATGCCCCCTGTTAGATTATTTCGGTATATATATATATTTACCAACCCCTCCGCACGAGCAGGATGCGACACAAAGTCAATTTCTTAAGCGGAGTTTAACAGGTTCGAATTCAGAGTTTTCCTTCTCCTAGACTGGTTACCTAGCCATGGTTAAAGAGTCCAGTCTGCCCTGCTATTTACCCATAGCTGGAGGGAGAATTGGATTCATACCTTTCCCAAGGGTATTAGCGCCATGTGAAATTCCAACAGCTTCGTCCAGGAATTGAACTCGCGTTGACGAGTCCACTTTCTACGACTCTAACCATTAGACCACTCGCCTCCACATTATTTCGGTATATAAGTTGTGCTACAATTCCCCACCTAAATTTATAGACTGGGCGAAGTCACGTGGTTTATTCCTCACCAATCAGTAGCCATAAATCTGACCAAATTGACTATTTAAACACTGGTACTTTTATACTCCATTTGCAATCATTGACAAAGGAACTTACAATACTAAGGATTCTTTACTAAAGGATTACCAAGGATTTTTTCTGGACAAGCTCTCTTGCTTAAAGGCCTAAAAAATGGCCCATAAAATTGTAACACTCCCAACCCCCTAAAAAACCCTAAGTCTTTTGTTATATATATATATATATATATATACATATATATATTGTTTAAATAATGGAGAGATGACATACTTTTGAATAGAAAAGGAATTAAATTGTTAATTGTTATTCTGTGTTACTCTCACCCTTAGCCAGGATTGAACCTGCAGTCTGGAAATGACTGTTACAGATTGTTAACTATTGGACAGTGGAACAGTCAAACACCCCCTCAGCTTAATGGACTCTTCCTGGTAGTAGTGGCAGTAAGTATTTAAGCTGTTATAGTGGGTTCATTGGGGAACTAGTAACTGCATGGTTAGGCTGCAACATTTGAACTTGTCAGGTACGATGCTTGGGAGCGCACAGAATCCCGGGGTTAAGACCGTGAAAAAACAAATACAAAGTGCTCAATACAATGTAGAGCAACATTTATTTAAGAAATGGATGTAAAGTAACCTACTCGAGTTTCATCATCTGAATCGTCAGGGTTACATCCGCTGAATTAATCGAGTTTTCGATTAATATCAGTTGATACCACGTATGTCTGTTGGAATGGGTCTTATCGTAACAGATAGACGCTTGTCTGACGATTCAGATGATGAAACTCGAGTAGGTTACTTTATATCCATTTCTTAAATATATATATATATCTCTGTGTGTGTGTTATTTAAACAGGTTTGGTTTAATATCACGGAATATTTTTTCTTGGTGATCTTCAATTGCTTATGTTCAAGTCCTCGTGTGATTTTCTTATATCGGTGTCTAAATTCTAGCGAAGGTACTCCATATTTTGTTCCCAAGCATTTACAACCATGTTCGTGGTCATTTTCAGGGCGATTATTTGTTGTAGTTATTGTTTGTTGTTGCCTTTTTGTGGAGCGAAGTTTATTCTGTTAGGGCGGCGGCTAAATAACTTCTATCTTCGCTGCCTTAGACGTGTACTGGGCATCACCTGGACGGACAGGATCACTAACACAGCAGTCCTAGAGAGAGCTCAACTCCCCAGCCTGTACTCTCTACTGAGACAACGTCGTCTCCGATGGTTGGGTCATGTACGATGGATGATGGACGAATCCCGAAAGATATCCTGTATGGAGAGCTAACATCTGGTAAAAGACAGATTGGTCGCCCCCTACTGCGATTCAAGGATGTCTGCAAAAATGATCTCAGGTGCTTTGGCATTGTCCCTTCCAGCTGGGAAAATTTGGCTCAAGACCGCCCTCGGTGGCGGCAGAATCTCCATAGAGGACTGTACATGTCAGAAGTCACCCTGATACAACATCATGAAGCTAAGAGGTCCATAAGAAAGCAACGGCAACAAAACATCGGAACATCATCATCTACAGGGACAACCTACAAATTCAAAATCTGTGGTCAAGAATGTTTCTCAAACATTGGACTTCATAGTCACAGGAGGCACTGCAACTTCAGGGGCACACAAAAACTTTTATCATAGTCTTTCGAGACTAAATTGCCAATGAATGAAATGATATGACAAAAATTAAACACAAACAAACTATAAAAAAAACCTTATTTCACCACGCCTGAGTGTGGCTTAATTTATAGTAAAAAAAAAAAACTAAAAGAATTTCGAAGAATCTGCACGAGCGCACATACAAACGGACCGACATGCCATCACGGAAAACCCCAAACATTTCAAATATCTGGAATTCCTTCAACTTAATAACAACAAACGATTACGCCAGTGCCGTGGGATAAGTATTAAAAAACACTAGTACTTCTATGACCTCTGATGATGGGAATTTTCCCGAAAATATTTAGGAATAAAAAGGTAAATAAACATCATTTAACACCTATTCCATTGCATTGTAAATTGCCTTCAAATTTATATTAAACACAATGATTAATAAAGCTTCATAGAAAGCAAAGAGACCAAAGAAATAACTTTCTACTGACCATCATTTCCACCGTAGATTCTGTACATATGTATTCTTCCATTCCGTCCAATGTCTTGGTCAAATGCGCTGACTTGACCAATGAAGCTTCCAGCTGATACATTCCGACGAGTGATGAATAAGTAATTATCTTGGGTGAAAACCGGAGCGTAACGGTTGATCCGATTGATGGACAAGGTTAACTGAAAATAGAAAATTAAATAAATAAATAAATACAACCCTCACAATATTTTATAAGATGTCAAAATAACAGTATTTGAACTTGGGTCACCAAATTCACTATTTCCGATGATGATAACCATTACACTAATCGTGCCTCATATTGGATAGAAGTATCTCACATCTTATCTCTTTGCCTAATGTAAGCCACTAGCATTAGCTCTCACACATGAACACCATCTTTTGTTTTGTCTGTGAACTAACCTGGGACTGGTACTTGATCCTTTTGCAATAGGGAACCAGTTGAATGGAGTGATGTTTTGTCGGTACCAGTCGAACAGCAAGGGAGTCTATCCCCTTTTCACTAGTGCTAGATCAGGGAGATTGTTTTATATGTCTGAGGTGGAGCACCACACCTACCATCAGTTACCTACTTTCTGTGCTACTCATGTAATAATAGTATTAAAAAGTAAACTTGGCAGAGTGGCCTATTGTCGGTATCAGCAGGACAGTGAGGGAGTCTATCTCCTTTTCACTAGTGCTAGACCAGGGAGATTGTTTTATGTATTTGAGGTGGAGCGCCACACCTACTATCAATTCCCTATTTTCTGTGCTACTCATGTAATAATAGTATTAAAAAGTAAAGTTGGCAGAGTAGCCTATTGTTGGTATCAGCCGAACAGCGAGGGAGTCTATCTCCTTTTTGCTAATGCTAGACCAGGGAGGAGATTTTTTTTTGCTGGGGTGGAGCACCACACCTACCATCAACTCCCAACTT
Organism: Doryteuthis pealeii; assembly: GCA_023376005.1. Classification (NCBI taxonomy): domain Eukaryota; kingdom Metazoa; phylum Mollusca; class Cephalopoda; order Myopsida; family Loliginidae; genus Doryteuthis; species Doryteuthis pealeii. The sequence goes on from CM042166.1 coordinate 72,392,245, forward strand.
TACCACACAGATCTGAGTACCAAATCTGTGATACTCGGGTCAGAGTGGACCTGGGAGTAATGACAATGAAGGGGTACTCCACACCAAATATGGTTGGCAAAGAGTTAAAATCAACTTCTCAGGCAGAATGACACCTAATATATAAACATAACTTTCTGTATGTTTGTGCCTGTGATACCGAAAATCTCAGGCACTAATGGAACATTTTATTCGTAGAATTTTATATAGAATTGTCTAAAAGTGTGTGTTGAATTAAGTGATTTTCATTTTCACCGATTTTTATATTGACGTGACTTTGAAAAATTTCAGTAACTCTAACTGAAAAAAAGGTTGACATGGTGAATAGAAAAAGTTTTTTTTTTTTTTCTTTTCTTTTTCATACATTGAAGATATTTCTTTGTATAAAAAGCAATAATTGATAGAGAAATATGATGCTGTTAAAGTGATTTTTAAAAATCTTTGACTCATTTTACTGCCACAATTTCTAGTTTTCATTAGAAACCAAACCCTTCCCCCCCTACACACCCTGCACCACATTTTAAACCTTTAAAATCATCATAGATTACAATGATGAGGTTTTTTTTTTGTTTTTTTTTCATTCATTCTTGTTGGGTATTCAATTTTTTAAAACACAATTTTAATACTCATTTTCTTATCTATTGAAACCATTGATGGGACCCTAACAGGCACTACTACTCTGAGTCAGGGTGGAACTGTCAGTAATTGCAATAAAAGGGTACTCCACACCTTGCACCACATTTTAAACCTTTAAATCATCATAGATTACAATGATGAGTTTTATTTTTTTTTTTCATTCATTCTTGTTGGTGTAGTGAGAGAGGAGACCTGCCTCGTGCAACACGGTGTGACGGAGAGGGTGGTGGGGGTGAAGACTTGCCGTATGCTCGAAGGAAGCGGGCTAGGCTTTGCCTAGCATGTAGGACTGACCTAGAGTCGAACCCGCTTCCTTCAGAATGTGAGAGCTGTGGACGATCAGTGAAGTAGGAAAGGGTATAGTGGCCCGGATGTGGGTGGTCGCACCGTGCTGGCGAGTGTCGCACGTGCTGAACGGACAATTATGAGTGAGAAGCCTGGATGTGGTGAAATTGGGGTGTACTTAAAGGACTGATTCTCGGAGACCAGGCAGAACGACTTGCAGTTGTATTTTGTTGTCGAGACGAAGTTTTGGATATTGGATTTTTGGAACGAGATACAGTTGGGAGAGCAGTGAATATATCTGCGCCGTAGTTGCGTTTCCTATTTCTGTTGGACTGTCGATTGGAGCCTTGAGTCACTTGACTGTGACCTCCCCTCCACTGATTAGAGTTGGGTATTCAATTTTTTAAAACACAATTTTAATACTCATTTTCTTATCTATTGAAACCATAGATGGGACCCTAACAGGCACTACTACACTCGTTGCATACTCATACACATATACCCATGTTGGGTACATACACAACTGTTCTTTTACCGGAGAGATAGAGAGATGCATAACTTACTTCTTTGGCCGTTGGTGATCCCTAGTCATTTCTATTCTTTCTCTATAACTTCTATTTCTCTGTTCTTGCTGGTTGGTCGTCCTTGATTCATTTCTTCTTCTAGGTCAGTCTTGTTGCCAAGACATTCATCAACCACAAAACCATATTATTTAAACCTTTATTTACTTAACTAAACATATTCCTCTAACTAACACAACGCGCGTGTGCAAGTGAGCCCCAGCTAAGGCAGATACATCTTCTCTGCCTGATGTCCAACCTGAAACTGAGAGCCAACCAGGTCCCACATGACTTTACATATTTCATGGGCTTTCTGTACTATTCCATGGAAAGTCCCACCCGTGATATGAAAAGGGGCCATCCCTTCAGAAATACAGGGGGTTGACAATAATCTATGCATAGATTATGTAACACTAGTATATATATATATATAATATATATATATTATTTGCTCTACTTAGGTATTGAGCACTTTTTACTAATTAGCTTTAGTTTCCTGGCGGTTTTGTATGAAATATATATATATACATATAAATTGTTTTTTCCTTTGGCCAAATATTGTACCAATAGATTATTTTTGGTTGGTACGATTATCTTGGTCTTTTCTTTTTTTCCAAAAATGTTTTTCTCCCCGGTTGATGTTTGGTAGTATATTTTTACAATCAAACTATTTGCTGGGTTTTTTCTCACTGCGAGGATTTACCAACAAGTTTGGTATATTATATATATATATATATATATATATATATATATAAGGAAGCCATTTTTATTTCTGTTTCAATAAAAAGTATTGAATATAATGTCCTTGACAAAGAGTTAATATCATTACCCGTATTTTCCAGAACTTGTCAACCAATATAAATTAGTAATTTGAAAAATGAGAATCTGAGGACGTGTCATTTTCAAGATGTGCATTATTTTGCTATATTTATGCAAAGAAAAGAAAAAACAAAAATCCAATATTATTATTCCCTTCCATCAGAAACTTTCTAGTTTAAAACTGATCTAATTCAACACACTTATTGTTTCTTCAACAAATCATTTTCTTTCCCTTTAAACAGAAACTGTTTTACTAAATTTGCCTCCCAATCTCAAAAACAAATACGCCATAATTTTTCTTGCCAGGAGTCAAATGAATAATTTCACTTTGTTTCTCAAGAACGGTTTGACAATAATTGGTTGGTTAGATTTTTTGGCATGTCAACCCTTGTTGGGTTATTTTATGCTGAATACATTTTGTTTTATTCATTCTTGATGGGTATTCAATTTCTTAAAACTCAAATTTTTTTAAAACACATTTTTTTCTATTTAACCCATAGATAGAACCCTAACAAGTCAGAGTGAATCTGGAAGTAGGTTGGTGTTTATGGCATGTCAACCGTTGCTGGGTTATTTTATGCTGAAGCCAGTTTTGTTTATAAAATCAAACCAACTAACCAATGAATGAATTTCCTGGTTTGGTTTTTTTTACAACATATAAACCTCAGTGGGTCATATAATGCTGAGAAATTTTTGAAATAAATTCATTCTTAATGGATATTCAAAATTTTTATAAACATATTTTTCTATTTAACCCCTAGAGTTTAACATCATACCCAGGATACTAAGACACTCAGCCAACACCTTCTAGCACATATATGATAAAAAGAGTTAGGGCTTGCCATAAGGGCAATAGGGTTGGGACAGTCATATAGGTGCTAGGGCTTGACGTGACCAGCCAATTGATCGGAGGGGGCCTCTTTGACTACCCGTCTAGTCTAAGCGGAGTATTGCATGTCATGGACTGCTTATCCACCTGGGTTCCATCCTTAAGCATTACAGGTTTCTACCCACAGTCAATGGGGGCTCCATTGGGATGGGGGGCAGTCTTACCCCTTTGCAGAGGTGCAGTTAGTGTATTCTAAAGCCCCAGCCAACAGGGCTTGAATTTCCAGCCTTTTCTTACATTGTGTAAAGCAGCATGCGTATTGTTTGTATCTGAGTCACTGTGATCAAAATTGACTAATTTCCCATCCGTATCAGGATCAGGTATCATTTCTTTCCTGAATACACAGGATGAAGTGAATGATATCATTTACCTCTATGGGTTTCCATGGCAACAATCTAATTGGAAAATATCACAAAAATAACAGAATTAGGTGTTAAAATAATAAAAAATTTCTCTGAAAAATTCCCTAGTGGTTGAGAATTACAGAGCGGCAAATGGAACATACTATTAAAATTTTACTATGGATGCACATGGCATGGGGATAGCAATTTGATTGTTGGCTGGTTGGTTGGTTGGATTTTACAGCCTGTTAAACCTTGTTGGGTTATTTTAGGCTGAAGACATTTTGTTTTATTCCTTTTTCATGGGTACCCAATTTTTTTTTAAACTGAACATTTTTTTAAACACATTTAAAAAAAAACAACTCATTTTGTTCTATTTAATTCATCAGGACTCGATTTGCTTGACCCCCTCCCATTTTCAGTCTTCATAATTCAAGTCCTGATGAAGGTTGCTAAAACTGAAATGTTATAACGTCGACTTTTTCATCAAGAATAAATTAATCTTTTGGGAATACTTTGTTTTTCTATTTATATTATATATATATATATATATATATATATATATATATAGAGAGAGAGAGAGAGAGAGAGAAAGAGAGAGAGAGAGCACACAGATAGATAGTATCATAAATTACTTTGGGAATACTTTGTTTTTGTATTTTATATACATATATATATATGGTGTGTGTGTGTGTGTGTGTGTGTGTGTGCAAGCGTGAATGTATGTTCATTAAGAAAAAATGTTTGTTTCAAGTGAGTGGTGAGAAAATATTCTTTTAACTTTTGAGTTGCTGTGTGGATTCATTATGTAAGGGGTAGGGGGAAAGATATCTGCGCATGTCTATATGTATATCTTTGTGTATTAAGTAAGTGAAGAGAAAAAAAGGGGTGTGTGTGTGGGGGGGTAACAAATTTTTTTAGTAAGAGTTGTGTAGTTAAAGTTTTTTTAATTATTGTTGTTTTATTATTGTAATTGATTATATAATGATTTTTTTATTAATATTACAATTATGTACTAGTAATTGATTATTATGATTTATTATTATTATTATTATTATTACAATTATGTATTAGTGATTATTTATACAAACAATTTCAGTGTATTTATAATTATTTATAGGAAAATAATTATTGGTTAATAAAAGTTGTGCGTCTATATTTACTATTTTTGTTTGTAGTTATATTATAGTGATTTGAACTCAGGTAGCTGAGTCCACTTCTAATGGGGTTAAATCAAACTTAACAGAATTAAATTCCACCCTGTCACCCTGCCGAAAGAAAAAAAAATACCAAAAATCAGGGAATAAACCAAAATTTAATGAAATTTTCACTGTTGATAAATTAATGAATAAAAGATATAATGCACCAGTTATTTTATCTAAAAACTTTTACGTTTTTTCAGGTCATTTACTTTGAACCAGGTATCTTTGAGAATCTGTGTTATGCATAAAAAATATGTGGTTCTGTTAATTTCAATTTAACCTCTAATGCCACAAGCACTTCCATTGAGAATTATATTCTTGCTTTTTTTTTTTTGATTTAGTCAGATCAAATGGAATTTATTTGGTGAATTTTCCTTCTTTGAAAAAAAAAGAAAAAAAATTCTTGCCAATCATTTATAGATGATTTGAAATAATTCCAATTGATACAATAAAGTTAGCTGCGTGTTCTTAGACCGAGCATTTGGCAGGGGTGGATGGGGGGTGGGTAATTTTTCTACTCAGGTCTCGATTGATGATTGACGATTCTGTCTGGGCGCTCTCCTGTTTTTACAAACTGAAATCTCCCCTTGTAAATTTTTTCAAACTGGAATCTTGCTGTTCATTAACAAACAGCATTGTCACCAATGCAGATTTTATATTCGTCGCAGCTTCGGCTCCATTACTGCCCAGCTTGAATTCATACGGGCCAGAAACACACAGATATACAACTCTCATTATTTCTCATTAAAAAAAAAAAAAAAATTTAAAGTTTAAAAAAAAAAAAAAAAATAGATTAAAAATGTAGTAAAATTTTATGAAATAAAACTACATTTTTTGTAGAATAATCAACAAAGATAGTTAGTTAGTTGGATTTTATGGCATGTCAACGTTGGCTGGGGCGTTAGAATGCACCGACTGCACCTCTGCAGAGGGGCCACCTGTTGACTGTGGGTGGTGACCCGTGATGCTTAAGGATAGAACCCAGTTGGATGAGCAGTTCATGATGTGCAATACTCCACTTTGGCCCTATCTTGTGCTAGACGGTCGGTCGGAGAGGCCCCCTCCGATCAATCGGCTGGTCACGTCAAGCCCTAGCACCTATATGATTTTCCCAACCCTATTACCCTTATGGCAAGCCCCAACCCCTTTTTATCATATGGGTGCTAGAAGGTGGTGGCTGAGAGTCTACATGTCCTGGGAATGACGTTAAACTCTATCTGATGGTGAGGTTCCAGTTTTGGAGGTTTGGGGAATGTGGAGCACCCCTTCATCACCATTGCTCCCTGGTCCACTCTGACCCGGAGTGGTAGTACCTGTTAGGGTCCCATCTATGGGTTAAGTAGAAAAATGTATTTATAAAAAAATTGTATTATCCATTAAGAATTGATTTATTTCAAAACTTTATGGGCATTAAATAACCCACTGAGGTTGATATGCCGTAAAACAAAACAAACCAAAATCATTCTTGACGAGTACTCAATTTTTTTAAAACACGAGTTTAAAAAAATTAGTTTGAAAAAAAAAAATTGAATAGCTAACAAGAATGAATAAGACAGAATGTCTTTGGCATAAAATAACCCAACAAGGGTTGACAATGCCATAAAATCCAACCAACCAACCAACATAATGATTTAACATTTGGCATCACAACCCCCCCACAACCGGTTGGAAGCCCCGAGGGATCTGGATCTGTCAACTGGATTATTTACACTGGATCCGAACAACATGCAGAGATCAAAGACAAACACCTGGGAAAACTGTCAGCTGTCGGATCAAGTGGAATCGTTTTTTTTTCTTTTTCCGTTTTATCCGTACCAAGATCTGATATTTATGACTAAAATCTAATCAACAAAAACAAAAAAAAAAAACAAAAAAACAAAAAACAAGTAAGGAAGCACCGAAACAAACTTTGAATGTAATGTAGAAACGACTGCTTTCGTTATAATCTACTAACTGAAACCACAATGATCATCCTATGATCATCTATAAGAGAATGATCATCTATAAGAGAAAGAAATAGATAGATAGATCGACTGAGAGAAAGAGATAGATAGATAGATAGACTGAGAGAAAGAGATAGATAGATAGATAGACTTAGAGAAAGAAATAGATAGATAGATAGACTGAGAGAAAGAGATAGATAGATAGATAGATAGACTGAGAGAAAGAAATAGATAGATAGATAGATAGATAGACTGAGAGAAAGAGATAGATAGATAGATAGATAGACTGAAGAGAAAGAGATAGATAGATAGATAGACTAGATAGATAGATAGAAGATAGATAGATAGATAGACTGAGAGAAAGAAATAGATAGATAGATAGATAGACTGAGAGAAAGAAATAGATAGATAGATAGATAGACTGAGAGAAAGAGATAGATAGATAGATAGACTGAGAGAAAGAGATAGATAGATAGATAGACTGAGAGAAAGAAAATAGATAGATAGATAGACTGAGAGAAAGAAATAGATAGATAGATAGACTGAGAGAAAGAGATAGATAGATAGATAGACTGAGTGAAAGAGATAGATAGATAGATAGACTGAGTGAAAGAGATAGATAGATAGATAGACTGAGAGAAAGAGATAGATAGATAGATAGATAGACTGAGAGAAAGAAATAGATAGATAGATAGACTGAGAGAAAGAAATAGATAGATAGATAGATAGACTGAGAAAGAAATAGATAGATAGATAGATAGACTGAGAGAAAGAGATAGATAGATAGATAGATAGATAGATAGACTGAGTGAAAGAGATAGATAGATAGATAGACTGAGAGAAAGAAATAGATAGATAGATAGACTGAGAGAAAGAAATAGATAGATAGATAGACTGAGAGAAAGAAATTGATAGATAGATAGACTGAGAGAAAGAGATAGATAGATAGATAGATAGATAGACTGAGAGAAAGATAGATAGATAGATAGATAGACTGAGAGAAAGAATAGATAGATAGATAGACTGAGTGAAAGAGATAGATAGATAGATAGACTGAGAGAAAGAAATAGATAGATAGATAGATAGACTGAGAGAAAGAAATAGATAGATAGATAGATAGACTGAGAGAAAGAAATAGATAGATAGATAGACTGAGAGAAAGAAATAGATAGATAGATAGATAGACTGAGAGAAATAGATAGATAGATAGATAGATAGACTGAGAGAAAGAAATAGATAGATAGATAGACCGAGAGAAAGAGATAGATAGATAGATAGATAGACTTAGAGAAAGAGATAGATAGATAGATAGATAGATAGATAGACTGAGAGAAAGAAATAGATAGATAGATAGACTGAGAGAAAGAAATAGATAGATAGATAGATAGACTGAGAGAAAGAAATAGATAGATAGATAGACTGAGTGAAAGAGATAGATAGATAGATAGACTGAGAGAAAGAGATAGATAGATAGATAGATAGACTGAGAGAAAGAAATAGATAGATAGATAGACTGAGAGGAAGAAATAGATAGATAGATAGATAGACTGAGAGAAAGAGATAGATAGATAGATAGATAGACTGAGAGAAAGAGATAGATAGAGAGATAGACTGAGAGAAAGAAATAGATATTTTTCCACCATCTTTATGGAAGTGTGTGGTGTAATGGTTATTGTTTTGTTTTACGGCATATCAACCTCAGTGGGTCATTTAATGCCAATAAAGTTTTGAAATAAATCAATTCTTAATGGATAATACAATTTTTTTATAAATACATTTTTCTATTTAACCCATAGATGGGACCCTAACAGGTACTACCACTCCGGGTCAGAGTGGACCAGGGAGCAATGGTGATAAAGGGATGGTGATAAAGGGGTGCTCCTAAAGGTCATATGGTCCTTTTTTTGTATATTTTTGACTGTTGTTTATTTTCTTATTTGTATATAAAATATATTTTTTATTATGTTTTTATTACATTTTTTAACGTTTTATTACATTTTTAAAAAAACGTTATAGATAATATAGGTTCTATATTCATGAGTAAAAATTGCTCAATATCATTGATTTTTACTTCTCCTAGACTGGTTGCCCCAACAAGATTTAAGTGTTAAATCTGCCTTGCTCTGTTGATAGAGCATCTGACTAGGAACCACAAGGTTCTGGGTTCAATACTGGCCCTTGCTGACTCAGCATGTGAATAGCACTGCTTAGATCTGTGTGGCAAAGTGGGGAGTTGATGGTAGGTGTGGCGCTCCACCTCAGATGGTTCAATACTGGCCCTTGCTGACTCAGCATGTGATAGCACTGCTTAGATCTGTGTGGTAAAGTGGGGAGTTGATGGTAGGTGTGGCACTCCACCTCAGATGATTCAATACTGGCCCTTGCTGACTCAGCATGTGAATAGCACTGCTTAGATCTGTGTGGCAAAGTGGGGAGTTGATGGTAGGTGTGGCACTCCACCTCAGATGATTCAATACTGGCCCTTGCTGACTCAGCATGTGAATAGCACTGCTTAGATCTGTGTGGCAAAGTGGGGAGTTGATGGTAGGTGTGGCACTCCACCTCAGATGGTTCAATACTGGCCCTTGCTGACTCAGCATGTGGATAGCACTGCTTAGATCTGTGTGGCAAAGTGGGGAGTTGATGGTAGGTGTGGCGCTCCACCTCAGATGGTTCAATACTGGCCCTTGCTGACTCAGCATGTGAATAGCATTGCTTAGATCTGTGTGGTAAAGTGGGGAGTTGATGGTAGGTGTGGCACTCCACCTCAGATGATTCAATACTGGCCCTTGCTGACTCAGCATGTGAATAGCACTGCTTAGATCTGTGTGGTAAAGTGGGGAGTTGATGGTAGGTATGGCGCTCCACCTCAGATGGTTCAATACTGGCCTTGCTGACTCAGCATGTGAATAGCATTGCTTAGATCTGTGTGGTAAAGTGGGGAGTTGATGGTAGGTGTGGCACTCCACCTCAGATGATTCAATACTGGCCCTTGCTGACTCAGCATGTGAATAGCACTGCTTAGATCTGTGTGGTAAAGTGGGGAGTTGATGGTAGGTATGGCGCTCCACCTCAGATGGTTCAATACTGGCCCTTGCTGACTCAGCATGTGAATAGCACTGCTTAGATCTGTGTGGCAAAGTGGGGAGTTGATGGTAGGTGTGGCGCTCCACCTCAGATGGTTCAATACTGGCCCTTGCTGACTCAGCATGTGAATAGCACTGCTTAGATCTGTGTGGCAAAGTGGGGAGTTGATGGTAGGTGTGGCGCTCCACATCAGATGGTTCAATACTGGCCCTTGCTGACTCAGCATGTGGATAGCACTGCTTAGATCTGTGTGGTAAAGTGGGGAGTTGATGGTAGGTGTGGCGCTCCACCTCAGATGGTTCAATACTGGTCCTTGCTGACTCAGCATGTGGATAGCACTGCTTAGATCTGTGTGGCAAAGTGGGGAGTTGATGGTAGGTGTGGCGCTCCACCTCAGATGGTTCAATACTGGTCCTTGCTGACTCAGCATGTGAATAGCACTGCTTAGATCTGTGTGGCAAAGTGGGGAGTTGATGGTAGGTGTGGCGCTCCACCTCAGATGGTTCAATACTGGTCCTTGCTGACTCAGCATGTGAATAGCACTGCTTAGATCTGTGTGGCAAAGTGGGGAGTTGATGGTAGGTGTGGCACTCCACCTCAGATGGTTAGATACTGGCCCTTGCTGACTCAGCATGTGGATAGCACTGCTTAGATCTGTGTGGCAAAGTGGGGAGTTGATGGTAGGTGTGGCACTCCACCTCAGATGGTTCAATACTGGCCCTTGCTGACTCAGCATGTGGATAGCACTGCTTAGATCTGTGTGGCAAAGTGGGGAGTTGATGGTAGGTGTGGCGCTCCACCTCAGATGGTTCAATACTGGCCCTTGCTGACTCAGCATGTGAATAGCACTGCTTAGATCTGTGTGGTAAAGTGGGGAGTTGATGGTAGGTGTGGCACTCCACCTCAGATGGTTCAATACTGGCCCTTGCTGACTCAGCATGTGGATAGCACTGCTTAGATCTGTGTGGTAAAGTGGGGAGTTGATGGTATGTGTGGCGCTCCACCTCAGATGGTTCAATACTGGCCCTTGCTAACTCAGCATGTGGATAGCACTGCTTAGATCTGTGTGGCAAAGTGGGGAGTTGATGGTAGGTGTGGCACTCCACCTCAGATGGTTCAATACTCGCCCTTGCTGACTCAGCATGTGGATAGCACTGCTTAGATCTGTGTGGCAAAGTGGGGAGTTGATGGTAGGTGTGGCACTCCACCTCAGATGGTTCAATACTGGCCTTGCTGACTCAGCATGTGAATAGCACTGCTTAGATCTGTGTGGTAAAGTGGGGAGTTGATGGTAGGTGTGGCACTCCACCTCAGATGGTTCAATACTGGCCCTTGCTGACTCAGCATGTGGATAGCACTGCTTAGATCTGTGTGGCAAAGTGGGGAGTTGATGGTAGGTGTGGCGCTCCACCTCAGATGGTTCAATACTGGCCCTTGCTGACTCAGCATGTGGATAGCACTGCTTAGATCTGTGTGGCAAAGTGGGGAGTTGATGGTAGGTGTGGCACTCCACCTCAGATGGTTCAATACTGGCCCTTGCTGACTCAGCATGTGAATAGCACTGCTTAGATCTGTGTGGTAAAGTGGGGAGTTGATGGTAGGTGTGGCGCTCCACCTCAGATGCCAATACAATCTCACTGGTCTAGCATTAGTGAAAAGGGGATAGACTCCCTCACTGTCCGGCTGATACTGACTCTAGGCTACTTTGCTTACTTTACTTTTATTTACTTATCTAATATGTTGGCAATAAGAAGCACTGTTTAGAACAGTGGTTCCCAAAATAGGCAGTACCAACCCACTGGGGGGTGTGGTGGAAAGATCTAGGGAGGGGGTGAGAAAAAAAGATGTATTTTTGACTGTTGTTTATTATAAAACATGAATAAACATCTTAGACAGTTTTTAATGACATTTTTTTAAATAAAGATTTTTAAAAATTAAAAATAAATAAAAATAAAATAAAACAAATAAAATTTGTGAAATCCAATGTTAAGAACAATTTTTTTTTCCCCCTTAAATCTCATTTAGTTTCAATAAATACCAAAAAGGAAATATTTACTAATTGGTCACCCATCTAAATACTGAACAGATTTATTGCTGCTTAACTTATTTACTAAGTTTTGCTATACCAAATACATGAGCCTCAGGTTGCTTACAGTAGCTGCTATTACTAATTGGTCACCCATCTAAGTACTAGACAGCTTTCTAGTTGCTTAACTTTCTTATTTACTAAGTTTTGCTTAGTCTGGCATACATATAAAGATATTTTGTTTTTTTAAGCAGAATGTACAGCTGTGTATCACCTAAGTTAGGTACTAAGTCATTTTGTTTTTTCAAATCAATATTATCTTAGAAAAAGCTGAAAAAAAATGTTTTTTTTTTGGTTGTTTGGTTATTTGCCTCCAACAAACAGATAAGACAAATATTTTGAAAGCTACTTTAGATGAAAATTTCATGCCATTTTTTAAAATTAGAAATTGTCAGAAGTCTTTAAGAACACTTAAAGAGAATTCAGTGCATTGAGATCATTTAGAAATGATATATCTAGTGACAGATTTCTACTTCAAATACAATGAAATAAAGACAGATATATAGTGGATTTAAATTCACTTACTAAATAATGTTGTCTGAAACCTCTGTATAAAACAATAGCTCTCTCTCTCTCTCTCTCTCTCTCTCTCTCTATATATATATATATATATATATATATATATATGACGATAGTCGCTGACTGTCACATCGAACGACTAACTTCGACAACGACGGCAGGTTTGCCACGCGTAGTCGGGTGGTAACCGCTAGCTAACCATTGCGA
>CM042166.1:72414836-72447312 GCA_023376005.1 Doryteuthis pealeii
TATATGTATTCCTGTTTGAATGTAATTCTAAGTGCTCAAGTATTAACTCTTAACATCCTATACCACCTCATTCCGCCTGGCCGGAAGTCACATTTGTTTCCCTAATCCACCCCAAATGATAGCCTTTGTTTAAATGTAATATTAAACATATTTAGAAGTCTTTGATTTATGGTAAATAACTGGTAACTTTAAATGAAAAGGCCATTTTTAGCCATTTATTGATAAATCCTTATTGGACTTAGAAAATTCTCAACAGGATGTTAAGAGTTAAAGTCTATGTTTGTTACATCTTACATCTTGTTTGTCGGAATATTTCTTGTACTTATATGTACCCACGTGGAAGGCCACTAAGCCTTCCAACTAATTATAATACCTTTAAGTCCAACACTCTAATGTACATGAGATATCATTTTTTTAATTATCAGACCCAAAAAATAAATTGTCTATTATTTTTTTCTGTTTAAATAGGTGGGGGGCTTGATTTTAAACTGATTTAAATGAATGTTCTTTTGTGTCCCTATATGGTTTGAAACAAAGTGGGCGTTCCTGGAATAACACTTTTCATAATTATCTGGTTGACCAGGATTTTAAACCCTCTATTATAGACCCTTGTTTATATACCAAGGAAATTAACAAAGAAATAGCAATAAATTTATTATTATGGGTGGATGATATATTAATTGCTTCAAAAACAGAAGCTGATTTAATAAAAATTAAAGACAGCTTAAGTTCAAAATTCAAAATGACTGACCTAGAAAGGCTGTCTTGGTTTTTAGGGATACAATTTGAACATAATGAAAATACTATTGGAATGAATCAATCTAGATATATTGAAAGATTGTTGGTCAAATTTGATATGACCGATTGTAAACCACGTCATACTCCATGTGAAATGGATATAAATAAACTTTTTGATAATGAAAATGAATTAATTGATAATAAACTCTACTGTAAAATTGTTGGTTCCTTAATTTATATTATGATGGCTACACGGCCAGATATATCGTATATAGTTTCAAAATTATCTCAGTATTTGGATAACCCTACACCAATCCATTTAACAAGGGCAAAGCATGTTTTGCAATATTTGAAAGGCTCAATAAGTCAGTCGCTAGTATTTAAAAAGTCGACTGAACCCTTAAAATTATGGGGATTTTCTGATGCCGATTGGTCAGGTTCAAGTGACCGAAAAGTATATCGGGATACTGTTTTAAATATAAAATCTTATACTTCTAGATGGCAGAATAATGGCTACTCGAGTTCTTAGGGTTAAATATTCCCAAATCAAGGAATATTATCTTAAAGCAACCTGACACTAGTTCATTAGAGTACAAAAGAGGGTGTGACAGTGTGAGGATATTTTCCGAGAATGGATGAAAGTAGCGAAGAAAGATCCCAAGATAACAGTCAGAGTAATGGAAACCAATTTGGCAACGAGGACAGGTGTCTCCACTTTATTGTTAACAATTACACAAACTCTCTCTCTCTCCCTTGAGAGATAGAAGTGGCTTGAAGGTGTGACTTGCTCGAAAGACGCCATTATCAAAGGAGGCATGTTTAAATTCTCATTTTAAAGAATCTGGAATGATTTCGGTGCTCTATTCAATTAGCTGACAAGATGAAATATAACAAACAATATTATTAGAATTACAAGCAAAAAAAAAAAACACCCTCTGGGCAGTGTAAAATTTATTTTTTGAAAGCTATTGCCTGAGAGGGGGGGGATGGGAGTTAAAAATTCAATGTCAGAGAGTTATTACTGAAGAATAATCAAAGTTCCAATTACCGTTGAATTGGGAAGACATGGCAACAAACGGTTGTAACTCAATACAAACCCGAATAGTTGTAAAGTCTACTGCAGAATGACAGGGTATTTATAAAACTACACAATATCATTCAAATCAAGCAGTCAATCAGAACTCGGAACCTTGTGATTTCTATCATATAAATGTATAGAATAAATAAATGTATATTTATATATAAATATTTCATAAAAAATATTTACTTATTTAAGAAAAAACAAAATTAGAGACGTTTCGATTTCTTCAGAAACTCAAGGAATGGAATCACCCAAATTCATGAATGGATCATTCTTGATTTCTATAAATACCAACTGTCTTGGACACTGCTTAAGTTGTACTTAGCTAGCTGCTATTATTCAAACCAACAGTAGACTAACTGACTTCAATAATTACCATAAGTAAAATCATCAAATTTATCAAAGGAGTAAAAAAACAAAAAAAAAACAATTTGAAATGGAAACTTAGTTCTGATAACTTTGAATATCTTATTATAATGGAGATTGTGGATTTGTCTGTCTGTAACCGAAACTATATTACTATACAAGTCACAATGGCCTTTGTTATTTACATCACATTCTTCATGATTTTATTTTTATTTTTATTTAAACCTCGATTATCAATAAATTGTTTTACATCATTAAGACTGTTGACCATATCTATATACTAATAACATGCAATTGTATTTATATATACAACAAAATAGTGGTTTACAGTGTGAATGGAAAGGCTAATTTGCATATTGATCTTCAAAATTTGATTTTAATAAATATATGCTTAGTATTATTGATTTCTAATTGTTTGCCTTTATCTTAATAGATATGAGCAAATATCTCGGCGATAAATATTAAAAGAAATCCATTAACAAGAAGAAATAACTATAATATTATCATTTACTTCCTATTTTAACTAAATAGTTAAATTAGGAAAATTTACCAATGAAAGACGGGAGTAATGGAAAATGATGGAAGAGTTAGTTTCAAAGTTGTTCTATTTTTCGATTATACCCCCTCTGTTCCAAATCTTTTTATCTGCATTCTTATTCAGTTTCATTAGCCTTTCTAATTTAACATGATATCTTATTATATTAAAACTTAAATACTTGCACCCGGAGGGTGCATATATTTGCTAGTATATTAAAATAAAACAAACGGCATACAAATTTATAATACTGAGCTTGTGCTTATCAAAACTTGTTTTAAAAATCAATGACGATTATCTAAGGTTGCATGCTCAAATTTTGAGTGTATTTGTTCTATGTTTTGAGAATTCTGGGTAATGTGATGTAAGCAGTGATGTAGTTTTGGTTACAGACAAATAGAGACTTAATCTCCATTATTAATAGATTTATATAACACATCACTCAATAAGTCCCGGGCCTGACATAGATGGCACTACTAATAAAAAAATCCATATGATTTTTATAAAGTTGTAACCTTCAAATGTGCTAACCAGTGTTCTCTCCCTCACCTCTTTTTTTTCTTTTTTTCTTTTTTTTCGCCAAAACTACTAAGATATGTACAAAAGCTGACTCCGGACGCCCAAATTAGGATTTTTGAAAGTCTTAAACGGCATGTTTAAATTCATTTGCAGACGTGACCAAGCTGGCAATTTCTATCACATTTCAGTTAAAGAATTTTATTTTATTTTATTGTTATTAATTTTTCTTACTAATTCCTACCTTTTCTTATAGTTAATTTTGGCTTATCCCTCTGCCATGTCACCAAGTGCTAACTACCTCTTCTTTTTTTTTTTTTCTTCTTTTTCACCAAAACTACTAAGATATGTACAAAAGCTGACTCCAGACGGCCAAAATAGAATTTTTGAAAGTCTTAAATGGCATGTTGACTTATACTAAGTCATAACTTATATAATCCAACAGCGCTGGTATAACCACACATGTACAAGAACGAGCGGGTTTTACTTATACATGTGTATAAACAAATTGAACATCAGAATTATCCTGACGCCTCTAGTAGACTTATCCTGGACCGCCCCCCCCCCAAAAAAAAACCCTGAAGGTACTGGTGCTTATCTGACACACAAATGCAAAATATACCATATCCCCAACCTCAATTCTTTTTCAGGAACACTGATAGTGGTAAGATTGGGGTACTTGGGTTAGCTCAGTCGGTATAGCGTTCGGCTAGAAACCACATGGTTCCTAGTTCGATCCCAGTCCTCGCCAACTCAGCATTATGAGTAGCACAGGAATCTGTGCGGTAAAGTAAGGAGCTGATGGTAGGTGTGGCGCTCCACCTCAAATGCCAAAACAATCTCCTTGGTCTATTGAAAAGGGGATAGACTCCCTCGCTGATTGGCTGATACCGACTTTAGGCCGCCCCGACGACTTTACTTACTTTACTACTTGCATAAATCCCCAAATGGGTTTGAATGGGCTCTTTAGCCTTGGTTGGCAACCCATCAACTCAAGAAGTTTTCAAAACAATGGAAAAATCTGAATTTTGGGTGTTGATAAAGCATTGCTTTCTGATGGGAAAAAAATACTGCTCAAGCAAAGTAATGGCTTGATAAGTGTTATTTGGACTCTGCTCCTTTAAAAACAAAATGGTTAAGAGGTGGTATGCTGACTTTAAACTTAGAGAAATTAGGATTAACTACTTTACTTGAAAAAAGAATGAAAGGTAAACTAACAAAAAGAGTAAAAGATTATACAGGTAGAGATTATTGTTTAACAGCATATTAACATTTTTATGGGTCTTTTCATGATGAAATTTTTACTTGGGTGTGGGCTTCAGTGTTCTAACATGGAAATTGGAGTGTGGTATTGAGATTGGAGGGCATACAAATAAGAGTGACAAGACTAATAAAAAGAGTAAAAGATTACAGGGAGAGATTAGGGAAATTAATATTAGAAAAAAGAATGAAAGGTAATCTAAATGTAATTTTTTAATATTCCTCCTTAAACTGGAAATTTTCTGTCAAGGCAGATTTCAAAAACTAAGTCTATAAACTAATTGGATTTTTTTTGCTAATAGAGTGATAAATTAAAGTTGTATAGAAACAAATGATTCTGAATGCTCAGATCACCCAAATTCAAATTGAAGTTGCATGAGATAGAAGAGGAGTTGAAGATATCAGAAGGCAGTGTATTCACCATTTTTCATGAACATTTGTCAATGAGAAAGCTGTGTTCAAAGTGGGTGCCGTGTTTGCTCACAGTCGATCAAAAACAACAACATATCGATGATTCAGAGCATTGTTTGCAACTGTTTCTGTTGAGTAACTGGCTGCCATCCTTGGTTCCAGTTGTAAAAGAACTTAAAGTAAATAAGTAAGTAAATCAATAAGTCCTTGTGGGATAGTGTCCTTTAGGTCCGACGTCCGAGTGTGAATGAGTTAAGATTAGAATCAGGCCTCTATAAATACACCAACAGCAGCAGCAGCACTAATAGGAATCTTTCCCAGGTCACGTGCTTATAGGCGAGTCTATATGTAGAAGTAGCCACCTGGCACATGCCTTATATCCACAAAATTCCAACTGTTTCAACACAACAAAAAGGAGTTTTTGCATAAATATGTGACAATGGATAAAACATGGATTCACCACTTCACTCCGGAGTCAAATCAGCAGTCAAATAAGTAGACAGCAGTAGGTGAAAACTGTCCAAAACGACCAAAGACGCAAACATCAACAGGCAAGATTTTGGCCTCCATATTTTGGGATGCACAAGGTGTTTTATTCATCTATTACCTTGAGAAAGGAAGGACCATTAATAGCGAATATTATATAGCATTATTGGTGCGTTTGAAAGAAGAAATTGCAAAAAAATAGCTACAAATGAAAAAGAAAAAAGTGCTCTTTCACCAAGACAAAGCACTGTGTAACAGATCGATCGCAACGATACCAAAACCACATGAATTGCACTTCATCATTCCGCACCCACCCTATTCTCTAGATCTGTCCCCCAGTGACTACTGGCTGTTTGCAGACCGCAAAAGATTGCTCCAGGGAAAGAGATTTGACTCCAGTGAAGAAGTGATATCGGAAACTGAGGTGTATTTTGAGGCCAAAGACAAACCGTTCTACAAAAAAGGCATTGAATTGTTAGAGAAGTGTTGGAATCAGTGTATCACCCTAGAAGGAGACTGTTGATGAATAAAGTCGAAATTTGTGTTATATATATTTATTTATTCATTTATTGTTTTATTTTTATGACTCAGATGGTGAAAAAAAAAAGGTGGTCCAATTTACAAATAAATAAGTTTTACAAATAGGAAACCGGAGAAAAAATACCAAAAAGAAAAAAGCCAAATCATTCAAACAGTTTGAAAAACTCAAAACTGCACAAAAATGTATATATATATATATATATATATATATATATATATATAAACACACACATGTACATATATAAACACACACACACACACATATATATATATATATATATATATATATATAAAACACACACACACAAACATATACATATATATATAAACACACTCGTACACACATATTCACACTCAAATACATACACACACATAAACATATATATATATATATAAACACAATATAGATTCATATACTAATATATATGAACATACAATATATATATATATATATATATATATATATATAAACACACACACATATATATAAATATATAAAAAAACACATATATATAAATATATAATCCTCCCCACACATGTATATATATATATATATATATATATATACATACATTTAAACACACACACACACACACACATATATATTTATATATAAATACGCACACATATATATATATATATATATATACACCCAAGCCACAGTCAACTCTAATTCCTTCCCACTAAATTAATTTTGATCTTACACTCATGCCATGGTAGATACACAAAGTTGGAATGTAGCGTGACATATCATTACCTGACATTTTTTATTAATTAGGGGAATATAATTTGAAAAAAGTAGATAACATATGGCCTTTTTTTGACCACAAGTCTTTTAGATAATTAAATTTTGCCTTAGGTTGTGGGAAAACAAATATTAACATCATTAAAATTGACGTCATTAATTGTGAAAGTATTTTATTTGATTTTTTGCAAAAGTGACACAAAGTAAATTTTAACCCTTAAAGACGACATTTCAGTTTTCATTAGTGAAAAAAACAGCATCATTTCAACATCTATGAATTCACATTTTTATCTATCATATCAGTCTATTCAATTTTTTTCAAATTCATATTTTTTAAAACTATCTATCAATTCATATTTTTAAAAACTATCTATCAATTCATATTTTTTAAAAACTATCTACCAATTCATATTTTTTAAAAACTATCTACCAATTCATATTTTTTAAAAACTATCTACCAATTCATATTTTTTATAACTATCTATCAATTTGCATTTTTTAAAAACTATCTATACATTCATTTTTCAAAACTATCTACCAATTCATATTTTTAAAACTATCAATTCATATCTTTTAATCTATTTATTTAAAAAAACTATCTATTCACATTTTAAAACTATCTACCAATTCATATTTCTTAATCATGTATTCTTTAAAACTATCTATACATTAATTTCTCAAAACTATCTACCAATTCATATTTAAAAAAATTATCTACCATTCATATCTTTTAAAACTATTTAACAATTTATATTTTTAAACTATGTATTAAAAACTATCTGTACATTCATTTTTCAAAACTATCTACCAATTCATATTTTTAATCTATGTATTTTTTAAAACTATCTATACATTCATTTTTTAAACTATTTACCAATTCATATTTTTAAAACTATCAATTCATATTTTTTTAATCTATTTTTTAAAAACTACCTACTAATTCATACTTTTTTAATACTTTCTACTGATTCATATTTTTAATCGATATAGTTTTTAAAATTATCTATTAATTCATATTTTTTGATTCATCTATTAATTTTTCAAAACTATCTACCAATCATATTTTTGAATGTATTTATCTCTTAAAACAATATATCTATTAATATTTTTGAATCTAGCAACCTATGTCAGTGTTTATGTTCATCTGTCTATGGACAGACACAGAATCTTGTTTTTATTTTTTAAATATTTTTTGTCTTTTTAAAATGAGGAAAAAGTTCACAGGAAAAGATATATTTTTGCTTTTCTACATTGCATGTGTGGCTATCTGAAAATGCTGATGTCTTTTATAAAGAAGCCAGTTGAAATAAATTAATCTATAATAGCCAAATGACTGGTTGTTAAGTTTTTGGCTTATATGGAACTAAATGCTCCCAACTTTCATGGTTGAGCACTGTAGGGAAGACATTAGTTGACCTTTCCCCGTTTAGCATAAAAGCAATTACTCGCCTGTTGTTTATAGACTGGAGTTCTCTAGTGATTGTAAAAACATACATCCTGTAAGTTTGTTTGTATCAATTAATTGTTCCCCCCTGGCTGACAGTTCCCGATAGCTGAGAGGGTAAGGAACTTGATGGACGAAAATTCTGTCAGGTTTCGCACCCGGCTAGAGGTAGCTGTCCAGGCCATGTCATGCACACCCTTCAAATTTTGTACAGCATTTTTGGATTCCTCGAGCAAAAATGCTTTTATAAACCAATTTTTACAAGTAGGGAAGCTCTAGAACTCATTTTACAGATGCAAATAGATTACAAAAAGTCGCCATTTTTCACCAACCACACCAAATTTGAAGATCTAAAAGTCAACATAACTCCGCCAACTTTTGGAAGTGGAAGCTCAAATTTTAAGGAATGTCTAACTTCAACACAGTCCACACATGTACAAAATTTTTGAAAATTCAAGGGGGTGGGTGACAATTTTACTTTTTTCTGGATGAATTGACATGGAATTGCCCACATATATATATATATATATATATATGTAAAGAAATAACAAAAGACTTAGAGATTTAGCATTATAGTCTATTTCAGACTATTTTCCTCATCTTCATTGTTATCTGTACAATGTTTCGGCTGATGTGCTCTCTGGCTTTCTTCAGGTATTTCTTGTTAGACACAAGAACCATCTTGGACTCGGGAACCTTCTTTTCAAACTCAGAAACGTTGTACAGATAACAATGAAAATGAGGACAATTGCCCGTGTAAGAATGGTTCAAAGTTATATATACTTTGAATATACAAAACTCCGACGAAGATTAACAGACAAAACATTCAATATATACAGCACATGGATATGACGAGATACAAAGTACATGGGTAAAACAAAGTTACATGTAGAACAATAAACACACATTCATGAATGGTACAAGATATACATATAAAAGCCACAGACATGAGACTAGGGATAGTCCATGCTGTGAAGAACTTACAGTAATGTAAGTGGGGCCAAAAGCCCCAACGAGAAGGGATAGACCTTAACTAACCCGTGTCTCATAGTATCAGGAAAAGAGAGCGAAAGGGTTTGAACCCGGCGCTTAAATACTATAGCCCCCTAGCGGGCACCAGCAAACTCAACCGGGCAGACAACTCTCCCAGGCAAATACGAAACCAACGCTACACCCGTTATAATGCAGATAATACTAATCATCAAGCCTAATCTTAAAATTTCAGAGAAATAAAAACGTCTTCAGCATAAAAAACCCAATGGGTTGACATGTTGTAAAACCCAACCAACCTTTAATCGTTTTTACAGTTGCATATAAATTTCATACACTAAATATCTTAACTATTACAGAACTAGTAGGGTCACCTGATGTAAATTATATATATATATATATATATATATATATATATATATGGCAGGAGAGAGGGAGGGAGAGAGAGAAAGAACGAGTGGGGTGAATGAATAAATCTTTTTAAAAATGCACTGCCAGTAAATATTAGTAGAGTTGGTGTAGATCTATCAGCTGGACAGCGAAGGAGTCTATCCAATTCTCGCTGCAAGTAGAGTAGTGCATTTTGCTTTTTTTTTAAGTTCCCCTTATTGATGTCCTTATTCATTGAATGACCCTCGTAAATAACGAACCAGGGTAGATAGAGTTTCGCTCTCGGCTAGAGGTAGCTGTTAAATAAAACCGAGCCGCACTGATGAGACGTAAACGTCGAAACACGTATATGTGGATGACTTATATATATATATATATATATCTTGAGACTTTTATTCATGTAAATTGCCAAATAGAAAAATCAGATTGAGCAAGTTGCTATTTATAAATGTCTAGATATGCACAATGTCTTTCTCGACCATCTCCTCTGTCGTCTATTTTAACATTATTCTCAATGATATCAAAAACAGTAGAGGGACCAGAACACAATTTCACTTAACGCTGTTAGTGGTTGGAGAAAAGATTTGAGGATTCACTGGCATATCCGACTGGACCAAAATGTTCCTGTTGGATAATCACATTGTGGAACTTTGGTAGGCATCTCAGCTCCTCCAATAATTTCCAGAGACCCAATCTGCTTAGATTACCGAACGTCTTTGTCAGGTCAGCAGAACTGCACTTTGATTCGTTCGTGATATTTTTCTTGGATTTAACTTAAGATGAAAGCCATGACAGTTGTGTCTCGATTAGCTCAAAAGCCACATTAGTTACTGGAGATGATCTTCTTCAGCAACATGAGGTAATAATCAATTTACCAGAATCCTCACAAGGATTTTGTCTGGAATTGAAAGAAGTACAATTCTACAGAAATCCAACTTTAGCACTGAGTTTGGTTTTTTTTTTATGAAGGGTTATGATGACTGTATCTATCAAGTCTGGACCTAGTTTATCCTGTTTCTAGCAGCAGACAAGCTGTTCATATATATATATATATATATATATATATATTTTTTTTTTTCAAATTAGTTGAATAGGGAATTTCGCCAGGTGATGAACTTTGAATATGTCTTTCTTTTTTCTAATCTGTCAAAAATAATGGATACAGTTAAGAGATAAATTTTTTGCTGACCGATTTTTTTGTGGTGGAAGTGAAACTACAACATAAAATGTTTTTTCTTTTTTTTTTGCAACATCAAGGATTTTATTTGGAATTCATATCACAGGACTATAAAATTCTTAAAAAAATTTAAAATATATAAAAAATAAAAATCTGTTTTCAAATGCCTTTAAAGTAATAAAGAATTCATCATTCGCATCTGATGAGTCGTGAGGATTTGAAGGAAAAGATGGTTGTTATCTTTTAGCATCAACATTTTCCTCTTTGGTTGGAGTTTTTATTTTAAACCTTGAATAGGACTTTCGAGTTTCAACGTTTCATCTCATGTTTCACCCCTTGAGATGAACACGCAAATATTGTAATTTAAAATCTGGTTCATTTCTCACTACATTGATTACTTTATTTTTGGTTTTTGCTGTTTTTTTGTAGATTTTCTTTTCAAAGAACATCTTTTGGTGTTTCTTAACCCAGATCTATCTATCTATCTATCTATCTATGTTCCTTATCTCTCTCTCTCTCTCTCTCTCTCTCTATCTATCTATCTATCTATCTATCTATCTATCAGTCTGTTCATATAGTCCGATTAATGCAGACAATACAAAGACGTTTTTGTTCTATTTATTCTTGATAGGCACTCATTCTTTTTAAACACATTTTCTTTAAACTTATTCTTTTCAATTTGACCCATAGATGGGACCCTAACACATACTACCACTCCGGGTCAGAGTGGACCTGGGAGTAATGCCAATAAAGGGGTACTCCACATTCTCCAGAACTCCAGGATTGGAACTTCACCACCAGATTGAGTTTAACATCATACCCAGGGGCTTCTTAAAGATAATGTTACTATTACAAGAGATGGCATATACACCAGCTTCACGTGCCCAGTTGGCTGTGTTTCTAGAATATGGTGACTGCCCTTTTGCAGAGGGGTAATAACACTCCCCCCCTAATGGGGCCACCTGTTGGCCGTGGTTGGCAACCTGTGATGCATGGAATTCTGGTGGCTGAGCAGTCCATGACATGCAAAACTTTACTTTGGCCCTTACATAAGGTTAGACAGGCGGTCATAGAGGACCCCCCTCTGATCAATCGGCTGGTCAAATCAAGCCTTAGAACCTATACGATTGTCCTGATCCTATTACCCTTATGGCAAACCCCCAACCCTTTTCATCATATGTGCTAGAAAGCAGTGGTTGAGGGTCTTAGTCCCTAGTATGATGTTAAACTGCATCTAGCGGTGAAGTTCCAATTCTGGAGCTTTGGGGAGTGTGGAGTACCCCTTCATTGCCATTACTCCCAGGTCCACTCTGACCCAGAGTTAAACTGCATCTAGTGGTGAAGTTCCAATTCTGGAGCTTTGGGGAGTGTGGAGTACCCTTTCATTGGCAGTACTCCCAGGTCTTCTTCTTCTAGGATCTCCTCCTTCTTCTTCTAGGATCTCCTACCCCTTTCTCTTAGCTCTTTTTCCTTTCTCATCTGTTTTGTTTTATTTTGTTTTTATTAATTTCTTTTTCTTTCCTTATTGTAATACTTTTGTCTCTTATTTCTACCATGTTTTTAAACTTAAAAGAATCCCTCTCTATCCAGGCGACACTAGGTAGCCGCTGCTATTTTTGCAACATAAAGGAACTAAAATTACAGAATGGTTTCCTTAAAGATGAATTGTTTCTTTATTTCTTGGTAGGGGTGAATTCAAGAGACATGTGAGACATCTCAGAAACACTGGGTAGCAGAACTAATGGTTGATGAATTTGCTAACCACTTTTGCTGGGTTGGTATTTGCACTTGGTTGCCATCTTTTTAATCACCGTCCAAATTTTTGATATAACAGAGATAACCACAAAATGTTAATTAAAATCTTTTATTCCTTCCAAAAATAGAAGCATCAATATCATCACAGATCACAGAAGCTCAACAGGATAATTCATTTTTCAAATAGAATCTTATTCCTCTTTTTTTCTTCTACTTTTAAATAGACAGTGACTTTCTAGACATCTTGTACATAGCGTTTTATTTTAGTCTGTCTGTAACCAAAAAACAAAAAAAAAGACTAAAAATAAAAGAGGCAGTAAATAGTGGGTTATCCTTAATAAAAGTCTAAAAGTAGTTGTATTAATATATTTTATGAGAAAAAAAGTGCATTAACCGGGGAAAAAATGGATATCTCACGGCTGTGAGTCTGGCTTTAAATGTTACCCGGTATCAAACTGACAAGAATTGATCTTAGATTTTTGATTCCAGACTAAAGAACAAGAAAAAGATTCTAAAGAAACAATTGTTCTTGACTTCTCCATGAATATAGTACCAGTAAAAATGATATTTTTATGGATGGATCAGTATGTCTGCCCAGGATAAGAGTGTAGTATCTGTGTAGAGATTAGTATCAAAGTGTCGCTCTCTGGCACTTCTGCCCAGGATCAAAGTGTAGTATCTGTGCACAGAGTAGTATGAAGTGCCACTCTGGGGCACTTCTGCCCAGATCACAGTGTAGTATATGTGCACAGATTAGTATCAAAGTGTTACTCTCTGGCACTTCTGCGCAGGATCAAAGTGTAGTGTCTGTACACAGATTAGTATCAAAGTGTCACTCTCTGGTACTTCTGCCAAGGATTAGAGTGTAGTATCTGTGCACAGATTAGTATCAAAGTGTCACTCTCTGGCACTTCTGACAAGGATTAGAGTGTAGTATCTGTGCACAGATTAGTATCAAAGTGTCGCTCTCTGGTACTTCTGACAAGGATTAGAGTGTAGTATCTGTGCACAGATTAGTATCAAAGTGTCGCTCTCTGGTACTTCTGACAAGGATTAGAGTGTAGTATCTGTGCACAGATTAGTATCAAAGTGTCACTCTGGGGCACTTCTGCGCAGGATCAAAGTGTAGTGTCTGTACACAGATTAGTATCAAAGTGTCGCTCTCTGGCATTTCTGACAAGAATTACAATGTATTATCTGTGTACTGATTAGTGGAAATAAAATGTAAAAGTTCAAGAGTACCAATTTTTTAAGCAGGGTTTAACAGGTTTGAATTCAGAATTCTCCTTCTCCTAGACTGGTTGTCAATTTTTTTAGGTATGAAAAGTTGCAATCAATGTTTGAACCAACAATCAATTACAAGGAATATCTAAATATTCAGATTTTTTTTTTTACGTTTGTTTAATGTCTTGTTTTTAGTTAAAATAAAAAAGCATATCTAAATATTTTGATTTTTTATTTGTAATTGATTGTTGGAAATAAAAATACAAAAAAAAAATGTTTTGATTTTTGATTTTAATTTTTTTAGAGTAGGTTGTTTTTTCAGCTATCACTGCCTAGCGTTTTTTAAAGTCAGGAGACAGGGACACAATTCTTAGAATAGCACCAATATTTCTACCACAGAGTGTATTATAATACCAAAAAAATGTTTTTATTTTTTATTTTTATTTTTTTAGAGTAGGTTGTTTTTTCAGCTATCACCGCCTAGCGTTTTTTAAAGTCAGGAGACAGGGACGCAATTCTTAGAATAGCACCAATATTTACTACCACTGAGTGTATTATAATACCAAAAAAAATGTTTTTATTTTTATTTTTTAGAGTAGGTTATTTTTTCAGCTATCATCGCCTAGCGTTTTTTAAAGTCAGGAGACAGGAACGCAATTCTTAGAATAGCACCAATATTTACTACCACAGAGTGTATTATAATACCAAAAAAAATGTTTTGATTTTTGATTTTGATTTTTTTAGAGTAGCGTTTTTTAAGTCAGGAGACCAGGATTCAATTCTTAGAATAGCACCAATATTTACTACCACAGAGTGTATTATGAAACATTGAGTTAGAAACAAGGATGAAGACAAGAGTTTCAAAGTGAGTATTCTTTGAAATTTGAAATCTTAGAACTTAACACTGATTAGCTGCGGAATTAATATGAGACCATTTATTCTCTTGTGTCGAACGGTCAAAGAAGCCTAAAAAATTCTGTGGGCAGAGATTTATAGAATTCGTATTAATACAATATCCTACATCTGTAGCTTTCAAATTGAATTATATTACAATACCTTCCGGACAAACAGCAAAAAGAATCATTCATTTTGCTGAATCCATTATCCTATTATCTTCATCTTTGTTGTTTTTAGCCCTACATTTTAGATTATATTATTTTGGACTATGATCCTCATCTTTGTTGTTTTTAACTCAATATTTCTGATTATATATTTTTGGACTATTATCTTCACCCTTGTTGTTTTTAACTCAATATTTTAGATTATATTATTTTGGACTATTATCTTTACCCTTGTTGTTTTTAACTCAATATTTTAGATTATATTATTTTGGACTATGATCCTCATCATTGTTGTTTTAACTCAATATTTCTGATTATATATTTTTGGACTATTATCTTTACCCTTGTTGTTTTAACTCAATATTTTAGATTATATTATTTTGGACTATTATCTTTACCCTTGTTGTTTTTAACTCAATATTTTAGATTATATTATTTTGGACTATGATCCTCATCATTGTTGTTTTTAACTCAATATTTCTGATTATATATTTTTGGACTATTATCTTTACCCTTGTTGTTTTTAACTCAATATTTTAGATTATATTATTTTGGACTATGATCCTCATCATTGTTGTTTTTAACTCAATATTTCTGAACTATTATCTTCATCATTGTTGTTTTTAACTCAACATTTTAGATTATATATTTTTGGGCCATTATCTTCAACCTTGTTGTTTTTATCTCAATATTTTAGACTAGCAGGACCTGTGGATATACCAAAGTATGATAATTTAATTATTACAATCTTTGATATGTTTACTTAAGAGCTATTGCGTTATAGTTCAATACTAGCAGGACCTGTGGATATACCAAAGTATGATAATTTAATTATTACAATCTTTGATATGTTTACTTAAGAGCTATTGTGTTATAGTTCAATACTAGCAGGGCCTGTGGATATACCAAAGTATGATAATTTAATTATTACAAGCTTTGATATGTTTACTTAAGAGCTATTGCTAAATACTTCAATATGTAAAAAGTATAATAACCTTGATTTAATTCTCTCACTCTTTTTTGTCTTTCTTTCCTTCTTTTCTTAATGTTCAATCAAAACAGATTAACATTATCATTTCTGTGCACTCAAATCCCTCTTTCTATCTTTCCCCACCTTCTTTCTTTCTTATATTTTTTCTCGCCAAATTACTCACCAAACTCTCCCCCACCCACTCACTTTCTCTTCTATAAATACAAATGTATGTATGATGCTTTAATAAACAGACTGAAGAAGTACTGCTTAATGCGGAATGAAATATATCTCCACATCTATTTATTTTGAGTTATTCCTTTTTGTTCATTTTTCCTTTATCCTTACCACATATATACATGTGTATATATAAGAGAGTTTTATAATTTGCTTGAAGCATTGTGTATATATTGGTTTGGAGGTTGATTTTGAAGGCTATCACAATGCAGGTGTAAAGAATAAGGTAACAATGATGTTGTGTGTTAACCTGCATTTTATTCTTGAATTTTCGAGATAAAATCTCTTTTTCAGAAGATCACTGGAACTGAAGTCGTCTTGTTATAACATTTCTAGTTAAATGAAATTTTTATTTATTTTTATTTTTTTTATGAAAATGATGGTATTTTTTATAACTGTATTCTCGTGTTGCATGTTTTTCGTGAATGCGTAACACCATTGTTACCTTATTCTTTACACCTGCATTGTGATAGCCTTCAAGATCAACCTCCATCACCAAATTACTCCCCAAACTCTCCCCCACCCACTCACTTTCTCTTCTATAAATACAAATGTATGTATGATGCTTTAATAAACAGACTGAAGAAGTACTGCTTAATGCAGAATGAAATATATCTCCACATCTATTTGTTTTGAGTTATTCCTTTTTTTCCATTTTTCCTTTATCCTTACCACATATATATATATGTGTATTTAGGAAGCATTTTTTCTTGTAGGCATATATTGTTAAATAAGGCGGCTTACAATGCACCTTACAGACAATAGCTCAATAGCCCAACATCTAAAAACACACTCTTGTCCCAATAATAAATTCCAGAAAATACTTAACGATAACACTACCATTATAGAAACACAAATATGTAAACAACGACGAAAAATCTTAGAAGCACTGCATATTAGACACAAAAATCCAAAACTAAACAAAATAAACTTTGATAATAGCACCAACATTCTAAAATGCCTATAATTACTATAAAATTATAATAGCAAAAGTAGTAATAATAATAACAACAACAATAATAAACACAACCTATATAAATGGAAAATGGAATAGCCCATTGTTGTACGGTTTCAAAATACCTTGAAGATGGCCCACGATAGGGCAGAAAGTACTTGGTCTATGACATATGGCAAATATATCAGCCAATTTTCGCCAGATATTACAAAAATAATCTGGCAATACGAAAAAACAAAGGACAAAATTTGCAGACAGAAAATGGCTGCATTATTTAACAATATATGTGTGTATGTATATATATATATATATATATATTCTTTTTTAATATTATTTTCACCTTTTTATGTTTTTTCATGCCACATTATGCCTGGTAAATCCTTTATCCGTCTTCAACGCTATGACAAGTAACCTTACTTCTTATTCTTAACTATCGATAATCTTGTTAAGATGATCCTAGTCAGATATTGGCTTCTCTCCGACGATGTCCCAAGAGAATCGCCCATTGCAACAGAATGAATTCCGACAAGTTAATCCTATTATCATATCCAATCCAATTTCTAAATCTCTCATTATATTAATATTCAGACTTTAATACTGAAGAGCTACTCAGCTATAAAGACTAACGGATTGCTGACTCAAGAGTTTTTACAAAGTCGTTTTGTTCTTTTTTTTGTATATGTCATCAGCAAAAAGTTTCATACCTTGAACAATACTGTTCTTAGTTGATTTGGTCTTTTTTTCATTAGAAAATTAACAAACAAATCTATCTATATATATATATATATGTTGCATAATCTGTGGTAGCATAGATTATTGACAACACCGTGTAGCGAAAATGGAAAGATACAGACCATTGGGGACCTTTGACCCCAGACGTGGGAAAGCCGCAAATCACGTGAAGTCACGTGAGAGCTAGTTAGCTCGTCAGTTCCAGGCAAGATGTTGGTGGAGACGGATGTCTCTTGCTTATGTTACGTTGTGGTCTTTTCTCCACGATGCTAATTCGTATAAGTTACGTAGTGCCTTTTTCCACGGCACTAAATAATCTATGTAACGTTGGGAAAGGAATTAAGAAAGGAACGGAATGAATGAATGAATGAATGAAGGAAAGGAAGGAGGAAAGGAAGGAAGGAAGGAAGGAAAGGAAGGAAGGAAGGAAGGAAGGAAGAAGGAAGGAAAAAGAAAGGAAGGAGAAGGAAAGAAAGGAGGAGGAAGGAATTAAGAAAGGAAGGGAGGAAGGATTAAGAAAGGAAGGGGAAGGAAGAAAGAAGGAATGAATAAGAAAGAAAGGAAGGAATGAATGAAGAAATGGAATTAAGAAAGGAAGGCAGGAATGAAGAAGGAAGGAAGGAAGGAATGAAGGAAGGAAGAAGAAGGAATGAAGAAAGGAAGGCAGGAATGAAGGAAGGAAGAAAGGAAGGAAGGGAGGAAGGAATTAAGAAAGGAAGGGAGGAAGGAATTAAGAAAGGAAGGAAGGAAGAAAGGAAGGAATGAATTAAGAAAGAAAGGAAGGAATGAATGAAGAAAGGAATTAAGAAAGGAAGGCAGGAATGAAGAAAGGAAGGAAGGAAGGAATGAAGGAAGGAAGGAAGAAAGGAATGAAGAAAGGAAAGGAATGAAGGAAGGAAGAAGAAAGGAATTAAGAAAGGAAGGCAGGAATGAAGGAAGGAAGGAAGAAAGGAATGAAGAAAGGGAGGAAGGAATAAGAAAGGAAGGAAGGAAGGAAGCAAGAAAGGAAGGAATGAAGAAAGGAAGGAATGAAGGAAGGAAGGGCTTTCTATCAGGGCTCGTACAGTTGTGTATCAGGGGTTTGCACGTTGTCTTGTTGATCAACAGATCTAGTAGTCATTGTTTCTATTCAGCAAATTCTTCCACAACTTCTTCACACGGTCAGAGAAAGGTATAACCTTATGCACGCCGCGGGCTCTTTGTTACGGTCAATTGACTATCTCCACGGGTGTCTAGTGGTAAGGGGAATATCATCTCATTCACAATACACTTCACAGAAAAATGTTGGTGGAGACGGATGTCTCTTGCTTAACTGGAACTCATCACTTGTACTGTGTTATTTACTGTGTTATTTAGTTTAGATTAGGAATAAAAGTTTAAGAAGTAACTTGGCGTTGTTGGTCAATGAATGTTTCGCTAGAAAAGAATCAACAACAAGATCAGCCAACAAGAAGTAGAAGAAGATAGAATTCAACATGGCGACTACGTGATCCCGAATGGCCAGAGAAGAAGAAAGAAGTAAGTAATGCAATTATGCATCTCATCTCTCTGATACCCTGTCTATCTCTCCCCTTTCTGTGAAAAGAACATTTGTTTACATACCCAAAAGGGGTATATAACATATAAAAAATAAAGTATTATTTGGATTATTCGGACTATTGTCCTCATCTTCATTGTTATCTGTACAAGAAGTTTCCTGAGTCTGAGAAGTTTTGTTGTATACTCTTCTGTTTACTTCTATTTTTCTTCTGTTCATCTTAGGTATCTTACGTTCTTCTTCCAGCATCTGGACCTTGTCTTGGTGACTTCGTGTCTAGTCTTCTAGGTCAGCCTTGTTGCCAAGACATTCATCAACCACAAAGCCATATTATTTATGTAAACTTTTATTTCTTAACTAAACATATTTCTCTAACTAATCACAGCGCGCGTGTGCAGTGAGTCTCAGCTAAAGTAGTATCATCTTATCTGCCTGACGTCCAAGCTGAAAACTGAAGACCCAACCAGGTCCCACGTGACTTCACGTATTTCGTGGGCTTTCTGTAATATTCCATGGAAAGTCCCGCCCATGATATGAAAAAGGCTATCCCTTCAGAAATACAGGGGATTGACAATAATCTTATGCAACTGCATAGATTATGTAACAGTTTCTGAGTCTGACAAGAAATACCTGAAGAAGGCCGGAGGGCACATCGGCCAAAACATTGTACTGCCAACTGAACTAAACCAGCCCTATTACTTATGGATTATATATATTACCAACAGATTATGATTTATATAGATTATCAACATCACATGCTGCAAACAGCGAATACTCTCAATGGTATAGATATAAAAAGATAAATGTTAAAGAATTAAGATCAGTTTAATATGTGTGTTCTGCTTAAGATCAAAATGTAACTCAACCAGCACTTCTGCCTAGGATTAGAGTGTAGTATTGGTAAGACCTCATTTGGAGTTTGCTAATGTGGTTTGGAGCCCAAGACTCATCAAGGACACAAAACTCTATTGAGGCGAGTCCAGAGGAGAGCTACCTAAATTATGAAATAATTTAAAAATCCCTTTCGTATGAAGAAGATTTAGGACATTGACTTACCAAGTCTGGTTCCGATGTATAAGAGGGGAATATGATTGAAGCCTACAAATACACGCCATGGTTTTTATTCAAAGAACTCTGACCTACTAAACATGCTCAAAATACCTATACAAGGGGACATAAATTAAAACTCCTTAAAAATCTTGTAAAGCAAACGCAAGAACAAATTATTTTTAGCTACAGAGTGGTGAATACATGGAAATAAACTACCTTCATCAGTAGTGAATGCCCACATCTCTAAACTCCTCAAGGCCAAAGTTGGATAATCTGTGGATATGATTTATAATATTCTGTGGATTTAAAATGAATATTTATAAGGAACAGCTGACAGGTCTCAGATCTAATATACTAGCTGAAAAAGATATTATTATATTATTATTATCATATCTGTGCACTCATTAGTATCAAAATGTCACTCTTCTGGCACTTCTGCAAGGATCAGAGTGTAAGTATCTGTGCTTCTAATTAGTATCAAGTATCACTCTTCCAGCACTGCTGACTTTTATCATAAGGTTCTGGACAGTACATTCTTTAAAACTATTATCTTACTTCTTTGTTGTTTTGTTACGTTGTTGAAGAACTACTTGTTATACAAGACTAAATGCATTTGCTGGCTAAAGTGTTTTGACAAAATTAGCAGTTTATGTATCTGCCAAAAACAAAAAAAAAAAATTCATCATCTTGAACAATACTTTCTCCTATCGGTTGATTTGTCTTTATTTTTATGGGGTCATAAATTGTTGACTGCTAGCGAGAATGCGGGCCAGTGGAAATGTACCTGTGACTGTTGTAACTCTGACCCTAGAGTGCAAATCTCGCATGTCACGGAGAAACGATGTGATTAAGTTAGTTTAGAGAATTAGATTCAAACGCGGACTTTGAAGCGAAGAGGATGTTCTTCCGCTGCTGAGGTTGATAACTTATTTGCGCAAAAAAAATATGGAAGTAATAAAAAAAAAGTTTGATCAGGCCAATAAAATGTCTTGTTAATTAAATTAATTGTAATGACTAAAATTAACCCTAAAGAAGCCCTTAGTTAAGAAGAAGCAGTAGAAGAACCCAACAAGATGACAGCCAGAGAAGATAGCAAGAATCAGTAGAAGCACCAAGTAAATCTCTAATCTCTAATGTGTGTCTCTCTCTCATATCTCACCAAAGAACTCACTCTGAACTCTCTCTATTGTATACCCGAATTATGGTGTATATAACATTTAATCACGGTGACAAATTAACAAACATTTATCAAGTCTGGAATATTACGAACATCACACGCTGTATTAATGGACTGCAAACAGTAAATACTCTCAAAGGTATAGATATAAAAAGATGTTTTATAGGTTCATCTTGTAAAAATATTTGCTCTTCGGTTAATGATATAGCTCTATGAAATAGCTTGGATTTATATTTAAGGTATTTTAAAAAAAAGCTAACTTTTTTATGGGTGTTCCTTTAAGATATGACGTAATGAATATGTAAATACCTTGGTACCCCCTCACTATAATCTGATTGGACAGTTATTATCTTGATTCGAATATCTATTTCCCCCCATATATTTTCCCCCCTTCTATAAGCTATTTCGGCTTTGGATGATATTCGCTTGAACAGAGAGATAATAGGCTTGGGTCCTCCAGAGATGTCCGTCACAACCCAAGAGAACCTATGTTTGAATCTTTCAGGAATATCCGCCTTGAACCTACAAGAGATATTCGTCTTGAATCTCGGGATCTGCGTAGTGAATCAAGAGATATAGGCGGTGAATCTAGAAACATTCGTTTGTAATCCCGTTATACTCGTGGAGAGTCTAGAGACATTCGTATTGAACCTAGAGATATCCGTAATAAACCAGGAGAGTCTCGACTTGAGTCTTCAAGAGAAATTCACATTTGTTTTTGCATGCGGGAGGACGCGAGTTCGATCCCAGCAGGTAAGACAATGTCTTGCTCTTTTTCCTTTCTCGTTCTCCGTCACAACAGTGTCATGTATAAATATTCGACACTTTGTAGTACAAGCGCCTAAGCCTACAAGCCTAAACTTACTCGCCAGACTACACCACGACTGCTTGGAAGACGTGCTGCTATTCGACGCAACAACTACTACTGCGATAATATACCAAATACCAACTTCATAATATATCCCTTAACCCGGATATATCAAGATTTTATGGTTTTAAAATCTCCACAAGCAAAAAGGAGAATGACCCAAGGGTTGATATGCCCTAAAACCTAATCAACCAGCAACCTCCCTACAGCATTTTATCTGTTTTTTTTTATTGGCTGATACCAACAATAGGTCAGACTGCTGACTTTACTTTTTGATAGAAGTAATAAAATCATTGTATTTTTGATTTAGAAGAAAATTAACTTTTTATAAAAAATTTTCTAGGGGTGTATTTATCTATGGGTGATATTGCCGACCTTAATGTTGAGATTTTTTCTTATAGGTGTTTCAAAAGTCCACTCATACTTATAGACTCGGCGAGAACCATGTAATTTCTCTTGGCCAATCGCTGGCAGTACTCTGCTGCTGATACAATACTTATACCGGCAGTACTGGCGATACCTACTCATAACTACTGCGACCTTCATGGATGACGTACATAGGATTAAATCACTGGACCTTTAACACTACGCAGGATAGAACTTATTCGCAGGATACGACATACACTTACCAAAGGATTCCATAACTCAGGACTTACTTACTTTAACCTTTTCAACTGGCCAAGGATGGCATTTAAAACTTAACTCTTGATATCATCCATTTTGACTCCATAGTGTTCCGCTAAAAGTAATAAGATGCTGGTATGTTTGACTTAGAAGGAAAATTAACTTGGTAAAGAAGAACAGTTTTCTCGTTTTATTCCTACCATAAAATAAACTGAACCCTTATTTTATGTCCGTGTTTTTGCAATAAATGTTTTATTTTTCTTGCACCTGTTATTTTACAATACTAAATATATTTTATTTATTTATTTTAATATTCAATTCAATGTGTATATTCTAAAAGTTTTTATTTTGTGAGAATAGTTTTAAAGTGGGGGTTCGTTTTACAACATAAAATCATTGTATCTTTGATTTAGAAGAAAATTAACTTTTTATAAAAAATTTCTAAGGGTCTACATATTTATAGGTGATATTGCAGTTCTTAATATCCATTTTTACTCCATAAAAAGTAGAAGCCAGTGAAGCTAATACTGTCCCTACAGCTATGGGTATTGTATACCCACATCAAACATCGGGTACATAAATGAGAGTGATTCTCGGATGATAGAGAGAGAGAGACAGATACAGGAGACAGATACAGGAGAGAGAGAGAGAGAGAGAGAGAGAGAGAAGGGATGATCTTACTTGATTCTTGTACATAGACCTACTAGAAGTAATAAAATGCTGGTAACTTTGACTTAGAAGAAAATTAACTTTTTATAAAATACTAGCAGCGGCTACCCGGCATCGCCGGGGTAGATGGGGATTTTTAAAAAGTTAGTCCCGCAGATCCATTATTACTTAATCGTAAGTTGAATCCTCGTGGGATGCTCCATTTAAATCCCTATGTAAAAAATAGACCTTGCATTGATCCAGCTTACTCTGAAAAGAAATGTAATGTCTACTATCTAGAAATGAAAAAAAAAAAAAATTCCATGCTGTTATCATTTTAAATTTATTTTTTAATTATCTTCACAAATATAATCAAATCTTCATTATTTTTGTTCAAAAACCAAACCCTGTATATTTGTTTTATTGATTTTTTATTATTGTTTTATCCTTTATTAATCCTTTATATCCCCTGTCAACTGGGATTTTAGAATAGACCAGCTGCACCTCTGCAGACAGGTACCCTCCCAATAGAGCCACCTGTTGGTTCAGATGGCAACCTGTAGACAAGTGTTACATAATTATTAGATTACTATAATTTATGTATAGTAGTTTAGAAACCAAAATGGCTGTTATATAAGTTCAGCCGGCGGCCTTGAAGGATTGAATGACAAGGCTGACCTCAGTCCTGATCCTCCTTCCGGTGGATACCGTGAGAATCGTTGGAAAGACCCTCTTCCAGTTTAGATTAGAGAGAGTTTTAGTCAGATCGGCCAAAAACCACGACGATGGTAAGTCGTGTTATGCCGACTCAATCTGCGCAGGTAGTCTGGTGGGGATTTCAGAAATAAAATATGATCATAAATCGAAGTCTTGTGTTACTAAAAACTACCAATGACACAGGTTCTTCCGATAAAGAGAAATCCCCCAATGAAAGACAGACACAAAGTCCCCAAGACGAAGTCCAGATGCTAGAAGAGATGCTAAAGATGACCAGAAGAATAGAAGTAAGAAAGTTAAGAAAGAGAGTATACAACAAAGGATAGAACCCTGGTGGCTGAGCAGTCCATGACATAAAACAATCCACTTAGGCCTTATTTAGGTTTGACAGCAATCGGAGAGGCCCCCCCCGATCAATTGGCTGTGCTACTCATATGCTGAGTTGATGAGGGCTGGGTTTCGAATGAGGAACCTTGGGTTTCTAGCCGTGGTTTCTAGCCGAACAACTCTACTGACTGAGCTAACCACTGTTATAGCACAACATAAACAATATAAAATCCTGGTATCTTTGGTTTAGAAGAAAACTAACTTTTTTATAAAAATATTTCAGGGTTACTTACTTATAGGTGATACTGTATCTCCTGCTACTTTATGTTGGTGTTTGTTTATAATTCTATTCATTTATTTATGTCTGAGAAATTTTATATCAGAATCAAAGGCCATAATTAAAGGAGGTATGTTCGACAGAATTCTAATATTTGGATAATTTTATTAACTTGGTTCATTGAACAAATGATCTGATCCAATATTTCCGCTTTTATATTGGCTTCCCCTCTTATATACGGCCAAAATGCTTACACAACTCCTCTCATTTGCCTGGAAGGAGTTATAAATAAAGTCGTCAGGGTGGCCTAAAGGGTATCAAAAAAAAAATTATTTAAAAATTTTTTTTTTAAAATTAGTGAAATAGATCACTAATTAGGACTGAGCCTATTTACAAGTAGTGACCACCCCGAAGAGGAGTTCAACAGGTTTGAATTCAGAAGTTTCCTTCTCCTAGACTGGGTTGCCTAAAGGTTAAAAAGAGCCTAGTCTGCCCTACTATTTACCCATAGCTGGAGGGAGAGTAGTTGGATTTATACCTTCCCAAAGGGTATTAGTGCTATGTGAACTGTAGCTTCGTCCAGGATTTGAACTCAAGTTGATAAGTCCATTTCCTATGACTCTAAACATTACACTACACACCTCCAACAACCAACAGTCAGACAGTAAGGGAGTCTATCCTTTTGTCTAGAGGAACTATGAATAAAACAATTAACAATAAAGTAAATCTATATACACATTCACTATCACCATATCTTGCATCTCGAAAAATAATGAAGATTTGATTATATTTAAGAAAATAATTCAAATATAAATATAAATAGTAAATATAAAATATATAATATATATATAATCTATATATATAAAATAAATATATAATAATATATATATATATATATATATACATTATATATATATAAATAATAATATAAATAAATAATATATATATATACTAGCAAATATATGCACCCTCCGGTGCAAGTATTTAAGTTTACTCTAATAAAATATTAGATTAAATCAGAAAGGCTAATGAAAGTAAATAAGAATGCAGATAAAAAGATTTGAAACGGAGGGGTATAATCGCGAAAATAGAACAACTGAAACCTACTCTTCATCACTTCCGTTTTTCAATGCTAAATTTTCCTAATTTAACTATTTTAGTTAAAATAGGAAGTAAAGAATAAAATTACAGTTATTTCTTCTTGTTAATGAATTTCTTTAGGATTATTGAAGAGATTTTTACTCATATTCATTAAGATAAAACCAAACAATTAGAAATCAATAATACCAAGCACATTTTTATTAAAATCAGTTTTTTAATATCAATATGCAAATTGGCTTTACGTTTACTCTGAAAAACTGGTATTTGTTTATATATAAATAGAATTGCATTATTAGTATTTAGGTAAGGCCAACAGTATTAATAATGTCAAACAGTTTTATTATTAATTGAGGTTTAAATAGAAATAGAATCATGGAGAATGTAACGTAAATGACTAAGGGAATTGTGACTTGAGTAGTAATATAGTTTTGTTACAGACAGAAAACCCACAATCTCCATTATAATAAGATATATATATATATATATAATAATAATTATAATATATATATATATATATATATATAATATATATATAATATAGATTTTTTTGTTTACATTTTAAAATCTTGTATCTCATTTAGTTTATGTTACAAGCCACAATTTATAATAAATGTAAAGTCATCAGGGTGGCCTCAAGTTGGTATCAATCAATCAGTGAGGGAGTCTATCCCATTTTCACTAGTGCTAGACCAAGGAGATTGTTTTGGTATCTGAGATGGAGCACCATACCTACCATCAGTTCCTCACTTTACTGCACAGATCCCTGTGCTACTCATATGCTGAGTTGTCGAGGACTGGTATCGAACACAGAACTTTGTGGTTCCTAGTCAGATGCTCTACCAACAGAGCTAAAATGGCGAAGGAGTTATAATACTTAGATTTTATGAGTGGCTACTTGAATATTAAATGGGGTACATGGGGCTCTTTAGCCTTGGATGGCAATTCATCTAGACAAGGAAATGCCTAGCAGTTATACCTCATTCGGTTAAATTGAACTTAATGCACCTAAATTATTTATATATTTAAAATAATTAAAGTCCCAATTACCGTCGAACTGGAAAGACAAGGCAACAAACGATTGTAACTGAAATAGAAACCCGAATGCTACAAGGTCCACTGCAAAATGACAAAGTATATATAAGACTCCACAATGTCATTCAAATCAAGCAGTCAAGCAGCCAATCACAGAACTCAAATGGAATCACCCAAATCACCCAGATTTCAGGGATGGATCATTCGATTCCTATTATACCAGCTGTCTTGGACCACTGCTTCAGTTTGTACTTAGTTAGCTGCTGTTATTAAAACCAACAGTAGACTAACTGACTTCAATAGTTTACATTCTTCAGGTCAGTTAATTTGAACAATGTATCTTTGAGGCCATAACACTGATTCTCAAAGATACGTGGTAGACAAATAGAGATCAAATCTCTATTTTAATAGATATACTCTAATCAAGAGATAGAAATTCCCAGTCTAATCTTTGGATTTGTACATAATATCATTTTTGAATTAATTTCTTGATATGATGGAAGTATTAGTTCTTGTGCCGCCTATGGATCTCGGCTCGAAAGATAATTTTTTTAGCAGCTCCTGACATTCCACAGAAAGTTCTTTATTAAGCCTTTGCAGTTGGTGCCATATCGGAAATTATCAGGATATATTCCAAACTTTCAGAGCATATTAATACCTCATCCATTTTCATGAGAATAATCGATATAATCATATTTGTTTATTCAATGCTTCAATCATCATTTAAATCATGTTTAATTCATAAATTATTTACCATATGAAATTCCTCCAAATTAATCAGTTTTCAAGGTTGGCAATAGAAGTTTACTGATTTGAGAATTCTTAATCAGTTGGTCTAGATCAAAGTCAAGGTTGAGCAATAGAAGTAACAGCATTATTGCTTAATTTGAAAATTCTTCCAAATTAATCAGTTGGTTCCAGGTCAAAGTCAAGGTTTAGAAGTAACAGATGTTATTGCTTGATTTAAAATTTTTCCAAATTAATCAGGTTGAGTCCTAGATCAAAGTCAAGGTGGCAATAGAAGTAACAGCAATTTTATGTTACTGGCTTGATTTAAAAATTCTTCCAAATTAATCAGTTGGTCCCAGATCAAAGTCAAGGTGGAAATAGAAGTAACAGCATTTTTACGTTACTGTGTTTAATTGAGAATTCTTCCAAATTAATCAATTGGTCCAAGATCAAATTCAAGGTTTGCAATAGAAGTAACAGCCTTTATATATTACTGCTTAATTTGAAAAATTTTTCCAAATTAATCAGTTGATAAATTATCAAAGTCAATTGTAATAGAAGTAACAGCATTTTTTACTGTTCAAAGTCAAGGTAATAGAAGTAGAAATTTTTAAATTACTTTCAAATTCATTTCAAACAACAACAGAGTCTGCATTTTTACATTATGTTTTTAATTTTTTTTCAAAATTTCAGTCCACAACAACAGCAAAAACATGTGTGAACAAAAAAAGAAAATTATGTTCCTCTCACAAAAAAGCAACAAATAAGATCTTAAAAAATATACTCACGGATAGTTTATCAATGCCAAAGTAGGATTTGATGTGCCTGCTCAAGTATTAAATAAATCCTTTCCTCATTTTC
This sequence comes from Doryteuthis pealeii, assembly GCA_023376005.1. Classification (NCBI taxonomy): domain Eukaryota; kingdom Metazoa; phylum Mollusca; class Cephalopoda; order Myopsida; family Loliginidae; genus Doryteuthis; species Doryteuthis pealeii. The sequence goes on from CM042166.1 coordinate 72,443,398, forward strand.
TGTACAAGTGATTCTAGTTGTTCACTCCACTCAGTAGCAGTACTACCCCTGGGGTGTCCTCGGGTACCGCCTGATGAATAGCCAGAAGGGTACCTGGTGGAGTACACGTCTTCAGAGATGGGGCCAGGCATCTTTTTTGACTCTATGGATGTAAGTAAAGTTGCCCATTGTGGGTAGCCAATAACTGAGCGGTCTGTGGCCTAACAGGGACAAATTTAAAGACCTGGAATCGTTTTGCGTCTTTTGATGTTTCTTGGTCAAACTTTTCAATTGCACCTCATTGACGTTTTCTGGAATCGTTGCAGCAGAAGTGCTTGAAAGTGGCGGCTCGCCAGGTGAAGTCGATGCCCGGGTTTCTGACGACGATGTTGTTGATGATGGCAGTGGTGATGATGCTGATGACGAGGAAGGGGATATAGATGTTGATGAGTGTACCAGGGTGGGTGACTTGATCTTTGTTGTCAGGGGTGGGGGTAGGGTTGTTGGCAGCTTCTCCTCGTGTTTACTGTTACGGTGGTTATTCTTGTTGATGCGGGTTGCACTGGTCGATGTTTTCTTCTGCTTATTTGTGGCGGGCAGCACTGGGGAGTTTGGTGAGAGGGTGCTGCTGGTCAGTGTGAGGCTCTCCCCATCGTTGATTGGCAGGATGTCACCATCTTTGGCCACTGTATTGTTCACCTGTGAGTCACCTACACATGGCACAGTCAGAATGCAGAAACAGGCACACAACAGGAAGTATGCTGAAATTATACAAGAAAAAAAAAGAAATAAATGAGTATCAAAAACAAAAATAAATGTAAAAAAGAAAAAATATAAATACAAACATCGTTGTCAGCTGGGGCTTTAGAATACAACGACTGCACCTCTGCAGGAAAAAAATTCAGAAAAATTGAAGGGGTGGGTGATGATATTACTTTTTTCTGGATGATTTGACATGAAATTACTATTAATAATACAATTGATCAGTTGTCTTTATATTGCAAGTGCTCAATATCAGTCAATAGAGCTGCTAGTAAACTCAAATGAAACTTTTAGTCACTATTTTAGTCATGTTTGGTTTGGTTTGGTTTGGTTTACGGCTTATCAACCTCAGTGGTCATTTAATACCGATAAAGTTTTTAATAAAGTCATTCTTAATGGATACTCAATTTTTTAAAATACATTTTCTATCTAACCATAGATGGGACCCTAACAGGTACTACCACTCCAGGTCAGAGTGGACCAGGAGCAATGTGGATGAAGGGGTGCTCCACATTCCCCAAACTTCCAGAAACTGGAAACCTCACCATCAGAAGAGTTTAACATCATTCCCAGGACATATAGACCTTCAACCACCGCCTTTTAGTACCCATATGATAAAAAGGTGTTTGGGGCTTGCCATAAGGGCAATAGGGTTGGGGCAATCATATAAGTGCTAGGGCTTGATGTGACCAGCCGTTTTCATTCAAAATAAAATTTAAATCTGATGAAGGTCGAATCTTCTCTGTGTGCGGAATATTTTCACACAGATGAACTGACCGAAACACATGTGTAAGTGATATTGATTAAATTCATCTTTTATTATCCATTCTAATCTTTCTTTTCTTTATTCATTCTTCCTCATATATATGTATATATACAATAATAATTTACTAGTATTGATAAATACTTTACTATAAGCTCAATATCAGTGATAGAGCATATATATATAAATTTATGGTAGCATTGACTTATGTACTCACTATTATATAATATATATATATATATATATATATATATATATATAATGGCTTCAGAAAAGAACTAATGATAACTCTTCTGGACAACTCATTAATGCCTTTCAAGATAACGTTAGAAAAATTGAAAGAAAAATAAAAAAAACTTCAAAACAATAAGGATTCTATTATTTTTAACCAAGTTTGTTTGAATATATAATATATATATATATATATATAGTATATTTACTATACTAATCCTATTAGTAAACCCTTGCGGTAAGAAAAAAAACAGCAAATAATTTTATAGTAAAAATATACTACAAAAATTGCCTGGTGAAAAAAAAGGAAACAAAAGGAAACAAAATAATCAATTAACACTATATCATTTAGCCAAAAGAAAAAAAAATATATGTATATACATATATATGGGAGTAAATATGGAAATAAATCCGACAATATTAAGAAATTTGAAAAAAACAAGTGTTCCAAAAATAAGATGAATTTATTTATCGACGCTTAAACGTTTTGGTTTCATTAAACCTTCATCAGGATGTACTATGCGAGGAAGAAATTGATGGATGTTTTATAGATTTTTTTATCTCCTGTCATCTATGAAACATCCATTAATTTCTTCACCCCATAGTACATCCTGATAAAGGTTTAAAGAAACCGAAACGTTTAAGCGTCGATAAATAAATTCATCCTATTTTTGGAACACTTGTTTTTTCAAAATTTCTTAATACATATATATATATATATATATATATATATGCTGCTAGATTTGTCTAAAGCTAAAATGTAAAGTGTGCTCAATACCTAGCAAATAGTAATATTAATCCTAATGAGAAAGATAGACACATATATCTGACTCATTAGGATTTATATATATATATATATAATAATATATAAGTAAAGAAATAACAAAAACTTAGAGATTTAGCATTATAGTCTATTTCAGGGAGCTTAGACAAAATGTCTACTCTCCCGACACATCTGATGAGTCGGAGAGTAGACACTTTGTCTAAGCTCCCTGAAATATAGACTATAACGCTAAATCTCTAAGTCTTTTGTTATTTCTTTACTTTATATATTGCTGTGTGACTCTAACATTAAGAGTACACATTGAGTTCTCAATCTGCGAGAGGTTTTTGAATAAAATTCTTGTGTCGTAAGGAAATTTCTTCTCTGGACTTTTGGAATTATATAATATATATTATATATATATATATATATATATATATATTTAAGTATGAAGATTTACTAGATTACTGTGGCTTTATTTCTTTGTAATTCATGTATACAAAGTTGTAGGTTACATTGATATATAAAAGACAATAAGGATTCCATTATTTTAACCAAGTTTTTTTTAATAATATATATATATATATATATATATATATATATATATAATATATATATAATTTAATATAGCAAACTTATTGGTAAATCCTCGTGGTGAGAAAAAACCCAGCAAATAGTTTGATTGTAAAAATATATTACCAAACATCAACTGGGGAAAAAAAAATTTTTTTGGAAAAAAGAAAAGACCAAGATAATCGTACCAACAAAAAATAATTGATTACAATATTTTGTCCAAAAGAAAAAACGATTTATATGCATATATATATATATATAAGATATATATATATTCATACAAAACTGCCAGGAGACTAAAGCTAATAAGGAAAAAGTGCTCATACCTAAGTAGAGCAAATAATAAAGATAAATCTAATGAGTCAGACGAACCTACTAAAAGTTTCGCTTAATGCTCTTCAGGGCTGAGATCTGACTCTCAGCCCTGAAGAGCATTAAGCAAAACTTTTAGTAGGTTTGTCTGACTCATTAGATTTATATATATATATATATATATATAGGTTACATTGATATATTAAACCTAAAATGTGACTCAATCTGCCAAAGATATTGATACCTTAGGTAATAAATCCTACAAAGCAATAATTCATGGACAGACTGAAGAAAATACGCAAACATAGAAAAGACAAAAAAAGATTCTGGATAAAATTGGTAAAATGCTTTTACTCCCTGTCGAAGAAAAATGTTTAAGTGAAGATATTGTATAAGTTTGAAGGTTGGTAATTTATAGATAATACTTGAACAGGGTTCAGGGAGTTCTGTTCTTTTTTGAAGGCTAAATAAGCTAATGTAGCCATTTCAGTTTTATATTTGTCTGCCTATCTCATTTCACTTCATCATCTAT
>CM042166.1:72447412-72479912 GCA_023376005.1 Doryteuthis pealeii
CAGTCCGCCTTAGATTTTTGGATAACCTCCACACAATCCCCATTTAACAAGGGCAAAGCATGTTTTGCAATATTTGAAGGCTCAATAAGTCAGTCGCTAGTATTTAAAAAATCGACTGAACCCTTAAAATTACGGGGATTTTCTGATGCCGATTGGTCAGGTTCAAGTGACCGAAAAGTATATCGGGATACTGTTTTAAATATAAAATCTTATACTTCTAGATGGCAGAATAATGGCTACTCGAGTTCTTAGGGTTAAATATTCCCAAATCAAGGAATATTATCTTAAAGCATCCTGACACTAGTTCATTAGAGTACAAAAGAGGGTGTGACAGTGTGAGGATATTTTCCGAGAATGGATGAAAGTAGCGAAGAAAGATCCCAAGATAACAGTCAGAGTAATGGAAACCAATTTGGCAACGAGGACAGGTGTCTCCACTTTATTGTTAACAATTACACAAACTCTCTCTCTCTCCCTTGAGAGATAGAAGTGGCTTGAAGGTGTGACTTGCTCGAAAGACGCCATTATCAAAGGAGGCATGTTTAAATTCTCATTTTAAAGAATCTGGAATGATTTTGGTGCTCTATTCAATTAGCTGACAAGATGAAATATAACAAACAATATTATTAGAATTACAAGCAAAAAAAAAAAAACACCCTCTGGGCAGTGTAAAATTTATTTTTTGAAAGCTATTGCCTGAGGGGGATGGGAGTTAAAAATTCAATGTCAGAGAGTTATTACTGAAGAATAATTAAAGTTCCAATTACCGTTGAATTGGGAAGACATAGCAACAAACTGTTGTAACCCAATACAAACCCGAATAGTTGTAAAGTCTACTGCAGAATGACAAGGGTATTTATAAAACTACACAATATCATTCAAATCAAGCAGTCAATCAGAACTCGGAACCTTGTGGTTTCTATCATATAAATGTATAGAATAAATAAATGTATATTTATATATAAATATTTCATAAAAAATATTTACTTATTTAAGAAAAAACAAAATTAGAGACGTTTCGATTTCTTCAGAAACTCAAGGAATGGAATCACCCAAATCACCCAAATTCATGAATGGATCATTCTTGATTTCTATAAATACCAACTGTCTTGGACACTGCTTCAGTTGTACTTAGCTAGCTGCTATTATTCAAACCAACAGTAGACTAACTGACTTCAATAATTACCATAAGTAAAATCATCAAATTTATCAAAGGAGTAAAAAAAAAAATAAAACAATTTGAAATGGAAACTTTGTTCTGATAACTTTAAATATATATTAAAATAAAACAAACTACATGCAAATTTATAATACTGAGCCTGTGCTTATCAAAACTTGTTTTAAAAATCAATGACGATTATCGAAGGTTGCATGCTCAAATTTTGAGTGTATTTGTTCTATGTTTTGAGAATTCTGGGTAATGTGATGTAAGCAGTGATGTAGTTTTGGTTACAGACAAATAGAGACTTAATCTCCATTATTAATAGATTTATATAACACATCACTCAATAAGTCCCGGGCCTGACATAGATGGCACTACTAATAAAAAAATCCATATGATTTTTATAAAGTAGTAACCTTCAAATGTGCTAACCAGTGTTCTCTCCCCCACCTCTTTTTTTTTTTTTTTTCACCAAAACTACTAAGATATGTACAAAAGCTGACTCCGGACGCCCAAATTAGGATTTTTGAAAGTCTTAAACGGCATGTTTAAATTCATTTGCAGACGTGACCAAGCTGGCAATTTCTATCACATTTCAGTTAAGGAATTTTATTTTATTTTATTGTTATTAATTTTTCTTACTAATTCCTACCTTTTCTTATAGTTAATTTTGCCTTATCCCTCTGCCATGTCACCAAGTGCTAACCAGTGTTCTCCCCTCACCTCTTTTTGCACCAAGTGCTAACTACCTCTTTTTTTTTTTTTTCTTCTTCTTTTTCACCAAAACTACTAAGATATGTACAAAAGCTGACTCCAGACGCCCAAAGAATTTTTGAAAGTCTTAAATGGCATGTTGACTTATACTAAGTCGTAACTTATATAATCCAACAGCGCTGGTATAACCACACGTGTACAAGAACGAGCAGGTTTCATTTATACATGTGTATAAACAAAGTGAACATCAGAACTACCCTGACGCCTCTAGTGGACTTATCCTGGACCGCCCCCCCCCCTGAAGGCACTGGTGCTTATCTGACACACAAATGCAAAATATACCATATCCCCAACCTCAATTCTTTTTCAGGAACACTGATAGTGGTAAGATTGGGGTACTTGGGTTAGCTCAGTCGGTATAGCGTTCGGCTAGAAACCACATGGTTCCTAGTTCGATCCCGGTCCTCGCCAACTCAGCATTATGAGTAGCACAGGAATCTGTGCGGTAAAGTAAGGAGCTGATGGTAGGTGTGGCGCTCCACCTCAAATGCCAAAACAATCTCCTTGGTCTATTGAAAAGGGGATAGACTCCCTTGCTGATTGGCTGATACCGACTTTAGGCCGCCCCGACGACTTTACTTACTTTACTACTTGCATAAACCCCCAAATGGGTTTGAATGGGCTCTTTAGCCTTGGTTGGCAACCCATCAACTCAAGAAGTTTTCAAAACAATGGAAAAATCTGAATTTCGGGTGTTGATAAAGCATTGCTTTCTGATGGGAAAAAATACTGTTCAAGCAAAGTAATGGCTTGATAAGTGTTATTTGGACTCTGCTCCTTTAAAAACAATGGTTTTGGTGCTCTATTCAATTAGCTGACAAGATGAAATACAACAAACAATATTATTAGAATTACAAGCAAAAAAAAAAAAAAACACCCTCTGGCAGTGTAAAATTTATTTTTTGAAAGCTATTGCCTGAGGGGGATGGGAGTTAAAAATTCAATGTCAGAGAGGTGGTATGCTGACTTTAAATGCAGTTGTACAGACACAAATGATTCTGAATGCTCCGGTCGCCCAAATTAAAATTGAAGTTGTGTGAGATAGAAGAGGAGTTGAAGATATCAGAAGGCAGTGTATTCACCATTTTTCATGAAGATTTGTCAATGAGAAAGCTGTGTTCAAAGTGGGTGCCGCGTTTGCTCACAGTCGATCAAAAACAACAACATATCGATGATTCAGAGCATTGTTTGCAACTGTTTCGGTTGAGTAACTGGCCGTCATCCTTGGTTCCAGTTGTAAAAGAACTTAAAGCAAACAAGTAAGTAAATCAATAAGTCCTTGTGGGATAGTGTCCTTTAGGTCTGACATCCGAGTGTGAATGAGTTAAGATTAGAATCAGGCCTCTATAAATACACCAACAGCAGCAGCAGCACTGCCAGTGATTGGATAATAGGAATCTTTCCCAGGTCACGTGCTTATAGGCGAGTCTATATGTAGAAGTAGCCACCTGGCACATGCCTTATATCCACAAAATTCCAACTGTTTCAACACAACAAAAAGGAGTTTTTGCATAAATATGTGACAATGGATAAAACATGGATTCACCACTTCACTCCAGAGTCAAATCGGCAGTCAACTGAGTGGACAGCAGCAGGTGAAAGCTGTTCAAAGCGACCAAAGACGCAAACATCAACAGGCAAGATTTTGGCCTCCATATTTTGGGATGCACAAGGTGTTTTATTCATCTATTACCTTGAGAAAGGAAGGACCATTAATAGCGAATATTATATAGCATTATTGGTGCGTTTGAAAGAAGAAATTGCAAAAAAATAGCCACAAATGAAGAAGAAAAAAGTGCTCTTTGACCAAGACAAAGCACTGTGTAACAGATCGATCGCAATGATACCAAAACCACATGAATTGCACTTCATCATTCCGCACCCACCCTATTCTCCAGATCTGGCCCCCAGTGACTACTGGCTATTTGCAGACCGCAAAAGAATGCTCCAGGGAAAGAGATTTGACTCCAGTGAAGAAGTGATATTGGAAACTGAGGTGTATTTTGAGGCCAAAGACATACCGTTCTACAAAAAAGGCATTGAATTCTTAGAGAAGTGTTGGAATCAGTGTATCACCCTAGAAGGAGACTATGTTGATGAATAAAGTCGAAATTTGTGTTATATATATTTATTTATTCATTTATTGTTTTATTTTTATGACTCAGATGGTGAAAAAAAAAGGGTGGTCCAATTTACAAATAAATAAGTTTTACAAATAGGAAACCGGAGAAAAAATACTAAAAAGAAAAAAGCCAAATCATTCAAACAGTTTGAAAAACTCAAAACTGCACAAAAATATATATATATATATATATATATATATATATAAAAACACACACATGTACATATATAAACACACACACACATATATATACACACACACACACATATATATATATATATATATAAAACACACAAACATATACATATATTCAAACTCAAATACATACACACACATAAACATATATAAACACAATATAGATTCATATACTAATATATATGAACATACAATATATATATATATATATATATATATATATATAAAAACACACACATATAAATATATAAACACACACACACACATATATATAAATATATAATCCCCCCCCACACATATATATATATATATATACATACATTTAAACACACACTCACACACACACACAAACATATATATTTATATATAAATACGCACATATATATATATATATATACACCCAAGCCCCAGTCAACTCTAATTCCTTCCCACTAAATTAATTTTGATCTTACACTCATGCCATGGTAGATACACAAAGTTGGAATGTAGCGTGACATATCATTACCTGACATTTTTTATTAATTAGGGGAATATAATTTGAAAAAAGTAGATAACATATGGCCTTTTTTTGACCACAAGTCTTTTAGATAATTAAATTTTGCCTTAGGTTGTAGGAAAACAAATATTAACATCATTAAAATTGACGTCATTAATTGTGAAAGTATTTTATTTGATTTTTTGCAAAAGTGACACAAAGTAAATTTTAACCCTTTAAGACGACATTTCAGTTTTCATTAGTGAAAAAAACAGCATCATTTCAACATCTATGAATTCACATTTTTTATCTATCATATCAGTCTATTCAATTCTTTTTCAAATTCATATTTTTAAAACTATCAATTAATATTTTTTAATCTACGTATTTTTAAAAAACTATCTACTAATTCATATTTTTTAAAACTATCTATTAATTCATATTTTTTAAAACTATCTATCAATTCATATTTTTTAAAACTATCTACCAATTCATATTTTTAAAACTATCTATCAATTCATATTTTTTAATCTACGTATTTTTTAAAAACTATCTATACATTCATTTTTCAAAACTATCTACCAATTTATATTTTTAAAACTATCAATTCATATCTTTTAATCTATTTATTTTAAAAAAACTATCTATTCACATTTTAAAACTATCTACCAATTCATATTTCTTAATCATGTATTCTTTAAAACTATCTATACATTAATTTCTCAAAAATATCTACCATTTCATATTTTTTAAAAATTATCTACCGTTCATATTTTTAAAAACTATTTAACAATTTATATTTTTAAACTATGTATTAAAAACTATCTGTACATTCATTTTTCAAAACTATCTACCAAATCATATTTTTAATCTATATATTTTAAAAAACTATCTATCATTCATTTTTTAAACTATTTACCAATTCATATTTTTAAAACTATCAATTTATATTTTTTAATCTATTTTTTTAAAACTATCTGCAGAGGGGTTGGTATATATAATATATATATATATATATATATATATATATATATATATATATGGGTAATTTCATGTTAAATCCAGGCCATGTCATGCACACCCTTCAAATTTTGTACAGCATTTTTGGATTCCTCGAGCTAAAATGCTTTTATAAACCAATTTTTACAAGTAGGGACGCTCTAGAACTCATTTTACAGACACAAATTGCCATTTTTCACCAACCACACCAAATTTGGAGATCTAAAAGTAGACAAAATCTCCTCCAATTTTTGGAAGTGGAAGCTCAAATTTTAAGGAATGTCTAACTTCAACACAGTCCACACATGTACAACATTTTTGAAAATTCAAGGGGGTGGGTGACAATTTTACTTTTTTCTGGATGAATTGACATGGAATTGCCCATAAATATATATATATATATATATATATATACATATATATATATGAGTATAGATAAAAGGATATGAAAACACCACAAAATTCTGTTAAAGTGAAAACATTTTATAACATATTCATTTTATAACATATTCATAAATGTTTTCACTTTAACAGCTTTTTGTGGTGTTTTCATATCCTTTTATCTATACTCATACTGTCGGATTCATTTCCTTTCTTTTAACTTATATATATAATTCAAGAATTAAATACAGGTTAACACACAACACCATTGTTACCATATTATTTTTGTTTTTTCTTTACACCTGCATTGTGATAGCCTTCTAAATCAACCTCCTAACCAATATATACACAATGCTTCAAGCAAATTATAAAACTCTCTTTTATATATATATATATATATATATATATATATATGAACAGCTTGTCTGCTGCTAGAAACAGGATAAACTATGTCCAGACTTGATAGATACAGTCATCATAACCCTTCATAAAAAAACAAACCAAACTCAGTGCTAAAGTTGGATTTCTGTAGAATTGTACTTCTTTCAATTCCAGACAAAATCCTTGTGAGGATTCTGGTAAATTGATTATTACCTCATGTTGCTGAAGAAGATCATCTCCAGTAACTAATGTGGCTTTTGAGCTAATCGAGACACAACTGTCATGGCTTTCATCTTAAGTTAAATCCAAGAAAAATATCACGAACGAATCAAAGTGCAGTTCTGCTGACCTGACAAAGACGTTCGGTAATCTAAGCAGATTGGGTCTCTGGAAATTATTGGAGGAGCTGAGATGCCTACCAAAGTTCCACAATGTGATTATCAAACAGGAACATTTTGGTCCAGTCAGATATGGCAGTGAATCCTCAAATCTTTTCTCCAACCGCTAACAGCGTTAAGTGAAATTGTGTTCTGGTCCCTCTACTGTTTTTGATATCATTGAGAATAATGTTAAAATGGACGACAGAGGAGATGGTCGAGAAAGACATTGTGCATATCTAGACATTTATAAATAGCAACTTGCTCAATCTGATTTTTCGATTTGGCAATTTACATGAATAAAAGTCTCAAGATATATATATATATATAAGTCATCCACATATACGTGTTTCGACGTTTACGTCTCATCAGTGCGGCTCGATTTTATTTAACAGCTACCTCTAGCCGAGAGCGAAACTCTATCTACCCTGGTTCGTTATTTACGAGGGTCATTCAATGAATAAGGACATCAATAAGGGGAACTTAAAAAAAAAGCAAAATGCACTACTCTACTTGCAGCGAGAATTGGATAGACTCCTTCGCTGTCCAGCTGATAGATCTACACCAACTCTACTAATATTTACTGGCAGTGCATTTTTAAAAAGATTTATTCATTCACCCAACTCGTTCTTTCTCTCTCTCCCTCCCTCTCTCCTGCCATATATATATATATATATATATATATAATTTACATCAGGTGACCCTACTAGTTCTGTAATAGTTAAGATATTTAGTGTATGAAATTTATATGCAACTATAAAAATGATTATGGGTTGGTTGGGTTTTACAACATGTCAACCCATTGGGTTTTTTTATGCTGAAGACGTTTTTATTTCTCTGAATTTTTGAGATGAGGCTTGATGATTAGTATTATCTGCATTATAACGGGTGTAGCGTTGGTTTCATATTTGCCTGGGAGAGTTGTCTGCCTGGTTGAGTTTGCTGGTGCCCGCTAGGGGGCTATAGTATTTAAGCGCCGGGTTCAAACCCTTTCGCTCTCTTTTCCTGATACTACGAGACACATGGGTTAGTTAAGGTCTATCCCTTCTCGTTGGGGCTTTTGGCCCCACTTACATTACTGTAAGTTCTTCACAGCATGGACTATCCCTAGTCTCATGTCTGTGGCTTTTATATGTATATCTTGTACCATTCATGAATGTGTGTTTATTGTTCTACATGTAACTTTGTTTTACCCATGTACTTTGTATCTCATCATATCCATGTGCTGTATATATTGAATGTTTTCTCTGTTAACCTTCGTCGGAGTTTTGTATATTCAAAGTATATATAACTTTGAACCATTCTTACACGGGCAATTGTCCTCATTTTCATTGTTATCTGTACAATGTTTCCCGAGTTTGAAAAGAAGGTTCCCGAGTCCAAGATGGTTCTTGTGTCTGACAAGAAATACCTGAAGAAAGCCAGAGAGCACATCAGCCGAAACATTGTACAGATAACAATGAAGATGAGGAAAATAGTCCGATTAATGCAGACAATACAAAGACGTTTTTGTTCTATTTATTCTTGATAGGCACATTTTCTTTAAACTTATTTTTTTCAATTTGACCCATAGATAGGACCCTAACACATACTACCACTCCGGGTCAGAGTGGATCTGGGAGTAATGCCAATAAAGGGGTACTCCCCATTCTCCAGAACTCCAGGATTGGAACTTCACCACCAGATTGAGTTTAACATCATACCCAGGGGCTTCTTAAAGATAATGTTACTATTACAAGAGATGGCATATACACCAGCTTCACGTGCCCTGTTGGCTGTGTTTCTAGAATATGGTGACTGCCCTTTTGCAGAGGGGTAATAACACCCCCCCCCCAATGGGGCCACCTGTTGGCCATGGTTGGCAACCTGTGATGCTTAAGTATGGAATTCTGGTGGCTGAGCAGTCCATGACATGCAAAACTTCACTTTGGCCCTTACATAAGGCTAGACAGGCGGTCATAGAGGACCCCTCTGATCAATCGGCTGGTCAAATCAAGCCTTAGAACCTATACGATTGTCCTGATCCTATTACCCTTATGGCAAACCCCAACCCTTTTCATCATATGTGCTAGAAAGCAGTGGTTGAGGTCTTAGTGTCCCTAGTATGATGTTAAACTGCATTAAGCGGTGAAGTTCCAATTCTGGAGCTTTGGGGAGTGTGGAGTACCCTTTCATTGCCATTACTCCCAGGTCCACTCTGACCCAGAGTTAAACTGCATCTAGTGGTGAAGTTCCAATTCTGGAGCTTTGGGGAGTGTGGAGTACCCTTTCATTGCCATTACTCCCAGGTCCACTGACCCAGAGTTAAACTGCATCTAGTGGTGAAGTTCCAATTCTGGAGCTTTGGGGAGTGTGGAGTACCCTTTCATTGGCAGTACTCCCAGGTCCACTCTGACCCAGAGTTAAACTGCATATAGCGGTGAAGTTCCAATTCTGGAGCTTTGGGGAGTGTGGAGTACCCCTTCATTGCCATTACTCCCAGGTCCACTCTGACCCAGAGTTAAACTACATATAGTGGTGAAGTTCCAATTCTGGAGCTTTGGGGAGTGTGGAGTACCCTTTGATTGGTAGTACCCAGGTCTTCTTCCTAGGATCTCCTTCTCTTTCTTCTTCTTCTTCTAGGATCTCCTTCTCTTTCTTCTTCTTCTTCTAGGATCTCCTACCCCTTTCTCTTAGCTCTTTTTCCTTTCTCATCTGTTTTGTTTTATTTTGTTTTTATTAATTTCTTTTTCTTTCCTTATTGTAATACTTTTGTCTCTTATTTCTACCATGTTTTTAAACTTAAAAGAATCCCTCTCTATCCAGGCGACACTAGGTAGCCGCTGCTATTTTTTCAACATAAAGGAACTTAAATCACAGAATGGTTTCCTTAAAGACAAATTTTTTCTTTATTTCTTGGTAGGGGTAAATTCAAGAGACATGTGAGACATCTCAGGAACACTGGGCAGCAGAACTAATGGTTGATGAATTTGCTAACCACTTTTGCTGGGTTGGTATTTGCACTTGGTTGCCATCTTTTTAATCACCGTCCAAATTTTTGATATAACAGAGATAACCACAAAATGTTAATTAAAATCTTTTATTCCTTCCAAAAATAGAAGCATCAATATCATCACAGATCACAGAAGCTCAACAGGATAATTCATTTTTCAAATAGAATCTTATTCCTCTTTTTTTTTCTTCTTCTTTAAATAGACAGTGACTTTCTAGACATCTTGTACATAGCGTTTTATTTTAGTCTGTCTGTAACCAAAAACAAAACAAAAAAAAAGACTAAAAATAAAAGAGGCAGTAAATAGTGGGTTATCCTTAATAAAAGTCTAAAAGTAGTTGTATTAATATATTTTATGAGAAAAAAAGTGCATTAACCGGGAAAAAATGGATATCTCACGGCTGTGAGTCTGGCTTTAAATGTTACCCGGTATCAAACTGACAAGAATTGATCTTAGATTTTTGATTCCAGACTAAAGAACAAGAAAAAGATTCTAAAGAAACAATTGTTCTTGACTTCTCCATGAATATAGTACCAGTAAAAATGATATTTTTATGGATGGATCAGTATGTCTGCCCAGGATAAGAGTGTAGTATCTGTACAGAGATTAGTATCAAAGTGTCGCTCTCTGGCACTTCTGCCCAGGATCAAAGTGTAGTATCTGTGCACAGAGTAGTATCAAAGTGCCACTCTGGGGCACTTCTGCCCAGATCACAGTGTAGTATATGTGCACAGATTAGTATCAAAGTATTACGCTCTGGCACTTCTGCGCAGGATCAAAGTGTAGTGTCTGTACACAGATTAGTATCAAAGTGTCGCTCTCTGGTACTTCTGGCAAGGATTAGAGTGTAGTATATGTGCACAGATTAGTATCAAAGTGTCGCACTCTGGTACTTCTGGCAAGGATTAGAGTGTAGTATCTGTGCACAGATTAGTATCAAAGTGTCGCTCTCTGGTACTTCTGGCAAGGATTAGAGTGTAGTATCTGTGCACAGATTAGTATCAAAGTGTCGCTCTCTGGTACTTCTGGCAAGGATTAGAGTGTAGTATCTGTGCACAGATTAGTATCAAAGTGTTGCTCTCTGGCACTTCTGCCATGGATTAGAGTGTAGTATCTGTGCACAGATTAGTATCAAAGTGTCGCTCTCTGGAATTTCTGACAAAGATTACAATATATTATCTGTGTACTGATTAGTGGAAATGAAATGTAAAAGTTCAAGAGTACCAATTTTTTAAGCAGGGTTTAACAGGTTTGAATTCAGAATTTTCCTTCTCCTAGACTGGTTGTCTATTTTTTTAGGTATGAAAAGTTGCAATCAATGTTTGGACCAACAATCAATTACAAGGAATATCTAAATATTCAGATTTTTTTTTTATTTATGTTTGTTTGATGTCTTGTTTTTAGTTAAAATAAAAAATATATATCTAAATATTTGTTTTTTTTATTTGTAATCGATTGTTGGAAATAAAAATACCCCAAAAAATGTTTTTATTTTTTATTTTTATTTTTTTAGAATAGGTTGTTTTTTCAGCTATCACTGCCTAGCGTTTTTTTTAAAGTCAGGAGACAGGGACACAATTCTTAGAATAGCACCAATATTTACTACCACAGAGTGTATTATAATACCAAAAAAAATGTTTTTATTTTTATTTTTTAGAGTAGGTTGTTTTTTCAGCTATCACCGCCTAGCATTTTTTAAAGTCAGGAGACAGGGACGCAATTCTTAGAATAGCACCAATATTTACTACCACAGAGTGTATTATAATACCAAAAAAAAATGTTTTTATTTTTATTTTTTAGAGTAGGTTGTTTTTTCAGCTATCACCGCCTAGTGTTTTTTAAAGTCAGGAGACAGGGACGCAATTCTTAGAATAGCACCAATATTTACTACCACAGAGTGTATTATAATACCAAAAAAAATGTTTTTATTTCTTATTTTTATTTTTTTAGAGTAGGTTGTTTTTTCAGCTATCACCGCCTAGCGTTTTTTAAAGTCAGGAGACCGGGACGCAATTCTTAGAATAGCACCAATATTTACTACCACAGAGTGTATTATAATACCAAAAAAAATGTTTTGATTTTTGATTTTGATTTTTTTAGAGTAGCGTTTTTTAAGTCAGGAGACCAGGATTCAATTCTTAGAATAGCACCAATATTTACTACCACAGAGTGTATTATGAAACATTGAGTTAGAAACAAGGATGAAGACAAGAATTTCAAAGTGAGTATTCTTTGAAATTTGAAATCTTAGAACTTAACACTGATTAGCTGCGGAATTAATATGAGACCATTTATTCTCTTGTATCGAATGGTCAAAGAAGCCTAAAAAATTCTGTGGGCAGAGATTTATAGAATTCGTATTAATACAATATCCTACATCTATAGCTTTCAAATTGAATTACATTACAATACCTTCCGGACAAACAGCAAAAGGAATCATTCATTTTGCTGAATCCATTATCCTATTATCTTCATCTTTGTTGTTTTTAGCCCTACATTTTAGATTATATCATTTTGGACTATGATCCTCATCTTTGTTGTTTTTAACTCAATATTTCTGATTATATATTTTTAGACTATTATCTTTACCCTTGTTGTTTTTAACTCAATATTTTAGATTATATTATTTTGGACTATGATCCTCATCTTTGTTGTTTTTAACTCAATATTTCTGAACTATTATCTTCACCCTTGTTGTTTTTAACTCAATATTTTAGATTAGATTATTTTGGACTATGATCCTCATCTTTGTTGTTTTTAACTCAATATTTCTGATTATATATTTTTGGACTATTATCTTCACCCTTGTTGTTTTTAGCCCTACATTTTAGATTATATCATTTTGGACTATGATCCTCATCTTTGTTGTTTTTTAACTCAATATTTCTGATTATATATTTTTGGACTATTATCTTCACCCTTGTGTTTTTAGCCCTACATTTTTAGATTGTATTATTTTGGACTGATCCTCATCTTTGTTGTTTTTAACTCAATATTTCTGATTATATATTTTTGGATTGCTATCTTCATTCTTGTTGTTTTTACTTCAAAGTTTTAGATTATATACTTTTTTTTAACTATTATGTTCATCCTTGTTTTTTTTCAACCCAACATTTCAGATTGTATTATTTTGGGCTATTATCTTCATCCTTGTTATTTTTAATTCAAGATTTCACATAATATATTTTTTGACTATTATCTTCATCATTGTTATTTTTAACAACATTTCTGATTATATATTTTAGGACTATTATCCTCATCATTGTTGTTTTTAACTCAACATTTTAGATTATATATTTTTGGGCCATTATCTTCAACCTTGTTGTTTTTATCTCAATATTTTAGACTAGCAGGACCTGTGGATATACCAAAGTATGATAATTTAATTATTACAATGTTTGATATGTTTACTTAAGAGCTATTGCGTAATAGTTCAATACTAGCAGGACCTGTGGATATACCAAAGTATGATAATTTAATTATTACAATCTTTGATATGTTTACTTAAGAGCTATTGCTAAATACTTCAATATGTAAAAAGTATAATAACCTTGATTTAATTCTCTCTCACTCTTTTTTGTCTTTCTTTCCTTCTTTTCTTAATGTTCAATCAAAACAGATTAACATTATCATTTCTGTGCACTCAAATCCCTCTTTCTATCTTTCCCCACCTTCTTTCTTTCTTATATTTTTTCTCGCCAAATTACTCACCAAACTCTCCCCCACCCACTCACTTTCTCTTCTATAAATACAAATGTATGTATGATGCTTTAATAAACAGACTGAAGAAGTACTGCTTAATGCAGAATGAAATATATCTCCACATCTATTTATTTTGAGTTATTCCTTTTTGTTCATTTTTCCTTTATCCTTACCACATATATACATGTGTATATATAAGAGAGTTTTATAATTTGCTTGAAGCATTGTGTATATATTGGTTTGGAGGTTGATTTAGAAGGCTATCACAATGTAGGTGTAAAGAATAAGGTAACAATGGTGTTGTGTGTTAACCTGTATTTTATTCTTGAATTTTCGAGATAAAATCTCTTTTTTCAGAAGATCACTGGAACTGAAGTTGTCTTGTTATAACATTTCTAGTTAAATGAAATTTTTATTTTTTTATTTTTTTTATGAAAATGATGGTATTTTTTATAACTGTATTCTCGTGTTGCATGTTTTTCGTGAATGCGTAACACCATTGTTACCTTATTTTACACCTGCATTGTGATAGCCTTCAAGATCAACCTCCATCACCAAATTACTCACCAAACTCTCCCCCATCCACTCACTTTCTCTTATAAATACAAATGTATGTATGATGCTTTAATAAACAGACTGAAGAAGTACTGCTTAATGCAGAATGAAATATATCTCCACATCTATTTGTTTTGAGTTATTCCTTTTTTTCCATTTTTCCTTTATCCTTACCACATATATATATGTGTATTTAGGAAGCATTTTTTCTTGTAGGCATATATTGTTAAATAAGGCAGCTTACAATGCACCTTACAGATAGCTCAATAGCCCAACATCTAAAAACACACTCTTGTCCCAATAATAAATTCCAGAAAATACTTAACGATAACACTACCATTATAGAAACACAAATATGTAAACAACGACGAAAAATCTTAGAAGCACTGCATATTAGACACAAAAATCCAAAACTAAACAAAATAAACTTTGATAATAGCACCAACATTCTAAAATGCCTATAATTACTATAAAATTATAATAGCAAAAGTAGTAATAATAATAACAACAACAATAATAACACAACCTATATAAATGGAAAATGGAAGAGCCCATTGTTGTACGGTTTCAAAATACCTTGAAGATGGCCCACGATAGGGCAGAAAGTACTTGGTCTATGACATATGGCAAATACATCAGCCAATTTTCGCCAGATATTACAAAAATAATCTGGCAATACGAAAAAACAAAGAACAAAACTTGCAGACAGAAAATGGCTGCATTATTTAACAATATATGTGTGTATATATATATATATATATATATATTCTTTTTTAATATTATTTTCACCTTTTTATGTTTTTTCATGCCACATTATGTCTGGTAAATCCTTTATCCGTCTTCAACGCTATGACAAGTAACCTTACTTCTTATTCTTAACTATCGATAATCTTGTTAAGATGATCCTAGTCAGATATTGGCTTCTCTCCGACGATGTCCCAAGAGAATCGCCCATTGCAACAGAATGAATTCCGACAAGTTAATCCTATTATCATATCCAATCCAATTTCTAAATCTCTCATTATATTAATATTCAGACTTTAATACTGAAGAGCTACTCAGCTATAAAGACGGATTGCTGACTCAAGAGTTTGATAAAGTCGTCTTGTTCTTTTTTTTGTATATGTCATCAGCAAAAACTTTCATATGTTGAACAATACTGTTCTTAGTTGATTTGGTCTTTTTTCTTATTAGAAAATTAACAAAGAAATATATATATATATATATATATATGTTGCATAATCTATGGTAGGATAGATTATTGACAACACCGTGTAGTGAAAATGGAAAGATACAGAGCATTGGGGACCTTTTGACCCCAGACGCGGGAAAGCCGCAAGTCACGTGAGAGCGAGTTAGCTTGTCAGTTCCAGGCAAGATGTTGGTGGAGATGGATGTCTCTTGCTTAACTGGAACTCATCACTTGCACACACGCTGTGTTATTTAGTTTAGATTAGGAATAAAAGTTTAAGAAGTAACTTGGCATTGTTGGTCAATGAATGTTTCGCTAGAAAAAGATCAGCCAACAAGAAGTAGAAGAAGATAGAATTCAACATGGCGACTACGTGATCCCGAATGGCCAGAGAAGAAGAAAGAAGTAAGTAATGCAATTATGCATCTCATCTCTCTGATGCCCTGTCTATATCTCCTTTCTATGAAAAGAAGATTTGTTTACATACCCAAAAGGGGTATATAACATATAAAAAATAAAGTATTATTTGGATTATTCGGACTATTGTCCTCATCTTCATTGTTATCTGTACAAGAAGTTTCCTGAGTCTGAGAAGTTTTGTTGTATACTCTTCTTTTTACTTCTATTTTTCTTCTGTTCATCTTAGGTATCTTACGTTCTTCTTCCAGCGTCTGGACCTAGTCTTGGGGACTTCGTGTCTGGTCTTCTAGGTCAGTCTTGTTGCCAAGACATTCATCAACCACAAAACCATATTTATGTAAACTTTTATTTCTTAACTAAACATATTTATCTAACTAATCACAGCATGCGTGTGCAGTGAGTCTCAGCTAAAGCAGTATCATCTTATCTGCCTGACGTCCAAGCTGAAAACTGAAGACCCAACCAGGTCCCACGTGACTTCACGTATTTCGTGGGCTTTCTGTAATATTCCATGGAAAGTCCCGCCATGATATGAAAAAGGCCATCCCTTCAGAAATACAGGGGATTGACAATAATCTTATGCAACTGCATAGATTATGTAACAGTTTCCTGAGTCTGACAAGAAATACCTGAAGAAGGCCGGAGGGCACATTGGCCAAAACATTGTACTGCCAACTGAACTAAACCAGCCCTATTACTTATGGATTATATATATTTCTAACAGATTATGATTTATATAGATTATCAACATCACATGCTGCAAACAGCGAATACTCTCAATGGTATAGATATAAAAAGATAAATGTTAAAGAATTAAGATCAGTTTAATATGTGTGCTCTGCTTAAGATCAAAATGTAACTCACCAGCACTTCTGCCTAGGATTAGAGTGTAGTATTGGTAAGACCTCATTTGGAGTTTGCTAATGTGGTTTGGAGCCCAAGACTCATCAAGGACACAAAACTCATTGAGGGAGTCCAGAGGAGAGCTACTAAATTAGTGAATAATTTAAAATCCCTTTCGTATGAAGAAAGACTTAGGAACATTGACCTACCAAGTCTGGTTTTCCGATGTATAAGAGGGGATATGATTGAAGCCTACAAATACACGCATGGTTTTTATTCAACGAACTCTGACCTACTAAACATTGCTCAAAATACCTATACAAGGGGACATAAATTAGAACTCCTTGAAAAATCTTGTAAAGCAAATGCAAGAGAAAATTATTTTAGCTACAGAGTGGTGAATACATGGAATAAACTACCTTCATCAGTAGTGAATGCCCCATCTCTAAACTCCTTCAAGGCACAGTTGGATAATCTGTGGAATGATTATAAATATTCTGTGGAATTAAAATGAATATTTATAAGGAACAGCTGACAGGTCTCAGACCTAATATACTAGCTGAAAGGATATTATTATTATTATTTGTGCACTCATTAGTATCAAAATGTCACTCTCTGGCACTTCTGCCAAGGATCAGAGTGTAGTATCTGTGTGTTCTAATTAGTATCAAAGTATCACTCTCCAGCACTGCTGACTTTTATCATAAGGTTCTGGACAGTACATTCTTTAAAACTATTATCTTATTCTTTGTTGTTTTTAGTACGTTGTTGAAGAACTACTCGGTTATAAAGACTAATGATTTGCTGGCTAAAGTGTTTGACAAAATTAGCTTTTTATTTGTATCTGCAAAAACTTTCATATCTTGAACAATATTTTCTTCGGTTGATTTGGTCTTTATGGGTCATAAATTGTTGACAGATCCTGTAGCGAGAATGGGGGCCAGTGGAAATATACCTGTGACTGTTGGTAACTCTGGGCCCTAGAAGCGCGAAACACGTGATTAGTTAGTTTAGAGAATTGAAGCGAAGAGGATGTTCTTCTCTCTGCTGAGGTTGATAACTTATTTGCGCAGTCAAAAAAGTTTGATCAGGCAATAAAACGTCTTGTTAATTAAATTAATTGCAATGACTAAAATTAACCCAAAAGAAGCCCTTAGTTAAGAAGAAGCAGTAGAAGAACCCAACAAGATGACAGCCAGAGAAGATAGCAAGAATCAGTAGAAGCAACCAAGTAAATCTCTAATCTCTAATGTGTGTCTCTCTCTCATATCTCACCAAAGAACTCACCCTGAACTCTCTCTATTGTATACCTGATTATGGTGTATATAACATTTAATCACGGCTGACAATTAACAAACATTATCAAGTCTGGAATATTATGAACATCACACGCTGTATTAATGGACTGCAAACAGTAAATACTCTCAAAGGTATAGATATAAAAAGATGTTTTATAGGTTCATCTTGTAAAAATATTTGCTCTTCGGTTAATGATATAGCTCTATGAAATAGCTTGGATTTATATTTAAGGTATTTTTAAAAAAAAGCTAACTTTTTTATGGGTGTTCCTTTAAGATATGACGTAATGAATATGTAAATACCTTGGTACCCCCTCACTATAATCTGATTGGACAGTTATTATATTGATTCGAATATCTATTTCCCCCATATATTTTCCCCCCTTCTATAAGCTATTTCGGCTTTGGATGATATTCGCTTGAACAGAGAGATAATAGGCTTGGGTCCTCCAGAGATGTCCGTCACAACCCAAGAGAACCTATGTTTGAATCTTTCAGGGATATCCGCCTTGAACCTACAAGAGATATTCGTCTTGAATCTCGGGATCTGCGTAGTGAATCAAGAGATATAGGCGGTGAATCTAGAAACATTCGTTTGTAATCCCGTGACACTCGTGGAGAGTCTAGAGACATTCGTATTGAACCTAGAGATATCCGTAATAAACCAGGAGAGTCTCGACTTGAGTCTTCAAGAGATATTCACATTTGTTTTTGCATGCGGGAGGACGCGAGTTCGATCCCGGCAGGTAAGACAATGTCTTGCTCTTTTCCTTTCTCGTTCTCCGTCACAACAGTGTCATGTATAAATATTCGACACTGTTGTTGGTACAAGCACCTAAGCCTACAAGCCTAAACTTACTCGCCAGACTACACCACGACTGCTCGGAAGACGAACTGCTATTCAACGCACCAACTACTACTGCGATAATATACCAAATACCAACTTCATAATATATCTCTTAACCTGGATATATCAAGATTTTATGGTTTTAAAATCTCCACAAGCAAAAAGGAGAATGACCCAAGGGTTGATATGCCCTAAAACCTAATCAACCAGCAACCTCCCTACAGCATTTTATCTGGTTTTTTTTATTGGCTGATACCAACAATAGGTCAGACTGCTGACTTTACTTTTTGCTAGAAGTAATAAAATCATTGTATCTTTGATTTAGAAGAAAATTAACTTTTTATAAAAAATTTTCTAGGGGTGTATTTATCTATGGGTGATATTGCCATACTTAATGTTGAGATTTTTTCTTATAAGGTGTTTCAAAAGTCCACTCATACTTATAGACTCAGCGAGAACCATGTAATTTCTCTTGGCCAATCGCTGGCAGTACTCTGCTGCTGATACAATACTTATACCGGCAGTACTGGCGATACCTACTCATAACTACTGTGACCTTCATGGATGACGTACATAGGATTAAATCACTGGACCTTTAACACTACGCAGGATAGAACTTATTGCAGGATACGACATACACTTACCAAAGGATTCCATAACTCAGGACTTACTTACTTTAAGCCCTTTTCAACTGGCCAAGGATGGCATTTAAAAACTTAACTCTTGATATCATCCATTTTGACTCCATAGTGTTCCGCTAAAAGTAATAAGATGCTGGTATGTTTGACTTAGAAGAAAATTAACTTGGTAAAGAAGAACAGTTTTCTCGTTTATTCCTACCATAAAATAAACTGAACCCTTATTTTATGTCTGTGTTTTTGCAATAAATGTTTTATTTTTCTTGCACCCGTTATTTTACAATACTAAATATATTTTATTTATTTATTTTAATATTCAATTCAATGTGTATATTCTAAAAGTTTTTATTTTGTGAGAATAGTTTTAAAATGGGGTTTTGTTTTACAACATAAAATCATTGTATCTTTGATTTAGAAGAAAATTAACTTTTTATAAAAAATTTCTAAGGGTCTACTTATTTATAGGTGATATTGCAGTTCTTAATAATATCCATTTTTACTCCATAAAAAGTAGAAGCCAGTGAAGCTAATACTGTCCCTACAGCTATGGGTATTGTATACCCACATCAAACATCGGGTACATAAATGAGAGTGAGAGTTCTCGGATGATAGAGAGAGAGAGACAGATACAGGAGAGAGAGAGAGAGAGAGGGGGGATGATCTTACTTGATTCTTGTACATAGACCTACTAGAAGTAATAAAATGCTGGTAACTTTGACTTAGAAGAAAATTGACTTTTTATAAAATACTAGCAGTGGCTACCCGGCGTCGCCGGGGTAGATGGAGATTTTTAAAAAGTTAGTCCTGCAGATCCATTATTACTTAATCGTAAGTTGAATCCTCGTGGGATGCCCCATTTAAATCCCTATGTAAAAAAATAGACCTTGCATTGATCCAGCTACTCTGAAAAGAAATGTTAATGTCTACTATCTAGAATATAAAATGAAAAAAAAAAAAATTCCATGCTGTTATCATTTAAATTTTATTTTTTAATTATCTTCACAAATATAAATCAAATCTTCATTATTTTTGTTCAAAAACCAAACCCTGGTGATATTTTTGTTTTATTTGATTTTTATTTGTTTTATCCTTTATTAATCCTTTTTATATCCCTGTCAACTGGGATTTTAGAATAGACCGGCTGCACCTCTGCAGACGGGTACCCTCCCAATAGAGCCACCTGTTGGTTGTGAGTGGCAACCTGTGATGGTTAAGTGTTACATAATTATTAGATTCCTAATATTTATGTATAGTAGTGTAGAAACCAAAATGGCTGTTATAAGTTCAGCCGGTGGCCTTGGAGGATTGAATGACAAGGCTTGACCTCAGTCCTGATCCTCCTTCCGGTGGATACCGTGAGAATCGTTGGAGAAGACCCTCTTCCAGTTTAGATTAGAGAGAGTTTTAGTCAGATCTGCCAAAAACCACGACGATGGTAAGTCGTGTTATGCCGACTCAATTTGCGCAGGTAGTCTGGTGGGGATTTCAGAATAAAATATGATCTAAGTTAAATCGAAGTCTTGTGTTATTATCTAAAAACTACCAATGACACAGGTCTTCCGATAAAGAGAAATCCCCAATGAAAGACCAGACACAAAGTCCCCAAGACGAAGTCCAGATGCTAGAAGAGACGCTAAAAGATGACCAGAAGAATAGAAGTAAGAAAGTAAGGAAAGAGAGTATACAACATAAGGATAGAACCCTGGTGGCTGAGCAGTCCATGACATAAAACAATCCACTTAGGCCCTTATTTAGGTTCGACAGGCAATCGGAGAGGCCCCCCCCATCAATTGGCTGTGCTACTCATATGCTGAGTTGATGAGGGCTGGTTTCGAATGAGGAACCTTGTGGTTTCTAGCCGTGGTTTCTAGCCGAACACTCTACTGACTGAGTTAACCCACTGTTATAGCACAACATAAACAATATAAAATCCTGGTATCTTTGGTTTAGAAGAAAACTAACTTTTTATAAAAATATTTTCAGGGTGTACTTACTTATAGGTGATACTGTATCTCCTGCTACTTTATGTTGGTGTTTGTTTATAATTCTATTCATTTATTTATGTCTGAGAAATTTTATATCAGAATCAAAGGCCATAATTAAATGAGGTATGTTCGACAGAATTCTAATATTTGGATAATTTTATTAACTTGGTTCATTGAACAAATGATCTGATCCAATATTTCCGCTTTTATATTGGCTTTCCGTCTTATATACGGCCAAAATGCTTACACAACTCCTCTCATTTGCCTGGAAGGAGTTATACATAAAGTCGTCAGGGTGGCCTAAAGTTGGTATCAAAAAAAAAATTATTTAAAAAAAATTTTTTTTTTTAATTAGTGAAATAGATCACTAATTAGGACTGAGCCTATTCTAGTAGTGACCACCCCAAATGGAGTTCAACAGGTTTGAATTCAGAGTTTTCCTTCTCCTAGACTGGTGGCCTAAAGGTTAAAGAGCCCAGTCTGTCCTGCTATTTACCCATAGCTGGAGGGAGAGTAGTTGGATTTATACCTTCCCAAAGGGTATTAGTGCTATGTGAACTGTAGCTTCGTCCAGGATTTGAACTCGAGTTGATAAGTCTATTTCCTATGACTCTAAATCAGGGAATTAATCATTTTTAATGAAATTTTCAGTGTTGATATATTAATGAATAAAAGATACAATGCACTAGTTATTTTATTTAAAATAATTATTTATATATTTAGAATAATTAAAGTCCCAATTACCGTCGAACTGGAAAGACAAGGCAACAAACGATTGTAACTGAAATAGAAACCCGAATGCTACAAGGTCCACTGCAAAATGACAAAGTATATATAAGACTCCACAATGTCATTCAAATCAAGCAGTCAAGTAGCCAATCAGAACTCAAGGAATGGAATCACCCAAATCACCCAGATTCATGGATGGATCATTATTGATTCCTATTTATACCAGCTGTCTTGGACACTGCTTGAGTTGTATTTAGTTAGCTGCTGTTATTAAAACCAACAGTAGACTAACTGACTTTAATAGTTTACATTCTTTCAGGTCAATTAATTTGAACAATGTATCTTTGAGGCATAACACTGATTCTCAAAGATACGTGGTAGACAAATAGAGATCAAATCTCTATTTTTAATAGATATACTCTAATCAAGAGAATAAATTCTCAGTCTAATAAAAAGATTGCGGGTTCTGGATTTGTGCCAGAAATATCATTTTTGAATCATTTAATTTCTTGATATGATGGAAGTATCAGTTCTTGTGCCGCCTATGGATCTCGGCTCAAAGATAATTTTTTTTAGCTTCCTTGACAATTCCACAAAAGTTCTTTATTAATTCCTTTGCAAGTTGGTGCCATATCGGAATATCAGGATATATTCCAAACTTTCAGAGCATATTAATACCTCATCCATTTTCTTGATGAGAATAATCGATATAATCATATTTGTTTATTCAATGCTTCAATCATCATTTAAATCATGTTTAATTCATAAATTATTTACCATAAGAAATTCCTCCAAATTAATCAGTTAGACCAAGATAAAAGTCAAGGTTGGCAATAGAAGTAACAGCATTACTGCTTAATTTGAGAATTCTTCCAAATTAATCAGTTAGACCAAGATAAAAGTCAAGGTTGGCAATAGAAGTAACAGCATTACTGCTTAATTTGAGAATTCTTCCAAATTAATCAGTTGGTCCTAGATCAAAGTCAAGGTTGACAATAGAAGTAACAGCATTATTGCTTAATTTGAAAATTTTTCCAAATTAATCAGTTGGTTCCAGGTCAAAGTCAAGGTTGGCAATAGAAGTAACAGCATTTTTATGTTTACTGCTTGATTTAAAAATTCTTCCAAATTAATCAGTTGGTCCCAGATCAAAGTCAAGGTTGGAAATAGAAGTAACAGCATTTTTACGTTACTGTTTAATTTGAGAATTCTTCCAAATTAATCAGTTGGTCCAAGATCAAATTCAAGGTTGGCAATAGAAGTAACAGCCTTTATATATTACTGCTTAATTTGAAAATTTTTCCAAATTAATCAGTTGATTCAATATCAAAGTCAAGGTTGGCAATAGAAGTAACAGCATTTTTATGTTACTGCTTAATTTGAAAATTCTTCCTAATTAATCAGTTGGTCCAAGATCATAGTCAAGGTTGGCAATAGAAGCAACAGCATTACTGATAATTTAAAAATTCTTTCAAATTAACTAGTTGGTCCCAGGTCAAAGTCAAGGTTGGCAACGGAAGTAACAGCATTTTTACATTACTGCTTAATTTGAAATTTTTTCCAAATTAATCAGTCCTAGTGTAAAATGCAGTCACAACAGCAGCAAAAACATGTGTGAACAAAAAAAGAAAATTATGTTCCTCACAAAAAAGCAAACAAATAAGATCTTAAAAATATACTCACGGATAGTTTATCAATGCCAAAGTAAGGATTTGATGGTGCCTGCTCAAGTATTAAATAAATCCTTTCCTCATTTTCTGTACAAAGTGATTCTAGTTGTTCACTCCACTCAGGTAGAGTACTACCCCTGGGGGTGTCCTCGGGTACCGCCTGATGAATAGCCAGAATTGGAGTACCTGGTGGAGTACACGTCTTCAGAGATGGGGGCCAGGCATCTTTTTTGACTCTATGGATGTAAGTAAAGTTGCCCATTGTGGGTAGCCAATAACTGAGCGGTCTGTGGCCTAACAGGGACAAATTTAAAGACCTGGAATTGTTTTGCGTCTTTTGATGTTTCTTGGTCAAACTTTTCAATTGCACCTCGTTGACGTTTTCTGGAATCGTTGCAGCAGAAGTGCTTGAAAGTGGCGGCTCGCCAGGTGAAGTCGATGCCCGGGTTTCTGACGACGATGTTGTTGATGATGGCAGTGGTGATGATGCTGATGACGAGGAAGGGGATATAGATGTTGATGAGTGTACCAGGGTGGGTGACTTGATCTTTGTTGTCAGGGGTGGGGGTAGGGTTGTTGGCAGCTTCTCCTCGTGTTTGCTGTTACGGTGGTTATTCTTGTTGATGCGGGTTGCGCTGGTCGATGTTTTCTTCTGCTTATTTGTGGCGGGCAGCACTGGGGAGTTCGGTGAGAGGGTGCTGCTGGTCAGTGTGAGGCTCTCCCCATCGTTGATTGGCAGGATGTCACCATCTTTGGCCACTGTATTGTTCACCTGTGAGTCACCTACACATGGCACAGTCAGAATGCAGAAACAGGCACACAACAGGAAGTATGCTGAAATTATACAAGAAAAAAGAAATAAATGAAAAAAGTTTTTGATACAAAAACAAAAATAAATGTAAAAAAGAAAAAAATATAAATACAAACATCATTGTCAGCTGGGGCTTTAGAATACAACGACTGCACCTCTGCAGGAAAAAAATTAAGAAAAATTCAAGGGGTGGGTGATGATTTTACTTTTTTCTGGATGATTTGACATGGAATTACTATTAATAATACAATTGATCAGTTGTCTTTATATTGCAAGTGCTCAATATCAATCAATAGAGCTGCTAGTAAACTCAAATGAAACTTTTAGTCACTATTTTAGTCATGTTTGGTTTGGTTTGGTTTGGTTTATGGCTTATCAACCTCAGTGGGTCATTTAATACCGATAAAGTTTTTAAATAAAGTCATTCTTAATGGATACTCAATTTTTTTTATAAATACATTTTTCTATCTAACCCATAGATGGAACCCTAACAGGTACTACCACTCCAGGTCAGAGTGGACCAGGGTGCAATGGTGATGAAGGGGTGCTCCACATTCCCCAAACTTCCAGAACTGGAACCTCACCATCAGATAGAGTTTAACATCATTCCTAGGACATATAGACCTTCAACCACCGCCTTTTAGTACCCATATGATAAAAAGGTGTTTGGGGCTCGCCATAAGGGCAATAGGGTTGGGGCAATCATATAAGTGCTAGGGCTTGATGTGACCAGCCGTTTTCATTCAAAATAAAATTTCACTCTGATGAAGGTCGAATCTTCTCTGTGTGCGGAATATTTTCACACAGATGAACTGACCGAAACACATGTTTAAGTGATATTGATTAAATTCATCTTTTATTATCCATTCTGTTCTTTCTTTTCTTTATTCATTCTTCCTCATATATATATATATATACAATAATAATTTACTAGTATTGATAATATACTTTATTATAAGCTCAGTATCAGTGATAGAGCATATATATAAGTTATGGTAGGATTGACTTTATGTATCACTATTATATATATATATATATATATATATATATAATGGTTCAGAAAAGAACTAATGATAACTCTTCTGGACAACTCATTAATGCCTTTCAAGATAATGTAAGAAAATAAAAAAACTTCAAAACAATAAGGATTCTATTATTTTTAACCAAGTTTGTTTGAATATATATATATATATATATATAGTATATTTACTATACTAATCCTATTAGTAAACCCTTGTGGTAAAAAAAAAACAGCAAATAATTTTATAGTAAAAATATTCTACAAAAATTGCCTGGTGAAAAAAAAGGAAACAAAAGGAAAGACCAAGAGAGTCGCACCAACGAAAAATAATCGATTAACACTATATCATCCAGCCAAAAGAAAAATATATATATATGTAATCGTCGGGGCGGCCTAATGTCGGTATCAGCCATGCAGCGAGGGAGTCTATCCCCTTTTCACTAGTGCTAGACCAAGGAGATTGTTCTAGCATCTGATGTGGAGCGCCACACCTACCATCAGCTCCTTACTTTACCACACAGATCCCTGTGCTACTCATACGCTGAGTTGGCAAGGGCGGGTATTGTGGTTTCTAGCCGAACGCTCTACCGACTGAGTTAACGTATATACATATATATGGGAGTAAATATGGAAATAAATCCGACAATATTAAGAAATTTGAAAAAACAAGTGTTCCGAAAATAGGATGAATTTATTTATCGATGCTTAAACGTTTCGGTTTCATTAAACCTTCATCAGGATGTACTATGCGGGGAAGAAATTGATGGATGTTTTATGGATTTTTTTTAATCTCCTGTAATCTATAAAACATCCATCAATTTCTTCACCCCATAATACATCCTGATGAAGGTTTAAAGAAACTGAAACGTTTAAGCGTCGATAAATAAATTCATCTTATTTTTGGAACACTTGTTTTTTCAAATTTCTTAATACATATATATATATATATATATATGCTGCTAGATTTGTCTAAAGCTAAAATGTAAAGTGTGCTCAATACATAAGTAGGGCAAATAGTAATATTAAACCTAATGAGAAAGATAGACATATATATCTGACTCATTAGGATATATATATATATATATATATATATATAAGTAAAGAAATAACAAAAGACTTAGAGATTTAGCTTTATAGTCTATTTCAGGGAGCTTAGAGAAAGTGTCTAACTCTCCTGACACATCTGATGAGTCGGGAGAGTTAGACACTTTGTCTAAACTCCCTGAAATAGACTATAATGCTAAATCACTCTTTTGTTATTTCTTTACTTATATATTTGCTCTGTGACTCTAACATTGAGAGCACACATTGAGTTCTCAAACTGCGACAGGTTTTTTAAATAAAACTCTTGTGTCGTAAGGAAGATTTCTTCTCTGGACTTTTGGATTATATATATATATATATATATATATATATATATATATATATATATATATATTTAAGTATGAAGATTTACTAAGATTACTGTGGCTTTATTTCTTTGTAATTCATGTATACAAAGTTGTAGGTTACATTGATATATAAAAGACAATAAGGATTCCATTATTTTTAACCAAGTTTTTTTTAATATATATATATATATATATATATATATATATATATATATATATAATTTAATATAGCAAACTTATTGGTAAATCCTCGTGGTGAGAAAAAACCCAGCAAATAGTTTGATTGTAAAAATATATTACCAAACATCAACTGGGGAAAAAAAAATTTTTTTGGAAAAAAGAAAAGACCAAGATAATCGTACCAACAAAAAATAATTGATTACAATATTTTGGCCAAAAGAAAAAACGATTTATATGCAGATATATATATATTCATACAAAACTGCCAGGAGACTAAAGCTAATAAGTAAAAAGTGCTCAATACCTAAGTAGAGCAAATAATAAAGATAAATCTAATGAGTCAGACGAACCTACTAAAAGTTTCGCTTAATGCTCTTCAGGGTTGAGATCTGACTCTCAGCCCTGAAGAGCATTAAGCAAAACTTTTAGTAGGTTTGTCTGACTCATTAAATTTATCTATATATATATATAATATATATATATATATATATATATATAGGTTACATTGATATATTAAACCTAAAATGTGACTCAATCTGCCAAAGATATTGATACCTTAGGTAATAAATCCTACAAAGCAATAATTCATGGTCAGACTGAAGAATACGCAAAACATAGAAAAGACAAAAAAAGATTCTGGATAAAATTGGTAAAATGCTTTTACTCCCTGTCGAAGAAAAATGTTTAAGTGAAGATATTGTATAAGTTGAAGGTTGGTAATTTATAGATAATACTTGAACAGGGTTCAGGGAGTTCTGTTCTTTTTTGAAGGCTTAAATAAGCTAATGTAGCATTTCAGTTTATATTTGTCTGCCTATCTCATTTCACTTCACCATCTATCTCTTTCATTCATTTCATTTATCTATCTAAATATATAAGACTGTTCATATCTATCACAGTCTATTTCTATATCTCTTATATATCTAAAACTGTTCATATCTATTGCAATCTATTTCTATCTGTCTACCTAATGTAGCATTCAGTTTATATCTGTCTGCCTATCTCATTTCACTTCATGATCTATCTATCTATCTATCTATCTATTTCATTCACTTTATTATCTATCTCATTCTGTTCATTATATATATATATATATATATATATATATATACACATATACCTATTGATATTACCTCCCACTAATTCCTTGCTTCTACTCGTTCTCGTTAAAACGAGACATGAAAACTATTCCATCGTTTCCACCTGAGGATGGCAAAGTGCATTGCCGAAAGCGCTAGTGACGAAACATTCGGTGGACTGGTATACCAGTTCCACCCTGACACCAGAAGGATGGCCCGAAGATTAGAACGGATCAGCGAAAGACTTGTCAGACAGGAATTGTCTGTTCAATTCAATGAAACATGTATATACATATATATATATATCTATCTAAAACTGTTCATATCTATCACAGTCTATTTCTATCTATATCTCTATATATCTAAAATTGTTCATATCTATCACAGTCTATCTCTATATATCTAAAACTGTTCATATCTATCACAGTCTATTTCTATGTCTATCTCAATATATCTAAAACTGTTCATATCTATCACAGTCTATTTCTATCTCTATATATCTAAAACTGTTCATGTCTATCAGTCTATTTCTATTTATATCACTATATATCTAAAACTGTTCATATCTATCACAGTCTATTTCTATCTATATCTCAATATATCTAAAACTGTTCTTATCTATCACAGTCTATTTCTATCTATATCTCTATATATCTAAAACTGTTCATATCTATCACAGTCTATTTCTATCTCTATATCTCAATATATCTAAAACTCTTCATATCTATCACAGTCTATTTCTATCTATATCCCTATATATCTAAAACTGTTCATATCTATCACAGTCTATTTCTATCTCTATATATCTAAAATTGTTCATATCTATCACAGTCTATTTCTATCTCTATCTCAATATATCTAAAATTGTTCATATCTATCACAGTCTATTTCTATCTCTATCTCTATATATCTAAAATTGTTCATATCTATCACAGTCTATTTCTATCTCTATCTCAATATATCTAAAACTGTTCATATCTATCACAGTCTATTTCTATCTCTTTATATCTAAAACTATTCATATCTATCACAGTCTATTTCTATCTCTATCTCAATATATCTAAAACTGTTCATATCTATCACAGTCTATTTCTATCTATATCTCAATATATCTAAGACTGTTCATATCTATCACAGTCTATTTCTATCTCTATCTCAATATATCTAAGACTTTCATATCTATCACAGTCTATTTCTATCTCTATCTCAATATATCTAAGACTGTTCATATCTATCACAGTCTATTTCTATCTCTATCTCAATATATCTAAACTGTTCATATCTATACTGTTCATATCTATCACAGTCTATTTCTATTCTATATATCTAAAACTGTTCATATCTATCACAGTCTATTTCTATCTATCTCTATATATCTAAAATCATATCTATTACAGTCTATTCTATCTATATATCTAAAAC
The DNA here is from genome assembly GCA_023376005.1 of Doryteuthis pealeii. Taxonomy (NCBI): domain Eukaryota; kingdom Metazoa; phylum Mollusca; class Cephalopoda; order Myopsida; family Loliginidae; genus Doryteuthis; species Doryteuthis pealeii. Next base: position 72,477,055 of record CM042166.1, read on the forward strand.
TGTTCATATCTATCACAGTCTATTTCTATCTCTATCTCAATATATCTAAAACTGTTCATATCTATCACAGTCTATTTCTATCTCTATCTCAATATATCTAAACTGTTCATATCTATCACAGTCTATTTCTATCTCTATCTCAATATATCTAAAACTGTTCATATCTATCACAGTCTATTTCTATCTCTATCTCAATATATCTAAAACTGTTCATATCTATCACAGTCTATTTCTGTCTATATGTATATCTAAATTGTTCATATCTATCACAGTCTATTTCTATCTCTATATATCTAAAACTGTTCATATCTATCACAGTCTATTTCTATCTCTATCTCAATATATCTAAAACTGTTCATATCTATCACAGTCTATTTCTATCTCTATCTCAATATATCTAAAACTGTTCATATCTATCACAGTCTATTTCTATCTCTATCTCTATATATCTAAAATTGTTCATATCTATCACAGTCTATTTCTATCCCTATATATCTAAAACTGTTCATATCTATCACAGTCTATTTCTATCTCTATATATCTAAAACTGTTCATATCTATCACAGACTATTTCTATCTCTATATATCTAAACTGTTCATATCTATCACAGTCTATTTCTATTCTATATATCTAAACTGTTCATATCTATCACAGTCTATTTCTATCTCTATATACTTATCTATCTATTTCTATCTATATATCTAACTGTTCATCTATCACAGTCTATTTCTATCTCTATATATCTAAAACTGTTCATATCTATCACAGTCTATTTCTATCTCTATATATCTAAAACTGTTCATATCTATCACAGTCTATTTCTATCTCTATCTCAATATATCTAAAACTGTTCATATCTATCACAGTCTATTTCTATCTCTATATATCTAAACTGTTCATATCTATCACAGTCTATTTCTATCTCTATATATCTAAAACTGTTCATATCTATCACAGTCTATTTCTATCTATATCTCTATATATCTAAAACTGTTCATATCTATCACAGTCTATTTCTGTCTATATGTATATCTAAGATTGTTCATATCTATCACAGTCTATTTCTATCTCAATATATCTAAAACTGTTCTATCACAGTCTATTCTATCTCTATATATCTAAAACTGTTCATATCTATCACAGTCTATTTCTATCTCTATCTCAATATATCTAAAACTGTTCATATCTATCACAGTCTATTTCTATCTCTATCTCTATATATCTAAAATGTTCATATCTATCACAGTCTATTTCTCTCCTATATATATCTAAAACTGTTCATATCTATCACAGTCTATTTTCTATCTCTATATATCTAAAACTGTTCATATCTATCACAGTCTATTTCTATCTCTATATATCTAAAACTGTTCATATCTATCACAGTCTATTTCTATCTCTATATATCTAAAACTGTTCATATCTATCACAGTCTATTTCTATCTCTATATATCTAAATATCTATCTATTTCTATCTCTATATATCTAAAACTGTTCATATCTATCACAGTCTATTTCTATCTCTATATATATCTAAAACTGTTCATATCTATCACAGTCTATTTCTATCTCTATATATCTAAACTGTTCATATCTATCACAGTCTATTTCTATCTCTATCTCAATATATCTAAAACTGTTCATATCTATCACAGTCTATTTCTATCTTCTATATATATATCTAAAACTGTTCATATCTATCACAGTCTATTTCTATCTCTATATATCTAAAACTGTTCATATCTATCACAGTCTATCTTCTATATCTCTATATATCTAAAACTGTTTCATATCTATCACAGTCTATTTCTATCTCTATATATCTAAAACTGTTCATATCTATCACAGTCTATTTCTATCTCTATATATCTAAAACTGTTCATATCTATCACAGTCTATTTCTATCTCTATATATCTAAAACTGTTCATATCTATCACAGACTATTTCTATCTCTATATATCTAAAACTGTTCATATCTATCACAGTCTATTTCTATCTCTATATATCTAAAACTGTTCATATCTATCACAGTCTATTTCTATCTCTATATATCTAAAACTGTTCATATCTATCACAGTCTATTTCTATCTCTATCTCAATATATCTAAAACTGTTCATATCTATCACAGTCTATTTCTATCTATATCTCAATATATCTAAAACTATTCATATCTATCACAGTCTATTTCTATCTATATCTCAATATATCTAAAACTGTTCATATCTATCACAGTCTATTTCTATCTATATCTCAAACTGTTCATATCTATCACAGTCTATTTCTATCTATATCTAAAACTGTTCTTATCTATCACAGTCTATTTCTATCTATATCTAAAACTGTTCTTATCTATCACAGTCTATTTCTATCTATATCTCTATATATCTAAAACTGTTCATATCTATCACAGTCTATTTCTATCTCTATCTCAATATATCTAAAACTCTTCATATCTATCACAGTCTATTTCTATCTATATCTCTATATATCTAAAACTGTTCATATCTATCACAGTCTATTTCTATCTCTATCTCTATATATCTAAACTGTTCATATCTATCACAGTCTATTTCTATCTATATCTCTATATATCTAAAACTCTTCATATCTATCACAGTCTATTTCTATCTATATCTCTATATATCTAAAACTCTTCATATCTATCACAGTCTATTTCTATCTATATCTCTATATATCTAAAATTGTTCATATCTATCACAGTCTATTTCTATCTCTATCTCAATATATCTAAAACTGTTCATATCTATCACAGTCTATTTCTATCTATATCTCTATATATCTAAAATTGTTCATATCTATCACAGTCTATTTCTATCTCTAATCTCTATATATCT